>JAVLUX010000025.1:36820000-38020000 GCA_032164185.1 Moxostoma hubbsi | reverse complement strand
AGGAGCCATCTCTGCTCTTCAGGACTGTTTTGAATATACTGACTGGCACATGTTCAGGGAGGCTGCAACATATGGCGACTCTACTAACTTGGAGGAATACACAGCATCAGTGATCAGCTACATCAGCAAGTGCATTGATGATGCTACTTTCACCAAGACCATCACCACACGCTCCAAACAGAAGCCGTGGATGACTGCGTAGGTGCATGTGGTGCTGAGGACCTGAGACTCCGCCTTCAGAGCAGGCGGAATGGTGGCCCTAAGAACAGCAAGTTCCAAACTGTCCCGGGCCATCAGAGAGGCAAAGCGTGCACACGCCCAGAGAATCCACAGTCACTTCCAGGATAGCAGTGACATGTGGCATATGTGGCAGGGCATCCAGGCCATTGACAACTACAGGACAACATCAGTTGCCTGTGATAATGATGCCTCCCTTCCAGATGCGCTGAACGACTTCTACGCTCGGTTTGACAGTGATGTCTCATCACTGTAATGACTGCTATATTGCTCAGAACTGCACCCAATACTTTCACCCACTGTTGCACTTATATGGTTATATGGTGTATATGGTTGAGTGACAATAAAGTGATTTGATTTTAATTTGATATAGGGCAGTTTACTGTGACTTTGCCATGTGAAATACACCAATCAGTGAACAAATTCTATTTTAGTGCATAGAGGCATCTCGTGGAAAGCACTCTGGCCTGTAAAATGGTTATCATAACTGAATATGTCGATTCTGAAGCGTTTAGCTTGCTCTGTTCAGAGGCCACACATGCAGGTTCCACAGCTTGGGCTGGGATTCACCAGTTGATATTAGACTAGTGTGGCAGTTGAGCCAAATTATGTCTAACACCTGTCTCTAATTTCAGTGAGCATGGGAGAGCGGCATAAGTACAGCCACAGAACCACCAGACGAGAGAGAGAGAGCGAGACGCGCCAGTCTAGTGTTGGTGATTGTACTAGAGAATAAAAAGTCTGTTTTTTTGTACACTTTAATTCTGCTGTGGCATTAAAGATAACACTCACCTCTGAACTGCATCTTCGTGGCCTCCTTATTACCAAGCTTGTTACACTGGTGCTGAAAACCCGCGCTGAACCAGCTAAGCTACGCCCCATGGACCCCTCCCAGTTGGCCGAGATCCTCCAGTCCCTTGCCAGGCTGCATCAGTCTCAACAATCCCTGGTTGAGCTTCGCAAAAACCAGGACCGGCGTTTTTTTGAGATTCTGCAGGCTCAATCAGAGGACCGGCACGCGATCCGGAGCCTCCTTACCGAAGAAAGAGCCCCGCTGCGACTCCCATCACTGTCTCTTAGCTGCCCCCCCCCCACGCTTCTGAAAATGGGGGCTGAAGATGAGCCTGAAACATTTGTTGATCTCTTTGAGAGAACAGCGGGGATCTGGGGCTGGCTGCAAGAACAGTGGGCGGCGAGGCTCCTGCCTTTGCTTTCAGGCGAAGCACAACTAGTGGCTCAAAAGTTGCCGGCGGCTACACTGCTCTCGTATGTCGACCTCAAGAAAGCGATCCTGTAATGGGTGGGTCGTAGTCCAGAGCAACACTGCCAGCTATTTCGCTCATTAAAGTTGGGGAAAGAAGACCGCCCGTTTGCTTTTGCTCAGCGGCTCCGAGACGCGTGTCAGAAATGGCTACTGGCAGGGGGGCGTGACGTCGATGGAGTTATCGACCAGGTGGTACTGGAGCAGCTAATCCGGGCACTGCCAAAAGGGACAGCGGAGTGCCACCGCCCGTCGTCTCTTGATGGGGCTGTCCAGCTTGCGGAGTACCACTTGGCGGTGTATACAAGGGTGGAAGAGCCCTGCTCTCTCTCTCTCTTCCCCCTCCCCTTGTGTGTTCCCCCCTTCCCCTCACTCTGTTTTTTCCCCAGAGCCCGTTCCTGCCCCGTGGAGGTAGTGGACGACCCCCACCCCTATAACATCTCGGCGCCCTCCCCCTCAGGTGGAAGCACCCACCGACACAAGTGCAGGCGTCCGGGCCGGCCTGCTGGACCTGTGGGGACCAGGCGCACTACCGGGATCAATGCCTGGTGATGGAGCTCGGGACGGTGGTCCGGGCCCCTGAGGCCCCGCTGGTTGCCCCCGATCGAGCTGGAGTGTACCGCATACCAGTAAGGATTAAGGGGGGTACTTACCAAGCATTGGTGGACACCGGTTGTAATCAAACCACCATCCACCAATGCTTGGTTCAGCACGGGGCATTGGCTACGCACAAAACGGTGAGGGTGAAATGTGTGCATGGGGATATTCACAAATACCCTGTGGTGACTCTAGCAATTCAATTTCGTGGGACAAAACATAGAGTGGAGGCCGTAGTTAGTTCCCGCCTCACCCATCTGCTGATTTTGGGAACCAATTGGCCCGAGTTTAAAGACTTATTAAGGGGAATATGTGCAGATGGGTCCTGCAGGAAACCAAGGGGATGTGTTATGTGCGATTCTCTCATGGGGGAGGCGGAGCCGGGGCCGTCTTCGTCTGCTCCACCTCGTGTTGATGCGAGGGAGAGGGAGGTTACAGCCCCTCCCATTCTCAGGGGATTCCCCAAAGGGGATTTCCCTCTGGAGCAGTCGCGAGACGAAACCCTCAAGCACGCCTTAGACCAAGTGAGAGTTATTGATGGTCAACAACTCCGTCCAGGGGTCGCACTTTCATATCCCTACTTCACAATTAGAAATGAGCGGTTGTATAGAGTGACGCAGGAGAGGAAGCAGCCCAGCTGTTGATCCCACGGAGCCGCCAGGAAATGCTTTTCCAGGCGGCTCATTATAATCCCATGGCAGGTCACCTAGGGGAAAGAAAGACACTACTCCATCTGATAGCCCGTTTTTATTGGCCGGGCATTGGCGGCGACGTCCGCAGGTGGTGTGTGGCGTGCCGTGAATGTCAGCTGGTAAACCCACCGGCCACCCCAAAAGCGCCATTGCGCCCCCTTCCACTAATCGAGGTTCCCTTTGAGAGGATTGGAATGGACCTCGTCGGGCCATTAGAGCGGACAGCACGCGGACATCGCTTTGTATTAGTTCTGGTGGATTATGCAACGTGATATCCGGAAGCAGTGCCTCTGAGCAACATCTCAGCACGTAGTGTTGCGGGGGGCACTCTTCAAAGTAATCTCCCGGGTGGGGGTTCTGAAAGAAATCCTCACCGATCAAGGCACAAAATTTATGTCACGAAGACTTTGTGAACTGTACGAATTGCTGGGCATTAAATCGATCTCTAATAGTCGTAAGTTCGTGCACGAGGATGCTAGAAACTGGGATAAGTGGCTCGACCCCTTGTTATTTGCAGTCCGAGAGGTCCCGCAAGCCTCCGCTGGCTTCTCGCTTTTTGAACTGCTATATGGGCGGCGCCTGCGCAGTGTACTTGATGTTCTGTGTGAAGCCTGGGAGGAGGGGCCTTCAGACGTTAAAAACGAAATTCAGTACGTCCTTGATCTCAGAGCAAAACTCCACACCTTGGGGAAACTAACACAGGAGAATTTGCTCCGAGCTCAAGAACGCCAATGCTGGCTGTATGACAGGAGTACTCAGCTCAGGGAATTTACACCGAAAATTACACCGTGAGATAAAGTGCTTGAGATAAAGTGCTCCCAACATCGAGCTCTAAATTACTCGCCAAGTGGCAAGGACCCTTTGAGGTCACACGACGAGTGGGAGGTCTCGATTATGAGATAAAATGAACCGATAGAAGGGGTTCACGTCAGATTTACCATCTCAATCTCCTGAAATTATGGAGGGAGGTGGCCCCGGTAACGTTGGCTACAGTAGTCCCGGAGAGGGCGGAGCTCGGACCGGAGGTAAACAAAAACTACGATCACATTACCCCGGTCACTTGCGGAGACCACCTCTCGCCGTTCCAACTTGCAGAGGTTGCCGAGTTACAAAAAGAGTTTGCAGGCGTGTTTTCCCCTCTACCGGGTAGTACGAACCTCATCCAACACCATATCGAGACCAAGCCGGGAGTGGTGGTACACAGCCGGCCCTATCGCCTGCCCGAACACAAAAAGAAAATAGATCGGGAGGAATTGGATGCGATGCTTGATATGGGTTCGCTTCTGTGTGGATTATAGAAAAGTCAACGCGGTGTCTAAATTTGACACGTACCTGATGCCCTGTGTTGATGAGTTGCTCGATCGGTTAGGTATGGCTCGTTTTTATTCGACATTGGATTTAACAAAGGGTTATTGGCAGATCCAATAACCAACAAACCAACACCAATTTCCCGCGAAAAAACAGCCTTCACAACGGCGTTCAGATGGCACCAATTTGTGACACTTCCGTTCGGTTTGTTTGGAGCCCCGGCGACGTTTCAACGGCTCATGGACCGTATCCTCCGGCTGCATTCGGCTTATGCCGGCATAAACAACACCAGAGGGCGGTCCTGAGTTCGCTGCGGTGGGCGGGGCTCACGGCGAACCCCAAGAAGTACGCGATTGGGCGGGTGGAGGTATGGTATCTGGGGTTCCACTTGGGTCATGGACAGGTGCGTCCCCAAATTGACAAGACCGCGGCGATTGCGACCTGCCCAAGGCCCAAGACCAAAAAGGGGGTGAGGCAGTTCCTGGGGCTGGCTGGCTATTATAGGAAATTTGTGCCCAACTATTCGGACGTCACCAGCCCGCTGACTGACCTCACTAAAAAGGGGGCTCCAGACCCGGTCCAATGGTCGGAGCAGTGCCAACAGGCGTTCATGCAGGTTAAAGCCGCACTTTGTGGGGGGCCGCTGTGACATGCACCAAACTTCACTATCCTGTTTCTATTGCAGACGGACGCTTCAGACAGAGGGCTGGGGGTCGTACTCTCGCAGGTGGTGGAGGGGGAGGAGCGTCCGGTGCTATACATCAGCAGGAAGCTTTCCTTGAGGGAGACGAAATATAGTACGGTAGAGAAGGAGTGCCTAGCCATCAAGTGGGTGGTCCTCACCCTCCGTTACTACCTGCTGGGGCGGGCCTTCACTCTCTGCTCAGATCAAGCCCCACTCCAATGGCTCCACCACATGCCCGGATCACCCATTGGTATCTGGCTCTCCAGCCCTTTAAATTCGTGGTGGTCCACAGACCGGGGGTGCAGATGGCTGTCGCTGACTTCCTTTCAAGGAATGGGGGGGGGTGGTGGTAGGCAGGCCGGATGAAGCCCCGGCCTGAATTGAGCAGTGGGGGTATGTGGCAGCGGGGGCGTGGTCAAGCGTCAGTCCGGGAAAGAAAACGGTAAGGGCGTTTGCACTGTACAGCCACAGAACCACCAGACGAGAGAGAGAGCGAAACGCACCAGTCTAGTGTTGGCGATTGTACTAGAGAATAAAAAGTCTGTTTTTGATATTTAAAAGAAATTGTTTTCTGTACACTTTAATTCTGCTGTGGCATTAAAGAGAACACTCACCTCTGAACTGCATCTTCGTGGCCTCCTTATTGCCAAGCTTGTTACAACTAGATTTTCCATATGGCAAAGCAGCAAGTCTCTGTGTTTGCTCAGTAGTACCTCTGATTGGCTAGTAATAACCAATCACTGAAGTAATTCAACACACACACTGTTCATTTTCAATGGGGCGAGCACCATATTGATACATTTCGTGAATGTGCGGGGAGCCAGAGACAGACTGAAATTAAGGATTTTAACTGGACACGCAGTTCCCTCAAATGTGAATATAAAAAGCCGCCTGTAACGTGGTGCAATTGGTACATGGTATGCATCCTCTAGATCTATTGTTGCAAATCAGTCCTGAGGATGGATGGGTGCATTGCAAGTGGGCAATTCAAGCATCTCAGAACTAGAATGGGCTGAAGCCCACCATCCTTCTCCAGAACGAGGAATTAACGGCTGTAAATCCTGCTTTGTGTGTCGCAGTCTGTGCACTCAACACTGGCATATCGTGTGGTCAGACCAAGATTATGCTCAATCGTTGTAAACACTAGCACTGACACGTCAGTGAGGACTTGCCACACATTCGTGCAGTGGTACAGCAGGCTTATTAATTCATATGAAACAATCTCATTCGCATACTTTGTAAGAAGATTGTGTATTTCATCTCGTAATACTGGCACGACGGAACCGTGGAAGACAGAACACTGGTGAAACAGGGCCATGTTCAATCATTTTTTAGCACCTGGTCGAAATGTAGTTAAGAGCTCCCCAAGCATCTGCGTAACGGGACAGAGGGCAATTTATGTTTATAATATGATATAATGCGCCACTCTCTATTGCGCATAATGTGAGTCTCTGAAGTGGGAAAGCCCATAATTGATAAGTGTGAGCGTCTCATGCATGTGCAATGAGCGCTGTAATCTTTTTTCAATCATGTAATTCATTATAAGATATAATGCACCGCTCACCATTGGGAAGTGGTTGTGCAAAATATGTGGGCTTTGAAGTGGTAAATGTCTGAGCGCTGTACAGTTTTTACAATCTTTGTATGTTCATACATGATATAATGTGCTGCCCACTATTGGGAAGCAGTTGTGCATAATGTGTGGGCTATGGAACTGGAAAGCTCTTATTGAAAAAGTGTGAACGTCTTGTCGGCACAGGGCTTGCTACCTTTGTTAGGGCCACAGTTTGCGTGGCTTTACCAGCGGCTTGGCGGCGACATTAGACATTCAGCTGGTTTGGGGTTTTGTTAGGCATAACCATTTTTTCATTTTCCATTATCCACATTGGAGTGGATGTAATCACTATTAATAACAAATTATCAATTACTGAAGATTGTGAGTAGTTTGTCACTCAGTAAATCAGTAATGGAATACTTTATAACACAGAGAGAAAAAGAGCAAGCTGGAAAAGTTTTAGGTATGATCTACCTAAATCTACCTTTACACATCTACATGTGTAAGGGACCATCTACAAATTCCAAAAACTGTGGTGTTGTGTTTTCTGAATTGTTTTTGTGTTTTCTAACTTGTTTTGTTTCGTCTCGGGTTACTTATCTGTAACCCCTGAATGGAACGAGATGCTGTGCTAATTTAGAGCTTTGAGAACGTCTTTTAGGAGTGACCAGCTGTGAATATGTGTGGCACATGTCAATGAAATTGACTCGAATTTATAGCCTCTGCCGATGACATCATCAGGATGCTATAAGGCGGCTATAAATAGATGCGTCACAGGTGCGTCGTCATGCATTTTGTCTGAAGAGCAGTCCTGGGGCATCCTCAGTGCGGCAATGAAGCGCAGCATCTTGTTCCGCTTTTTCAGGGAATAGGGGTTACAGTTAAGCTACACTTTAATGCTGCGCTGATTTAGCACTTTGGGAACGAGAATACCCATGCCGCCGCACTGCGGATGTCTGGACCCCTTACGGTTGTGTAGTTGTGCTCACAAGAACATGAGAGGTCTCAGATATGAGCTTGTGATGTTGACTAAAGGGTGCAAAATTGCTTTAGCCATTCCTGGGGCAAAATCTAAGCAGGATGGCAAGACAGACAGAGCCTGCATATCCCCAATTCTTTTTAAAGAAGTAATTGCCATAAGAAAAACCAACTTGAGAGTCGGAAGTTTATCAGACGCTGACTCTAGAGGTTCAAAGGGGGTTTCAACCATACCCTCAACGACTATCACTAAGTCCCATGCAGGGATCCTGGTCCTAACATGAGGTCTCAATCGCATGGCTCAACGAACGAAGCGAGCGAGCAGAGGATATTTCCCCAATGGCATCCCGTCAATCAAGGCATGGAAAGCCGATAGGGTGGCCACTTAAACCCTGAGAGTGGCTGGTTTTTTTATAGAGTAATTTTTCCTGCAGAAAGTCCATAACTGATGCAATCTGGCAGTTAACTGGATCTGCATTATGTGCAGTGCACCATCTTTCAAACCCAAAATATTGGCATAACTTCTTCTAGTAGAGGGAGCCCTAGCACTCAGAATGGTCATGATGACTTTAGGTGAAAGCCCAGTGTTCCTCACTTGGTACCCTTCAGGGGCCAAACATGAAGGTTCCACAGCTTGGGCTGGGGATAATGTATCGTCCCCTGTGCCTGAGACAGAAGGTATCTCCTGTCTGGAATCACCCAAGGCGAGCCGTCGAGGAGAGACATTATCTCCGAGAACCATACCCTGTTCGGCCAAGGCGGCACTATCAGTAAGAGGCAGGACCCTTGCTGGTGAACTCTGGCCAGGACTCCCGGGAGCAGAGAAACCGGAGGAAATGCATACAGGCGCATTCTGGGCCATGTATTCACCATTGAGTCCAGAACAAGGGGGGCTGGGTTACTCAAAGAGAAAAGTAGAGTGGACATTGCGCTGTCTGTTGGGAAACGAAGAGGTCCACTTCAGCTCTGTAAAATCTCAACCTGATTTTTTTTCACTACCTCAGGGTGGAGTTTCCACTCCCCCATCTGTATTTTCTGTCTGGACAGTAAATCCGCTCCCACATTCAGGCATCCAGGGATATAAACTGCTCTGATTGACAGGAGCTTGCCCTGGGCCCAAAGGAGAATCTGAAGGTTTATGTAAGAGACTCTCTCAGATATGCTGGAGGAAGTATTTCAGGGCCAGAAATACAGCCATCAACTCGAGACAGTTGATGTGCCAATCGAGCTGATGACCCTCCCATTCCCCTTGAGCTGGACGACCACTTAAGACCGCTCCCCAGCCCGTCAGGGAGGCATCTCTCGTTAGCAACTTAGGACGGCAAGACACACCTAGATTGGGACCCAAGGTGAGGAACCGGGGTCTGAACCACATAGAAAGGGTACATAGCGCGCAACACGTAACCCTTATCTGCCTTAGGAGACTGGCCCTTGGATGAAATCCCCTAGCTTTGAGCCACAACTGAAACGGTCTAATGTGCAAAAGGCCGAAAGGAATCCCCGAGGACGCAGATGCCATGAGAACTAGTATTCATTGGTACTGACAAACAGTGCAAACTTGGCCTAGCCTGACTTTGATCAGGGTGTTCTGAACGGTCTCGATTCGAGTGAGAAGACAATAGTGCCCACATCATGATCGAATTCCATATGATCACCAGATACGTAGTTTTCTGAGTGGGAGAGAGAATGCTTTTCTTGACATTGAGTCTCAAACCCAGAGAAACCAGATGAGCTAAGACGATATCCCTGTGCTGTAATACCAGTTCTTGTGACTGTGCTAGTATCAGCCAGTCGTCTATATAATACACAATGCGGATGCCCCGGAGTCGCAAAGGAGCCAGTGCTGCAATTATGCACTTCGTGAATGTGCGGGGTGATAAGGCTAGGCCGAATGGAAGAACCCGATATTGGAAAGCTTCACCCCCGAAAGCGAACCTAAGGAACTTCCTGTGTTGTGGCAGACTTTCTATATGCAAGTATGCATCCATGAAATCGATCGTGACCAACCAATCGTGATGTTGGATATGAGACACGACCGTCTTGATGGTTAGTATCTTGAACTTGAGCGCATTGACTGAGCGATTCAAGCCTCGAAGGTCTAAAATCGGACACAATCCCCCATCATTCTTGGGAACCAGGAAGTATCTGCTGTAGTAACCTGACTCTCTCTCTGGAAGGGGAACATGTTCTATGGCCCCTTTGATCAAGATTTTGCAAGACCATCAGGGCTTTCTGTTTCTGGAGATAATGGTCCTGAGGTCTTGCTTTGGAGGCTGCTGAGGGTGACGAGCCGGTCCCCAGTATTTACGAGGGGGAGCGCGATTCGCCACGCTTTGTTTCTGAGCCTCCCTTCTAGATGGACCAGGGCTGGGTGGCCGGCAGCCCCTCCCTCTGAGTGCGGCGAAGAAGGAATTGCCCGGAGGCTTCCTCATGACAGTTCACCTCCTGAAACCTGGTGATGACTGTGTTCATCGAGTCACCAAACAAGCCAGAAGGTGAAACCAGGGAATACTTCGAATTGAGGAATACTTCGTCCTTATCTATGATGCCCAAAACGTTCAACCATAAGTGTCTCTCCATGCTGACCAAAGCAGCCATCGACCGGCCAATGGCGCGAGCCATCTGTTTGGTCGCCCGGAGAGACAGATCCGTGGCTCGACGAAGCTCTAAAAAAGCCTCTTTGTCGACCATACTGCCCGCACACAGGTCCTTCAACAGGTCAGCCAGGTACACCTTTAACACTGCCATAGTGTGCAGGGCAGCACCTGCTTGACCTGCTGCCTGATAAGCTTTCTCCACGAGCATAGAGGTGGTCCTGCAAGGCTTGGTGGGGAGAGTTGGTCTCTTTAGCGATGATGCCGAACCAGGCGCGAGATAACCCACGAGTGTCTCTTCTACCTGCGCATCATGGAATACCCCTGTGCCTCAGCACCCACGATGGTTGAATATGTCGACGTTGAGGGCACAAAGACACGGGATGTATAAGGTTTCCGCCATGAATGAGAAAGCTCGTCATGGAGGTCTTCAAAGAAAGGAAGGGACTGATTTGGCGTTCCCTGGCCATCAGACAGAAATACGTCCTCTAGCTTAGAGCGTTTGGGGGTCTCTTGTTCGTGTGGCCAGTCTAACTGTAGTTTGTCCACTGCACGAGAAACTACCTCGAGCAATTCCTCAGCCGATTTACTATCGTGCGAGGAACATATCGTCGCTCCTCAGCCAGATCCATATAAGAGCCCCATGATGGAAGGGTGGGCTGGCTCTCGGAAGTAAGCGAGACGTGTGAAAAGCATTTTGACAGAGAACAGCTTGCAATGCTCGCACCCGCCCTGCCCCAACACAAGAGCAGTATGCTCTTCCTCCAAACACACAAAACAAAACCGGTGTGTGTCCATTTCAGACATATGGCGTAAGTCAAGTCAAGTCAATTTTATTTGTATAGCGCCTTTCACAACACACATCGTTTCAAAGCAGCTTTACAGAAGTTCAGCATTAACAGACGATAAAAATGTAATGTCTATAAAGTCGATAAATCATCATCCTTGTGCAGGGCTCCAAACTGCGACTAAAAATGGTCGCATTTGTGACCAAATAAATTTATTTGTAAGTGTAATTTCTGTCAAGGTCGCCATTGGCGACAGTAAAAGTTTACTCCCTTTGATTTTAAAATTTGCATTACATTTCCCAAGATACATTACAAAAGTTTATATCAAAGAAATAGCGGGGAAAACGGAGTTCATTGCAGGAACTAACCATTTAAAAAAAGAGACTGTTAGAAAACACGGTGACAGTAAGAAGCATAAAAAATGCACGTGATCACATAATTGCGAAGAATGCTCCACAGACTACACTGTTAGCAAGCTGCGGGACGAAAAGTAATGGAAGGAGTTAAAAATGAAAAAAAAAATTTGGCGCCTGTTTTTCCCCCTATAGGAGCCAATCGCTCCTTAATTGATTTTTTTGTTTGGAGCCCTGTTGTGGAATTAGATAAGATATGATTCTTTATCGTGTTTAAAAATAATCAAATAATAATTGTATTAATAACCCCAGTGAGCAAGCCGAAGGCGACTGTGGCAAGGAACACAAAACTCCAAAAGATGATGGTTAATGGAGAAAAATAACCTTGGGAGAAACCAGACTCACTGTGGGGGCCAGTTCCCCTCTGGCTAACATCATGAATAATGTAAATAAGAATTATTTATAGTTAAAAAACATGATTTAAAAAATTATTAAACTTACTAAGTGCTAAGGGTCAGTATTTAGACAGTGATTGTGTTTGAACTGCAAGATTAGTGACCAGTGTCTTTGAAGTCCACCCTTGATTAAATTCCAGAAGTTCACTTAGATGCAATTGTCTTTGTTTGGCTGATGAAGGCTTTTGTTGGCAATAGTTAGTCTATGTATCCCATTTCAAGATCGTAGTCCATGGTGATGGGGCATCTGGCGTAAACACGGGAACACACACCGCTTGCCTTGTTTATTGCTCATTTCAAGAAAGAGAGGTTTTCTGCACACTGCCTAAGAATTCTAACTCCTAACAGAGGAAAGTAGAAAGTTTTGACAGGGTTGAGAAGCACAACACACACAGAATGGTCTGAAGACAAAAGACCTGATGATGCACCTGTGGCGCATCTATTTATAGCCCCTGGTACCGGCGCATTCTGATGATGTCATCGGCAGAGGCTATAAATTCTAGCCAATTTCATTGACGTGTTGCACACATATTCACAGCTGGTCACTCCTAAAAGACTTTCCCAAAGCGCTAAATCAGCGCAGCATCAAAGTGTAGTTTTTGATTGGGAACTGGATTCGCTGTTGTGCTTTCTGAATTGCTGTTGTGTTTACTAACTTGTTTTGATTCTGGATTTGCTGTTGTGTTTTCTGATTTGCTGTTGTGTTTTCTAACTAATTGTTGCTGGATTTGCTTTTGTTTGTTTTTCTGATTTGCTGTTGTGTTTTCTGATTTGTTGTTGTGTTTTCTGATTTGCTGCTGTGTTTTCTAACTAATTGTTTCTGGATTTGCTTTTGTTTTTTTTCTGATTTGCTGTTGTGTTTTCTGAATTGCTGTTGTATTTTCTGATTTGCTGTTGTATTTTCTGATCTGTTGTTGTGGTTTCTGAATTGCTGTTGTGTTTTCTGATTTGTTGTTGTGTTTTCTGAATTGCTGTTGTGTTTTCTGATTTGTTGTTGTGTTTTCTGATTTGCTGTTGTGTTTACTAACTTGTTTTGTTTCTGGATTTGCTGTTGTGTTTTCTGATTTGCTGTTGTGTTTTCTAATTTGCAGTTGTGTTTTCTGATTTTTTGTTGTGTTTTCTGATTTGCTGTTGTGTTTTCTGACAAGCTGTTGTGTTTTCTGATTTACTATTGTGTTCTCTAACTAATTGTTTCTGGATTTGCTGTTGTGTTTTCTGATTTGCTGTTGTCTTTTCTAATTTGAAAAACAATACAGAATCTTAAATTGTATGAAGTGCATCCTTAGACATAGACTTTAAATTTGTTTTTAACCCTACTCCATTCTTCATCCTCCAGTACTAAATTCAAGTCTTTCTCCCATAAGAATAGTACGCTGAAGTCTTGTGACCCTTTCCAAAAGGCGCTAGTACCATCTCAAGGGTGTCTGCAGTATTAGGGGGCTGCATACTATACCCAAACATGGTACAAAGTAAATGGCTCAGCTATAAGTACCTGAAGAATTGAGATCTGGGAATCCCAAACTGCTGTGTAATATTTTCAAAGGATCTCAATGCACCATTTTCATACAGGTCACCCAGAGTAGCAACTCCCTTCTCAATCCATTCTGCACAGCAAAAAGGGGACTTGTTTTAAACACAATTTAGGGTTTAACCAAATACTTGCGGCAACGTTCAGGTAAATGTCAGAATTGAGCATGCAGGAAACGTTTGTCCACACTAACTGTATGTGTGAGATAATGGGATGTGTCTTTACTTCTCCGGGCAGCTTGGTAGAAAGACTGCAATGGATTGCAATGGCAAGATATGGGCAAGGACCTCCTGTTCAATAAAGAGCCTGGGAGGAGCTCTTTCAGGTGGAAGCAACCAATTTGCCAAATGTCTGAGACCAAAAGCATAATAGTAATACAATATTTTGGGGAACCTATACCATCTTTGTCAATTGGCCTGTGTAACTTGTTAGAATGCATTCGAGGACGTTTAACATTCCAGATAAAAGATTTAGCAATCAGGGCTCAACAATAAGGACTGCCCGATGGACCGGGGCCAGTGTGAGAGAACTTCGGGCCAGTTGCTAGAACTGTCACTTGTCGGGCCAGTACTGCATTTATAATATTAATGCACGAAAACAACAAGTGAGAGAGCATAACAATTACACTGAGCAAACAACGTATTCTAACCGATGAGTGAGCGCAATTCTATGTAGCTCGCAAAGATGCGTGAGCGAAGATATACTGGACGTTCAAGTATTTCGTTTTTACATGTTGGTGAAAAGCAGTAATTCACACATTGGAACACAAAAAAATCAACAGTTTCATTCTATAGGACTGATAATCCATGTCTCTCCATGCATGATGTCTCATCATCATCTCTCTCTGTTTAACATGCATGCACTCTCGTAAAGGGACAGAGCCCTAGTTTTATTCCCACTGTAAAATAAAAAAAAAAATAAAAGCCCTGTACATATCCCCCTAATGTATATTACACGTCACAACCGATTTGGAAGTCTCTTCTTAGGGATTCATATGTTTATTACATTCAGCCAATAAACACATCTTTAACTCAGTTATTAAATCTTTGATTCTGTGTGTGAATACACTACACATGGCCAAAAGTTGCATGACAGGATGACTAAACAGGTGACTGAAAACCCATCATCTGCACAACAGAACACTTTCCTTAAAAACACTTGTGTAAATGGCAGGAAGGCTGAGGTTAATATGATGCATTTATGAATTTATATCTTAAAAGCGCTTATATGGGATTACATAAATCATAAATCATATCATGCAAATTATAAATGTGATTCAGTTTGGGGGGACATTATCTGTAATCATAATATATTTAAAAATGTATTATCTTCAGATACATTTTTAAAGACATGATTATAAAAACAGATATTTATCATTTTTGTGTTGGGGGCCAGTGAAAAATTTGGCAGGAGCACTGGCCCGACAGTAGAAAATATCCTTAGTGTTGAGCCCTGGCAATACTGTCAAATTGTTTAAAATAAATGAGGGGAACTTCAATGAGGAGAGACTGTAATAGGTAGTTGAATTTTGGAATACAGTTAATTTTTATAACATTAACTTTCCCAATCATAGATAAATGTAATGAAGCCCACCTGCCCACATCACTCGAAAACATTTTTATAAAAAGGTAAAAATTAATTAAATAACATAAATTTGCTGGAAATAAAATACCCAAATATTTAATGCCCTGCTTGGGCCACTGAAAGGCGCCTGGCTGAAAAGCTGTTACTGGGCAGTACGCTGTCAGAGCCAAAGCTTTGGATTTAGACCAATTAATTCTGTATCCTGAAAATTTAGAGAAGGAATTGATCATTCTGTGGAGGCAAGGCATAGATCTTGTGGGGTCAGAGACAAATAATAAAATGTCATCTGTGTAAAGCAAAAACTTATGCACCACACCTCCCGCCACCACCCCTGGAAAATCATCCTCCTTTCTTATCGCGGCTGCTAATGTTTCCAGTGCAACACAGAACAATAATGGGGAAAAAGGGCAACCCTGCCGGGTGCCCCTATCCAGAGTAAAATAACCTAAAATTAATTTTTTAACGTCTAGCTGGATCAGGGAAATTGAACGGTAACTCGCTTGGATCTTTGTCCATTTTTTTAATCAGACTAATCTGGGTTTGTGTCATGGTTGGTGGAAGCTTCCATTCTTTAATGATTCTGTACAAACTTCTAACAAAAGTGGAGCCAATTATGTAGCATAAGATCTAAAAAATTCAGCGGCAAAGCCATCTGGACCCGGAGCCTTGCCAGTAGACAGAGCCTTAATTACCTCGTCAAGCTCTTCCAAGTTTATCACAGAATCAAGAGATTTTTTATGTTCAGTCATCAGTTTAGGGAGTTCAAATTGTTCCACAAAATTTGTAATATCTTCCTCAGTAGATGAAGACATGGAACTATAGAGATCAAGATAGAACTCTTTAAAAGCAAAAATTTCACCACCAGCAGATTTCACAGAGAGAATGGTAAAAAAAGACTCTCTCTGCTTTATATATATAGCCAAAAGTTTCCCTGCTTTATCCCCTGACTCAATTTATGACTGAATGGCCAAAACTCCACCTTCCATGACAAAATAGTATTATATCTGTATTTCAAATGAGTAAATTCTCTGAGGCCATCAGACGATATTCGACGCTTCAGCTCTGCCTCAGCACTTTTAAAAATTCCCTTCCAACTCTTTTTGTTGAACGAGGCATACTGTATGATCCGGCCCCTGAGAACAGCCTTAAGTGCCTCCTAAGCCATGCCCATAAAGGACAATGAGGACCAGTTGGTCTCCATATAAACATGGATTTCAGCCTTCAACTTTTGTTGGAAATCAGGATTTTACAAAAGGGATACATTAAAGCACATCACTCTAAACTCACCAGAGCGTGATCTGAGACTAAGACATTTCCAATTGAGCAATCAACAACAGATGAAATAAGGGACTTAGATATAAAAAAAAAAATTATTCTAGAATAAATCTTATGGACTGATGAAGAAAATGCATAGTCTTACCAGATGGGTTCAAAAGTCTCCAAATATCTGTAAGACCAAGATTTTTACACATCCTGTGAAGCGTCAGTGTTGCTCTAAGGGGGATTACACAATTTTGCTTCACTATGATCAATGACTTCATCAAAAGATTAAAGACTCCTACCAATATTATATCATGAGGGGTGCCAGCGGCTTGCAACATCCCTTCAAGATCTATAAAAAAGCCCTGATTTTCAGCATTAGGTGCATAAATATTAGCCAAAATAAGACATTTGAATTGTAGATGCTTACTTATCAATGTAATGACTCCCCTACTCTTACTTGAGCCAGTACTAAAGAAAACATGTCCACCCCACATCTACACAGAGTTTTCAGCTTCCTGCTGGGAAAGATGTGTTTCTTGAAGAAACACTATATCATATTTCTTAACGTTTAATAAAATAAATAACTTTCCTTCTTTTTATGGGGTATCCCAACCATTCACATTCCACGTGGAGAGAGACAATCCACTCATATTAACATTTGACCTATTGGTATAATAGAAAAAATAAATTGTGTCAAAAACAAGATTATACAGACCACATTCCCCATTAGTGCAACAATAAAACCCTGAACTTCCCCCCGGATAATACAAACAGAAAAAAGAAAAATGTGCGCATTAACCCCATGCACGACAGCGCCAACCGTCATCAATCCCTCTAAACTCAAAAGGTCCATGTTCACCTCCCAAAAATGTGATTTTAATTTTAGCAAAATTATTGTGCTCCCTTTATTTGGTTGGCGCAGGGAGATGCGCGAGTGTTTTGAGCGCTCTCTCTTATATCTTTACTCTCAAATGGTGCTAAGAAGCCTGTGAACCGTTGTTCTTGTTTCAATGAAACATCAAAACGGACCAATTCACAACAATTAATAAACTTCACAGCGCTGCAGAAGACATTCTAGGAGTGCACGCTCAATAAATTCTGTGTGGCCGCTTGTGCTGCCCAGCGGCAACTCTACTCATTTATACAATGCATGGTATTTGGACATTTTATTGAGAACAAGTACATGAGCAAAGTATCTAACCCAATACCAGTCCTATAACAAATGCATCATTTTTTTGCATGGCACTTCATCTGTAGAAATCTGGAAGTTGTCCTGCAAGTGTCTGTATAAATCTATATCTTTACGATACTCTATTATTATTATTATTATTGCTTTAAACTGTACAACATGACAACAAAAAATCTAATTGGGAACAAAGAAGAGAAACTAAATAAATTGATAATAAAAGCACATTTAAAAGTGTTTATCCAGGGGTGTATTATGACTAGCAAGTGCCCTGGGGCCAATTTTATTTAAGGGCCCCCAGTCAAATTATATTTCAAAGTTGATCCACGCAGTCAGTTTTCATTTATTTAAGTCTCTTTTAATACCCGTTCTGTTATTTACGGTCAGATTAACTCAAACATACAGCACGGTTGTGGTACAGAAACTGCTCAACTGAATCAGATTTGCTGAACAGACACTGTTCATAAAGAGACAGTACCATTTTAACATATACATAATTTAAACTCAATGTATATTCTACAAATTATGCATACCATGAACAAAAATGCAAAAAAATTTGTTATAAATGTGTAAACATGCATATATTTAAAGGTGCAATAATACATTATGACATACACATTTAACTTCATCAAACACTTAAAATATACAGAATTTAACAAATAGACTCCTACAGCACATGCATATGGGTTTGGTGAAACTTGTCAAAGAGTTTAGGCAGTTCTGGCCAGCGCTGCTATATCTGTTCAAACTCATCTGAATGATGGGGTGCGTTCCATTCAGAGGTGATCATCACTATTCCCTATTATCTTTAAAGACTTTACCCTCCATTGTGAGAGCTTTGAAGGGCTGAAAGGTGTGGGTCATAATTTTGTTTGCAATGACCGTTATTTTGCTTTGTGAAGGCATCAAATAAGCCGTAATCACTTAGAGTAGATTATATTAACAACAGTCTGTTTTTGAATGTTCAAAACTTCAGCTGTCAAAATTTACACACAAGCCCTTTAATCTGCTTTTAGATGTTTTCTTTCTTTCTCTTACTGTAAGACCCAGGGGTGGACTGGCCAACGGAAGAACCAGGACTTTTCCTGATGGGCCGACCGTGAAACAGGGCCAAATGGGCCATGATAAGCTGAAATGGGCCGCTGCATTATGCAGTTGCTAACTCCTTTGGAACATTTGTTTCAAAATTGATTGGCTGCCAGGCCTGGCAAACTTTACAAATATGGTTTTGCATGTCTTTTTCAATTTTTGGGGGATTTGTTCTGAAACACCATTGAATATTTTTAAAACATATTTTATAAAAACATTTTCATATGTTAATAGAACAAATGAAAAAAGAACAAAAAATGACTTGCCATCTTTGTCTTTTTCCAGTTTATCTTCACAGTCTGCCTCATCGTCATTCAGTTCGCAGCGGTAGCCCTTCTTCTTCAACAAGTGACAGATCAGGAAACCCAGAAGGCCCGTGATGAAGAACAAAAAGACAACGAGGAAGATTATATATGTTGGAGGGGGCTCACCCACACTGGGTGTCTCTTGGTCTGTCATCCCACCGTTTTCTCTAACAGTCAACAGTCTGCAAAGTGAAAAAAATGAAGGAAGGTAGTTGATGGGGTAGGGAATGCTCACACAACCTAAAACCGGACACACTCAGTTTTTCTCCAGCATTAAGGAAGTTGTCTTTGTCAAGCCATCTCACTTCTTTGGCTTGGAGAGATAATCAGCCGCTCAGCTCCTTAAGGGTATATTTCTTGCTAACAAGTGCCTTTATCTTGCTATCCAGGCGTGTGTTGAGAGGAGCTTGGCCCACACCCTCTGTTCCAACTTCAGATATATCAGCAAGCTTCAACAGAGTCAGAAAAACAAAGTGTAATTTGTATTCCATTATATCACTTTTTTTAGTTAGATCAAATTATATCTATATTTAGAAAATGATATGAAAGCATTGAGTAGCTCTTGGATTACAGTATCAGCATATACAGTAATAACGCCTGACGGCCATTAAACCATACTTAACTTTATGTACGGGTTTCTAATGTTGGCAACTCCTTAATACTGTAAATGCTTTACATCTGTCCTGTCATTTTCACAGCTTACTAATGATGAATGAATGTGTTATCAATTTATAACAAGTGAGTTCAAATATCTCACTATTTGGCAAGTGTTGCATGAAAGTCTATTTTTCTTCATGTTGTTATAAGCATATATTGGTGATTTCCTTAATAATGAATTTGTAAATAACTAATTAGTCATTGTTGAACCCCTTTATAAACCATTTATTTTTTTTATAAGAGAATACAAATAAAATGTCAGAACTTATTAGGCTTTAAAAGGAGGCTTTTTAAATGTAAAAATCTTTAGAAGATGTGAACACTCTGGTAACAGTAACTTATTCCAAATCTGATGACTGTAAAAAAATCTGTCAATTACATCTGTCATTTACTCACCCTCATGCTGTTCCAAACCCTATGACTTTCTTTTTTCTGTGGAACACAAAAGGAAATGTTACGCAAAATGCAGAAAGACAGAATGTAAATTTTTAGGTGGCCTATCCCTTTAAACAGCACAGAGAAACCTTAGTCAGCAACCAGTTCTTCTGGCCCAAAGGCTTTTTATAGAAATTGTTTAAGATTTTGGATCAATTTGCAAAGCATAACCCCGTTAAATCTATAGGAATGCTGGTGAGAATGAATGAGAGCTGCTCTGCAGCGTGACTCAGCATTTTCATGACCTCCACAACCAAACACACACTGATGACACTGCAAGTATTATTCTCATCCTCTGATCATTAAAACCTGATCTACCCTTGACCTTCCACTATTGATCAATGTGTTTAGCTTAGTGTGACAAATTTAGAAAAAGAAAAGTAAGAAACAGACCAATGGATCTGTTCAGAGAACAGGGAATATGCAATGCTAAATGTAAATTAGAATTAGAAAATGCAACTGGATAGTCAGATTATCTTATCAAGTTAACTTCAACTGTTCTGTCTCGGGACACCTGCTTTCTGCACTGCATCCAGCTTAGCTTTAGCAGAAGGTCGTGTTCAGTGTTCCGTCAATGCATTTTGATTTGTGTGTGTCCCGTATTTAGAGCTGGGCTGTCCCGTATTTGGCTGGTAGAAAATTGGCAACCCTATGCAATAGGTATTAAACAAAACCCATCGTCAATTAAGCTAGATCACAAATGAACAGTTTAGAAATGTTTTCATACATTCAAATGCAATCAAATATTAGTTTACTCAAAATCTTAATATCAGTAAACTGCTAGAAATAAGCAGACAAAAAAGGTCATATAAACAATTATGCCAGTATCAATATGAATTCCATGATCTCACATACTTTGACTTTTTAATTAAGACATTTCAAGTATTGTAGTTATTTTGAGAATACTGTCAAATCTGTCTCGCTCACTTAGTTTCACAATCAATCGGTTGATCATTTTCTTGTTTATAAATGATATAATAGTCTTAGGGGGTGTTCACCCAGGACGCGTTTTTGCATTCCGTGGACGCGATATTTTCAATAGTCAGTCAATGCGTCTTTAGCCGCTGCGTCGCGCTTTCTATCTTTCAGTCTTTTATGTTTATGACGCTGAAAAAAGCGCGAGGGTTGCGTTTTAAGTCTGCGTGTTAAGTGAAAAATAGTTTCCAGCTCGTTTTGAACACAAATAGGCGTGCTGTGTGAACACCCCTTGCTTATCAGTGTAGCGTTATTGACGTTATTGCTGATCCGCTCGGTAAATACGTTCATAAAATCAGTGCGATTTTATTGATTTGTTTATTGAATGTTTGGATAGATTACGGTGACGTGGATAGTGGTACACCGGTGTCAAATTAAAATGTCTTTACAATTAAATGAGATGTCCTGTGAGATGGCCTTATCCAATAACCTTTAAAACTGAGAAAGCCAGAGAACAAATGACTAAACTGGTACTACTATAGTTAAAGAACATGTATCAAACCTATAAAGCAATATAAATGGATTACAGTATTCTTGACTCACTCACCATTCCTCATGATGCTTAGAGCGATGACTTTGAGAGGCTGAAGCAGCAGATGCTCAATAATAGGCTACGCTCCACTGTGAAACACACTAGGAAGATTCAACTCGGAGCAGTGTCCCATGGGTGGAGTTGCCTACGTTCACTGTCGTTTGTAGATTTGGGAGACTGGAGCTAGTTGTCACATGGGGAAGTTGTGGAAAGGTCTCTCTCAGCTTCACTCCACGAAATGCACCTCAAGCAGCCGCCAGGCTCAGCTGGCTGTGCAGAGCCGATTTCGAGTGGAATACGTCAAATTAAGCAAGTGCAGACAGTTATAAGACGATAAATAATGTAAAATGTTTATGGAAATATAAGAAAAACGGTTGTGTAATTGAAAGGATGCGATTAGGGGCTGTTCACTCAAGAAATATTAGAGCTTTCCGTCTGTGTTTTTTTTTTAAGTGTTGGTCAGGTGTGTGTAGGACATATGCTGACGGTCATTGCGTCGTGATTTTTCTTGTTTTCCGCGCCATAATCGTTGCGTATTTAAAAATGAAACATAGCAGTTAAAACGCTTCTCGAGACCCCCTGCGTTCATTTCTACTAGGTTGCGCTCCGTCTTGCTGTTTTGGACGCAGGGACCAGTTCTGTGTGAACGGCCACACGGTTAAAGCACAAATTGGTGTGACGACTAAAGGCCCTTCAAGTATTTAATCTTGTATTTCGAGCGGTATAGTGTCTATAAGCGTCTCGGTTATACGTAACCTCGGTTCACTGAAACGAAGGGAATGAGACATTGCGTTCATTAGCATATGGGTAGTGCCTTCTTACACAACATAGTTGAAACCTCGCTACAATAATGGCAATATTCTAATATTGACAATGGTATTGAGCCCCGCCTTTTTTGGTGCAAGGCTGTCCACTATAAAAATAGGTACACAAACACCATTTCCTCAGAATTTCTGACTGAGAGCCAGGAGTTACCTTTCTATCAGGAAACCGGAAACGTGCTGTGTAAGAACCAATGAGGTTCATTCTCATGTTCCGCTGCACGTTTGAGCTTCAGCATGAACCAATGAGGAACTGAGACTGCTTGATTTTTATTCAAATTTGTTACAAACATATTCACGTTTTAGACATAAAATAAAGATTTTCTTCAAATGTTATGTGTGTGTATTTTATTGTTTTGAAATATATGGAGGGCAAAATATATTTTTAAATGCTTTTAAAATAATGTATTTATGTAAATTTATTTTTACATATCTTTTAGCAAATATATTTTTTGTCCATTTTTTGTATATTTTGAAATACTGTATATTTGAAAATATATTTTTTTTTACCGTATGGGTACGAAACCGAGACATTGCGTTTATTAATGCATATGGGGGACAGAATCACGTCACGATGCACTACATGACATAAACACCCAGAAAGGAAGCATGGCACACGCAGTCTCGTGGGACAGCGGCCAACATGAGTATGCCGCAGTGAGTGACCCTTGTGTTGGGCCAGGAGGGAGCACTCAGAATGAATACATGAACTATAGTCATATAGTATGAATAAACTCCTTCACAAACTCAGTCGCGAATGGAGTTTATTTATAATGTAAGAGCTTGTGACTTATGGTACGGCTTGAATGCAGGCAGTTGTATATATATTTGGCTAATGAAATAGCAAGCGCTCTAAACAGAGAGAACTTGTGAAGAGAGAGAGATGTTACGTCTAGGTTGTAAAACCTTGCAAATGTGTTTTGAGAAGACCATCCTGCTGCAAAACCTATGTCTTGTACATGAGGAGGCCATGCCTCTAGTTGAGTGTGATACAACACCAATTGGCAAGTCTCACTCTGTAACACCCCTGAGCCATCCTGTGGCTGGTAAAAGGCAGGAGCTGTCCTAGGCTGTCCTAAAGCAGCTATACATCGGCGGGATATAGTGATGCGCAGGTGCCCATGGTGCCAAGCATATTATGGCACACGGCGCTTGAGCCAGCACTGAAGAGGTCTCATGTGTAAGAGATATAAACCCCAATGCTTTTTGAAACAGCTTCAGTGGAAGTTGTAGAATACTGTAGAATGTCCTAACACACTTGCTCGAGAGTTGCGTGCGCTCGCTCAAGCTGTTTAGATGTTGAAGCAGTAAGTCTCTGTGCTTGCATAACAAAACCTCTGATTCTGCCAGTAACAGGCCATCGTAGAGGTAGTTCAAGATGCGCACACTGCTTAGTTTCAGAGGGGTGAGAACCGCATCGATGTGCTTTGTGAATGTGCGAGGAGCCAGAGACAGTCTGAAGGGCAGGACTTTGAACTGATACGCTGTTTCCTCGAATGCAAATCTAAAAAACATCCTATGGTTTCGTACAATTTGGATATGAAAGTATGCATCCTTCACATATATTGATGCAAAACAATTGTGTGTTCGTACATGGGATAAGATCTGTTTCTGAGTAATCATTTTGAATGGACACTTTGTGAGTGTGCAATTCAAATATCTCAGATCCAGGATCAGCCCGAAGTCCGCTGTCTTTCTTTGGGACAAGAAAACAATGGCTGTTAAACAGTTTTGGGTTTCACAATTTGGCACAACCGCTATCGTGCTTTGCATGAGGAGATTGTGTATTTCGGCTCGTAAGGTTGGTGCGTCTTTGGACAAAACCGTCAAAGACAGAATGCCATTGAAACGGGGTGGACGGCATGCATACTGGATCATATAACCATGTTCGATCATTATTTGCACCCATTCTAAAATACCTGTTAGGGCACACGTCCGCATAACGGGACAGAGGGCAATTTGGTTTTCTCTCTTTCTCCCACTGCCACTCCACGTTGGCCTTTTCCCACTCTTGACGGTGGACGGCGGTGCGACAGAGAGAGAGCATTTACGGGCAGCTGTCCAGTATGTGTTTGTCTTTTTATTTATTTTAATATTATTTATATTGTTAAGCCGGTTCTCGCCTCCTCCTTGCCCATCTAAACCCCTTTGCAGACACATTAAAGTGGCAACTATATGATTTATATTTCTCTGTATGTGGCAACATCTCTAAACTCACCAGTGTGTGATCTGAGACTAAGATATTTCCAATTGAGCAATCCACAACAGATTAAATGAGGGAATTAGATATAAAAAAAAATATATATTCTAGAATAGATACTGAATATCCTGTGAAGCGTCACTGTTACTCTAGGGGGCTTACACACTTCACTATGATCAAGGACTGAGTCCATCAAAAGATTAAAGTCTCCTCTCACTATTATATCATAATGGGTGCCAGTGGCTTGTAACTTCCCTTCAAGATCAATAAAAATGCCCTTTGTTACTGTAAAAAAAAGTGTATATAGTGTATTTATTTTCCTTTAAAAGTGCAATGCATTCATTTACTTTCTTAAGCAAAGAAACTAAATTAAACGTGACAGTTAAACAAATCATGCAATAAGAAACAGTTTTAAAATTACATAAATGTATATGTTAGAAACCTAAATAATTAATCTCATATGTGTTTGGCTGTTCATATACAGCTACTTGAATGCAAAACTGAAATCCATATTTAGCTTAAGTGTGCATATGGTCTGATAAGAAATATCTTCTTTATTGTCACAAAGCAAACTCTACAGTGAACTATCCTTTCTTCAATGTAATGCGATACAGACAAAACCTAATTTTCATAAAGAGACAGGAACCTTATAATTGCTGTCCATTGCATTCAAAATGAGAGATGCAATAAAGAGTCTCTAAAATCATTAAAATATAAAATGCTGGAAAATTTAATTCTTTAGAAATTCAAAACCACCCTTTACTTGGCATTATAATTGGCATAAAAATGTGGAATGTGATTGCACCTCTGCAATGAAGTTCTAAAACTAAATATTTCACAAGATTATGTGAGCACTTGATTGCTCGCTCAAATCACTGTGTAACAAGATAATGACAACTTAAATAAATGAAAAATAGACACACAATGAGCTATTGAAATTGTAGTTTAACTTTATTGTTGGACATTTTTAATCAAATTATATTGTTCACATTTAATTTTGACTTGGAAATGAGCAAATATGTCTGTGACACCCCATCCTGCTAAAACCAAGTGACGCTCATGGTTTGGACTCTGTTGTAATGTCCAGTGAGGATTTCCCAAAGACCATTATTGTAGTGTGAAGAGGGCATTCTCTCAGTAACATAAACTTTCAGCAAATTATAAAGAAAGAGTTATGTATGCATGTGAAAATATAATGAACAGCTTGAAACAGTGATCTGGATCAGGTACGATTGCTTATCTGAATTATGAAATGAATTCTAAGGACCTGAATAATACACCATAAAATATATTTTTTCAGATAACATTTATCATATTTTCATTACTGTAGTTGTTATAAAGTGGTAACATATTAATAAAGAAATGTGTTTATCATGGACCAAACACTAACGTGATAAAAACAAATCTGTTTTTGCGTCACTTTTATGCAGATTCTATAACTCACAGTCCTGTTGGTGGCGCTGTGCTCGATCACAACTGCAGCAAAACATGAAGAGGAAGTGACATGTTCTTCCGGTACAGGAATGAAGATGGGGACAGTGAGGTGACGAAATAAAAACATTTTCTTTCAGTGTCCGAAATAACCCGTTATATTGAGTACATCAGTGAAAATGACGAACCGAACGGCGTATTTCTACGATCCAGACGTGGGGAACTTTCACTATGGTGAGATCACACTGTGTGTGTGTGTGTGTTAGTAGATGTAGATACATTATAACACTCATAATGTTCATTATTTACTTTTATATCTGACTAAATATAATTGGAATATTTCGGTACACATGATAGATGGAATCTTAAACTGTCTAAACATCAGGCTTGTGCATTGTACAGTGGGGTCCAGAAGTCTGAGACCACTTGTGGAAATACATTTAGCAATTTTTAATTCATTAATTTAATACAAGATGCTTGATTGCAAATCATATCAATTTTAGTGAAAAGTTGAGTTGAAAAATCATCTTTTAAGAATGAGCATCTTGTGTGCTTCAGTTGAAGCAAGGAAATCTGTCCAGTTTTTTTTCAGCAGCGGTGCTGTTGTGCACGTGTGCACGTGCCCGCAACCCCAGATCCATATTAATGTGTGTGGTGGAGGAATTGTTTAAAACAGCGGTGTCAAACTCAATTTTAGGGTTTATTTGTGCTCTCAAGGGGCCGGTTGATAATGTGGTACCAGCACCTGCTTTGTAGCACCCATGCAAATAATATTACATGTTATGTGCACATTTGACAGTAACATTGATTCTGAGGTTGGGATGCAGATGAAAATGATGATATTAACAACAGTAACATCTGTGGACAAAACGAACCATTCTGACAGTGTGATTACAGTTGGGTCTTCTTTACAGACTCCTTCATCAAGCTACTACTGATTAAACTACTGATTAAACTACAGTCATTTCTTGGAATTTATGAAGGAAAACAAAACAACTTACATTTTCCTGCAATCAGAGATTAGTAAAAGAGAACACTCTTGCCCATATTGATTATGAAAATGTTCCATCGTTCTTACATAATATCCATAGTTATTGCAATGATATTTGTAATAAGTCCTTGGTAACCATTAGTAAAACCATACATGGGTCCTTACTACCATTGTTAGTAGAGATGCACCGATTGCAATTTTCTTGGCCGATTTCCGATTTTTTTTTATTTTTATTTTTTTTCCCCCCATGTGTGACCTGCCGATACCGATTTTTCCGATTTTCTTTCTAAGAACTATTGACCGCATATACAAACAAAATCTACCTTTCGTCAATGCAAAATTACATTTTCATAATAAAATAAATGATTAAACGTTACAATTTCCCCCAAACAAAGTTCCAGGATCTTTTCTGACTTCTGATATATAAAGTGCTCTGTGACTGGAAAGAGGTAGAAATAACAATTAACTGCAAATGCTTTATATAACAAAACAGATGTCATTTTCCACTATTTTTATAAATGGATCTTTTTCTCTTTATTACTCGTCCAAAGATTACAAGCCTAAACTTAAGTGTCCAATACACAACATTGACATTAAGCTTACATTAGATGTCCAAATATCAGAAGTAAAACTGATTGCTGCTTCGTAAATCAGCTGGACGAAAGCATTTAATTTCATATCCCGAAGCCATATCAACAATACCCACGCCTTTTGCAAAGTGTGTCGCACTGATTTTAATATCGGACACGGTGGGAAAAATTACGTTACTCAGCACATTAAATCATAACGGCACAATTTATATGTATTTAGCCTGCCTCTGCCATCCCACGGTTTACTTTAGCCTTACAAATATTACAAATTGCGAACTTTATGTATTTTTCACTCACAGTGAGTGAAGATCTTCCACGCCAATGTCATGTTTATTTGCGGCTGTGATGTTATTGCCTGCGCTGCTGGCAACAAAACGGACCGGCTTGGAATCGGAAAGACGTGAGACTGACCGGCCGGTTACCGGTCCGGGCCGATCATGCGGAAAACCGGCTGATTCCGGTCCCTGGCTGGTCGATCGGTGCATCTCTAATTGTTAGTAATTATGGTTCTATATAAAGAACTTTGGCATTTTTGTAATGTTAAAAGCAGTCTGAATATATTTAGAATAATTTTCTGCCACAACTACAATAATTAATACAGTAAAATGAGTGTTATTACAGTAAATCCCTGGTACATTTGTGTAAGTGTTGTGACCTGAGAATTGAAAAACCTTCTAATTTATGAGTTCTCCTGTTTCTTTGTCATTGCCATTTAGAATGCTTGTTTAAACTAGTTTCATCATAAGACAATTCTGTACTGCATTAAAACAGGTTTTGCAATACCTGCTGCACATCTTGCTGGTTCACAGGTGCATTTAAAATGGTCTGTCTGTGAATTACCGCACCTGCTCTGCACTCGTGCTGCTTTATCCATGATTCAGCAGTGTTGATAATTGACCCGTGTAGCGCTGTTTCATTCCGCTTTCAAAGTGAGCAAAATGCGCTCCAAAACATACAAATGACAGGGGAAGGGTCAATTTTCACGACGGAAGTCCTTACTGATTGGTTCAGTGAGACATTACGATCCTCTGCCATCCTACATTTCAGAAGTGAGCTTGTGAGCCACTCAAACTGAAGCGAGTTTGACGTGTGTTATGTGGTGATGTTACTGGGAGTACGTGCATTTATTTGTGTGTGGTGGGTCTCTTTCACACAGTATATAAAGTGCACAGCTGACGGGCTGGCAAGCGTTACGTCACGTTTACTCAATAATATTAAATGATCCATGTGAAATCCCAAGAGCGGCACTCATAATGCAAAATGCATATAGGGAAACGTTTCTGTCATTTTGTGCAAATCTTTCATTTGGTCAATGTCACGAATATACTTACATTTGAGAAGTGATCTAGAAATAGTGCAGAATGTTTTTTCATTATGCTTTTTTTAATTCTTTAATTGAAATTTGAATCCCAGATTTTATATGTGGACTCAGACTTTTTGATAATATTGAAAAATAAAGCATACAGTTGAAGTCAGAAGTTTACATACACCTTAGCCAAATGCATTTAAACTTGTCACAATTCCTGACTTGTCTTAGGTCAGTTAGGATCACTACTTTATTTTAAGAATGTGAAATGTCAGAATAATAGTAGAGAATGATTTATTTCAGCTTTTATTTCTTTCATCACATTCCCAGTGGGTCAGAAGTTTTCACACACTTTGTTTGGTATCATTACCTTTAAATTGTTTAACTTAGGTAAAATATTTTGGGTATCCTTCCACAAGCTTTTCACTATAAGTTGCTGGAATTTTGTCCCGTTCCTCCAGGCAGAACTGCTGTAACTGAGTCAGGTTTGTAGGCCTCCTTGCTCGCACACACTTTTTCAGTTCGGCCCACAAATTTTCTATCAGATTGAGGTCAGAGCTTTGTGATGGACACTCCAATACCTTGACTTTGTTGTCCTTAAGCCATTTTGCCACAACTTTGGAGGTATGCTTGGGGTCATTGTCCATTTGGAAGACCCATTTGCGACCGGGCTTTAACT
Source organism: Moxostoma hubbsi (assembly GCA_032164185.1). Lineage (NCBI taxonomy): Eukaryota > Metazoa > Chordata > Actinopteri > Cypriniformes > Catostomidae > Moxostoma > Moxostoma hubbsi. Next base: position 37,990,925 of record JAVLUX010000025.1, on the reverse strand, counting down.
TCCTGTCTGATGTCTTGAGATGTTGATGTTGCTTCAATATATCTGCATAATTTTCCTTCCTCGTGATGCCATCTATTTTGTGAAGTGCACCAGTCTCTCCTGCATCAAAGCACCCCACAATTTGATGCTGCCACCCCCATGCTTCACAGTTGGGATTGTGTTCTTCGGCTTGCAAATCTCACCTTTTTCCTCCAAACATAATGATGGTCATTATGGCCAAATAGAAAAGAAAAAAAAATTCATAAGACCAGAGGAGATTTATCCAAAAAGTAAGATATTTGTCCCCATGTGAACTTGCAAACTGTCTGTCTTTTTTCTGGCAGTTCTGGAGCAGTGGCTTCTTCCTTGCTGAGCAGCCTTTCAGGTTATGTTGATATAGGACTCATTTACTGTGGATATAGATACTTGTCTACCTATTTCCTCCTGGATCTTCACAAAGGTCCTTTGCTGTTGATCTGGGGTTGATTTGCATATTCACCAAACTATGTTCACCTCGAGGAGAAAGAATGTGTCTCCCTCAGAGCGGTATGATGGCTGCGTGGTCCTATGGTGTTTATACTTGCGTACTATAGTTTTGTACAGATGAACATGGTACCTTCATGTGTATGGAAATTGCTCCCAAGGATGAACCAGACTTGTGGAGGTCCACAACATTTTTCTGAGGTCTTAGCTGATTTCTTTTGATTGTCTCATGATGTCAAGCAAAAAGGTATGTTTAGGTAGGCCTTAAAATACTTCCACAGTTACACCTCCAATTGATTCCAATTAGCGTCAGAAGCTAATTGCTTAAAGGCTTGACATCATTTTCTGAAATTTCCAAGCTGCTAAAAGGCACAGTTAACTTAGTGTATGTAAACTTCTGACCCACTGGAACTGTGATACAGTGCATCTGGGAAGTATTCACAGCGCAAAGATTTCAAACAAACGTCTTTCACATTGTCATTATGGGGTATTGTTTGTGGAATTTTGAGGAAAATAATGAATTTAATCAATTTTGGAATAAGGCTGAAACATAACAAAATGTGGAAAAAGTGAAGCTCTGTGAATACTTTCAGGATGCACTGTATAGTCAATTAAAAGTGAAAACAATCTGTCTGTAAACAATTTTTGGAAAAAATTACTTATGTCATGCACAAAGTAGATAGTCTGTGGAGTGGTAAAAAATGTGACTTCAACCTAAGTGTATGTAAACTTCTGACTTCAACTTTATATAAATATGCAAAAAGATACTGCAACAGTGTCAGATAATCTTGTCTTGTCTTTTTTTTTTGCATTTAGGAATGTTTTATTCCCAAACAGATTTGCCCTTCACTTCAAAAACAGCAGTTTGTATTTATAAAATAAAATAAAGATGTGATTGTAAGACTCAATAACTCAATGTTGTATGAAAAACAGTAGAACAAATCCTAATGGACAACTAAAATTAGAAGTTGTAAATTATGAAAGACATTCTTTAATGTTAAAGGAATAGTTCACCCTAACATGAAAATCCTCATGATTTGCTCACCTTTAAGCCATCCCAGATGTGTATGACTTTTCCTCTTGCGCAGAACTGAAATGAAGATTTTTATAAGCATATTTCAGCTCAGTTTGTCCATACAAGTGAAGGGGTGCCATCAGTCTGCTGGCTGTTTGGCAGTCCAAAATGCATATTTAGGCAGTATAAAAGTAATTCACACAACTCCAGTTGATCAGTTAATGCCTTTTTGAAGTAAATCGATAGGTTTGTACAAGAAAAATATCAATAATTGGGGATGGCTTAAAGGTGAGTCAATCATGAGAGAACTTTCATTTTTGGGTGAACTAACACTTTAATGGGATGATTCAACGGGAAAAAAAATCGTTCTTTATCCAGGACTCACGCTCTTGTTTTCCAAACCCGTATGACTTTCTTCTGTGTAACACAAAATTAGATGTTTGACAGAATGACAGCCTCAGTCACCATTCACTTTCATGGGAAACAGCAGTGTCAATATTCTTCAAAATTATCGAAAGTCAAATAGGTTTGTAATGACATGAGGGTAAATGATGACTTTTAATTTTTGGTTTAACCATCCTTTACTACATAACTATTAAAAGGTTTTTCAAATCTCTCAGAGATAGCACATTTGTTAATTCAAAATATTTGTTATTTCCACTCTAGGTGCTGGTCACCCAATGAAACCTCACCGACTGTCTCTCACACACAGTCTAGTGCTGCATTATGGACTGTATAAGAAGATGATGGTATGACCAATTTCCTTAACACCTCTCTAGACCAGTGCTTCTCAACCAGGCCTCAACAAACTTATAAAGGAAATCTGCAAATTGAAATAAAATGTCAAAAATTAAAGGAATAAGTAAGTAACTTAAAATGGAAAAAAAAAAAAAACACTTTAAATCAAACTAGTTAAGGAAGTACATGTAAACTGACACAGTAGTTCTCACTGAGCTCTGTAGCATTAAGGTCTTCAGACTTCTTTTCCATCCCACTACTGCAAGTTTCATTCCACAGGGTTTCAGACTAAAAAAAAAAATGGAATCATTGGCTCTTAAACTAAGAATTTTATATTGTTTGGATTGTTTTTAGTTGCCAAATTACATAATTACTTGACATTGATGATTCAGAAGCAAGATAGACAGACGAAAAAAGAAAGCCAATAATGATTAAGCAGCCGATAGTTTTAAATGTGTATATATATCTGAGTTACTGTAGACTTTGTCAGTTTAAACCAGTCTGGCCATTCTCTGTTGAACTCTCTCATCAACAAGACATTTTCATCCACAGAACTGATGCTCACTGGATGCTTTTGTTTTTGGCAACATTCTGAGTAAATTCTAGAGACTGATCTAGAAAATCCCAGAAATACTCCAACAATCATCCATGCGATTATCTAATCAGCCAATCATGTGGCAGCAGTGCAGTCCATAAAATCAGGCAGATACAGGTCAGGAGCTTCAGTTAATGTTCACATCACATGGAGTGTGGCATGATTGTTGGTGTCAGATGCTGGTTTGAGTATTTCTGTAACTGATGATCTCCTGGAATTTTCACACACAACCGTCTCTAGAAATTACGCAGAATGGTGCCAAAAACATTCAATCATCAGCAATGTTAGAATAATAATAATGTAAAAATTTTTATTTAGTTTTAATTTCTATTTCGTTTAAAAATTTTCGCTCCAAATTAGTTTTCATTTTGTTTGTTAGTTCTTTGTTAGTTTAGTTTTAGGTTTTAGTTTGTGTCAGGGTTCGTGTGTGGAAATGAGGAGTGACACACTTCCGGTCAGACTTTTTATTCTCTTCTTTCTTTTGTGTTCTTTTTGTTTCTTTTCACTCAGTCAATAATTTACTGTCAACATAAACATAAGTTACTTTTAAACACTTGTTAGATCATGAATACTTTCGTAGAACACACACCAATACTGTACACTCGCTCTCTCTCTCCCTTCTCTGGCATGTTCAGCTGTTTTACGGGCTCTCTTCACTATCACTGTAGTGAGAAACAGCTGTTAGAAGTCATGTCAACCAGCTTGAAGAGCACAACACTCCTCCTCTCCTGCAAACAGACACACAACCACACTACAATCACCACACAGGCATTTGTGCAAAGTGGGTCATAAAGATAGACACCCAAATATACAGTTTGTAAATAAATTATAATATTATAAATCTTCATTTTAATTAGACCAACTGAATTTCATTACTGATATTTAATTTGATCATTTAGCAGATGCTTTTATCCAAAGCGACGTACACATAGCAAGCAATTCATCATACAAAGTTTATCAACTTCTGCAGTATAAGACCGCCAAGTTCTCACAGTGGCTGGAGTAGTAAATGCTAACACAGAAGAAAGTTTTTTTTTTGTACATTTAAGTGTATGTTGTGTGCAGTGGTGAGTACAATTAGTGTGCATTGGTTATGTGCTCATTGAACAGATGTGATTTCTGCTGGTTCTTGAATGTTGAGAAGGTAACAGCAGATCGTGTGGAGGTTGGAAGTTCATTCCAACACACAGGAGCAGAGAAAGTGAACGGTCATGAAATAGACTTTGAGTCTCTTTGTGATGGGACCACCAGGCACCGCTCATTCATAGACCACAGAGAGTTAGTGAATTGAAGAGGGTGCGGTTCCATTGGCTGTCCTGAAAGCCAGAGTCAAAGCCTTGAATTTGATGCATTCTGGACCATCTGCAGTGGCCTAATTGTGTTAGCTGGAAAGCCAGCCAACAGAGCATTGCAGTAGTCCAGTCTTGAAATGACCAGAGCTTGGACCAGGAGCTTTGTAGCATATTCAGACAGGAAATGTATGATTTTCCTGATGTAAAGCACAAATATGCAAGGTTGATGAGATGTTTGCAGTGAAATTAAGCTGGTCATCTACCACCCCTCCCAAATTCCGGGCTGTTCTGGTTGGTGTTAGTGTAGTTTAATCCAGATGAAAAATGAGGTTGAGGTCAACAGATGGGTTGGCTTGGATCACATGGAGGCCTATTTTGGCAAGGCTGAGCTGAAGTTATCATTCCTTCATCCATGCTGAAATGTCTGAGAGGCATGCAAATATATGAGCTGAGACAGTAGGGTCATCAGGCTGGAACAACAGGTAGAGCTGCGTATTATCTGCATAGCAGTGGTAGGAAAAGCCATGTGCCTCAGTGACCCAGTGATGTTGTGTACTTCGAGAAGAGGAGGGGACCAAGCACTGATCCATAAAGAATTAGATGCATGGATTGACTGTCTCAGATGCGGAGGCAATTGAGATTCATCCTCCACCACCCAGATTGAGGCAAGTCAGTACGCCACTAAGAGGACTTGGAGAGCATTGGGAATTGGGAAAAAGATGCATTGACCTGAGAAGCAGCATATAAGATATTTAGACTTGCTTTGAGATGATCGATGTTAAATAGAAGTATATTTTGTCTTTACTGCACTCGCAGAATTATAACCAAGTGAAAAAATACACTTATATACAAAATACATTTATATTTAAGAGACAAGTCTAAATATCTTATATGTTGCTTCTCAAGTAAATGTATCTGGTTTTAGGGATTTTTAGACAATTTTAAATGGAAAACAAGACAAACAATTTAACAATAGGATTTTTGCAGTGAATTTCTTTAATGAATTAAACTTAAGTATAAATATTTTTTCCTTTTAATTCAGTGAATGGCATTTTGAGGTATTTTTTAAAAGATTCCTTTTTTTAAAAGTCGTCATTATTGTTAGTAAGCACGTTTAATACAACCTTTTAAGTTGGGGCACAAGCTGAATACTCGTTGCAATAATTGCAGAATAGTCGAATTATCGTTCTAACAATCGTTAGATTAATCGTTTGTTGCAGCCCTACAGGTCAGCAGGGTCTTTTGACTTTTGTCACTTTCTCTTTGCAGTCCTCTGCTCAGTTCAGTGATCACGAAGTGTCTCCGACAGCCAGGGGCTGGAGGGTGTGGCACGTGCTGGCCTGGAGGTAAGAGGACAGACATGTTGAGTATAGAGCATTTATAGCTTCATTTAAATCAAGTGAAGAAAATGGTTAGCAGAGGGAAGGGATGCAGTGGGTGAGGGAGAGCGAAGTCTGCAGTAGAAGAAAATACATCATTCCAATTTAAGAATGCTTCTTTTTTATTGAACGGTAACCAAATTCCTCTTTAGTGCATTTGACATGAGAAAGTAAGTCTTGTCGCAACTCTGAAAACTGAACATCAAACAAAACTCTATATCAGTTCCAGATGAAATGTAAAACAAATATATAAATGCATACATTGTATTCAAATATGTAGCTAAATTCAATATAACTTCTAACAATATCTAATAATTTATTTAATTATATATTGTTGTATGTAATTTTAACAATATTTTAGATATTTGTTAAATGTTCAAATTCCTTATAGCCTATCCATATGATGTCCCATTGCACGTGTAATAATGATTGACATTTCTTGTCAGCTGCACATTTTTACACAAAATTTGCAACAATGGAACTTAAAAGTTAAAATACATTTCCACATTTAATGCTTGTACTCTTTAAAAAAAAATACAAATTAAAAATACGGCTGTATGAATATGACCTGCAAGCTCTCTTTAACACTGTGGCCATGGGAAAGTGAACATTTATAGCAAAACATTTCCATTTTAAAAACGTTTTCTATTGCCGCCTAGTGGCATCTTCATGTTAACGTGATTAGCATGTTTAAAAGTTTAAAAACCTATCGCAACAAAAACGAAAACCAAGTATCTTAAGATTTTTTTTAATTTTATTTGTGTTTTTTCACAGCCATGAAAATTTAGTTTAGTGTCAGTTTTTCCAATTATGTTGATGATTTTTTTTGTTCACGAAAATGTTTTAATTTTTTTTATTTCGTTTACGTAAACAACCTTGGTGAATGGCAGTTCTGTGGATGAAAATGTCTTGATGATGAGAGAGGTCAACAGAGAATGGCCAGACTGGTTTAAACTGATAAAGTCTACAGTAACAGATAACCGCTCTGTACAATTGTGATGAGAAGAATATTATAGTAAAAACATTTATATACCTTATTTTTAATGGTGAAAACACAATACAATGTACTTGTATGTTAAACTATAGTGAAAATCATGGTGGAAAAACAATTAGGCATTCTCAGAAATTACTGAGTTAACCATCACGTTTAATTACATTTTATTGAAATATTTATGTTTAGTCTTATTTTTTGAGTTGTTGTTGTTGTTGTTGTTGTTGTTATTATTATTATTATTATTATTATTATTATTATTTTCTTTAATTTTTAATTGAAACAGTTCTTTTTGCTTCCACTTTGACAGATAAACATATTATAAATACTTTATAGACACATGGTTGCAGTTTATTGTTCTAACAAAGCCAGATTTTGTACACAACGCTGGAATTTTGTATTAAACACAAGCTCTTATTTTGAAATGTCTGCACAGCCAGTTGTGAGTTAAAAAGAAACTCGCTGCTAAAATGATAACCTTTTCTGATGTGTATATTCCCGTGTATGAAGCACCGCCTACACAGAGGTCACTGCCATCCAAGCAACTTCCTATTGGTCAACACGGCCTGTCAAAGTTCACTAAAATTGGTCTCCACATGAAGCCCGTGAAGGGAAATTCTTCGCCACCTGAAGTCCATCGCACAAAATTAACGGTCTCGTTGATTCCCATTGAGTTGACTATATTTCATTTGCAGAGTTTCGCAGTGCTTAAGGCAGATCTCTACTGTTCATCATGCAACCTAGGGATACAAAATGGTCCAATCTTGGACAAACTTCTCGAATCCTGAAATTAGTTAAGATTAATTATTTAAAAATATTGACAGGGTGGGCATTGGATTGGCTTGGGAGAGGGCCTGCAAATCTTGTGGTCATTGGGGGGGGGTTTTGAGCAGAAACGTTGAGAACCACTGCACTAGATCATATTTCTGTGACAATGTGTCATGCAGTCCTTCACATCAGATCCTCATGAGCAAAGCTCTGCACGCAGGTTTTCAAACCGTACAAGGCTTCCCAGCATGACATGTGCAGGTTCCACTCTGAGGATTACATAGACTTCCTGCAGAAGGTCAGTCCAACTAACATGCAGGGCTTCACCAAGAGTCTCAATGCCTTCAACGTAGGAGACGACTGGTAAACACCTTCATATTTTCAAAAGAGAAGTTGTACCTGTAGTACTTGGCGGCCAGCATAACAGCTGTAATTGCAATGGGCCATCCTGCTTCTTTATTTACTTATATTAAAATCTGAGCTCTCTGTATAGTCTGAGTTTTTTTTGTATGTTTGTTTTTAGTCCCGTTTTCCCAGGTCTGTTTGAGTTTTGTTCGAGATACACGGGTGCCTCCTTGCAAGGAGCTACTCAGTTAAACCACAGGGTGAGTTGGTGGGAATGTCTTTGTACGTCTTCATGGATTGCACATTGCAAATGATTGTTAAATTACACAGTAACGTGATTAAAACTGGGGAGCCAAGCGCTGCTCACAGTGAACTGAAAAGAGAAAAGCCTATTTTAATTGTAAATTCAACCATTTGCAACGTAACTACAACATACTATGATGCCGTGAACTTGTTACTGTCGCCTATGACCTGATTCAATACATAAATGAATGAATGTTTAGTTATTAATAGGGAAGCACCAATACTCTGTAATACTTCTAAAATGTGGGGTAAATACTCGTACTTGGTATTGTATGTTTGTTTAATGATTTCGATTTTTATAGTATTTAATGGGAATCGTTTTTTTCTTCTCATTTTTTTAGATCAGTTATGCACATTGGGGTGCTCTGTGTTTTTTAGTTGATGTTTATTGTATTATTTTAGTGTCACATGTGTTTAGTGTCACATGATGGTGTTTTGTGTTTGTGTGAGTGACACTGCTCTGTCTCTACATGTTTATTCCTTAATTGCTTCTGGAAGGGCGACTATTAATGAAAAAGTCATCATGTGGTGTTCTGTAGTTACTTGATTAACAATGAATTTTAAAGTGAAAAGATGACTTTTATAGTTCCAGATGATTAGTATATTAAGTTTATATCATTTAATAATATAAACTGTAGTGAACCGTAAAATATACGGGCATCAAAATGACCCGTGTATATATACAACTTATAAAATAAGTACAATAAATACAGCTTGGTCGCTTTTTTTACTGTGTAACATACCTGTTTTCATTGTATTCATCTTTACCCTTTATACTGTATATGCGGCTTCTCGCACACACACACACACGCTCTTTCTCTGTCTGTGCACACTTGAGTGAGAGAGCGCTTTCACAAGACTTACAATTGCCAGTCATCCATGCTGGTTTTTTTTACGGAGAATTACACATGTAGTCTGTCATTTTGACAGTGGATCAATTTTCATTTGATCCATTTGATGTTACTTCAGATATCTTTAGTTTTCAGCCAATCACAGCTCTCAGTAGCATATTGGCACAGTTCTTGTGTCTATTGTGTTTGAACTCCTGCATCATTTTAGAATAATAGTAAATCGACTGTATTAGTAAATATACGCTGTTTATTATGTAGATATGTGATATTGCCATCAACTGGGCTGGAGGATTACATCACGCAAAAAAGTTTGAGGTAAGCATCTGATCTCTTTTCACAAATTAAATAAAAATGAAAAAACATGATTTTTATATTAACAATCACCTGCACTTTAGCAAGCATGTCATTTTCAATTATTTCATTATAAAATTACAAATGATTTTCCATTCACAGGCATCGGGATTTTGTTACGTGAATGACATTGTCATTAGTATTCTTGAACTGCTGAAGTAAGTCACATGAGAGATGGCGAGGAAGTGTCCATGGACATTTGTTCTAGCAGTATTTCGATTTTAGGTTCAAATTGATATGAATGTATAAGGAAAGTGTATATTTTAAGTGCTGTAACTTTCTCACTATAATCACCTTTTCACTTTTTTGCAATTTACTTCAAATAGATCTGCGATGTGACAAATTAATTTAACAAAGTACAAATATTCTATTTAGATGAATATCGTAGTAGATCATGAAAGATGCATGTAAAAAGATTATGAAGAATTAGCGAAATGCTGTTGTAATTAGTTTTAGATGTCAACTACATATGCTTCTGAATAAGCTTCCTGTTTCTATGAACATATATTTACTGTAACTCTCTGTGTGTCTATTAAAGGTATAATCCACGTGTGCTTTACATTGATATTGACATTCATCATGGTGATGGTGTTCAGGAAGCGTTTTATCTCACAGACAGGGTCATGACTGTATCCTTCCACAAATATGGGAACTACTTTTTCCCAGGAACAGGTTATTCTCTTGCTACCTAATAGTAGTTCAAATAATTTTTTTATTGTTTATATCCATTTGTATTATGTTTATATGGTCTCACTACACTGAGAGGAGAAACTGAGTTTCGGATTATTTTCGATTAAACAGAAAAATTGCCACTATAAAGAACTTTATGTTGACAAACCCACATGAGAGAATACAAGCATTATGTGTTACAGTCTTGTAATAGTAAATGTTGTTGTATGTGTTAAGGTGATATGTATGAGGTCGGAGCAGAGAGTGGCCGCTACTACTGCCTGAATGTTCCACTGCGTGATGGCATTGATGATCAGAGTGAGTTGATTTATGGCCTGGTCTCGATATTTGATCAGTCTTTCTATGCTTTTACCAATTGTAATAATTACATTTTAATGGCGTTTCATTGTGTGATATTATCAGCTAAGATATAATTTCATCAGCTCAATATAATTCAACAAAATATTCATTTGGGTTGAGAATAGGGGTGGGCAATATGACCAATATCATATATCACAAAATGAGTAATTTTATATTGTAATGCCTACTTTTGGAAATAGTCAGTGAAATAAATACTTTTAAAATGAAAAAGACTTCCTCTTACATCATTTTCTCTTTATATAGAACTTGACAAACAAAGTTAAAAATGAAATAAACACTCTGTTTTAAATCAACCATACCATAATACTCAATTTCACATTATGCCACATTTCAGTCTTAAAATGTTGTGGACCAGTTTTATTATAAACTTTACTCAAGAAACTCAAGATCCCACTGATAGATGTGGTTGCACTGCGCACATGGATATTTACATATTGCGATATACACAATATAAATGGTAAATGGTCTGCACTTATATAGCGCCTTTTTAACCTTTACACTGTGACTCATTCACCCATTCACACACCAATGATGGCAGAGCTGCCATGCAGAGCTGCCATGCAAGGTGCTAGCCTGCCATTGGGAGCAACTTGGGGTTCACTGTGTTGCCCAAGGACACTTCGGCATCTGGAGTCGTGTGGGCCAGGAATTGAACCACCAACCCTGCGATTAGTTGATTAGCTCTGCCACCCAAGCCACAACTGCCCAAAATATCTGTCGATTGACACTTAAGATCATCGCCACGGCATATATCGTTATATCGCCCAGCCCTACTTGAGAATCAAGAATCGGTTCTGCTGTAAGAACATTCTGGAGCCAAATGATTTTAATGACTGTTCTTGAAAATTTGCATTCTTCCACTTATGCTGATGATGTAATGCCATACTGAAATACTTTCGCAGTACGTCCGGCAGTGCTATTGAATCTGCATGGCAAAATAAATAGTTTTATGTGAGCTTGCAGTCTGAATTGAATGTGATGAGAGAGAAAGACTGGACTTTGTCTAAATCAAAGTGAATACACTGAGCCAAAACATCGACCACTTGAAGTTGAATCGAATAATGTTGATCATCTCCTAAAAAGGCCACATGCCAAGATCTTAGTAGATTTGATGGTAAGCCAACAATCAATTCTCGTAGTCAACGTGTTGAATGTAGGAGAAATGGGCAGTAAAGTCCAGAGTGACTTTGACGAGGGCCAAATTGTTATGACCAGATGACTGGGTCAGAGCATCTGTGAGACAACAAGGCTTGTGGGGTGCTCACAGTCAGAATTTGTGAGTACCTACTGACAGTGGTCCAAGGAGGGACAAACCTTGGAGCAGTGAAAGAAGGTCGCCTGGTCTGATGAGTCCTATTTACGTTTACATCACGTGGACGGCCGTGTACGTATGTACCATTTACATGGGGAAGTGATGGCACCAGGATGCACTATGGGAAGATGACAAGCTAGTGGAGGGAATGTGATGCCCTGGGATATGTTCTGCTGGGAAACCCTGAGTCCAACCATTCAAGTGGATGTCAAGTTGACACGTGCTACCCACCTAAACATCATTGCAGACCAGGTACACCCCTTCATGGCAATGGTATTCCCTGATGGAAGAGGCCTCTGGCACATTGCACTTATTGTTCGGGAATGGTTTCAGGAACATGAAGAGTTCAAGCTGTTGCTCTGGGCACCAAATTTCCCAGATCTCAATTCAATTGAGCATCTGTGGTATGTACTAGACCAAAAATTCTGATCCACGGCGGCTCCACCTCGCAATTTACAGGACTTGAAGGAACTGCTGCTAATGTCTTGGTACCAGATACCACAGGACAACTTCAGGGGTCTTGTAGAATCCCTGCCTTTTGGTGGCACACGGAGGAATGACTAGCATATTAGGCAGGTGGCCATAACGTTTAGGCTCATCAGTGTACATAGACAATATTGTAATGTCCTCACTTGATTAACACAAAAACAGACATAGTGTGACCTGAGTCGTACAACTCGCAAAATAATCAGGGTTCCATAGTTATGGGAAACCTTGAAATATTAGGGCATATTATAATGGGATTTGCAGGCCTGGAAAAGTTATGGAGATTACTATAGTGAATGTACATTTTGTGTGTAGAGTAAGGGGCTAGTCAGACGGGACGCATTCTTGCGCTTAAAAAAGCTATATGCAGCACAACAAATTTAAACATAGAAGAAATGTGGTGCAACAGTCAAAGATGTCTGTCTGGCACATTTTTACATAGAAAAACAGAAAAACACTTTCCGTGTAAACGACCAGTAATATTTGATTATAAGTGATGTCTGATTTGTGAGAGAATCATTCTTAAATTAGTCTAAATGATTCATTTGCGAATTAGTCTGAATCAAATAGATGTTTTTATAATTCTGTATCATGTAAATAACTTGCAAAGGTCATGGAAAAGTCATGGACTTTCATTGGTCAAAAAGGGTGGGAACTCAAAGTTCTTAGCAGCCGATTCTTTTTAATGAACCATTAAAAGACTCTTGTATCAGTCTGGAGCTCATGAGGCAACGGTTTATATGTACTTATGGCTTGTGAGTCTGAAATCAGTGTAATTACTGATTGGTTGTTTATATATATATATATATATATATATATATATATATATATATATATATATATATATATATATATATATATATATATATATTGTATTTTATATTGAAATTGATAATGATTAAAAAAACAAACGTTAAAATTTACCAAAAGTAGTAGTATTGTGTTTTATTGGTGTGCTTTTTCAAAAGTCCCAAACAATGAAGAATAGTCAAGGAACCAATTGTTACATTTGTGTACAACATTTGTTAAATTCCTGACAATTCCCAACACTAGTCTCATTATTTTTGATTTTTTTACATTTTGACTGAGGTGTTGTGATTCATGAGTCTTGTCTCTGAGATGCAGTAGTTTATTATTTATTGCAATGGCAGCATGTGAAAAGAGAAATGTTATGGTATTTGGGTTAATTAGAATTTTGACATTTCAGGGATCAACGCTTTATTCACATAACCAGTGCTGCACTTAATTTGAGAGATCGGCAGGAAAAGAGTTCAGACACCGCATTAGTTGTAAACGATGGTTTGGAAACCTCCTTAAATTCTGTACATTGATCATGAGCTTGTAGCATAGTACATAGGAACATGGAATTTGATCATGGGAAAACATGCTAGGTTGCTTAGAAGTTTGAGACTTGCTGTGAAAAGCATCTTGCAGTACATTTACATTAAAAGACTTTTCATTTGGCAGGCTACAGACAGCTGTTTCAGCCAGTTATTAAGCAGGTGGTGGACTTCTATCAGCCGACCTGTATCGTTCTTCAGGTGAAAACACATTCTCACAATCACTCTGAATGTTGTGTTTGTATTCTTGCTCATGTATGAGATTCTGTCTACAGTGTGGAGCAGATTCATTGGGCTGTGATCGGTTGGGATGTTTTAACCTCAGCATACGTGGCCATGGGTAAGATGTGCATAATCTCACATCTAAGCATTCTTAAATTTCACTTTGTATTTAGAAGTCTTGCTAGTAAAACTTTTTGTAATCTGTATGAAACCCTTGTATTTTAGGGAATGTGTGGAGTTTGTGAAGACCTTCAAGATTCCTCTGCTTGTGCTCGGGGGAGGAGGGTACACGGTGCGAAACGTTGCGAGATGTTGGTGTGTTCATTATTTTACTCTCCTTTTGAGTTGTAGGCCTATTAATCAAAATGATAGTACAGTTATATAAGAAAGTATGATTTTTTGGATTTAAAGGATGTGTAACTGTTCTGTTTTTGATTTGTAGGACATATGAAACATCTCTGCTCGTTGAGGAGTCCATTAGCGATGAGCTGCCCTATAGTGGTGAGTCAACACATTAAAACTGCAGACATCTAGAATTACTCCACATCTTTTTTTAACAAAGGGCATTATTGCTGTGCTATCATTTACAGAATTCTTGTTTTTTGGATTAAAGGAATAGTTCACTCAGAAATTTAAGTTCTTTCATCATTTACTCACCCTCATGCCATCCCAGATTTGTATTACTTTTTCTTAAAACAGTCGAATATCTCTGCTCTGTAAAGAAAAGTGAAAGAAAACTGTTTCTTTTTACTTAATCACTTTTTTTTTTCACAGTTCGTAAAATAATATATATATATATATACACGCACAATAATATTTTTTTTAAAAAATGAATCGCTTTAAAATCACTTTTATTCCTCTTTTCGCTGTATTCTTTATTTGTACGTCACTTTGAATAAAAGCGTCTGCTAAATGAATAAATGTAAAAACACCGAGATCACACTTACCAGCATTTAATACTTTGTGCATTTGTTTACTTTCACATAAATTAGTTTTTTTTATGTTTGTATTATAAAATAGTGACTGGTGAAATTCTGCATTAACATTATCATTATTATATTATATATGTTTCATCTTAATATTTGTCCTCTACACAGAATACTTTGAATATTTTGCTCCAGACTTCACACTTCACCCAGATGTCAGCACAAGGATAGAAAACCAAAATTCTAGACAAGTAAGCTGTATTCTTTTCTGCCTTATTTACTGTATATTTACATATATATTATTGGGAGCTGTTTAACATGAATATACCAAAAGAATATGTTCTAGGGGAAGGGGTTCATGAGATTTTTTTATTTTTGTGAAGATTTTGTTGGCGATTTATAAAATGAAGCAACATCATGAATAACACTAAGTTTAAAGGGATGATTCACTCAAGAAGATTCTGTCATCATTTAATCACCATTATAGACATTGCTTTCTTATGTAGAACACAAGTTAGGCAATTCACAAAAATTGAGAAACTAATATATTTAATTTAATTTAATTTTTTAATTTATTGATCAATTGTCACACATTATACATACATTTCTGCATATATACAGTGAAATTATTTATTTTTCACATATCAGAGTGCAGGGTCAGCCATGATTCGGCGCCCCTGGAGCAGATAGGATCAAGGGCCTTGCTCAAGGGCCCAACAGTGGTGTCTTGGCGGTGCTGCGGCTTGAACCCCCGACCTTCTGGTCAGTAACCCAGAGCCTTAACCGCTGAGCCACCACTGCCCACGATACATCGAAAGTTAATGGCGACTGAGGCTAAAGGCACAGTCACATTTAGCTTTGCGTGGTGAAATTCCGCTGGCTGAATTCAGTCATCTCTATGGAAATCCATGTGATCATGTATTTTGCATAATGGACGTCTTGTGCTGAACAATTTCCCCTCGCTGATTTCACGTGGAGTTCAGGTTTGGTGAACTTTGACTGGTGCATTGCTTCGGTGTTGACCTCTGAGTGTGCTTCGTTCACTGCTACACTGAATATTCACATTAAAAAAAGGAAATCATTTTGACAGTGAGTTTCTTTTTAACTTCACTTTTCCAAAGTACAGCTTTAAAAAGAGGCTGTTTGGCAATTCGTTTTTCACTGGTTTCACATGCGTTTAACGGCCGTCAAGGCCTTTTTCGCCAGTGGAATTTTGTGTGCAAAGGTAAGTGTGACCATCTCCTTGGCCATTTACACACTACAACTACAGTAAACTACAGAGAGAGAGAGAGAGACACTCACTGGGAATATGACTCTGTTATTGTGATTTACACCAGCAGAAACAGACGGAAATATCACATGCGTCATTAATCACGTCGTTAACAACTAGTTGTTCAGTTTGGTTCTGTACACTACGTGGAATTTCTGAAAATGCAGTTGTCGCTACCTGAATTCTTTGGGAGTAAATTCGGTTGTAGAACCACGTGATTGTCACTCCCATGTTTTACTGAACAGGATGTGAATCAACAGGATTAAGCACTAAAAGGTGAACTGACAACCGAATTTTGCTGCAGTGTGTATGTGGCCCTTTAGTGTTTTACACAAGAAAGAAAGTCAAATGGATTTGGAATGACAAAACCATGAGTAAATGATGAGGGTTTTCATTTTCGGGTGAACTATGCCTTTAAGGTGTTTTTTATTTGGCCAGATATGTTTTCTAAAGGGTGCATGTTGGCTAGTTTAGTGACCATGACTTGTTGCAACTTGCAAGTGTTAAAACAGATATTTAAATAGCATCTCTCTGTCTCTTTTCTTTTGAAGTTTGTTTCTGTGAATCATTTAAAACACTGAAAATGTTTCACTGAAATGAACTTTAGAACCCCTGTTCTCAGGCAATATTTAGGTTCAAGAGTAGTTTTTGACATTCATTTGCCAAATGCAGCACACTGACTAGTGTATATGATTTAACTTGTAGCAAGCATTGAATTTGAATATCTGAGTTTACTTGTATACGAAGCATCATAAATATTTTGTCTGCTCTTGACTTAAGTGTAATTGCTACCTTTTGCTCTGCAGTATTTGGAGCAGATTCGTCATTCTGTGTTTGAGAACTTGAAGATGTTGAATCATGCACCAAGTGTCCAGATCCACGACGTACCCTCTGATATACTGAGTTATGAGCGTCCAGATGAGGGTGATCCTGACGAGAGGGGATCGGAAGAGAACTTTTCCAGGTGAACTGGACTTAAACTCAGTGTCTTTAAAGATCAGTTACACCCTTCATCTGGGCAACTTGAAATTTTTTACATATATACATGTACAGTTGCAAGAAAAAGTATGTGAACCCTTTGGAAATGGCTGGTTTTCTGCATTAATTGGTCATAAAATGTTCAAAGTATAGACAAACACAACATGCTTAAGCTAACACCACACAAATAATTATAATATTTCATGTCTTTATTTAACACATCTCATTAAACATTTATTACTCTATTTTACAGTAATAACCTCAACCAAATGTTTCCAACAGCTGCGGATTAGACCTGCACAATGTTCAGAAGGAATTATTCCCTCCATTCTTCTTTACAGAACTGCTTCAGCTCAACCATATCATTAGGATGTCTGGTGTGAATGGCTCTCTTGAGGTCAGTCCATAGCATCTCTATTGGGTAAAGGTCTGGGCTCCTGGGCCACTCCAAAAGGTGGATTTTCTTTTTTTGAAGCGATTTACTTCAATGTTTTGGCCATGACATTATCCTGTAGGATATCTTGATAAACATGGGAATTCGTTGTGCTATGTGTTCTTCTCAAACAGTTAAAACTTTTTTCATCAGTCCACATAACATTTTCCCAGTATAGTTGTGGTGTCAAGGTGGCATTTTGCTAACTTCAGGCATGCAGCAATGTTTTGTTGGAAAGCAGCGGCTTCTTTCGTGCTGTCCTGCCATGGACACCATGCCTGTTTAATGTTTTCCATATAGTAGACTCATGAACCGAGATGTTAACCAAGCCAGTATCAATGATTCCTTCAAGTCTTTAGCTATCTTTCTAGGGTTCTTTTTTACCTCATTGAGCATTCTGCGGTGTGCCCTTTGAGTCATCTTAGCTGGAGAGCCACTTCTAGGGAGAGTAGCCATAGTACTAAATCATCTCCATTTATAGACAGTTTGTCTAACTGTGGACTGATTAATATCAAAGCTCTTCGAGATTACTTTGTAACCTGCTTTATTCAAAGCAACAATTCCTGATCGTAGGTCTTCTGAGATCTCTCTTTTGTGAGGTATGGTCCTCGTCAGCAGATGCTTCTTGTGAATAGCATACTCAAAATGTTTGAGTGTTTTTTTTTAAGTCAAAGTAGCTCTAAACCACACCTCCAATCACGTTTCATTAATTGGATGCCAACACCTGACTATAATTAGCTTTTGTTGATGTCATTAGCCTAGGGCAGGGGTACTCAATAGGTGGATTCTGGTCCGGTTCCGGGCCAAAGGACAATTAAGTATGGACCGGGATCTAAATCTTTGTGATTGTTATCTGACACCTGGCTAAGTGATTGTGTAAGCATATATGTACACGAGCGCGGAGCTGAGAGTGTCCAGCGCCACACACTTATTTCCTTAAGCTGAACACGCTTTTATTCTTATTCTCCGCGCTATAGAGGCGCAGCATAAAGCCTGATTCGCTGTACGTAGTTCCAAGCACGGTTATTTTTAAAGTGTAGTGGAGACACCACTACAGATATGGCATCTTTCAATAACACTGTAGAAAACAAAAGTAAAGCAAAGTGAAACGATCTTCATCTGTCTGATATGTGATTCAGATGGTTCAGCTAAGCAAGTTTGTTTAACGGGAAGTTAATGTGCTGCTAAAAAAAAAAAAAAGAAAAACTGTACTGCTGTCATTCAGCTTCAAAACGATCTGTTGGATCTTATCTTTTAATATTCATATCCAGGTGTCCTCGACTGATGAACTCTGTGAAGTATTTTCATATTTATGTAGAATATTCTCAGACCCCACTACTTTGACTGCCTCTGGGCCCCCAATGTCCTCATCCCTGCCCAATTTTGAAGAGACTATATTGCTGCCAATATGGCAAGTTATAAAAACTACTCAAAAATATATATTATATAATCTCATAGCCATATGACACCATGTAAGTTTTTGAGCCTGGCCTAGGGGTTCACATACTTTTTTCCCAATCTACACTGTGAATGTTTGAATGATGTATTCAGTATGTACTAGAACAATACAATAATTTATGTTATTAGTTAAATCAGATTTAGTTTATTATTTTAACTACTAATTCAAAGCAGATTTTAAGACAAATTTATACATAAATGCAGGTAATTCCAAAGGGTACATACTTTTACCTTCCACTGAATGTATGTCCAAATGTTTGAGACCACTAGAGAAAATGCTTCACGTCATTACAAATTGTCAGCAGTGAAAAGTAATTTTTTTAGTATTTGGGATGTCCCCCTTTTTCCTTTAATGACGGCATGCATTTTTCAGAACAGCCTAAAATGTGAAATTTCCATGTTTAAATTGGATTTTAAATTCCATATTTTCAGTGTGGTTTCAGACTTCTGGACACCACTGTATGTACTGTTACTATGCTATTGACATTGAAGATATTATCAATAACAAATAACAGTTTCTTGACTAAATGTATATTTGTTAAAAAGCCTGACCTCATTGTTAAAGCTTTTTCTGACCAACTACTTGTTTCATTACAGGCCCGAAGCTGCAAATGAATTTTATGATGGTGACCATGATAATGATAAAGAAAGTGATGTGGAGATCTGAAGATCATGTAGTGTCCCTTCCCAATTCCCAATTCCAACCATTCCTTCCCAAATCTATAGTACTTAATGCTATTGTGATGGCTGGGTGAAAGCCAGTTTGATTTTAGTTTTTGTAAAAAATTACCCACACTGTAACTATAGTTTGCAATGTCATGGAAAGCATTTCCTGTTTAAAAAAAATATATCACACCTCTGTTATAAAAAGACAAACAAAAGGGAATTTCACACTGATATACTACATTTGTATTGAAAAGGTAAAAAAAAAAAAAAAAATCATGGAATAATGGCATTGAAATAGAATGCCTAATATCCAAGTGATTTAAATATTTTTACCTTGGCTTTTTTATAATGTCTTTATTTGTAGAATGTTTCTTTAATAAATCTGTTGAAAATGGCACAGTTAAATTATTTTGTTAATCTTGGATACATTTTAATGGTCAGTTTAAATTTTGTAAGCAGTTGCCTCATATTTTAATCATATGTTGTATCTTGCTGTAAAACTTATTTTGGCTTGTGATGAGTCAGGAACAGACACCACAGAGATAAATGTGTAGGTATTGTCACAAAACGGTTTACTCAAATATTCATCATATATAATACACACAGTTTCTTTGCCTGTTCTGTATATTTTAGACTGAACCTTCTGTTCTAGTGGATGCAATTCAGGATGCAATTCCATAATTCCCAAACATTTTGAAATGTATAACATTGTAATATTAATGTGAATTACTTTGCACACATTATATTCAACTCCCACAATGGTAGTTCCACTGAGATATTGCATCAACAAAAATTATGGCCAAAGCATTCTTAAACTCTAATTTATGCATAACCAAACAAGCAACATAAGATCCATTTAGTATCAGGCATCATAAATATTCAACCCACATAATCCTTTTCCAACCAAACCAGAATGAGAAGTCATGTGCTAAGATGAGCTTGTTGATTCCACTGGAATGGTACATTTATTTCCAATCATTACTTGGGAACACATCAGAGGCACTGGCTAAAATGCATTTCATGAATAGATAAAAGATTAGGCGGGAGCAAAATGAGCAACTAAGCTATTGAACCAGCTCCTTCACAGAGAAATACAACCACATAATATCATATCTTACTCATGAACATATGCGTGATTTGTGCTCCTATAGTTCTTCACTCTCATATAGAGGGGCGGTATGCCGAGGTGGAGGCCCTGTCCTCAAAGTGGAGAACTGATTGACCATGGGAAGCATTTTCAGTGGCTTGGCGGGAGATGCAGTCTTGTTCAAGCGAGCTAGAAGAAAAGATACACCATTATTTAAGGGGAAGGGAATGATTAAAAAGAACATTTAACACATTCTAGAGTTGGCTGGGATAGCAATGCCCTTCAGTGTGATGTGTTAAAGATTTTATTTCAAATTGGTATACACCGATCAGCCAAAACATGATCACTCACAGGTGAAGCAAATTATGTTGATCATCTCCTAACAAGGCCATGTCAAAGTCTGGGTAGATTAGATGGTAAGCGAACAATCAGTTCTCGTAGTCAATGAGTTGATGGCAGGAGTAAAAACCTGAGTGACTTTGACAAGGGCCAAAAAAGTTTTCCAGGTTGACTGGGTCAGAACATCTCTAAAATGGCAAGGCTTATGGGGTGCTCCTAGTCAGCAGTGATTACCTACCGACAGTGCTCTGAGGAGGGACAAACCACAAACCGGAGACAGGGTGTTGGGCACCCAAGACACATCGATGCGCAAGGACAAAGAAGGCTATCTCGTCTGGTCCGAACCGACAGAAGGTCTACTGTGGCACAAGTCACAGATAATTTTAATGATAGTTACGGAAGGAATGTGTCACAACACACAGTGCATCACGCCCTGCTGTGAATGGGGCTGCGTAGCCACTGACCGGTCCGAGTCCCCACGGTGACTCCTGTCCACCGTCGAAAGTGCCTACAATGGGCACTCGAGCGTCAGAACTGGACCTTGGAGCAGTGGAAGAAGGTTGTCTGGTCTGATGAATCCCATTTTCTTTTACATCACATGGACGGATGTGTACCTGGGGAAGTAATGGCACCAGGATGCACTGTGGGAAGACAACAAGCCGATGAAGGGAGTGTGATGCTCTGGGCAATGTTCTGGGAAACCCTGAGTCCGGCCATTCATGTGGACGTCAATTTGACACGAGTCACCTATCTAAACATTGTTGCAGACCAGGTACACTCCTTCATGGCAATGGTATTCCCTGATGGCAGTGGCCTCTTTCAGCAGGATAATGCACCCTGCCACACTGCACACATTGTTCGGGAATAGTTTGAGGAACATGATGAAGAGTTCAAGGTATTGCCCTGGCCTCCAAATTCTCCAGATCTCAGTCCGATCCACGGTATCTTCACCATGCATCTTACAGGACTTGAAGGACCTGCTGCTAATGCCTTGGTTCCAGATACCACTGGACACCTTCAGGGGTCTTATAGAGTCCACCGCTCGGTGGGATGGCGCTATTTTGGTGGCACATGGAGGACCAACAGAATATTAGGCAGGTGTTCATAATATTTTGGTTCATCAGTGTATAATGATTCTAAATGCTGATTTTATGAACTCATAATAACGGGAAGCTAGGACTACATGGAAAATGTGAATGTCAGGATCCCAACACTCATGTTGTTTTTATTTAGTGTCGGTTTCCTGTCACAAGTTTATCTAGTTTTGTGTTTCTGTTATGTGGGATTTTCCACTGCACGGTACATCTCAACTCTGCTCGCTTTTTTTGGAGTTTTCCACTGTGGTTAGTACCTGTACCTGATACTTTTTTAGTACCCCCTCAGTCATGTTCCAAGCAAGATGAGCTGATACTAAATGTGACATCAAAATCCTGCAGATCACTGATTGGTCAGGGAGAATCATCACTACCAGCGTCACTGGATTTCCGACACGCGGCATCAACCCGCTAGTTTTAAAGTTAGCATGGATGTGCACAAAACCACGCTATGATCAATAAACAAGGTGCAGACAGTCCACTTGTTAGCAATAGGCAAAACGAAAAAGTCTCTCAGGAAGTGTATCAGCTGTTGGCTGCACATGGCTACCATCGGACCTACCAACAGTGTAGGGAAAAAAAGTAAAAAAAAAAAATTTAAAGTGACTACAGACCCATCAAGGAAAAGTGGAAGTAAGTGGTCTGCACTTATACGTATAGTGCCTTTTTAACCTTAACGGTCTTCAAAGTGCTTTACACTGTGACTCATTCACACACACATTCATACACCAATGGCGGCAGAGCTGCCATGCAAGGTGCTAGCCTGCCACTGGGAGCAACTTGGGGTTCAGTGTCTTGCCCAAGGACACTTCGGCATGTGGAGTCGTGTGGGCCGGAAATCGAACCACCAACCCTGCGATTAGTGGCCAGTCCGCTCTACCACGTGAGCCACAGCCGCCCCATTGGTTCGACCAAATGGACACTATCTAAACCGGCGAATAATGGGAGGAAGAGTGCCCTGGACTGCCGTTGATCCACAATGGAGGATGGTATGTTTTGTTATGTTAACTATACTCTGCTTGAAAGCTTCACTTTATTAAGTTGACCAGCAACTGGAAGCTTGCTTCTAAAACAACCAGGCCAATTTAACTGTTACACTTGTGTAAAATCAACAGGCAACAACTGCTTTATGCAGCACAATGAGCTAGTAGCTAACAGCTAGCGGTCGTGTTATTGTTTTGGTCAGTTTGTGTCATGTTTAAGATGTCACGGCAGTAGAGGTAGCACAACTATGATGATCAGCCTATAATCCCACCCACGTTGAGGCGGCACTAAACTTCAGTGGAAATGCAAGCTTGGAAAAGTGAAGCGAGAAGAATTGAGACGAGTTGAACCGTAACTTGCAGTGGAAAAGTGCCATAAGCTGACCATATTGGACATATCAGACAATGATCATCTTTTTGTCCCCCATTCCAACCTTTAACCAATTCATTGCTCTACCTCCAAGCTGCCCATCTGTGCAGAGCAGGCTCAAGGTCTGTCAGCCCCAGAATATTTTGATGGGGATACAGACACCTATGATTCTTTTTTTGGCACAGTTTGACTGACTTTTTAAAGAGTAATTGCTCCTGCCCAGTTATCTTCTTTCTAAGGAGTGTTGCAGCATTACTGAGGTCATGAGGGCTGTCTTGGTCATCTTTTTTTTATGGTAGAGTGTTCTCAGAGGGTCCCATGCTGGCCGCTTCAGTTCCTTCTGTAGACTCCTGTCCTCGCTACTGCAGGTGAGTCAAGTCGCATATTTTGGGCTTGTTTTTCGAGACTAGGTCTCTTGTTTCTTTTGTGAGTTATGGGAACACAACAACTGGCATATTACCCACAATTAGCACAGAGTACTGTCATTTTAAGAAGAATGTTATTAACCATTCTTTTATTTTGTTCTATCTGGTTAATACAGTTTCTGCTCCGAACAACAGACACACATCAGTTTTAACTTCAAACTGATAGAGCATCATCATCAAAGACTTCAATCTTACCGCATGCTCTTGAAAAAAATGCATTTACTAGATGACTTACAAGACATATGAATTAATTGGTGTGGAGGTGGCGTAGTGGGCTAAAGCACAGAACTTGTAAGCAGAAGTTTGCTAGTTGATCCCCACTGCCACCACCATTGTGTCCTTGAGCATGGCACTTAACTCCAGGGGAATTGTCCCTGTAATAAGTGCACTTTAAGTCCCTTTGGATAAAAGTGTCTGCCAAATGCATAAATGTAATTGGATTTAAAAGACAAAACAACTCATCTGTATAAATATGGTTTACACATAAATCCTCACTCACATGTTTTCAAAAGCCTGATATTTCATAGAAAAACTTGAAATCAGAAATGCAATACAAGTTTACTTACTGCCCACATCTAGTCTGGCATTGCAGTTGGACATGCCCACTTCATTAATGGCAGATACAGTGTACCATCCGGCATCAGATTTCATCACTGAATCAATGACCAGACACTGCTTCCCTGAACTGTCCTGAGAAAGACTGACACACACCAAACATTGTTAATAGACATGTCTAAAAGACCAGATTAATAAAAGATTTTAATAGGGGAGAAATAATCTGTATTTGCTGAACATTTGAACAAATTGTAGCAAGAAGTTTCCCCAAAAATTATGGATCAAATTATTTTTGAAAAGAGCCTGAAATTCTCTCTAACATTAGGACCAGGTGAATTTCTTCAAATCCTGATATTCTTTTTTGAAATAAAGCTCATAGCATTTCACCTGACCATTCTCTTCCTTCATCTAACATTGTCTTTTAACCATCATTAAATCAAATGCATGCAGAAAAAAGTTTGGTGCTCTGGAGGAAAATTTCGGAAAGGTTTGAACAGTTTTGGGGGTGCACAAAGGGTTGATCTTTTGGTATGCATTTGCAGTCTGTTAAGTTTTAACAATATTTCATATATGGTGAAACAGGATAGTTCACTCCAAAATAGAAAATGTCATCATTTCCTCACATTCATGTTGTTCCAAACCGGTATGACTTTTTTCCGGGGAACAAAAAAAAAAGGTTATTTAGCAGTGATTTGACATTAACTGAATGGCAAAGAGCAGTGAGGACATTCAGCAAAATTACTTATTGTGTTTCACAGAAGCAGTAAAATATGAGGCACGTGAGGGTGAGTAAATTATTAGGAGTAAAAGATTTGGGTGACTATTCATTTGACACAACTGTCAACTGCCTCAAAAAATTTTAAATAATAAATTAAATAAAACAAAATACTCCTTGACGTGTAAAAAAAACAACTATATTTTTTCTTTATATGTAATTCATCATTTTATCCATGTAAATATGTTTTAAATTTAGTTTATCTGCACATAAAACTGATCATGATTGTATGGTGATGGATGACAGACCTCATTCTAATTGGGTCAATACGCAGCATCTCTTTGTCTTTCTTCCAGTATATCTGTGGTGCTGGAGACGCAGACACCTTAGACTCTAACCTCACTGTATCTCCCTCCAGAACTCGACAATTCCTCATCTTCACCATGAATGATGGAGGACACAACTGCTCCTGAGCTGAGCACACAAAAAACAACAAAACTACTAAATCTATTTCACAATCACATAACAAATAACAAAGTGCACATACACATACATTTAACTGCTTTTTATCATTAAATCATTGAATAAACAACAATTTTTGACTTATCTGTTTCATGAACTACTATGCAGTGTATTTTCAAGTCCCTGTCATATAAATCTTAATCAATTCTGGGTAGTAACAGATTACATTTAGTCTGGATTACATAATCCGATTACAAAAAATTATTACATATTAATCAGACAAAGGCAATACATTGTTTACAGTTTGCAATGCATTATGAATATGGGCTTTATAGAAAGTGATACTGAAATCTGATTACAATTTTCAGAGTGGGGGGGTAACAGAATACATGTAACAGGATTACGTATTTAAAATACAAAATATAAGTAACTGTATATAGTTACAATTTCAATCATTGGTAATAAGAAAACAGTTACATTCAAAAAGTATTTTGATTACTGAAGAGATTACTTTGCATTTTATTGTCAATTGTTTCATTTAATATTCAGTAATATTTCAGATGGAAAACATTTCTACATATAAATGATCCAAAGTGCATTTGAACAGCGGTGAAACACTTTCTTATGATGTGTTATATTCATACGAGCAGACAGAGAAGTACGTTTCAAGAAATAGAAATAAAACTTGTGTAAATTGTTAGCTTCACGCTAAGCTATAATGCTATTTCTAGCCATTTTACATGCACATGTTTCCAGACACGATCATATTTATTATCAAGAAAATACAGGTTGGATCATAATTAATTTTTTCTAGTAAGATCTTTGATATTAGGGTAAAAATCATATTCTTGATAATATTTTTTGTTTTGTTTTCCTGTAAAAATATCTAAAAATCCTTAAAACAATATCAATTACATTGATCTTGTTTTAGAAACAACACTGCATAAGATATTTGGGTTTTTCAGAGAATGTATTTTTAACGTGTATTTTGTCTTACTATACTGGCAGAGTTTTTATAGTCAAAACAAGTGAAAAACTCTACCAGTGCTGAAGAAGTAATCCAAAGTATTTAGAATATGTTACTGACCTTGAGTAATCTAATGGAATATGTTACAAATTACATTTTACAGCATGTATTCTGTAATCTGTAGTGGAATACATTTCAAAAGTAACCCTCCAAACCCTGACAATTTGGAAATTAGTAAATTGTTGTGGATTAATGTTTCAAACTAAACATGCTTTCTTAATAATATTGTTTCATTTATAATTTTTATGTCCTCAATATCACATTACATCCTGATAATATTTAGTAATGTACTGTAAGATTATATATGCAGAAGAATTCCACCAACATGATTTGAAATGAGAAATGGAATATTTCAATGCCGTAAATCACCGGCCTTCACAAGAACCCCCAAACCAGACTTTTCTTTTGTGCAAGGACCATCAGATTTGCACAACTCTAAGACATTCCATCTTAATCTAACCTTGCTAGATAATGCTGAAAATCACTTTGAACTGTTGTAACGTTTGTATCTGACAAATGAAGGATTATAGACTGAAGGATCTCTTTAAAATATGTGTAGCGATGTGCAACCACCTATAATTGATAAATATAATCTTTAATTTTGTATGATTCATCTCATTCTACTAAAAAAGGTAACTATAAGGCTTAACTTGATGAAATACAGTGATGTGTAAAAGCAATATGATTTTGTAACCAGGGATTTTCATGTTTTATTACCTACATGTATAACGTCCATAAACAAATGTCATGTTTAGTTTGTAAGCATTTGTTTGTGTATAAAGAAAAATGTGATGAAAATGAATATCATGTCTCTTGTACTTTCTCAAGATATAAAGTTCATGATTAAATATGCATTATTATTGACCGGGAAATCTTTAAGAGTCTGAAACAAAGGACCATAAATCAACTGTCAGAAAAGACAGCCCAGTTGACCATGTGACTCTGAAAAGTCACTTCTGATTGGCGCAGGACAACTTTGGGGATGCGGCCAATTTCAGTTCAAATATTTCCAAACAGGAAGAACACTCTCTCTCTTGCTCTTCTCTCTTCATCTTCACTCTGACTCCATGCCATGTGAGACCCAAGGAAGCTCGGGACTCGACATCCCGAGAAAGCTCATCACTCTCTATGGTTCACACCCATGAGAAGGCCTTGCTTCAAACCTAACCCCATTATTCATACAGACAATAACTTTGATCATACAGAGGTCAAAAACTTAAACGGAACGAACTTTCGACCAAGCGCCAAGAACCAAGCAACACAAAGAACGCAAGGAAACACCACAAAGACATGCAAGTACCTCTCCAATATTGTGCTCAAAGTGCTGGTGTATTAATTAAATAACTTGGGTAATCCGATTGTAAATCGATGCAGACTCAATCAAAGAAGGATAAATGTTTCTTAAGGCATTGTCAACAGACTCCATAAAGTTAATTTTCCCTGTACTGATCATTTTAATTCACATTCTGTCACTCTTCTCACCAAACTGTCTCATGTTTATGTGTGTTAAATTAGATTTATGTTTAGAATAGTAATTAAGTTTGTCTGTATTCAAAGATGATTGACTGTGGTATATTTTGATAAATAATCTCATCCTGTTTCTAAAAGATTTTGCTTCAAAGCTGTACCTAAATACGTGTGATATTATTTTCAATAAGCCATGAGAATAATATCACTTCAATAAGAGAATTAATCATAATTCATTTATTAAAGTTAATTCCTTACAGTAGAAATTGTGATCTGATAGAATTAGACATTGAATTGCGATTTCAATGGTGGAGAATCCATTAAGACAAATAATCTAGTTATTTGTCATTTATCTCATTTATAATGGTTGTCGAACGCGAATAATTACATTATGCATTTCATTACCTAATAATGTACAATAAGGAGAGTTTAATTTAGTTCATAGCTCACATATTTCAAGACCCTAAATTCCCTTCTAAATTTACCATGCGTGCAAAATACCCTTTTTAACTGATTGAGTCCACATCTCTGTATATGTGATACCCTACAGTACTTTAAAAGATAGAAACAGCTCCTTAATGACTTCCTCCCCCAGGAAGTGATTTTTGGAAGGAAAAGAAAAGCCTAGACATCAGTAAGTATTAGCTATGGATTCAATGAATTCACGGATGTTTTGTGATTTTAGTTGATTTGTCTCTCTCTAAAATATTCCATCCTGTATAATTACAGAAATCAGTTTGATAATATAAAAATGTCAAAAGATTGTAAAATAATAAAACTTAACTTCATGTTGACACCCTCATGTAAGCTAACTCTCAATCAATATAAGTGTACTATACCCTACTATACCCTTATAGAAATTCCGCCTTTAATGAACACAAGCATATTCAAAAGTTACTAAGTTCAAAAAGTACTTATAAACAGGAATGACTCATAGCAAAATCTGCATGTCGTATGCTTACTCACAGACAAGCACCATCTCCCATCAGACTCAAGTGTTTTTACCTTCACTTGTGGTGCTACCTGAAGTACATTGAATCAGCAGCAAGGGAGACCTGGTTTCAAAACCCATGTTGAAATCAGGAAGTAATTGCATTTGCATAAGCAACAGTGACGTTATTCAGAGGCTGCATTTTTCCCTCTAATATAACATTTTTAGTCCACTATTGTTTAGGTTTCGGTTCAGGGATTGTGTTGGGCTGTACAGTTTTTAAAATATGCATTCCTCTTCACTGTTTTACAGCCTATACAGCTGAAAACAACTAGCTTCACAACTGGCTTTTGGTGCCCCTTAGTGCACATTTAACCCAGAAAATGGAGCTCACATGTGCCCATTTGATTAACAAAACGTATCGCTTTGGCAACTGGGGCAGTGTTTCGAATTTTGGTAAACACAGACCGATTTTAACTAAAGAAAAGTTAACCTACTGCTTCCAATTTCACTGTGTTTTCACCATTACAAAAAATATTACATGGCTCTTCAATCTACACAGATTATAAAATGCTCACCAATCACATCCAAGCGCAGGGAGAAGTGGCTCTGTCCAGCACGGTTCTTTGCTACACATTCATAAACTCCTGCATGGTGAATGGTCACTATCTCAATGATGAAAGAGTGGACACTCTTTTCACACACCATCATTTTATGATAATTATCAGGCTGGATGGGTTTCCCATCCAGATACCAAGAAATATCTGGGGTCGGCAAACCTACAACCTGCAGGAACAAAATTTAAGATGGGTAACTATCGCTGCTTCTGAATATCCATACTTCATTCTATACCTTCTATATAGTGTCAAAAACAGAATGTCAAACTGTATGTCCGAATTCTCAGTATTCATAAAACAGAGAGCAAGAAATACTTACATTATACCAGATAACCTACTATTTCTGGTGAGATTCTGAAGTGTGGAATGACTGAACATTTTACTTTCCCATAATGCCACGGGAGCCAAGGAAATACCATGTTTAAAACTTACAGTTTGAGTGAACTTGTAGTTAGTAAATTTGTAGCTATATATTAGCAACTGGCTTGCTATCCAGAAAAAAAAACATGTATACTATTGTTGTAGCCAATTACAGAATATTGATACATCACATGCCTATCTATAGTAGAGGTGTATTCAAGTCATTGTTTTGTGTGTATTGCATTTTTTATGTATTATTGAATAACTTACAGGGGTCTTGACATGAGAATTACAATTTTGATTGATATATTGACATATGAGGGTTCATTGTACTATAAAAACATACTGTAAGTTTCAGAACTCTTCTCCTCCTCAATATTTTTTCAGTTTGTTTTATTTTTATTAACTAGCATTAACAAAGGATAATAAATGCTGTAAAAATATACATTTTTCAATGTTAGTTGTTACCTAATACCTTAACTAATAAAATAAAACTTAATAAACATTTAATAGATTAACTGCTTTGACTATTATCATGCATCTTGCGCCGCTTTTAAAAGATGTAATGTCGAGTTATGACTCTTAAAAGGAGAACAACCATTCTCCGCCTTGCAGCAGGGCTGGACTGGTAATCTGGCATACCGGGTCGGCCGCGAAACGGGTGATAAGCTATAATGAGCCACCGCATTATGCAGAACGGACCACAAAATGGCACCGCATATACAGAAAAGGACGGCGTTACCAACTGGTAATAACAAAGGTATTATGCTATAAATGTGGTTAATGAGGATATTTCTAGTGTCCCAATAATTTAAATAGTTTAAAAAACATAATAAACGATGTTTTATTGAAATTGTAAAAATGCAGAAAGTGCAGTTTTTGTGAGGATTAGGGTTAGGGGATAGAATCTATAGTTCATACTATATAAAAATCATTATGTCTATGGAGAGTCCTCATAATGATGGTCACACCAACATTTTATCACATAAAACAATAAATTACAGGAGCTTGACCGGCGCCTGGCATGTGTCGGAGCGAAAGCTGATTTGAATCTGGCAGCTTGTAATGTATCTTGCTGTTGCAGAAACACATACAGTATGTGTGATGCTACTCTGCGGAGGCCAGTTATTATTTTTATTATTATTATTATGATTATTAGGTACATATGAAAGGGTTAAGGTTTGCAAAGGAACTTGTATTGAAAAAAGGAGCAGTTAAAAACACCATTGGACCTGACTAATTCATTCATGAATCTTTCTATGTAATGACTGTTATTTATATTTAATGGTGTTGCTGTGCTTGAATGAACAGTTTGACACATTTAGATAGTTGGATATGTATTATTTGAAAACCCTGAAAAATATTGTTGTGGAGGATCATTCTCTTCTGATTGAGTTTAAAACATATATGGCTTTATTCAAGGAGCTGCACGATGTTAGCCAATCACAACAGTGGCCGTTTACATTGAAGTTTAAAGGAGACGCTGAGACCCAAACAGAGTGTTTTAGATAGAGGGCCAGAGACAGGGTGGAACATGAATATTACTTAATTTTGACTGTTTTGGTGCAAAAAAAAAAAAAAAAAAAAAGAGTATGTCACGACCTCTTTAATATATATAAATATATTTCAAAAATAAGTGTTAACCCAGAGATGTTATGAGATAAATCTTGATAAAGACTTGTTTTGACACCTCATATTAGGCTGAAACCTTGCTGTTCTTTTGTGGTATAATGATCTGTGTCAGCTTTTAAATCATGTGTTTCATGCAATTCATTTTTTGTGTTTTTTTATCCATTTTTATTCATTATAATGCCCAACCACATTCATATTTTCTATCTTCTATTTTCTATATTAAGGCCAGAAATATTGGGGTTAGATGTTCTGGTAAAATAAATTCATACAGAATATTTTATTATGTCAGTAAATTAAAAAAAAAAAAATGTGTTTTTATGTTTGCCTTGAAATCAATTCTGCAGAATCGTCCCTCTTCAACAGTGAGATCTTGAGGCACTTGGACAAAACGGGGGGCAAAAAATTTCTCCTGGATGGTGGATGCCTCTGTACCATCTACTCCAGAATGATTCTTCCTAGACCTGCACAGTGAAAACAAGATAAACAGCGTAGAACTGAACTTAAATTCCAAAATCAGTTGAGCGTGGAAGGAGAGATAGGGAAGACCGGGGCTAGTTGTCACACAGGGAAGTTGTGGCAAGTGTTAAATCTGAGTAACTATATGGTTTTGAGTCAAAAGTCCAATTACCCAAATACTTCTATTCTCTAGCAGTGGTATGTTGGTTTAAAATTTGTAGTTTAAAACCCTCTTAAATTGCATTTTTTGTGAATTCTGTCCACCAAAGCAAAATTCCAATATGGTATTTTTGATATAGCTGAACACAATAAAACCACACAGAAACATTCAATGCTCAACTTACATTATTCTTGTACAACAACTTATCTCATTTAGTGTGACAACATGCCCCACTATTGGGATATGTTGTAAGAATACATCAATGTGTGTTCAATGAACTGTATCATTTTTTTCCTGGGAAATAATGGTGGACCGATTTTTTTTACAATTATTTTGTAGCCAAGATTTTGAGGTAAGTTATACACAGAAATTTGCTTTCAAAATTAAACCCATCTTTAGATATGGTCACTGAGGTAAAAAGTGTGACAACTTGCCCAAATCTCCCCTTTATACAAACAACATTCATGCCTGGGTTTCCATACTGTAGGTCACAATTCAAACACAACATATTATCTTGAAAATATGACTATGTTTTTTACTTAATTAACTTTTATAAAGCCTTCTTGAATAACAAAAAGAAACGAACACACATTGTAAAGTTATTTTCTGGGGAAACATTGGTAGTCAATACAGGCAGGGGTGAGTGTATTTGTCACAGTGACCTCACAATGTAAGACTGTCTCAATTTGTGCCAGAAAAGTAATTCAGTGTTTGACTCAATCACAAATGCCAGCCAGAGTTCTCATACGTTCACCCAAAAAGGTGTGTTAGGACTACAAGCACAATAATAAGATAAAGGCACTTCAGTTCCAAACTCCAAACTTGATACGCAAAACAACATTTACCAGATTCCTCCAGGGTGATGAGCTTCTGGAGAGCCTGGCTGATAGAATAGTGCAGACAATTTACTTGAATAACCAATGACAATATATTTGTGTATACAGACAGACAGATGGACAGGGTTATATAGAGACCTGAGTGTGTACATGGAGTATTATAATCAGAACATCAACATGAATAGCTCAAGCACCCATGCTATTTTGGGCTTATGGAGAGGAAGTTATCTATTGGGTCTGGCTCTTGAAAATTCCAGTTGAAAACAACTAGAGTGATGTGAGCAGATGAACTTAAACTGGCACTCCAGGGGACCAGCAATTGTTTTCAGTGATATAATACATACTACACTATTACTAAAGTATGCAAACACCCCCTTCTAATTAATGAGTTTGGCTATGACTGTAATTTCAGTAAAAACTAATCTTAATGCAAGACCACACACTGAGATTCTAGAGAATTCTGTGCTTGCAACAGTTTGGGGGTGGGGCCTTTTCTGTTCCAGCATGAAAATGCCCCCATTTACAAAGTGTGGTACATTTAAAAAATAGTTTACTGCATCTGGTGTGAAGATCTTGACAGTCCTCATTGATGCTTTAAGCATTAATGGCATAGCAATAAGATATGTCCTCACAGAAATACTCCCAAATAGCTAAATTATTTTGGCCCAAATCTGGCTGCATTCCACCTGGGAGTTTGGCTCACATATCACATGGAATTACGGTCCAAAATTATAGCCACTAAAAGCATAGTCCCTAGAGGATGTCTATATACTTTTGACAATACCATGAAATATTATGAAATGTGAACATTGATATGAAGCTAAATGTATTTATTTATTTAAAATGGGATAAAAAACAGAATGAAACAGTCCTCGAAATGAAAAACAATACATTAGGGAGGAACCGATACCATTAAAATAAAACGAGTACCAGTACTGATAATTTCATTCCACTTCTCGTTGATAGTGATACACGTTTGATTTTTTCTGAATTCCACATCAACAGTTTATCAAAATTGAGTCTAAATGAATTAATTGATTCAAACTTTAATCAAATGAAAATAGAACAATTCATTTTCAACATAATATTGTTTTGTTTTTTCTAATGAAGTGCTTTTACAGTATACAGAATACATGACAAATCCAAATTATAATATTTGAGTTATTTTTGTCAAATAAAGTGCTGCATAATAGGACATTGTACTGCAATGCAATTACTACTGATTTATAAATGTTATTATTATTAATATTATTAATGGTAGTTGTAATATTACAGTGAATATTACATAACTGTACAGTAGTGATATATTTCTGTGACATATTTTTCCATTTAAATTTAGCTTTTATTTTGGAGTGAAGTGTAGGATCTGACTAGCCAGGCTGAAGACAGAATTACACCAAGAAGGCCTATAATTCCGGGAAATTCCTCTAAGCATTAAGAAGCCAGGAATTCGGACTGGTGCCAAGGAGTCTGAGTTGACCTGCATCTGGCCAGTGTAACTGTCAATAAACAAGGAAGGGTGTCCAGAAAAACCCAACCTTTACCCAAAACCCCCACAACTGGCAAGCTCATTCCAGAGAAAGAACTGTGACCATTGAAGCCTGGGGTTTCCAGAAATCTTATTTTTTGTTTTTGTTCCATCCCAAATCTTTGTTCCATTCATTCATTCAGAACACACAAACACTTAAAATTCTATACTGAATGACCATCATGAGACAGTCAGCCATTATACCATCACATGCTTAAAAATCATTGTTCAAGACAGATAGATTGAACAGACACGCACTGGATCTGAATCGTTGAAATGTTTTTAGTTGGGCACAAACTGAACTCTTCAAAAGACAATTTTACAGTTTTTACAATGCATATATTTTGTGAACTATAACACTATCAAAAGACTCACATAACCAAATTTAATATGCTAACATGCATCACATGATGCATAACTGTGGTTAGAATCATAGAATGAATTATTCTGGCCTTATAATTTTGCTCAATTATACAATGTATAATATTGTATATTCAAATGTTTCAATGGAATTGAATGGGCCTGGGTAGCTTAGCGAGTATTGATGCTGACTACCACACCTGGAGTCGCGAGTTCAAATCCAGGATGTGCTGAGTGACTCCAGCCAGGTATCTTAAGTAACCAAATTGGCCCGGTTGCTAGGAAGGGTAGAGTCACATGGGTTAACCTCCTCGTGGTCACGATTAGTGGTTCTCGCTCTCAATGGGGCGTGTGGTGAGTTGTGTGTGGATCGCGGAGAGTAGCATGAGCCTCCACATGCTGGGAGTCTCCGAGGTGTCATGCAAAGCGAGTCACGTGATAAGATGCGCGGATTGACGGTCTCAGAAGCGGAGGCACCTGAGACTTGTGCTCCATCACCCGGATTGAGGTGAGTAACCTCACCAGCGTGAGGACCTACTAAGTAGTGGGAATTGGGCATTCCAAATTGGGAGAAAAGAGGATAAATAAGTGGACTGAAGTAACCATAAAGAGATTTGTCGATGTTTGTCATGTTTCATATGTAAATGCTTGCCTGTTTATGTAGAGAATTTTGATGCTAACAAGTGTCAAGTCTCTTGCACCAATTTCAAAAGTCAGGATAAAAGTATGTTCACTTTTTGAGAGGGAAAACTGGCAAACCTTAAAAATGGGCCATGAATAATCTTGAGGGAAGTGCAGATATGATCATGTGACCAGTACTGTAATGGGACATCCCTAATTCTACTTTTCATTCAACACTGATTAAGATGAAAGATGAATAAAACAAAAAGTTTTCCAGAGCTATTTTAAAAGGTGGCTGAAATAAATTGATATTCCATGTCGTCTGTATTTTATAAGTGAATGTGACTATACAAATCTCCTTTTATATAGAATTTTGTACATTTTTCATTTGGATGTTGTCAATAACACAATTTTCTTTAATTAAATTTCAAATTATAGTTCTTGACATATTTCATGTCATTTTCATTTAAAGCTAAAGTTTATTTCTTCACTACCTCCACCGAATAAAATAAACATTGTTTTCAAACAGCTTACCAAACACTGTCTGCTGTTTATCAAATAAACAGATCGTCTCACCCCCAAATCGCACTATTCGTTGGTTGAGACATAATGCTGTTTTTCATTTGCTTTAAATATATTACCCACTTCATTTTAAAATTTTTTGCTATATTGCATTATTTTGCATAATCACATATTTGTTTGATTTTGTCTTTTATATCTATTAAAATTAGTTCACTTGTACCACTTAAATAATTTCATAACTTTAAGTCCCTTTTAAACATGAAAGGTAAATTGGTGACTGAATTTGAGACAGGTGCACTGCAATATTTCAGATCTGCCTTAAATGTTTAGTTTTTGTGTTAACATTTTTTATGTAATATTTAAAAAATATATAATATGATTTGATAATATATAATACAAAACAATATTAATGAGACCAACAGTGCAACAGTGTCTGTGGACTTGAACCCATAACCTCTACTGTGCTCTACTGTTGATGTAATATCTATATAATCAATTAAATTGTTAAGTAGTCACCATGTTAAGTAGTCACCATGCATATTATTTTTTAAAAGGTATTCAAGTGTTACATTAAACAACAAATAATTGAAAATCGCGATACCTGTGCAGGCAGTACACTGAAGGAATTTTCAAGATCAAAGACTGAGGCAGCATTATCTGAACCCAGCAACCTTCTAGCCATACGCTCTTCATAAGACATCTTCTGCTGTGGGTGAAATGTTTACTGTAAGGTTCATTCGTTGGCTTCCGAACACAAATGGAGATAGAAGGAACTCAAGAAAATGTTCAGATACCTGACTGTTTCTTTGTGGAGGAGCTTTGTTTCGTAGCTTCTTCTCCAAGTCTTGGATAAGAGCATCTTTTGAGCCTTGAATATCTTCATCTGTGGTGCGAGATGCTGGGCGGGAAACCGTCTTCTTCAGAATTGGCTTTGGCAAACTATTGAAAAAAAGCCCATAGTAAAATGATTGTTAAGAGGATGCTCTTTTTTTGTATCAATACAATTTTGAAAGAAATTAGACATTTGTTGACATATAGTAAAAGCTATCAAATTTATGTGAAGATCAAAGGTCAGATAATTTGTAAGAATTTGATGAGAAATTTTAAAGTTCATAGAGAATTATGAGTATTTATCACAGACTGGAATCTTGGCAAATCTGAGCAAAGTTTGAGACATTGTTAGAATCTTATCTGAGTCTCTAAAGGAAACTCTGGAGTCTTTTTATCAGAAGAAAAACTGAGAATTTGAAGTTGCACACAGTAATTTTTTGTTTATGAAATGTTGGCCGATTTCCAAGTCATCTTGGACTTATACTGCCATCTAGCAGTATATATGCAACATCAGGCAAAAGCAACTGTTTTCAGTTCCCATTCATTTATCGCACCGTCTCTAGGCTGCGGTACCCTCATTCTCAACAACAGAGATATTTCCTTTGTCTCTGGGTCACCTGGTCCGCAATGGCAT
Organism: Moxostoma hubbsi; assembly: GCA_032164185.1. Taxonomy (NCBI): domain Eukaryota; kingdom Metazoa; phylum Chordata; class Actinopteri; order Cypriniformes; family Catostomidae; genus Moxostoma; species Moxostoma hubbsi. The sequence goes on along the minus strand of JAVLUX010000025.1, from coordinate 37,953,682 downwards.
TCTCATGGCACTCTGCCGCAACTTCTCAACAGTCCCGACATGCTGGACGCGGACCCTCCGCCTCCAGCCCTACGACTGTTCTCCGGCCGGCCGGTTCTGACGAGTCTAGAGGACGCCTCTGCTGGACCTCCTCCTCAGTCACTAACCCGCCCCCTGCCGGGTGTGCGGAGCAAGGTAAGTGCTTCAAGTCTTTTCTCAGCACCAAAGCCTCGGGACGCACTTTTGCATCCCGACGCCGTATTACCTGTCCTGCCCCGCTGCGAAGCCCCGCCAGGTACGTCAAAAATAATCGTCCCGTTAGTGCCCCTAGCACTGAGCTTGGAAGCGTGGCTTTCACTTCCCAACCTGTCACGCTGGTTGGCCAGGACCATCCGACTCGGTTACGCAATTCAGTTTTCCAGTACACGGCGAACATACCAATTCCCTGCGAGCGGAAATCGCGACCCTCTTACTCAGAGACACGATAGAGCCTGTCCCTCCAACCGAGATGAAGAAGGGTTTCTACAGCCCTTACTTCATCGTACCCAAGAATGGCGGCGGCTTACGACCAATCTTGGACTTGCGAGTTTTCAACCGGGCTTTGCACAAAAAAAATGCTCACACAAAAACACATTTTAACTTGCGTCCGGCATCTAGATTGGTCCGCAGAGGTAGACCTGAAGGACGCGTACTTCCACGTCTCAATATTGCCTTGACATCGACCCTTTCTATGGTCCGCGTTCGACGGCCAGGCATATCAGTAAAAGGTCCTCCCCTTCAGCATGTCCCTGTCCCCTCGTGTCTTTATGAAGGTCGCAGAGGCAGCCCTTGCCCCGCTCCGAGAAGCTGGCATCCGCATACTCAACTACCTCGATGACTGGCTCATCCTGGCCCACTCCCGAGAGTTACTATGCCCCCACAGGGACTAGGTGCTCAGGCACCTCAGCCGTTTAGGGCTTCAGGTCAACTGGGAAAAGAGCAAGCTCTCCCCGGTTCAGAGCGTCTCTTTTCTCGGCATGGAGTTAGACTCACCAACAAGCGCACACAGTCAATGCTGGAGTGCTCGCCACCTTCAGGCCAGGCACTGCGGTCCCCTTAAAAGTTTTCCAGAGGCTCTTGGGGCATATGGTGTCCTCTGCAGTGGTCACGCCGCTGGGGTTGATGCATATGAAACCGCTTCAGCACTGGCTCCAGACTCGAGTCCCAAGACGAGCATGGCTCCGCAGCATGCACCGTGTGATGGTCACCCCCGCTTACATTTACATTTATGCATTTGGCAGACGCTTTTATCCAAAGCAACTTACAGAGCACTTATTACAGGGACAATCCCCCCAGAGCAACCTGGAATTAAGTGCCTTGCTCAAGGGCACAATGGTGGTGGCCGTGGGGTTTGAACCAGCGACCTTCTGATTAGCAGCCCTGTGCTCTAGCCACTACGCCACCACCACTCCACTCCGCTTGCTGCCAAACATTCAAACCCTGGACAGACCTCTGCTTTCTGCAGGCAGGAGTCCCCTTGCAGCAGGTGTCCCGACGCCGTGTGCAATGGGCACTCAGCTGCGGGCCGTTGGAAGGGGGCCCAGCTGTGCTGGCACATCAACTGCCTAGAGTTGTTGGCTGTATTCTTTGCCCTGCGGAGAAATCTCCTGCTAGTTCAGGGCAAACACGTCTTGATCAGATCAGACAGCACCACGATGGTGGCATACATAAATCAGGTTCAAGTCGCTGCGTGCCACTCACATCCCCGGCAACCTCAGTGTGATGGCGAAGTGGAGGCTTCACCCCCAGCCGGTCCAACTGATTTGGATCCCAGGACACCTCCCACTGTCCGCTCTGGTATGCCCGAAAAGAGGCTCCCCTCGGGGCAGACGCAATGGCACACAGCTGGCCCTCGGGGCTGTGCAAGTACGCATTTCCCCCAGTGAGCCTTCGTGCACACGTGCTGTGGAAGGTCAGGGAGGACAAAGAAAAATTCACTCTGGTGGCTCCCTATTGGCCCACCCGGGCTTGGTTCTTGGACCTCGTACTCCTCGTGACAGCCCTTCCCTGACAAATTCCCCTGAGGGAAGACCTTCTTTTTCAGGGACAGGGAACGCTCTGGCATCTGCACCCAGACCTCTGGAACCTCCACGTCTGGCCCCTGGACGGGACGTGGAAGATCTAGCTGATCTACCACCTGCTGTCGTAGACACAATCAACCAAGCCAGAGCCCCTTCTACCAGCCAACTTTACGCACTAAAGTGGTGCTTCTTAAAAGGCCCCCGGAGGTTGAATCCCTCCCAGGCCTGTTCCCCTCCTGGGATCTCTCAGTGGTCCTCTCGGACCTTCAGAGACCCCACTTTGAGCCGCTAGAATCAGTCGCCATTTCATTGGCCTATCGCACCTAGGCCGTGCCCCCCCCCCCCTTTACGGGTCCGAGCACACTCAACAAGGAGTGTTGCATCCTCATGGGCACTGGCCAGAGGCACCTCCCTGGCAGATGTATGCAGAGCAGTGGGTTGGGCAACACCTAATACCTTCTACAATCTCAGGGTAGAGTCAGTCTCGTCCCGTGTTTTTCTCAGGTCCGAGACAGTAGAACATGCTGATGGACTGACCAGGTGAATCGCTTGCAGCGCCTTTTCCTTCGGTTGAGGTAATACCGTCCACTTTTTTTCCCAGGAGATCCCACTCACTCGGCTCCCTGGTTGATTCCTCCCTAGACTTCGGGGTCCGCAATTCGGCGGAGGAATTCGGCCACCCAATCCACTCCGGGTACTCAAATCTACCCTGTACTGGAATAGGTGCTCCACAGGTCAGGGCTCCTACGTCTACTTCCCCCCTGTGTGTATTTTCCGCAGTACGGCCCCCTTATGAGTGGGTCCGCGTCTTCCTTGGGCAGTTCACACTGTCCCCCGGTCGCCGTGTCTGTAGCAACTCCTCCCTCCGAAGAGGTGGGATCTACCACCGCGTCCATTTCCCACATGTGACCTAAAAGCCCATGTGGTGTATTCACCACTATTACCTCCCCCTCTCTGGGAAGGTGTGGTCTCCGCAGGGTCTTTTCCCTGAAACTGGCAAGACCCCCTTCCCCGGTGCATGTAAGGGCCGCAGCTGTTGACTCTATGCGAGAAACATAGAGAAAAAAGAGGCCCGGCTAGGCTCGGCCCATTCCCAGGTTGGCAAGCGTCGCCTTGTTCCCCTGTGTAGGGTAACTATAAGGATTCCGACGACTTTGTGGGGCATTGGGGAAGAGTACATGCAGTCTGATACAGCTGGTCATTTTGGCACTTAAAATACCTGCCCGCTCCTGTGTCAGCAGTGCACGTACACGGCTCAGCGCATGGTGTGATTTAAATTGGATCCCTAGTGTCGCTTCATCGACACAATGTCTAAGTGAGCGACAGACGGGGAACATGGATATAACCTCCATTCCCTGATGGAGGGAACGAGACGTTGTGTCCTCCCGGCCACGTCGCTGAGCCGAGTCACTGTTGTGGCCGGACCATTTCCGGCTCCTCAGAAAAATCCTGAATGAAACAGACGCATTTTCCCAACTTTAAACCCGTATGTCTGGGGGTGGGAAATGCAAATTCTGTCTGCCAACTTCTCATTGGCCTTTTTTCATAGATCAGAGGTATATTTGGCGCTCAAAAGAGACCCCTAGTGTCGCTTCTTCGACACAACGTCTCGTTCCCTCCATCAGGGAACGGAGGTTACATCCGTAACCTAGACGTTATCAATGCCCTAGAAACAAACTATTCATAGTCAATCCATGTTTAACTTATTTTGCAGGGAAATTGTCCAATAATAGGGAGGTTACTGACATACTGTATAGCTAGTAATGAGGGGAAGATACTGAGTGCACCTTTGAAGAGTTATTCTTTGCAATTTTTCTTTTCTATAGGAGAATTTAGCCGTATAAGTGGAAAAAAAATGGTGTATGTGTTTAGCGGTAATAGACTTACATATTGCGTGTGTAGGTAATTTGAGACATGGGTGGAGTCTGTAGAGGTGGAGCAGATGTTAACAGGGTATTTGGAGATAGGCGGGGTGGAGCAGCTAAAGTAGGATGATTCAGCGACTGACACGGAGGAGACAGAGGTTCTTCTTGGGTCTTTCGCGGTGGGCTGGGCGATCGGGGGAAGTGCCTAGGAGATGGTGACTGAGGTACAGAAATGCATTTTGCCTGGGAGCTTTGAAGTGAAGGCAGAACAGATGATAGGAACGCTGCTGGTGATAGTTTCTCGCTGTTTGGAGTACTCTGTACTTTGGGAATCAAAGTAACCCTAGAACACATTGCCATTTGGATGGGTGCAGGCTGAGCTGGGGTCACTGATGGTCTGTCAGTTGAAGCTGGTGAGATAAGATTGTTTGGCTTGTTCATCTCATTACTGGGTGTATGGAAACTGGGCTGGGACTGGATGAAATGGCGGGGGCGCTCATAATTAAAGGCGCTAGGAGATGGTGAGAAGGTGGGCAGGTCAGCCACATTCATGGCCCTAACCTGTGGTTCCACTGGTTTATTCAGCTTACTGGTGAGGGAAAATGGATGTGGAACACTGTTTTTCACCTCTTCTGATGGAAGAGGAGGTTTGGGAGTTGAGGAGACCTCTGTTTCTTCTGTAGTGGATTGACTGTCAGAACTGTGTTTGCTATCAGTGACAGCAAGAGTCTTTGTAACTTTTTTGATGCCAGGCTCCAGCACCCTGTGGGAAAAATGTGACTAAGATTACTCAAGTTGAAATGTATATGATACAACAAATGTTATGGGATTATGGACCAATGAGATTTCATGACCAATGAGATTACTTCGTTGTGCAGCTCCACAGAAATAGGGTGCAACAGTCAGGTTCTGATTTTTCCAATATTGTTTTTTCATAGGAGAATTGATTTGCAATGATAATGTATAAACGTTTAAAGACAGACCTACCGTGAGCTTCAAAGTTATTAATAAATGGTATATGATTCTGTTTAAGTCATAAGCCAGCGTCATTTCAACTTATTTTTTTTAAAATTGTGTTTAAAAGCATCACACAATGAAGCCGGTGTTTAATACTAAAATTAATTATACTAACTATACTTATATTCAACTACTTTAAATCAATAGTTTTATATTTTTCAATTGTTTTTAATTCAATTAGGTCATTTGCAATGCTTTATGGGATTGTAGTTCATTCCCTCATTAAAAACATTAAGTACATAGTTTTGTACATTTGTCTTTTCATCCAATTTTCAAATACTCTCTGGAGGCAGGGCCGAGTGCTGTGCTGTGGAGAGCGAAGGAGGCGGAGATGAGTGTTGAATGATTTCCACCTGTGCTTAACAACTGTCTTGTGTTTTAGTGAGGAGTGATGAAGGCTTTTAAGGAGAAGAGACAGCGGCAGTGGGAAGAGAGAGAGAGAGCCAAGCTGATAAGCTGCATGTGTGTTGGCCACTGCTGTGACAGAGATTTAAAAAGAAAACCCTGAGTTTTGAGTTAAAGACCACTGGACCAAAGACCAATTGCACTGTTGAGTGAACGTGTTTTGTCATTAAAAGATAATTCTGAGTTTGAAATTGCAGTCTCCTGCTTCCTCATTCCTTGAACATATTACTCTGGTGCCGAAACTGGGATTTGAGGAAGACAGCCGTCATGGAGTCCTCCCCACTGGCTGATGTGATCAAGACACTCGCTGGCATCCAGACCCCACACCAGGCCCTCCTGGAGCTTCACACCATGCAAGAGCAATGCAAGGGGGGGTACACCAGCAGTGACACCAGTCGCGGGACCTCCACCTGGAATCACTCTGGCCAAGATGGGCCCCCAGGACGACCCCTAGACCTTAGTGGAGCTGTTCGAGCTGGCCGCTGCGGGGTTGGGCTGGCCCCAGACAGAGTGGGTGGTCCGTCCGCTGAGGCCAAGCTCTATGGCCAAACAACTGCCATTGGATAACGTGCTGGAGTACCCGGACCTGAAGCAAGCCATTCTTCAGTGGGTCGGTCAGAACGCGGAGCAACATCATCAGTGCTTCCGGGCGCTGAGCTTCGGGGAGTTACGCTGCCCATTCGCCTTTGCCCAGCAGCTCTGGGATGCCTGCTAGAGGTGGCTGCTAGCAGAGGACCACGACAACCCCCTTTGGGGGCCTGGGCCGGTGTGCTGGCTCTGAGGGGAGTTTTCCAGGATCAATGCCCAGTGATGGAGATGGGGATGTCGGTCTGGATTCCTGCCATTTTTCACACCGCCCCCAAACGAGCAGGGACATACTGGATACCAGTGAGTATCCAACGGGGAACCTATCAGACATTGGTGGATTTGGGTTGTAATCAGACCTCAATTCTTCAAAGCCTGGTTCAAGGTGAGGCTTTGGGTACAGCACGTACGGTGAAGGTGAGGTGTGTGCATGGGGTTATTCACTAATAACCATAAGTGTCTGTCTCTATTCAATTTAAGGGGCAAAAGCATGGCTACGGTTAGTCCCCAGCTCACCCATCCCCTAATCTTGGGTACAAATTGGCCGGCATTTACTGCTTTATTGAGGGAAATCTGTGTGGATGGGTGCTGTAACAAAGTGTCATGGTGTGTGTTTTGTGATGCACTGGCTGGGGAGGCGGAGATGGGCCATCTACTTCAGCTCCGCATTAGCATGATGTAAAGGAGCGGGAAGTGCCAGCCTCCCCAGCCTTTAGAGGATTCCCTGCAGGGTATTTCTCTCTGGAGCAGACACGAGATGAGACCCTTAGGCATGCCTTTGACCAAGTGAAAATGATTGATGGTCAACCTTTCCAGCCAGACATTGCACTTGCATATTAATTTTTTTTCAATTATCAATGATCGGTTGTATCGAATGATGCAGGATGCTCAGACAAAGAAAGATACAACCCAACTGTTAATTTAGAAGTGTCGTCGAGAAATGGTTTTCCAGACGGCTCATCATAATCCGATGGCTGGTCATTTAGGGCAAGGAAAGACAATAATGGCCCGTTTTTATTGGCTAGGCATTCACAAGAATGTTTGCAGATGGCGTGTGGCATGCCGTGAATGTCAGCTGGTGAATCCGCTGTCCATCCAAGAGCGCCATTGTGCCTGCTTCAATTGATCAAGGTCCTTTTTGAAAGGATTGGTATGGACCTCCTCGAGCCATTAGAGACAATGGCATGCGTGCATCGCTTTGTGTTGGTTCTGGTGGACTATGCAATGCGATTTACAGAAGCAGTGTGTCTGCGCAATATCTCAGCACGTAGTGTTGCGGAGGCACTCTTCAGAATAATCTCCCGAGTGGAGATTCCAAAAGAAATCCTCACTGATCAAGGCACGATGTTTATGACATACACTACACAAACTGTATGAATTACTGGGAATTAAATCGATTCGGACCAGTGTGTACCACACTCATACGGATGGCTTGGTTGAACAATTTAATCAGACCCTAAAGAATATAATCTGTAAGTTTGTGCACGAAGATGCTAGAAATTGGGACAAGTGGCTTGAGCCCCTCTTATTTTTATATTTGCAGTATGAGAGGTCCCGCCAGCCTCCACGATCGACGTGTGATCGACGTGCTATGGGAAAATTGGGAGAAGGGACCTTCTAACAGCAAACATGAAATTCAAAATGCTCTTGACCAGATTAAAAAAAAAAGAAAAAAAAAACTGTCTACAAGAGCCATTGTTCCTTACAGAACTGCTTCAGCTCATCCATATTATTAAGAAGTCTGGTGTGAACGGCTCTCTTGAGGTCATTCCACATCATCTCTATTGGGTTATGCTCTGGGTTCTTACTGGGTCACTCCAAAAGGTGGATTCTGTAGTGGATTTACTTCAATGATTAGGGTATTTGTCCAACTGCCTCACCTAATTTCAGAGCTTACACAGTCACCCTGACATTATCCTTTAGAATATCTTGAAAAACTTTCATTTTTACCTAGATGATGGCAAGCTGCATTCCAGCCCCAAAGCAGCAAAACAGCCCCAAATAATTATGCTCCTCAACCATACATCATCATTGGGATGATGTTTTCACGTTGGTATGTGATGCCCTTTTTACATCATACATAGTGCTGCATGTTCTTCCCAAATAATTCAACTTTAGTTTCATCAGCCTACAAAGCGTTGTGGAGTGTCAAGATGGTCTTTGACAAAAGACAGACAAACAACACTATACGCAGCAAAGTTTTTGTTGGAAAGCAGCTGTTTCCTTCATGGACACCATATCTGTTTGATGATTTCCCTATTGAAGACTCACGAACAGAGATGTTAACCAGTTCCAATAATTCTTTCAAGTCTTTTAGCTGTCACTCTAAGGTTGTTTTTTTTTTTTTTTGCCTCACTGAGCATTTTGCAATGTGCCGTTTGAGTCATCTTATGGCCACTTTTAGTGAGAGTAGCCACAAAGTGTCTCCTTTTACACACAATTTGTCGAACTGTTAAAACAGAGTGTGTTCATTATTGTAAAACAGATTTTAAGACAAATTCATTCATAAATGCAGGTAATTCCTAAAGGTTCACATACTTTTTCTTGCCCCTGGATATCAGAACAGGTATTCTTTACCCCAGTGGCAGAAATGCACAAGCTGTTTACACAGCCCTGCCCTTTTTACACAGATATTCTGTTTAAAAAGACTGGACAAAATTAAAACTAATATCTAAAAAGCCACAAGACATACAAAGTTATTTCAGAGAACAGTATTTTCCTAATATACTGATTTTTTGTCATTCAAAGGTGGCTTAGGCTGTGTGTTAGGCTCTCACCACTATCACTGTCTTTACCACAGACTACAGTTTTTTAAAAACAGTTTGGAAACATTTTTATTATTGTAATTGTTGTCACACATACCGTGGCAGTTCTGAGGTGAAATGTCCACTGTATGGTGATAAAAGCGAGTTAAATGTTCTCCTAAACATATGAGGTTTTTAAGGTTAATGCCTTTTCAACTTATTCACAGTATTGCCATCTTACATTTCTGACAGGTATAAAAACAAGGCTGTTTCAATGGACAGTACTGTTGTTTAAACAGTTTTGGATTGTTGCGCTGTCGAAACATTGAGGAAAAAAAAAACTCTTTACAAGAAATTTCAGTTGACAAAATATTCCAGATAACATGAGTTATGGAAAATTAGATGTGATCTAGAAACGTAACACATCTTTATACAGTGGATGCCATTGAAGAGATGATAAGTCTATCCTTCACAGCCTCGTTTTTGTTCACTTAAAAAAAAAAAAAAAAGCAAATGTGAGATTTAAAACACAATTGCTGAAGCATTTTGTGGTGCTTCTATGACACTTTTGGCTCACGTGTCAACTAGTGTGCTCTTCAGGACTCCTTTGCATCGCAAGTGCAGCACTCTATCAGTTGAGCTACTCCTCAATTTGATAGCACTTAAAAAAGTAAAGGGGCCCTGGGTAGCTCAGCGAGTATTGAAGCTGACTACCACACCTGGAGTCGCGAGTCAAATCCAGGGAGTGCTGAGAGACTCCAGCCAGGTCTTCTAATCAACCAATTTGATCCGGTTGTTAGGGAGGGTAGAGTCACATGGGGTAACCTCCTCATGATTGCTGTAATGTGGTTCGGATTGAGGTGAGCCACTACGCCGCCACAAGGACTTAGAGCGCATTGGGAATTGGGCATTCCAAATTGGGGAGAAAATGGGAGGGAAAAAAACACTTGTAAAGACAGTTGGTTATGTAATGCAAACATTAAAATGTGTCTCCTTACGAGTCATGAGCTAGTAAAAGTGTGTAGATGTCATAAGATCGCATTGTGTGAGGAACAGGGTGAAAAGTAAATGTTTGTGAACTGATTATATGTCATTTTACTCCTGATTTTTGTGAAGGGAATAAAAATAATTGTTATTTTAGTGCCTCTAGTGTTTATTTTACCAGGAAACTGCAATGAGTACACACAAAATATCATTTTGCAAAAATAGGTAGGTATAGTAATGTGATTCTATGAAACCGGGTCTTCCATTGAAAACATGTTAGTCACATCAGGGATTTCACCTCTTTAATGTTCTGTTTGCTACGCTGTTATGGGCACTTCTACTTGATTTGATAAAAATCTGCAAATGACATTGCAATTTTGAGAAAAGTAATTTTGGGTCTCAATTACCAGAAAATGTGCAGCGAAATCTTGGTGGTATTACTAGAAATCTCAGTACAGTGACTTGGCCACCTATTAGAGTGCCTCCCTTGCCACAGAGACCCTGATGATGGCCCTGACCTTCTCATACTAAATATACTATGCCCAAAACACAGCAGCCACAGCATCATTACAGTTAAAGCAGGATTTTTAACTCAATCCCTAGGAGCTCCAACTACACTAAAGTACAGCCGCTCAGTCCATGTCTGTCTACACATGTCTGTTATGCAACTGCTTATTGAAAAATCTATTGCACCACCCACACACAAGAAAACACTGAGCCAGCTGAAATGAATGTGCTTTATAGTACAAATTTACTTAATAGAAAAAATATTACAAATATTAACAAATAAATAAATGCAATGCATGCAATATAAGCAATAATTAATCTACTAGTGACAATAATCTTCTGCACTCTTCATAGGTTCATAATAACACTGGTGTGTTGGTGCTGGTGTGTTAATATTAGACAGCAATGCAGCTAAATAAAGTGTCTTGAGGCAAAGGCTGACAGACGTGGCAGGTGCACTTCATTTACAGCTACACTGGCTCTCAGTTACCCTGTTTAGAGGTCATTGTGAATAAAGCTCCAAGCATACTAAACATTGTTCACTTCTCTGTAACAGTTCAATAACTTGCAGAACCATACTCAATTCTAAGGGATGACAATCCACCCTGTTTACATCATTAAAAAACTAAATCAATACATCTAGATCACTTAGAGTACTAAAGAAATTTGATTGTTGGTCTGGATTTGAAAGTGAAGGCATATGTATGAAACAATAATTTGATGATGGAATCAATTTGTGCCTGTAGAGACCGAAATTATGAGAACAAGAAAGGTAAGAGTGAATTTATTCCAAAAATTCAGCCCCTCTTCTCAACAAAAACAACAACAACAACAAAAAATCTGTTCAAGAACAATACAAAACATTCATATGAGACTTCAAAGGACCTCAGAAGATCCACAAATTCACTAAATAAATCACAAAAGCTGCATGCACAATAATTATAAAATAATTTACTAAATGCTTTTTCAAATAGTTTTAGATGGAGGTTAGCATCGCACCACAGGACTTCGCAAACGTGTTTTGTGTCAACTACCCATTTAAATATTAAACCTAAGATAAACTGAAATGCTGAAGCCTGAGTTAAAACTTTAAATTCAAGTAAGAAGTTCAAAAAATAATCCTGAACTAAAACAGGAACAGGTCAACCAGTTTTCATCTTGTGCAACTCAGTTTCCTCCGTGTCTGAGACCGTCAACCTGTGCATCTTATCACGTGGCTTGTTGAGCGCATTACCATGGAAACATAGCACATGTGGAGGCATCACGCTATTCTCCGTGGCATCCAGACACACATCTCACCACATGCCCCACCAAGAGCAAACCACATTATAGCGACCCTGAGGAGGTTACCCCATGTGACTCTACCCTACCTAGCAACCGGACCAATTTGGTTACTTAGGAGACTTGGCTGGAGTCACTCAGCATGCCCTAGATTTGAACTAGCTACTCCAGGTGTGGTAGTCAGCGTTTTTTCTCGCTGACCCAGGCCCCAGTAAAAATGTGGGTCTTTAATAGTTGGCCAGAAGAGTTTGATATAGTGGATGAAATGTAAAATTATCACTAATACTTAAGGGGAAAAAATGCCAAAAGACTGTACAACACACACATAATAACACACTGTGAAAATACATGATAAAACTGATACTGTAGCTCAGACAGGCTAAATTAATAAGAGATTTTCTAATAGGATGAAGTGAAAAGGAAAACAAAAGCAGAAGGCATTTAGCTTCAAGCCATGGTGACCTTCTTTAACTCTATAATTTTTTTCTGTCTTTCAAACTGGCACTGGATGAACAAAAATATAAAATTGTTTATAAAGAACTTAACAATACTTGAGAACACTTTGAATGACATCCTTAGACACAACAGCACAGCATTGAGATACAGTAAAGTGGGGTCCAAAAGTTTCGGGCCACCTGAAAAAATGCTTGTTTTGGCATTTTTTCTATTTTAATACAATGTCTCATTTTCATTACAAATTAAATTGACCAGTATGATTTGAGAATGTTACAAAGAGTATCTTGTTTGCTTCAAGGGAAGCAAAGAAATCTGACTGTCTGTACAAAGGAGTTGGCATGATCAATGTCACAAATTACAATTATATCAGTAAACACGGTAGGGTCGGTAAAGACTGTTTGTTTTCCTGTTCCAGGTTGTACTTCCTTTTTCTAGTTACTGCCGGAATGCTGCACGAATCTGTGTTTGTTTGTAGCTTGCTAGCCTACTTAGCATTGCTTATTCCTCTATGTTCATAGTTTTATCCTTTGCCATTTTACAGCATGCATCTTTTTTGCCCCCACTTTTTTACAGTTTCAACAGCGTGTATATTACCGTGCACACCCGTCTTCTTTTATTTTCTCTTTTATTTCCCCCCGCTTGTCTACAGTTTGCATTTCAACTTTGCCCATTTGTTTTCTCCACTTTGTTTTACACAGATTTTTGCATCAATATTAAACCTCTGCTGATCATGAACCACCACAACAACAGCAAACAATTGCGTGAGTGATTCACATTGATCTCAAACCCTTGCAGCTCAAGAACAACATAACATCAATAACAAAAAGTTGTGGTAAGTCATGCCATCCACTCATGTTAATGCTTCCTGTATTGAATGCCACAAGTTTTCTATAGCTTCTTCCATCAGCAGTGATAAATGTGATAAATGTTAGGAATTAGTCAGGCTGCCGTAGAGGGTTAATGAGTTAGACACATGCATCAGAACACTGTTTCGGATACGATAGAACAGCAAGCAACACACATTTTGGTTACAGCTGTAGAGCCCCTGGGTGTTTGGGTGATGTCTCTGTGGTATACTCGCTCAGCAAAGCGACAACACTCTCCTGTTCCTTTTAGGGTTTCCAATTGATTCTCCCCACTCAATGATGCACACACTGAGAATCATGTCGAAAGCGCCCTTGTTATAGGAGATTCTACTGTAAGGAATGTGGAAATAGAGACTCACGCCACTATTGTTAAATGCATTAGGGCTCGGGCATCTGACATCAGATCAAATTTACAAAAGCTGGTTAATGCTAAACGTAGATTTTCTAAAATTGTTATTCATGTCGCCACTAACGATGTCCTGGCCCAGGTCAGGAAGCAGACAAACTGGCTAATCCAAATGTCTGCTAGCTGCCTTGAGACATCACACAGGTCACATAAACTACAACATACAGAGACTGTATCACCTAGATCACATAGAGACTGTATCTGTACCCCGAACACAAACCCCTCACTAAAGCATTTAGAAAAAATGGATTAAGGCAAAACTTGAAAATAACAAATAAAAATGGAAGATAAACATCATATAAAGATAGGGCTACTAAACATTAGATCTCTTTCAACCAAAGCTCTAACTGTAAATGAAATTATTACAGATTGACTGAAACCTGGCTTTAACCAAATTAATATATTAGTTTAAATGAATCTACTCCCCCAGGTTATTGTGATAAACATCTGCATTTAGGTGTTGCTACAATTTACATGGAAGTTTATGGTGTTACTCATAGGAAATTATATAAGTTTAAGTCTTTTGAGCTAATAATGCTTAATGTGACACTGTCCGATACAATTAAGAAATCTCTGTCATCTTTTGACCTTGGTACAGTATATAAATCACCCGGGCTGTATTCTGATTTCCTTGGTGAATTCGCAAAATTTCTCCCAGATATAGTAGTTACTGTGATTGAGCTTTAATTGTTGGTGACTTAAAATTTCACATTGGTATTAGCATTTATCGATATTTTCAAATCTCTTGGAGTCAGATGTGTTAGGACCAACCCATTGCCATAATCATACACTAGATTTAATTCTGTCATATGGAGTTGATGTTGATCCTATAGAAATATTGCTGCAGAGCGATGACATCTCAGATCATTAACTTCCATTTTTTTTGTATGCTGCAATCAGCTAATGTTACACAATCTACACCACGCTATCGTCCAGGTAGAACTATTCTTCAACCACTAAAGATAGCTTCACTAATAAGCTTCCAGATTTATATCATATACTCAGTAAGCCAATAAGTCTAGAATAACTTGACGTAATAACAGAAAATATATAAATATATTCTTCTCTAGCACTCTTGATAGTGTTGCTTCCCTTTGATTAAAGAAAAGTAAAGATAAAAGTCCAGCACCATGGTACAATGATCATACCCATACCCATTAATTCATAAAATTGGAGCAGCTTGGAAAATAGAGCACAAGTGGAAGAATACAAAATTAGAGGTATTTTGCGGTGCATGGAAGGATAGTATCTGTTGCTACAGACAGGCACTAAAAGCTGCCAGGTCAGCATATTTTAGCAAACTCATGGAAAATAACTACAACAATCCTAGATGTTTATTCAGTACGGTGGCTAAATTGGTTAGGAATAAAGCCTCGACTGAACCATATATTCCATCACAACACAATAGTAATGACTTCATAAATATCTTTTCTGATAAAATCATCAGAAATAAAATTGGAATTATGCAATCATCTGTCACAGTACCTCAGAAAACAGTGTCTCATAATTTTCCTCACGAGCAGCTTCAATTCTTCTCTGTCATGGGTCATGAAGAGCTAACAAAACTTATCAAAACATTAAAAGCCAAAACATTTATGTTAGATCTAAAACCAACTAAGCTCTTAAAAGAGGTATTACCTTTAATCTCAAAGCCTTTTCTTAACATTATAACCTCCTTGCTATCCTTAGGACATGTCCCAAGAAACTTAAAAATGGCAGTTATTAAACCGATTATTAAGAAGTCACAGCTTGATCTTGGAGAACTGGCTAATAATATACCGATTTAAAATCTTCAGATTATGTCAAAAATAATAGATCCTCCAACCCACAATTAGGCTGCTTTAGTTAGGTCTGCTGGAACCAGAGACATTCATCATTATCTATAACTCTGCAAAAAATGTAATGGAATCTACGCTAATATTATTCTATTTGTTTCCCTGTCTCACAAGCGCCGGCCAGATCTAGCTTCATTCCTGCTTCATGTTGGACTCCACTGCTATGTGTCGCTGTGTGATGATGACTAAATGCAGCCGGTGCCAGCCATACATCACTTCAGTCTATTATGATGGACTTCAGAGGATGAACTGATGCCAAATCCAACCATAAGACATGGGATACTTCATATGCCACTGCCTTAACCTTGGACTTAGGATAGAACTCACCGAAATGACCTGCCTGTTGAACTACGATGTACCTCACCGATCTCTGCCTTCATCACATTGGACTAATGATGGTCTACACTCTTAAAATAGAATACATAGACTTTCAATAACTTGCCAACAAAAGCATTCTAGCCAACTAACAAAGGACAGTTGCATCTATGTGAACTTCTTCAGTTAATCCAGGATGAAATTCAAAGACATTAGTCATTAATCTTACAGTTCATACAAAATCGATGTTTAACACTTACTTAATTTACTAATTTTAAACCATGACTTTATCTATACATAATGATATTTACATTATATTCATGCTGTTATTCAGAGGGGAACTGGCCCCCACAGTGAGTCTGGTTTCTCCCAAGGTTATTTATCTCCATTAATCAACATCAAATGGAGTTTTGTGTTCCTTGCCACAGTCGCCTTCAGCTTGCAAACTGGGATACTAAATACAATTATTATAAAATGATTAAATTTTTATACACAATTTACTAACATCTACATGACTCTAAGACTCTAAAGGCGGGTGCACATTGATTCTTCTGAGACCAATTTCGGGAATCCTTAATGATTTCACTTGTCACATGGCAAAATCGGCAATCTTACAACATTCAGTGTGACATGTTAACAGATAATAGCCTTTGCGATGATCTTCAGCCTCCGATGAAATTTGGGCAGTGTCTGAAATTTAGCATTGTATATTGTGACTGCTATTACGACGGCCAGATTAGATATTCCACTCCTCTCTAGCACCCTAATTCACTTGGAAAGAAACCTGCTCCGCGTTTGCCCCACCGTAGCAATGTATGCCTATTTATCACTCTACTCAAGCACTTTCAATGTTTTGTCTTTTCATTTTATATAAAAAAGTTTTAATAAATAAGCAGAAAATACTTGGAGAAAAGAGTAACACGTCAGCAACATGAAAGCATTATTCTCTGAATTAAATACAGATCTTACAAAACCAAAATAAATAAATTATTGCATTTTCTTGTTTTTGTATTTACATTTATCATGTATTTTCTTTACAAGGTTATTTTAATTACTATTTTACTTTCAATAAATTTACTTTAAACATCTGTAAACGTCTTTAGTTAAGATTCACACCACTCTGATTTTATTTATAAATAAGTAAATAAAAATAAAATAGAAAGATTGAACAATTTATACTGGTAAGTATTTTGAATCCAAATCAGCAAATACAGTTGGATACAATTATAGAAATCTAGATCATGTTTGTGCATCATCCATAGGGAATTTGCAAGCATGATATATTATTAGCCTTTATGAATTTTCGAAATTTTGCCTGGCTGATAGATTACTAATCTAAAAGAAACAAAAACCTTTTTTGTTTTCTCCAATGTGAACGGTGAAGTTTGTAATTTTTCATGCAACAAGTCTTTTTATTTCCACAATGAATATTTGCCTGTAGGCTCATTATTACTGTAGGCTACCTCCCGCAGTCACTTTCATTCTCAACATCTGTAATTTTCTGTATTTGTGATAAGGCTGTTTTATTATAGGTCTATTTGACAAAATCCATCTTTCTTGTAAATGTTAGCCAATGCACTTGATGAGTGGTATTTGGAGCAATGGAAATGTTGATGTCCTGACTTTCAGAGAGACAGAAAAAAAATGCTCTTCCGTGGTGGGCAAAACCACTAACCCTACCCCTAAACCTAACCCTCACAAAAAACTTTCAAAAAACATAATTTAGTATGATTTCTAAGCTGTTTTCCTCATGGGGACTGACAAAATGTCCCCACAACATCCAAAAAAATTGTGTTTTACTATCCTTATGGGGACATTTGGTCCCCAGAAAGTGACAAATACACGCTCACACATGCACGCACACACACACACACACACACACATACAAAAGAGAGAATATGCAAAGTCTTTTATTATTCTTTTATTTTTGCTGTTTAATCATTCTATTAAAGCTTATCAGTCATTGAGCAAATTAGTGACCTATACTGTAGAAATAGTGCAGAATCTTAAATATATCTTGTTTATTTTACATAGGTTTCCAAGTTTTTCTCATTTTCAGATTTCAATGTGGCCAATGTGGAGTTTTTGACCTGTAGCTTCAGTGAGATATATATATATATATATATATATATATATATATATATATATATATATATATATATATATATATATATATATATATATATATATATATATATATGACTAAATATAGTGAATAGTAAAGTCAAAATGTATGACCTCCAGAGATCAAACCTATAGAGTCTAGATCTTTTTAAACAACAAACACATTTTATTAACTAATCAAAGCAAGGAAATAGAATGACTGGCTAAGCTTTGTTTGAATGATTAAGCTTCCAAAAATAAAAGAGCCATTGTAAATCAGTTTCTGATTACAAGAAAGTGTAGAAAAGTTAAAAATATTGATTAAGATTTTAACTAATTGTACTTACCTGCTCTTTAAAATGACTTCTCTTGTCAGGAAGTTAAACTGTGTGTTAAACTGATTTGTATGGCTTGGGTCATGCTATTTTCTGGCATCCGTTCGCTCAATGAAGTCCTGCTCCTTAATGGTGGAAACTGTTTATCTATAGAAAACTATGTGAGTCATGAGAGCAAGAGGCACACGCCCCCAAAATACTCCACCATTCCTGAACAAACACCCATTCAATATTAGGATAATGCACATAGATTGACCGGGTGTAATTTTAGAATCCTGCCTTATGATTTTGATACTAATTCTTAATGGGGTTTAAATATTTTGGAACAGGCATTAGAATTCAGTGCACACTCTTTGTTTTCTTAAATTATGGCACATTTATAATAAGAAATTGTTTTTCAAAATGCATTTTGCTAAATTTTTTAATGCTTTGTGCATTTATTTAGTTATATTTTTTTCCCACAATAAATAGGTGTAAGAAACATGAAATGAACATGATGTTCTGCTCTGTATATTAGTGTGTCTGCTCTGTATATTAGTGTGTCGATGTTTAGCGCCTTTTCTCTGAATGTGTGAAGATAATGTTCCACACTTCACAATGCATACTAATTTTGTAAGTTGAATAGGTCATACTTGTCCTCGCGGGTACACACGTGGACAAGTAACTGAATGTCTAAAGGCCTCCATATATGGCCTTGGTTGAGCATCCTCTTTCAGGATGCCCGTTCTCCCCCTTAATTATAAGATTGCTGTTGCTTTATTATTGGCTGTTTTCTGTCTCATGAAGAATATATAAACCAAATGCTTCCTACAATAAAGTTGAGTAGATTGGACACGGACCAACTGTGTGGTGTTGTTCTTTCTACTTCCTTCGCGCGAAGTCTACAGAGACTCAGACTCACGACTGCACTTGACTGGGCACGGCATAGTAACACGGGACCAGGGGAATCGGTGATCGCGACTAAGATCTAGAATATTCCTAACAGTTTGGGGGCTCGTCCGGGATACCTCACAAACAAGGTAAGGTCTAATTTTGATGACTTTATGTTGGCCTGTTTATTGGGGTATCTCTGAACCGTATAGTGTGTGCATTTGGTGTACTCCCTGCGAGGGAAGCTGATAGCTTTGCAGCACTGCAGAAAGGGAACTGATCACTCCAATTTTGACCAAATGCACGTCAATCAAAGATAAATCGTCGTTTTATCTTCAAATTTTTCACTTAAAAAAATAATAATAATTTTTTTAACTTAATTACAAAACTGAATTTTTTCTTCTCAAATAAACACAATGCATATATAGCAAACCGTACTCTTATGTGCCCAGTCCAGCAGGCGTTAGAACTGTGTGTTTGGAGAAGTATATGATGATATATTACTGTTTGAAAAATTATATGCTATTTGATTGTTTTTTTTTTATTGGGTGGCATCTTTGTCATATACTTATCACATTATCTGTGTTATACTTGTGAAAGAATCTGTGTCTATACGTGTGAAGTGCCTGATGAGCCCTGTACATACAGGGACAGTATGAATGAATACATGTTGTCTAATAAAAGAACTGGTCTTTCATGTGTTGAATGAATGTCGTGCATGAAAGCTGTCTGGTGACAAAGCTCCCCTTTTTACAATAGCTTTTGAAACTATCTTTTTGTGGGTTGATCCGAAAGAATTTAGAACTGTTTAAACATATTTGACAAATACCCTAGACAAATAGACATTGCATTTAAAAGTATTTCACGACAAACAAAATAATTAAAAGTGTTTACTAAGAACGAGAATGGGTGACAAATTAAGTCGCCCACTCCCAGGGGAATCACCCAACGGTTTCATGTACAGGAATAATCAAGGGTATAATACAGAACCATACCTTAGAATGTTATACCTTATTTTACTAACACGGTAATATTGTGGTGTTATGTAAGCTCTGATACATAAATGGGATATGTGCATGGTTACAGTCACACCTCGATGGTTCAAATTGATAAAATGCAAGTACAACTTGGCATTCAAGTAACAACATTTCCATTAGATAAATAGAACCATAAATTGGCATGGTTGCAGATCAGAGGGCCCCTGGTTTTCAACACAATGCCAATACGCAATCAAGAACATGATAAAAGGATAGACGGTCTGAAAGGAATAAACACCTATTGACCCATTACAATTAATACCCAATACAAAATACCATCGATTGTGACTCAGCCATAAAATTACAGAAGTGGAATTACTTTTGAATTAACACTATTATAGCATAGGCATAATAGTACTGTACATGACCATAAAATTGTGATTGCGATCATGACATTCCTATTGTAATTATGTTTAATACTGCATACCACTGATGAAAATGTTAACTGTAATAATCATTCCACTAACTAAGACAAAGGCACTGGGAAAAAAAAGGAAAAAAAGAAATTACCCGACCCACTTAAGCATCTTCTACAATACGTGAATATTTTAAAGAAATTTACGATTTACAGTCAATTGATTGGATATGATTATAGATTCATACTGTCCAAAAGCTTATCTCCAGGAATAACTGAATTGATATTAATTGATAAAGTGCCTTTGTTGGATAAAGAAGTTTGATCAGCCATAGAAAGAAAAAATTAAGGAAAAAATGAATTAGATCAATTCATGTGTAAACCGCATACCTCTATCATCGATACGGGCGCATCTAAAAATGAATTAACAGCGCATTGCTATAAGAGCTCTTTTATGGGACGCACTCTAAACTCTGTGGGAATTTATGGCATTCCTGTGAAGTGTCATATGACACCAAAATTACCCGTAACATCTCTGGATAACACAAACTTGCTTAAAATGCATTTTGTAATTTTGCCTGACTCTGCAAACCATTCTGCCTGCTGGTCTGTGATCCAATGCATAGAAAAAATAAAAATTTGGATTCTAACTCATTATAATTGCTGTTTCCCTCAGTATATTGTCAGTCTGTGTATACAGGATGTTGGAAAAATGGGAAAAATGTCAACCAGGCACTATGGGTCGCCAACAAAGACGAAGCAGGCCTCAATGATATCAGACCATATGTTGCAAAACCGCTCTGACATGTCAGTATACTGCAAAACAATACCCACTATCCAAGGAAAAGGAGGAAGGTATAGGTCGCATAATACAACAATGTCTGTGTAAAGGTATTATAAACTCTCCATATAACACTCCAATTTTATCCTATAAATGTAATATAATCCAATGGCACTTGGCGTCTAACTCAAGATCTGAGAAAGATTAACGATTTAATCATTTCACTCTCACTGCTGGTGCCTGATGTGTGTACAACTATAAATTCAATAGAGATTACACTCATTTTACTTTAATCGAATAGTGTTCTGTCTTTTTATCTCATGCCACACAGCCTCTGTTCGCATTCACACACGGGGGACCTACAGACACTTGGTGCCGTCTGACAGACCAGTTGCGTTCGAGACTCGCCTGCTGTATTCTCCGCTGTAGTGCACACCTCGCTGAAAGACACACAAAGCTTCCATAACAGACTTTTTTGCTAAAATATGCAGACGACATTCTAGTTTCCGGCCCCGACACTGGATCCTGCACGGCTGGCTTCAAAGCATCCAAAGAGAAACTGCAATGGGAGACTGAAATGGGAGACTGAAAGTTCACTATCTCAGTCACAAACTGCAAAAGAGCTTGGGTGCCGTTCCAAACTGAACTTGGTGTTCCGAACTGAACTGCTCTCTAAATGACAAGATTCTGAGAGAAGCCACACTCTCAGGGGCTGAAGAACCCATTAAGTGGACAGCTGAGATGGACATGGCTTTTAAGCATCTCCGGAGCAGCCTTAGCTCCCCACCAGCTCTGGGCTTACCCAACGGTGGTGAAACATTCCACCTTTTCGTGCACGAGGCGGCAGGAACAGCAGCAGCGATCCTTGCACAATCCTATGGCGGCACATACAGCGGTCACCAAAGGCTTCCCTGTGTGTCTGCGAGCCGTGGCTGTTGCAGCATTGATGGTGCAAGATGCAAAGCGTATTGTTCCGCTCATTGTGCACACATCTCACCAGGTAGGTGCCATAAAGCATAACATTACCATCCAACACATGACCGCTCAATGTCGCTCAGGCTAGGAAGCAATTTTATTGGCAAAGGCTAATCTAACCATTAAGTCGACCTCTGTGATACACGTTCGAAAATCTTCTTACACAAATTGCTTAACAAATGTGTAGACTCATGACAGTCTAGACCATATAGACTTCCTGCAGGCCAGATGTTTCATCATCTGCCCTGGAGGAGGGGGACCATCAGTACATCGGTACATGGGTCCTGTATTGAAGCTAAATGATTCTGTATACTGGTGCGGCTACACTGTAACTAAACTTCCTAATCAAATCATTGAGGCCTACTCCCTCCCATAAAAATTGGCACAGGCCGCTGAACTATTTGCATTAGTTAAAGCATGACAATTGGCAAAAGGAATACCCATTAACATGTACACAGACTCAAAATATGCATATGGGGTGAAGAGAGGGATTTCACGACAGCAGAAGGAAAGCCCATATCACAAAGGCCTAGTTGCAGAATTACTCAGAGTAGCACAACTGCCAACGAAATTAGCTGTCATAAAGGTCGCAGGCCACATGACAGTGGAGGTGAGAGGAAACATATTGGCTGATTAAGTAGCAAAGATGGCTTCAAAGGAAGTCGTGATAAGACCAGATCTAAATCAAGCTGAAGAAACTGTTTCTATGATGCAGAAAACTTTAGTAAAATATATTGACGTAAAACTTTTACAGGCAAACACATCCGAATCTGATATTCAACATTGGGCCTTGAATGAAGTGAAACCGGATCAGAGTAATTTGTTAAGAGACAGGCAGGGTCATCTGGCCCTGCCCAAAACCGAATGACACCATCAAGTGTAACTAAACTTTTCCTTTTGAGATACTAATGGGTAGGCCTATCCCGACCCCCTGGGTCAAAGGTCGCACTGGTTTCTCTCTCTCCACAGGTGACATGGAGTTGGTGATTGAGGAATATGTGGACTCCTTAGTGAAAACATTGAACGGTCCTCGTTCTCAGGTTGCCAGGTACCAGGGTCCGACAACGGTCATCGCAGTAACCAGAACCGCAGTACTGACCGACTTGCAGCCCCAGTGGATACACGCATCGCGGGTTAAGCCAGCACCCGAGGAGGGACTGGGAGTGGGACTGAAAGGTGACTGTTGAGTGCGACCCCACTGGAGGAGCTGAACACGCAGCGTCAGTGGCAAGCACAACGCAGAAACCCCAGGTCCTGAAGAACCACGATATATGTGGGGCATATTGATACCCCAAGCAAGAAGAAGGCATAGGAACAGACCCGAAACACTCCTGTATCGCTTAGTGGGACATTTGACAAGCTGTGAAAAGTGTAACCCAGCATGGGAGAAGCAACCTTTAATCACACGACAAGATAGCAACATTAAGCATCATCGAGCGAAGAGGTCACCATCATCCACTCTAACCCAGCCGAACTATACTCCAGAGGACCAAAGAACCTGGAGCAGGGTGGACAAGTTTTTCCACTCATTATTTGCCCCCATTGGCGTAGCAAGTGTTATGAATCAGGTTGAGATGAACAGGTTTGATTTAGTATCTTTTATGAATGTAACAGAAAGGGTATTAGGAGGTATAAAAGAAGAGCTCCGCGGGCTGCGCCTGATGGCTATTCAGAACCGGATGGTCCTGGATCAGCTCACGGCAGCCCAAGGAGGAGTATGTGTTATGGTAGGTGAATCATGTTGCACATACATCCCGGAAATGGATGGTGCAGGTGGTATTATAGAGGAAGGGTTGAAAAATATCTCAGAAATGGTAAAGAGATCGCAAAAACGTGTCAGTGGGGAGTATGATTTCTTCCCATGGTTTTGGACCACACTGTATAAGTTTGAACATGTTGCATTGATTGTAATCATTATATTTGTGGTATTCGCTATACTTTCATGCTTTTGGCCCTGTTTAATGTCTCTAATTAAACGAATGATCTCCAGCTCCATCAGTACCGTGGTCCGTGCACCTGAACTGACTTATCAGCCTATGAGGGTTCTCAGCACCCTGGTTCATGCACACGAACCAGCTCATCAGCACACGATGACCCTGGCGGATTTTGGATCGTACCAGGAGCTGCGTAGAGATGGAGCAGAGTGAGATATATGTAGAGCAGAACCCTTATCTTGATCATTTTATGATCAAAGGAGGCAGTGTAAGAAACATGAAATGAACATGATGTTCTGCTCTGTATATTAGTGTGTCTGCTCTGTATATTAGTGTGTCGATGTTTAGCGCCTTTTCTCTGAATGTGTGAAGATAATGTTCCACACTTCACAATGCATACTAATTTTGTAAGTTGAATAGGTCATACTTGTCCTCGCGGGTACACACGTGGACAAGTAACTGAATGTCTAAAGGCCTCCATATATGGCCTTGGTTGAGCATCCTCTTTCAGGATGCCCGTTCTCCCCCTTAATTATAAGATTGCTGTTGCTTTATTATTGGCTGTTTTCTGTCTCATGAAGAATATATAAACCAAATGCTTCCTACAATAAAGTTGAGTAGATTGGACACGGACCAACTGTGTGGTGTTGTTCTTTCTACTTCCTTCGCGCGAAGTCTACAGAGACTCAGACTCACGACTGCACTTGACTGGGCACGGCATAGTAACACGGGACCGGGGGAATCGGTGATCGCGACTAAGATCTAGAATATTCCTAACAATAGGCTATACTTTAAATGTCATGTGTATTTAATGCTCTGTTGCTCAATAATTTCCAGTTAAAATGAAGGGGAAAAAGAATACATTGAAATGGTTTTTGTAGACTTATTTGTCTGGCTCATTGTTTCCCAACCAGAAGTATGTGTACTGTACTTAAAGGATTAGTTCACCCAAAATGAAAATTCTCTATTGATTTACTTACCTTTAAGCCATCCCAGATGTGTATGACTTTCCTTCTTCTGCAGAACCAAAGTGAATGACGCTCGTTCCTCTGTTGTATACAAAGCGCTTCCATGCTATTGTGCTTATGTCACTGATGCTGGCAGGAAACAATTTTACATTTTGCTAATAAAGTTTTAATTATCAATTTAATTTTTTACACAAACCTATCGATTTGCTTCTGAAGACATTAACTGATCGACTGGAGTAGTGTGGATTACTTCTTATGCTGCCTAAATATGCCGTTTGGACCATCAAATTGCCAGCAGTTTAATGTTACCTGTTCCCTATCAAAAAAGCTACACTTTGATGCTGTGCTGATTTAGCGCTTTGGGAATGTCTTTAAGAGTGACCGGCTGTGAATATGTGTACAACACATCAATGAAATTGACTAGAATTTATAGCCTCTGCTGGTGACATCATTTGATGCACCTGTAGCAGGGCTATAAACATCCACCTGTACCCTCCCGATACCCCCACAAAACTGCTCCATTCCACTGCCTCTGGTGTTTCGGGAGTTAGTGGTTTCCAGCTAAATGTTGGGTGTTCCGTTGCTTCCTGCCATAGTCCAGGACACGGGACACTTGACAGCCCCTCAACAGGAAGTGTCAGAATCGATACCCATCTCAGAGAAACTGGCAGCGTGGAAACCACTGACAGATGTTTCTATGTGGGTTCTAAGAACAGTAGAAAAAGGCTACAGAATTTAATTTGATCGCCGTCCTACACGTTTCAACGCCGTGGTTCCCACTACTGTGAAACCAGAACAAGCATGTCTTCTGTGGAAAGAACTGCAAAATCTCTTGGTCCAAGGGGCCATAGAACATGTTCCCCTTCCAGAGAGAGAGTCAGGTTACTACAGCAGATAATTCCTGGTTCCCAAGAAGGATGGGGGGTTATGTCTGATTTTAGACCTTCGAGGCTTGAATCGCTCAGAGGGCGTTCAAGTTCAAGATGTTAACCGTCAAGACGGTCGTGTCTCAAATCCAACATCGCGATTGGTTGGTCACGATTGATCTCACGGACGAGTACTTTCGTATGGGAAGTCTGCCACGACACAGGAAGTTCCTGAGGTTCGCTTACGGGGGTGAAGCTTTTCAATATCGGGTGCTTCCATTCGGTCTAGCCTTATCACCCCGCACATTCACAGAATGCATGGATGCAGCACTGGCTCCTTTGAGACTCCGGGGCATCCGCATTCTCAGTTACATAGACGACTGGCTGATACTAACACAGTCACAAGAACTGGCATTACAGCACAGGGATATCATCTTAGCTCATCTGGTTTCTCTGGGGTTGAGGCTCAACGCCAAGAAAAGCGTCCTCTCTCCCACTCAGAAAACTAAATATCTGGGAATCGTATGGAATTCGATTACAATGCAGGCACAATTGTCTCCCGCTCTAATTGAGTCCATTCAGTGCCAAGGTTGCACTGTTCGTAAGTATCAACGACTACTAGGTCTCATGGCAACTGCGTCCTCGGTGATCCCTTTGGGCCTTTTTGCACATGAGACCATTTCAGTTGTTGCTCAAAGCCAGGGGATTTCATCCAAGTGCCAATCCCCTAGGCTGATAAAGGTTACGCACCATGTGTTACGTACCCTTTCTATGTGGTTCAAACCCCGGTTCCTCACTTTGGGTCCCACTCTGACGGGCTGGGTAGCGGTCTTAAGTGGTCGTCCAGCTCAACAGTCTCGAGGTGTTGGCTGTATTTCTGGCCCTGAAATACTTCCTCCAGAGACTACCATGTCTTGGTGCGGGTGGACAACACAGCGGTAGTCTCTTACATGAACCATCAAGGAGGTCTACGTTCACGCCAGCTGAACAGACTGGCACGGCAGATTCTCCTTTGGGCCCAGGGAAAGCTCCTGTTAATCAGAGCAGCTTATATCCCTGTATGCCTGAATGGGAGCAGATTTACTGTCCTGACAGAAAATACCGACGAGGGAGTGGACACTCCACCCCAAGGTAGAGGAACAAATCTGGTTGAGATTTTACAGAGCAGAAGTGGACCTCTTCACCTCCCAACAGACAGTGCAATGTCCCCTCTACTTCTCTCTGAATCACCCAGCCCACCTGGGTCTGGACGCGATGGCATATACATGGCCCAGAATGAACCTGTATGCATTTCCTCTGGTTTCTTTGCTCCCGGGAGTCCTGGCCAGTGTTCGCCAGCAATGGTCCTGCCTCTTACTGATAGCGCCGCATTGGCCGAACAGGGTATGGTTCATGGAGATAATGTCTCTCCTCGACGGCATTTGGGGCTGTATTCCAAATGACACACTTACAGAATACACTATGCACTCAGCCATGTAGTGTATACATTTTTCAAAGTGTAGTATCATCCTAAATGGAAAACGTAATGGTTAATTTCCACACAGACGCATTCGCCAGTTAACAGCTGATGTAAGTGATGTTTCAAATGCATTTCAAACATGTTGCCACTCAGTTCAACACTTATATCTAAAATAATGTACATATTCACACAGTGTGGGGTGATGGTCAAAACTCAATATATGTGCTATTTGCTTAACTTCCTCAATGCAAATCAAGCAGATGGAGGGCTATATCTGGGGCCTATAAAATGAAAATGCAAAGACAGAAACTAATAATAAAAGTGATAATGTTAATATAAAATAGTATTTGATAGTTTTAACAGTGGTGTTTTTAACAAGTCCATAGTAAACATATGAAAGCTTGGATCCTCTTCACTACCATGGTTAGATGTAACATGATAAAACAAATTATGCCATTTTTGTAATTATAAATAGATCAATTCTAAATACATGTAAAAACAATAAAAACAAACTATAAATATTTCTGCCTTAAGTACAGTTAGTTACTATAGTAAATTCTTCTGCCTTTCTTCTCACTGATTCTCAAAAGCTGTGAGATTAAGAGCTCAAGCTTTAAGAACTTAGCCCTTGCGCTACTCTGTCCATTGAGAAGTATCCATTTACAGAGACATACAGGTGCATTAGCCAAGGTTGTGCCTCCGCCTGTGTATTTGATGCTGCTAAACCAGATACTTCAGATGAGTCACTAGACTTCAAAATCAGATGAACCGAGGTACAAATGCTTACCAACATGTATAATTGAGAACCAACTGATATACTCCAAGTCTATATAAACATTTTAATGTAAAGAGGAACTTGATGATAGATTTGATTATTATGACTGATAAATGCCCCCCATTTGTAACCTAATGCCCCCTCTCTACTAATTTGCTCTCAGCGCCCCCAGGCATCATTTGAATGCCCCCTGGGGGACGGTACCCTGTTCTACTGTATGTAAAGAAGCGGCATGTAAGAGCATCTTCAATCTACTTGAATGTTGAAAGACAGAAATTTCCAAAACGGTTGGTCAAGATTATGATCAAAGAACATACCTCAAATCAGCAGTAAAATCTGACAACACTGGAATCATAAAATGTGCTACTTTACCTCAGATTATGCTCAAATGCAATTTGCTATCTTGTATAGCTAATGCGCATGCGTGTTCTCGATTTGATTGATAGGTGATGTATCTAAAAGGGAGATTAGCTCTTTTACCTGTAATGTGGGACTTCCTTTCTACATCTGTTGGGTGATCCAATTTCTCCCATTCATTTTAATAGAAGTGGCCCCATCTCTGCTAAATATCTCAGCTGTGTAGGTCCATACAATGCAAGTGAATGGTGGACATCAGAACTCCAAAAAGGAGATGAAGCCATCTTAAAAGTTATCCATAAAACTCCAGTGGTTTAATCAATGTTTTCTGAAGTGATCTAATTGGTTTTGGGTGAGAACAGACCAAAATGTAACACCCTATTCAAGTCAAGTTTTTTATTGTCGTTCAACCATATACAGTTAGTACAGTACACAGTGAAACAAGACAACGTTCTTCCAGGACCATGGTGCTACATAAAACAATATAGGACAAACCCAGAACCACATGAGACTACACAGACTAAATAACATACCTATATAAAGTGCACGTGCAAACGTGTGCAAAAAGTACGAGACAGTACAATAAATTACTAACAATGAACAGGACAATAGACACAGTGAGAGACAGTGCAGCGCCGACCAGTACACAGTAGTGCAAAAACATAGTGCAGTAGTGCAGACTGTTTCTAAAAATGCCAAATGTAAACATAACATACTATGAGATAGTGTTCTATGCACATAGCAGTTACTGAGGTAGCAGCCAGTTATAAAGTGACTATAATTAAAGTGCAACTCAGGACACGTGTGTGTGTGTGTGTCAGTCCAGTCTCTGAGTATTGAGGAGTCTGATGGCTTGGGGGAAGAAGCTGTTACACAGACTGGCCGTGAGTGCCCGAATGCTTCGATACCTCTTGCCAGACGGCAGGTGGGTGAAGGTTTTGTGTGAGGGGTGGGTGGGGTCGTCCACAATGCTGGTTGCTTTGCGGATGCAGTGTTTATTGTAAATGTCTTTGATGGAGGGAAGAGAAACCCTGATGATCTTCTCAGCTGTTCTCACTATACTCTGCAGGGCTTTGCGGTCCGAAACGGTGCAAGTCCCAAACCAGGCAGTGATGCAGCTGCTCAGGATGCTCTCAATAGTCCTTCTATAGAATGTAGTGAGGATTGGAGATGTACTTTCCTCAGCCTTCGAAGAAAGTAGAGATGCTGCTGGACTTTCTTGGTAATAGACCTGGTGTTGAGGGACCAGGTGAGGTTTTCCACCAGGTGAACACCAAGGAATTTGGTGCTCTTGACGATCTCCACAGAGGTGCCGTCGATGTTCAGTGGAGAGAGGTCACTCTGGGCTCTTCTAAAGTCAACAACCATCTCTTTTGTTTTGTCCACATTCAGAGACATGTTGTTGGCTCTACTCCAGTCCGTTAGCCGCTGCACTTCCTCTCTGTACTCTGACTCATCGTTCTTGCTGATGAGACCCACCACGGTCGTGTCATCGGCGAACTTAATGATGTGGTTCAAGCTGTGCATTGTTGCACAGTCTTGAGTCAGCAGAGTGAACAGCAGTGGACTGAACACACAGCCCTGGGGGGCCCCAGTGCTTAGTGTGGTGGTTGTAGAGATGCTGTTCCTGATCCGGACTGACTGAGGTCTCCCAGTCAGGAAGTCCAGGATCCAGTTGCAGAGGGAGGTGTCCAGGCCCAGCAGGTTCAGCTTTCCAATCAGGTGCTGGGGAATGATTGTGTTGAATGCTGAGCTGAAGTCTATGAACAGCATTCGAACGTATGAATCCTTTTTATCTAGGTGGGTGAGGGCCAGATGGAGGGTGGTGGCGATGGCGTCGTCTGTTGAGCGGTTTGGACGATACACGAACTGAAGTGGGTCTAGTGACGGGAGCAGCTGGGTCTTAATGTGCCTCATGATGAGCCTCTCGAAGCACTTCATGATGATGGGTGTGAGTGCGACAGGACGGTAGTCATTGAGGCAGGACACTGAAGACTTCTTTGGCATGGGGATGATGGTGGTGGCCTTGAAGCACGTTGTTAAGAAGGCGCTGCTCAGAGACATGTTGAAGATGTCGGTAAGAACATCTGCCAGCTGGTCTGCACATCCTCTAAGCACTCTGCCAGGAATGCTGTCTGGTCCAGCAGCCTTCCGTGGGTTGACTCTACGTAGAGTTTTCCACCGGAGCTGTAAAACTTTTTGGAGCTTTTGGAGTTTTGGTCATGAGGGTGAGTAAATTATAAGAATTTTCATTTTTGGGTGTACTATCCCTTTAACGCTTGACTTTATGGCCAAATACAATTTCAAAACCTTTGTCATTAATGTAAACTTAGCTGATATCAACACATTGCACACTGTTAAGCCATTTTAGATTAATAATCAAATAGTTTTTTATGACTGATGTGGGCCTTAACACAAAGTTTTGCTTAGGGCCCTCACAAGGCAAATGTGGTGTTTGTGTGCTTGTGTGTTTTGATGCCTAAATTTTAACTCAGTGCTTTAGATTTGTATTTTGACT
Organism: Moxostoma hubbsi; assembly: GCA_032164185.1. NCBI lineage: Eukaryota > Metazoa > Chordata > Actinopteri > Cypriniformes > Catostomidae > Moxostoma > Moxostoma hubbsi. The sequence goes on along the minus strand of JAVLUX010000025.1, from coordinate 37,923,044 downwards.
AAATTTAAAATTAAAAACTAATTTTAAAAAAATCTCCTACCCTGCTAAAGGGGCAGCGGTCTCTTCCTCAGAACTGTCAGGCCACTCTGGAGGGGGAATGAGTGTGTCCTGTAGTATCAGTGGAAGGTCATCCTGCTCCAGTCCTGCTGAGCTTATAGAAGAAGGCTCATCCTCATCTCCCAAAACCTCCTCTAGATCTTGAAAGAACATAATGATAGCCTATTACTAAACATTTCCTTCTGATTTGTTTTCAGAAGTTTTACAAATCTATTAATGGTAAATTTTCACTTGAGAGCAACTGAAAAAGCACAACTTGTTCATGGATCAATGCTTTTTGTGTACATTACATGTTGTATCAAGTGAATAAAGTATTGTGCCCTTTCTCTGAGTTAGTATGTTATACATTTGTAAATAAGATACATGACTTAGTTCAGCTGTCTAGATCTGCTTCAAGGGGATTGTTGTGTCTTATTGAGCTGCAGCAGAATCTCTTTCATGTAGAACACAGAGGGCCCTATTTTAAGAGCGCTAGTGCTAAGTACTATGTGATAAGTCATACACACAAAGTCAATGGGCATGGCCATAATGTTTTGGTATTTTTGTGTAAGCATGCGCTACAAGGTACCAAGCCAGGCACAAGTTGGTTTGGTGAAATTGTGCACGCAAAGAGCTAATGGGTTGGGTCAAGTTCAATTTAATTCTGAGGTTTTTCACAGAGATTTCACAATCTATGTCCTATTATGTAATTCATTCCCTGTCAAGAACCAGCAATATAAACAAAGAAATCTCATTCATAAGAAGTTGGTAAGGTAAATGGACTGTATGCAGTGAACTAGAACAACAGAAATATGGACTAACTTTTTTTGTGCATTAACTGCATCCTTGTTATATGTAAGGCATTTTTCTATGACAGTAACACACTCCTTTTATACTCATGGAAAATGAGGTTCTCGTCAGGATTTGGATGTTGGTGGCATTAAATTCTAGCACATGTAAGTATTGCTACATGATTATATTGATTAACTGTCACATAAATCACGGCTAGTAGCTATTAATGGTGATTATCCCAGGTTCCCACTATTTTTAAGGCACAATTTTCCAGGACATTTTATGTGCCCAATAAGTGTAATATTTAAGCAAAAACACACAAGAGGTCATGATTGAATGGTTATTTTTTTCTGAATTTATTACACACATTCATTTTGAAGCCTGCAGCACATGCAGATTATATATTTAATTAAATCACAGCATTTTGCAGAATAATAATCACACTAGGACATATCACATTTTTATGTAAACTCCTGAAATTTACATTCTTAAAATAAAGTAGTGATCCTCACTGACAGGGAAGGTTTTCTATTATTAAATGCCAGGAATTGTGAAAAACTGTGTTTTGAAAAACTCAGTACAAATGTATTTGGCTAAGGTGTATGTAAACTTCTGACTTCAACTGTAAAATACACCCAGTTTCGTGCATACACCCACAGATAGTGCAAACACTCCCACCCACTTGCACTTGGGCATGAAAATTGTGCTTATTATTTGGGTTGTCACAAAAAATAGATAAGATATATATATACACTACCGTTCAAAAGTTTGGGGTCACATTGAAATGTCCTTATTTTTGAAGGAAAAGCACTGTACTTTTCAATGAAGACAACTTTAAACTAGTCTTAACTTTGAAGAAATACACTCTATACATTGCTAATGTGGTAAATGACTATTCTAGCTGCAAATGTCTGGTTTTTGGTGCAATATGTACATAGGTGTATAGAGGCCCATTTCCAGCAACTATCACTCCAGTGTTCTAATGGTACAATGTGTTTGCTCATTGGCTCAGAAGGCTAATTGATGATTAGAAAACCCTTGTGCAATCATGTTCACACATCTGAAAACAGTTTAGGTCGTTACAGAAGCTACAAAACTGACCTTCCTTTGAGCAGATTGAGTTTCTGGAGCATCACATTTGTGGGGTCAATTAAACGCTCAAAATGGCCAGAAAAAGAGAACTTTCATCTGAAACTCGACAGTCTATTCTTGTCCTTAGAAATGAAGGCTATTCCATGCGAGACATTGCTAAGAAATTGAAGATTTCCTACAACGGTGTGTACTACTCCCTTCAGAGGACAGCACAAACAGGCTCTAACCAGAGTAGAAAAAGAAGTGGGAGGCCGCGTTGCACAACTGAGCAAGAAGATAAGTACATTAGAGTCTCTAGTTTGAGAAACAGACGCCTCACAGGTCCCCAACTGGCATCTTCATTAAATAGTACCCGCAAAACACCAGTGTCAACATGTACAGTGAAGAGGCGGCTGCGGGATTCTGGGCTTCAGGGCAGAGTGGCAAAGCAAAAGCCATATCTGAGACTGGCCAATAAAAGAAAAAGATTAAGATGGGCAAAAGACCACAGACATTGGACAGAGGAAGACTGGAAAAAAGTGTTGTGGACAGATGAATCCAAGTTTGAGGTGTTTGGATCACAAAGAAGAACGTTTGTGAGACGCAGAACAAATGAAAAGATGCTGGAAGAATGCCTGACGCCATCTGTTAAGCATGGTGGAGGTAATATAATGGTCTGGGGTTGCTTTGGTGCTGGTAAGGTGGGAGATTTGTACAGGGTAAAAGGGATTCTGAATAAGGAAGGCTATCACTCCATTTTGCAACGCCATGCCATACCCAGTGGACAGCGCTTGATTGGAGCCAATTTCATCCTACAACAGGACAATGACCCTAAACACACCTCCAAATTGTGCAAGAACTATTTAGAGCAGAAGCAGGCAGCTGGTATTCTATCGGTAATGGAGTGGCCAGCGCAGTCACCAGATCTGAACCCCATTGAGCTGTTGTGGGAGCAGCTTGACCGTATGGTACGCAAGAAGTGCCCATCCAACCAATCCAACTTGTGGGAGCTGCTTCTGGAAGCGTGGGGTGCAATTTCTCCAGATTACCTCAACAAATTAACAGCTAGAATGCCAAAGGTCTGCAATGCTGTAATTGCTGCAAATGGAGGATTCTTTGACGAAAGCAAAGTTTGATGTAAAAAAAATCTTATTTCAAATACAAATCATTATTTCTAACCTTGTCAATGTCTTGACTCTATTTTCTATTCATTTCACAACGTATGGTGGTGAATAAGTGTGACTTTTCAGGAAAACACAAAATTGTTTGGGTGACCCCAAACTTTTGAACGGTAGTGTATATATATAATATTTTTAATTATTATTATATATTATTAACTTACCCATCATAATGCTTTAAAAATTATTCAGTGAATTGTCATGACTGAATTTAATTTAAATGGATTTGTGCATTGTAAACATACATGGAAGAAATTTATACAAGAAATTACCTGTATAAACTTCAAGCATGGCACTGCATGACACTGTCCCAAAATGATTTGATGCCATACAATTAAATATACCAGAATCTTCTGGATAAGCCTCTGTTATAACTAGGGTGCATAATTCCTCTGCAAAAAAAACACAGAAAAGTTAAAAATCTTAAATCACAAAAAATAATAATACATGTATCACTCAAAAGAAGAAAAGTTCCATTCATTTATTCACCAGTCACAAAAGTCTACTTACCAGGAACAGAAGCTGAACTTGCCTCTGAAAAGGACAGAAAACCAGTGAGTAGTTTAAGATTATTTGCCTGTACAGTAATATTCCATCATCAATTACTCATTACCTTATCATTTAATTTTTTTGCCTTGGGACACCAAGGGAGTTTGCAGCCCCAAAAATGAGAAAAACAAAAGTCGACTATTTAGCAACAGAGGTGGGCTATTTCTATTAAAATAAATGGGAGAAATTGGGATGCCAAACAATCAATAGAAGTAGAAAAGGAAGTCCCGCCTCACTGGTAAAAAAAGCCAATCACCTTTTAGATACAAACATTGCTTGTCAATCATCTCAAGCGCATTAGCTAGACAGGAAAATATATATATTTTTGCATACTCTGAGGTAAAGATGCACAATTTATGATACCAGTGTTGTCTGATTTTACTGCTGATTTGGAATATGCTCTTTGATAATAACCTTGACCAACCATTAATGGATATTTCAGTCTTTCCCCATTCAAGTAGATAGGAGCTGCACTTGTATGCAGCTTGCTACATAGAAAAATAGCTGCCCAGCCTGCCCGAGAGCGTTCCTGAGATGGCCGCCGAGTGGACTGACTTGCTAAAAAGACTTTGCACTCATTTAAACATGAAAAAATTGCCACTTCAAGAAGTGTTGCAACAGCTGTGACCTCAGTCATGTCTTGTGACTTTGAATGCAGCATAAGTCATTTTGAATGTGTTTAAAGTGCATTTTTGTCATAAATAAAATTATTGTGACTAAGTTTACAGTACCTCTCTGTTTTATATTATTGATAATTGGTTAGGTTCAGTAATGGGGTTGCATTAGAGGACCTAAAGTATGGATATGATAGTAGTATATGTACAGTATATTGTAAGTATAAGAAACGTAAAAGAAAACATATTGCAGTCATGGTGCAGGAAAACATTACTATGGTGAAGCCTCACTAGAGACTGCCCTGGTTATTCTGTTGTTATTTTTGCAAACGTGGACAAGACAGATAGATGTGGTTACTATGAACTGTTGTGGTAGGGCAAGAGTTCACTTCTATCACAATTTGTTTTTGTGTTCCATAAAAAAAATAAAAAAAATAACAGCATATGTGTTTGGAAAGACATCAGTGTGAGTTTATAAATGTGCATTTTTTAACTATTCCTTTAAACGAGAAATGTATCAAACTGCACATGAGATATAATCATTTTCAGCTGTATGCAAACCTTTACTCACTCTTTCTAAGAATGCGAAAATCTGCCGAGTCAATGATTTGCTCATGCTCTCTGTACCAAGAGACCTGCAGTGGAGGAGTTCCTCTAATTCTACACTCCAGAACCACCAGCTTCCCCTTCACTGTGCTCACATCATGAAGACACTGCAGAAACAGAACCACATAACACTCCACAAGAGCTCAAACTCAAAAACTCAATAAAAGTATTGCATTACCTTGACAAATGTTGGAGATACTCCTGCATTCCCTGAACTTTGGGTTGGGCTCGGAACCTAGACAGTACAAAAAGAATGAAAAAAATACAGGAGTTCAACAACACTTAGATCTGTGTTCGGACAAGAAGTATGTTTGGACCTTTGCTGCTATAAATGCTTTAACTTTTCTGAAAAATATTTCCACTAGACAATCAACCTGGCTGCAAGGAGTTTCTCCCATTTAGGAAAAAAAAGCACCGGTAACGTTAGGCTCTGATGTTGGATTTTGGACCCTGGCTCAAAGTCTGTGTCCAATTTACCCAAAAGATGCTCAGTGGGGTTCAGGTCTGGTCTTCATACAGGCAAGTTAAGTTCTTCCACTCCAGACTCAATGCATTACTCCTTAATAGTGCTTATTGTACAGGGGCATTGCCATGCTAGAACAGAAAAGGGCCCTCACCAACTGTTACAGCACATAATTCTTTAGAATGCCACTGTAGCATTAAGATTTGTCTTCACTGGATATAATGGTACAGCCAAACCCATAGTTTAACCCTTCTATGGGATTCATAAATGACCAGAACGAGCAAAGGTGTAACTTTTTTTATTTGATGATAATGATGATAATGATAATGATAATGGACTTGCACCGTTTCGGACAGCAAAGCCCTGCAGAGGATAGTGGGGACAGCTGAGAAGATCATCGGGGTTTCTCTTCCCTCCATCAAAGACATTTACATAAAACACTGTATCCGCAAAGCCACCAGCATTGTGGACGACCCCACACACCCCTCACACAAACTCTTCACCCTCCTGCCATCTGGCAAGAGGTACCGAAGCATTCAGGCCCTCACGATCAGACTGTGTAACAGCTTCTTCCCCCAAGTCATCAGACTCCTCAATACTCAGAGACTGGTTTGACACACACACATGTCCTGAGTTGCACTTTAATTATTGTCACTTTATAACTGGCTGCTACCTCAATAACTGCTATGTCCATAGGACACTATCTCATAGTATGTTATGTTTACATTTGGCATTTTTAGAAACAGTCATGTTTTTGCACTACTGTGTACTGGTCGGCGCTGCACTGTCTCTCACTGTGTCTATTGTCCTGTTCATTGTTAGTAATTTATTGTCCTGTCCTGTACTTTTTGCACACGTTTGCATGTGCCCTTTATGTATAAATGTTATTTAGTCTGTGTAGTCTCATGTGGTTCTGGGTTTGTCCTATGTTGTTTTATGTAGCACCAGGTCCTGGAGGAACATTGTCTCGTTTCACTGTGTACTGTACTAACTGTATATGGTGTATATGTATATGAACGACAATAAAAACCACTTGACTTGACTTGATAATAATGATACCCTTTCTTCTTCCCTGAAGTAATAGCAATAAAATTATTTATTTTTTATTTATGCTATTTTTGGTGTTTTTACCTTTTACCATTATTTTTCATATGAAAATTTACAAATGTATTAAAATTTACTACAGTAAAATTCCACAGCTCTATAAGTTGAAAATGAAGAAAATATGAGAATGTGATATCTACTGGTGGCAGATTGCTGCCATCTGGTAAAAGAAATATAAATAACCTGACTTAAAATCATGTGACAATATTAGCCAGGATATGGCTGCAGGTTCTCCTGAAGAGTACAGCGTTTCTCCATGGCGCTGCTAGAGAATGAACTATAAGCAAGGCTCGACGAAGCCACATTTATAACTTTGAGCAGGGAAATTGTCTTTGTTTCCATAACACAAAGATGCAGTGTTTTGTCTGAAAGGTGAGGCACCTGCAATGAAGCATAAACTTTCCCACAGTGGAAAAGGTATAATTTCATACACTGGGGTCACTCAGAAATTGTTCTTTGTGTAAGTTTGCATGAGTGTATGTGTTCTGCATTCTCAACCATTTATTTATCTGTGTGTGTGTGTGTGTGTGTGTGTGTGTGTGTGTGTGTGTGTGTGTGTGTGTGTGTGTGTGTGTGTGAGTGAGTGAGTGGGTGTGTATGTTTTGCACTCTGGGTGTTTTATATTCTCACATTTTAATTTCTGTGTGTGTGTGTTTTTCTGATTTATTGATTGTATTTGACAGATCAAAAAACTTGTTTTATGGTCTTTAACATTTATTTTCAATGGTCGGTCAATTTTGACCGCAAAGACAAAAGGTGTAGCTTTTTTTTCTCTTGACCACAGAGACTTGTCGAATCATGCCCAGTTTTTTTTCTTCTTTTTTTATGTTAAGTGGAGGAAAAGTCACCAAGTCTTGTACCGCTCAGATAAAGGAAACCATTTATGTTAAATCAGCAAAATGGATTCTGGTCAAAAATGACCGAAGACCATAGGAGTGTTAAAATGGGATGTCCAGAAATGGTTGGACATATAGTGTAGACTGATGAGTTTCTGGAGAAACTGTGCAAGTGCATCACTTTCTCGCCAAAGGTTTTTGAGTAGCCTACCAAATAAGCACATAAGAATGATTTTTTAAAGGAATATTCCGGATTCAGTGTAAAAAGAAGAATCACTGATACAAAAAATAAATTAAAAAATTAATAATTGTATATAACTTAACACAGAAAAGGTTAGTAAACAATTTTATCACACTAAAATCATATAAAATGCTTATTGTTAATGTATTGTGGCTATAATTTTCAAAAAGTGAGTATTGGATCATTTACGGATTGGCCCCATTCACTTCAATTGTAAGTGCCTCATTGTAACCCAGATCGTTTTATTTTTAAAAAGCAGGGACAATTCCAAAGTCATTTTTGTGGTAAACAACATGCATTATGACACAAATGCTGTGAAATGAGCTTTACTTGTATTGAAAATGTATATAACCTAATCAGTCACCTCAATTGTTCTTACCACCCGAGGACTAATGCAGAGAGGCTGTACTATACCGGAGTGTCTCTGCTGTAGTAATGTAGAAGAGGAAGATGAAGAAGAACAGGAGGAGGACATATCTCGTAGGCATGATGAGATAGTCAGGGACATAGTTGAGGTTTTTTTCTGGGCCCTGGAAATGTAAGAATATAATTACAATATATAAAGTTTATGGCAAAAAAAGTATACCACTGTATGACAACATAATGTTTCTAGACAGTGTACAAACATTTATAATGTACTTAGAATCAATTAAACCAATGATTTTTTAGTGTAAATACACACAAACTTTAGAATGAATTGCTAATCAAATGAATTATTCATGGGGTTGCATACTGAGGAACTTCTTAAAGGAATAGTTCACCCAAATAATAATAAAAAAAACATCATTTGCTCACCCTCATGTTGTTCCAAACCTGTGTGACTTTCATATGGAATACATATGGACAAATTTCAATGCTATTTTCCAATTACATAAAAATAGAACACAAAAGTACTATAAACGTATAGTAGTCTAGACTATATGTAACATTTTATCTGTTTCTACAACCAGCTATCATGTAGCTTATGAAGAATAATGCAAGTCATATAGGCCACTTTTATCCTTTATGAAGCTTGAAATCTTCAGTCCACTTTGAAATTAATTGCATGAAAGATCAACTAACACAGGCTTCAATTTCTTCTTTTGCTATGGAGGAAAGAAAGTCATAGGTTTGGAATGACATTAAGGTGAGTAATTAATGACAGAATTTTAATTTTTGGGTGAACTATCCCACAATTTCCACCACAATCTCTCTGAGCCACAATGTCTCTTACTGTGCCATGTTTCCAGTATATCCAGAGACTGTTGATGAGCCCAGCAGGAGACACTTTAACATAAAAAGGAAAAAGACTAATATAGATATTTCATTTTTAATTTTGTTATATAAAGGAAGAATTTGACTTTATGCACAGTTAACAACACATGCACAGTCTTTAAAGCTGAATTGTGGAATCATTCTTGTTGTTAGAGGTTTCCTGAACACTTCCTGTCTGCCAATGGTAAACCAGGTAGTCCAGCTCCAAATTCACATCATTGGTCGAGCCAATATAGCTGTGTCAGGCAGGCCGGGATGTTAAAACAAACAGTGTTAACAGTTTTCAGGGAAATTAACCTATGAAAGGGTTACTTATAGGCCTTTATCACACTTCTGGTTTCAAAGAGCGGAAGCTTTGCTTAGTAGCATAAAAAAACTTCAGTGGCAGTGATCGTTGTTATGTACAATTCATCTCAAATACTTAATCTAAACAGATCTACCTTGCCGTACAATCATTACTCTGGGATGATGAGGCGAAGAAAAACGGTGTCATGCTGTTTTATTATTTTAAGCAGGATGTATGTGAGCAGGGAACACTTCACAGAGTAGAAGAAAAAAAATATATTAGAGGAATGCAAGAATATAGTACAAACAAGAGTACCTTTATACATTAAAGAGCATTAGAACAAGACAGGGGTAGACAGTATGCCACAATAAATGTATTAAAAAAAAATTATATTCCGAGTAAATATTATACTTTATATATTTGAGATGATACTGATTACATTGCTTTCTTGTTCTTACTTTTTATAATCTCCATGTATGTCATAAGAGTCATTTAAAAATGTTCAAATAAAGAAACATTTCCATCCCAGAGTCCGATTACAGAAAATAATTGGTTTATTCGTTGTTAACGTGGAGTACAATCCTTGTGGTTTGAAAATGATAATTGGGGAAGAGTCCACTTACGAGTCGCTTAACATAAAGATGAAAATGTCCCAGTGTCTACAACTGTATTATATTTACAATAATTAAAACAACAACATTAAAACACATAAATGCTCTCTCTTTGAACTTGAATTGAGTCCTCTGGTAGTGAGCTGAATAGCATGTGCAGATCCTCATTTAATTTTTAGGGATCTGTACTTAACTCAAGTGCAATTTAAAAATTACGTTTGTACTTGATTTCATTTTTTACTCAATTTACAATTTTATTTAGGCTTGAAGCTTGAAAAGTACTATTTTTCCAGATATTTTCCTTTAAAAATAGTTCTGACCATCTGCAGAAGTGAAATTTCTAAATCTGATTTGCACTTAGGATGAATTGAAATATTTGTGTGACTAGAACTACAGATTTGACCGTTATGAATGTAGAAGTCAGGAATGATCATCCACGTTGCAAATATATCACAAAAGGCTTTTGTAATTAACCCTATAAATTATAGATATATAATTTATAGGAGTGGGGGAGCCGCTGCCAGGGGCAGAGGGTCTCGCTATCGGCTGACAGAACACGGAGGTGCATTCCATCTTCCAGGGGTCGGAGGATTTGCTCTGGTCACCCTGGGAGTTTTTTTTTCTCTCTCCTCTCTCTCTCTCTCTTTCACTGTTGCTCTGCCTTGCCCTTTCCCTCTCCATTGTTTATTTTTTTAACGTGATTAACATAATTACCAATTTGACATTAGATTCTGGCATTCTGTTCAGCTCTGTGTGAGAGCTATCTAAACACTTGGTGCGATTGGGGGGACATTACACAGAGACGAACACACCACAAACAATCACAGAGCATCAAAGTGATGTGAGAAAGGACTTCTTAACATTAAAGTTTTGTACAAAACAAATGCAAAAACAAATGCAAAACAAATGCTGTCTTTAGCAAACTAAAGACATATTTCCATGACTCGGTGGAGTGAAGTGGCCAGCGGTTCCTCGGCGCCTCGTCCAATGTCTTACTGGACTATTCAAATGAAGTATAGTTATGAGGGCAGTATTAGCTCTAAAAGCAAAACAAAGCCCTATTTGGATGGTCATTGTTTCTCAGAATAATGTCTGTGAAACAAAATTGTCATGGCTCATATGCTTCGAATGCCAATTATTTCACGGTGCAAAGTGAATTCGGTCATCTCACGAACCCGGAAATTTGCTTTTCACGTGGTTAATTGAAAGAAATATTTGTATTAGAGGGTTTTCATGTTTATTTTATACTTTTATATTTGCAATTTAATGTTTAATTTGCATTAATACTGAGCTGATGCTCAGATGTCTTAATGGCCAGGCACATCTTTAAAATATTTTAAACCTTTTTAAACATTTGAATGTCAATATATTGCTAATTGCTAATAATCTGCATTGTTTTTGAAGAATTTATGCAAGTACAGCAAATGTACAGTGATTGCATTTCTGGAGAGCAAATGTAGCATTACAAGTGTGGTATTTTGGATGCAGTATTCCTGCAGTTTTCAGTACTGCAGTACAAGTGTGGTAATTTGGACACAGTATTACTGCAGGTTTCAGTATTGCAGCACAAGTGTGGTAATTTGGATGTAGTGTTCCTGCAGTTTTCAGTACTGCAATACAAGTGTGGTAATTTAGAAGCAGTATTCCTGCAGTTCCCCTTTTGTCACTCACTCTACGTTGTGTCGAATGAAGCGACACAAGGGGTCTTCCTGGGACAGCGAATGTACCTCTGAACCTGAGAAAAGGTTAATGTCAAGTTGGCAGACAGAATTTGCATGCCCAGCCCCGGACATATGGGTATAAAGGGAAGCGGGGCATTAATTTTTCTTCAGAGCCGAATGGTTGTGCAACATGCAAGCAGAGCTTCACTACTGTTCCACTCACCTCTGTCAGCGAGAAGCATTGCTGTTGGATCCTACGGCGCATTTCCAGCTGGCATCTCTCTCTCTGCACGCTGTGCAGTTTATGCCCCTGGGTGCTTTGACAGAGCTTTCTTTCAGTTAAAAGAGTGTTCTCCTCCTAAAATAGTCTATTTTCTCTAAAAGAGTCTGAGTTTCACATACAAAAGAGCAATACACAGCAGCGTTGAACGTCCTTTGCAGGACAAGTCTTTTTCGAGATGCCTTTCTGCCCCTGTGTTGTTCCTGTATGTGGGCGATCACACTGAGGTGGCGTTCGTGGATGGTTCATGTACTCACTGCGAGAACATAACCATGGCAGCATTGCGGTCACGGCTCTCCTTCCTTAAGGTGAATGCCACTTCAGCCGCCCCCTGCGTTGCTCCTTCTTCCCACGGGATTGAGGTCGACACGTCCCTCCAAAGCCTACAGCGCCACCGGACAAGCCACCTCCACCATGCATGCCATGGCTCTCTTGCAGGTCCATCAAGCCAAGGCACTTAAAGATCTGCACCTGGGTAGTCCCGACCCTGACGTGCTGCAGGAACTGCGCTCTGCCACCGACCTCGCTCTCAGAACCACGAAGGTCACAGCACAGGCACTCGGGTGGGTGATGGCCACCCTCTTGGTCTAGGAGTGCCACCTCCGGCTGAACATGGTCGAGATGCGTGGCGTTGACAAGGCAAGGTTTCTCAACACTCCCAGGACTCACGGACAGGGCACCCTCTGGCATCCGTGCCCAGACATCTGGAACCTCCAAGTCTGGCCCCTGGATGGGATGCAGAAGATCTAGTGGATCTACCATTTGCTATCGTAGACACGATCAACCAAGCCAGAGTTCCCTCCACCAAGCAACTTTACACCCTAAAATGGCGCCTGTTCTTGAATTGGTGTTCTTCCCGAGCTGAAGACCCGCAGAGGTGCGCAGTTTGGTCAGTGCTTCTATTCCTGCAGGAAAGGCTGGAGGGGAGGCTCCACCTTGAAGGTGTATGTAGCTGCTATCGCAGCCCACCACGACGCAGTAGATGGCAAGTCCCCAGGTAAGCACGAATTGATTACCAGGTTCCTGAATGGCGCCCGGAGACTGAATCCTCCCTGGCCTAGCCTATTCCCCTCCTGTGATCTCTCAGTTGTCCTCTCGGGCTTCCAGAGACCCCCCTTCGAGCTGCTTGATTCAGTTGAGCTCAAGGCCCTCTCCCTGAAGACGGCCCTCCTGATCGCATTAGCCTCATCAAGGGGGTTGGGGACCTGTAAGCGTTCTCTGTCTCTGCGACACCTCCCTGGAGTTCGGTCCGGCACGTCGTGAACCTGCAAGCGCTGCCACTGGAGGAGGCAACCCAGCCCTTTTGTTGCTGTGTCCGGTATGTGCTTTGCGTTTCTACTTGGACCGCACGCAGAGCTTTAGACGTTCTGAGCAGCTCTTTGTCTGCTTTGGTGGACAGCGAAAAGGGAACACTGTCTCCAAACAGAGGCTTTCCCACTGGCAGGGACGTCGTTAGGCCTATTTTAGGGGGGCTGAAGCTACCCCAAAATGTTCCCAAGCCCCCCTAAATGATAATAAGAACAACAATAACAATTCGATTTATCAGTATCCTCATTCATATTTAGAATTAGACGCAACAAATGATATATATCCAGCTACAAAAAATAGCCGAAAAGTCGGAAGTTGGACAGAAGTACAAAGAGTCGTTGTGCTATCAAAATGATGCACCGCACCGTCTCGTTGCATTGGTGTGAACTGCGGCAGATTTCAGAGCGTTGCAGACCGGAGCGCTGCAAGTAACTGGAGGATTCATCTTGTCTCGTCGTTACTCTAGTTTGGTCTGAAGTTGAACTCGCTATGCACCCTCCCGCCCACACACCGATACACACGCTAATGGTGAAAGGAAGATTGGTAAGTGTCATGACACAGAGTGAAAAGTTGTTTTTAATTACCTGCTTAACTTTAGCTACGTTTTCTTGAGGTAAAGGAAAGGGGATATTTTGGTTTGCTATGGAAAACTGTAGTCTAGCTAGAGTGAACAAGCAAAATACAAGAAATGGTTAACTTAGCAAGCTAATCACAACTCTTTATTCTTTGCCAATAATATAACATATCTCTATAATAGGCATATAAAACAATATCAGTCCCCATAGAATGTTGTTGTCACTGAAAACTAAATGTCATAGGGTCCCTGTTAATGCTATTACCATTGTATCCTTCAATTCATTGAGCAGATGAGATGGATATTCAAAGATATTTTAGCAGATAGAGAAAGAGAAGCAGCCGCAGGAGATTGGCAGGCCAGTTGATTCTGAGGGAGCCGGTGTGATTGAGGTCAGTAATGGTCTATAGGTCTAAGGATTGTTTTGTGTTCTTATAACAATAAGCATTTGTTGGCAGGTCTAGGCACTATGCATAGCCTAAACTAAATTATTATATTTATTATATATGCTAGCTATACCAATTTAACTTTCTGCATTCATTGGCTGTGATAATTTAAATAAATACGTACATGTTACCTAAATGTAGGCTAAAGATGAGCAAATGCCCACAGATACACATGTGAAACTAAAATGAAAGCAACCCTTAAAAACAGAAGGCATTTTTGATGCTTCCACCAGTGAAGTAGACAATAAACAAAAAGTAACAGTTGACTGTGGTTTTGAAAATGATTTCATTCTTAATTTTCCTTTATTTGAATACTGCCTTTTTCTTGTTGATTTCTATCATACATTGTATACATCATTTGGCAGAATAAATCATCTTTAATTGAGAAACGCTCAAACCTGTGTTGTCAAATTTCACTATGAATTTAAAATTCTGGTTCTTGGGTTAAACTGTATGCAAGCCAAACTACACAGCAAAATTACACTCTGATTGAACCAATCCACAGTGCAGTTACAGTAATTAGAGTAATTAAATAGCATTCTGTGGACAACTTATCTTATATAGAGAGGAATTAGATATAGTATGCTATTACTTTATCATACATTTACATGAGCAGACAGATAGCATTTAAGTCATTGCTTATAGAATAACTCATCAGGAGCATAGTCTGGCCCAAGTAAATTCCCCCATGCAGCTTTGATGTGTCTAAAAGCAACATTACAGTAACTTTTCTTTAACAGAGTAGAAATGGAAGAAGAGGATATGTCTGTCACGTTTTACTTGTTAACATCTTGGTTTCTTGACTGGTTGTTGACATAAGTGTAGCTATAGATATGAGTGCAAAGATTTTGCAAACGCAAGTTACAAATACCCTGGGGGCTAAGCCCCCCCTGTCTTCCAATCCTAGTGACGTCCCTGCCCACTGGGTAGTGGACGCCATTACATTGGCCTATCACATCCAGGCCGTGCCCCCCCCCCCCCCCCCCCTTGCGGGTTTGAGCACACTCAACAAGAAGTGTTGTGTCCTCGTGGGCCAGGGGGCCAGGGGTACCTCCCTAGCAGACATATGCAGAGCAGCGGGTTGGGCAACAACCAATACCTTTGCGAGATTTTATAATCTCAGGGTTGAGTAGTTTTCGTCCCGTGTTTTCTCAGGTCCGAGCCGGTAGAACTTGCTGACAAACTGACCTGGTGGGTCGCTTGCACCTGGCACCCTTTCCCTCCACTGAGGTAAAATCGTGCGCACTTATCCCAGGTGATCCCACTAACTCGGCTCCCTGGATGACTCCTCCCTAGCCCTCTGGATCCGCGAATTCAGTGGAGGAATTCACCGACCAAATCCAATGCGGGTACTCAGTCTACCCTGAACTGGAATAGATGCTCCACAGGACGGGCTCCTACGTGGACTCCCCCCCGTGTGTATTTTCCACAGTACGGTCCCCTTGCGAGCGGACCTGCGTCTCCCTTGGGCAGTCTTCACAGACCCCCGTTCGCCGTGTTTGTAGCAACTCCTCCCTCCCAATGAGGCAGGTTCTAACACCGCACCACTTTCCGCATGTGACCTAAAAGCCCATGTGATGTATTTCACCACTCTTACCTCCCCCAGCTTGGAATAGGAATGAATAGGAAACTGGGAAAGATCGCCTTCCCCGATGCATATGAGGTCCCCAGCTGCTTTTAGCTCTATGCCATTATATATATATATATATATATATATATATATATATATATATATATATATATATATATATATATATATATATATATATATATATATATATTTTTTTTTTTTACAATATATTTTTTTAGTTTGTCAGATGGTACTATAAACAGTTTAAGATTTTCCCAAGCAATAAATACAATACATTCTGAAAGTTCATCACGAATTCCCAGCCTTATCTCATAAAACGTACAGAATGTCAGATATTCAATGTGGGCCATAATTTTTAACTTCACTGTATGATAGATAAAATGTAAACGACAATGACAAGAAAGATGCCATATACAATCATGTAGAGCATAAAAATGGATATGAACATCACTCAAAACAAAACACTGAATCCTTTCTCACAATCTCTCTCTTTATCTTTTCTATATTCTCAGTGTCTTCTGTCCTAGATACTAAATGCACAATTTGTAAACAGGCCATTGATTCAAATGACTTAATCCATCACCATGAGTGTAGCCCCTTCTGTGGGTCACTGTTATGTCTTTTCAATGGTGATCGTGTAGAGAGAGACAACGAAACCTGAGTAGAGCTCTGAGCTTATTTGGTTGTGCCTTCTGTGTGTTAGATTTAGAAACACATGGTGCAGGATAAATCCTTCACAGTAGTTCAGAATTCTTTAAAAAAGTGGCATCTCATATAAAAAGTTTTTACTTACAAAAGTTTAATCACAAAAAAATCATCCAATAACACTTTCCAATAAGGTTGTATGCATTAACATTAGTTAACAACAATAGTAAACATGAACTAACAATGAACAACACTTTTACAGGATTTATTAAATGTTTTGGTTAATTTTAATCTGTTATCTGTATATAACAGATTTGTATTTGTACATATGTGTGTGTGTGTGTGTGTGTGTATATATATGAGTTGATGAGTTGCATGAGTTGAAATTATTACAAGCTTAACATGTATTGAACCCGGAATATTCATTTAATCCAACTTTTATGAATGTGATTATGTTTTTTTTTACTCAATAGTCATTAAATATACTATACAGAGAATGGAATGTCATACGGTTTGTCTATCAAAGTAGCATTTAGGTATAGTGAAGTAAATGGTCTGCACTTATATAGTGCCTGTTTTACCTTAGCAGTATTCAAAGTGCTTTACACTGCATCTCATTCACCCATTCACACACACACACACACACACACGCACACACACACGCACACACACACACACACACACACACACACACACACACCAATGACAACAATGACAGCAATACAATTAGCCCATATATACAGTACATCTAAGGTAACATTCTAAAACACACTTTGTGCAGTTAGTGCTATAAAAACAAATAATTTTTTTATCTACTTCTGTGCCAGACTTCTGTGTTTTCCATATGTGTGCTCAAAGGATTACTCCACCCAAAAATGAAAATGTAGTCACCATTTAGACACCCTTATGTTGTTCAAAACCTCTATAGCTTTTTTCATCTTTTGAACACAAAGATAGATACAATGAAAGTGAACAGTGACTGAGACTCTCAATCTGCCGAACAGATCCTCGAGAATGAAAGAAAAATCATACAAGTTTAGAAATTCACGATGGTAAATAAAGTATGACAGATTTTACATTTTTGGGTGAACCATCTCTTTAATTGGCAAAATACCTTTAAATATTTTAGCTTATTGTTATGGAGCCCCTTAGAAAACAGAGAGGAAATGTATTTTCTGAAATAGTTTTGCATTCCCACCCAGTTATTTGGGTTTCCCTCACAATAAATTAACTATGGTTTTACTAGAGTAACCATAGTTTAACTATAGCATTTGTAGAAAACCACATAAAATAACAATAAAGTGTACAATGGTTTTACTATAGTTATAGTACATCCATGGTTACTGTAGTAAAACCTTGGTTAACACTTATAAAAATTGTAACCATGGTTTTGCTACAGTAACCATAATTTTACCCTGTTTTATGTTGTAAAACTGTAGTAAGCACAAGATTAACCATGATTACTTCAGTAAAGTTTACTACAATATAACGTCTAGGTTACGTATGTAACCTCCGTTCCCTGATGGAGGGAACGAGACGTTGTGTCGAAGAAGTGTATTCCGGCGGCCGGGTATGCAAATACTGTCTGCCAACTTCTCATTGGCCTTTTTTCATATATCAGAGGCATATTCGGTGCTCAAGAGAGACCCCTAGTGTCACTTCTTCGACACAACGTCGAAGTGAGCGACAGATGGGGAACTATAGTAAAACCATGCTTTGCAGCAAAACATTTTATAGAATTGATTTTAACACACTTTTATCTGTTTAGTACCATGACCACTTTTTTTTCCGCGTGTTTTTTTTTTTTTTTTTTTTACTTATATGCTTAATTTGATGTCATCTGATTATGGGAATTTGAATATACATAATGCTGTACATATACTATTAGAACTAGTTTTACAGAAAATATTCTTGTGGGGTTCAGTTCTTAAAGGATGAATCTAAAATGTTCTTTCCTCACAAAATTATCTGAATTCAGCCTAACATTTATTGAGCTGAGAGTGGAGTGCTGGAACACATGGACTGTAGCACCAATGATCAACAAGATATCTCAAAAACTGCACTGCAGACAGTTGTATTTTTGGCACAACCATGTAATGTCTGTCCAACAAACAGGAGCAAGAATACAAGTCCACATGTTTAAAGAAATGCAAAGTCAGTATATAAAGTTACATCAGAACATCTTATAGCCAGAACACAACGCATGTTCCTTATTTCAAGTTGACACCTTTCAGACAAAACAATATATATTCTCTGCATACATTGCACCTGTTTCACAAACCGGAGCCTTACCGGTGTATCCTGTTAGAGCTGAGGGGACAATAAAAAATCCACTGGGCTGACAACACCAAGACTAAAGGTCTCATGAAGAATATGCACACCTTATTGCCCTCTTCCCCTCTCAAAGAGTGTGCAGAAAGAATTTCTCACCCCTCTTTGACAGGTTGTCTTCTACACAGAGAATGAAATAGTGGATATGGAATGAGCACTCAGTCCAGGCTGTAGGTAAACTGACGGCAGTCCTGCCTGACTGCAGGTTGTCTGGGTAGGTATAAGGTGCAGAGAAAAGTGAGGAAGTAAGTTCTAGTCCTGTCTCATATTTCAGTCTGTTCATCTGACACAGCTGACTCCACAGTAAACAGCTGAACCAAACACTTGTGTGTTAAATATAGACCACATTCATGTTCTCAGCCTTAGAGATTAAGATAGCATTTGCAAGATGCTAACATCCAGCAAAGATACCCCTTCTATTAAACTTTGTTCTGTCTAGCCCTCTCCCAAGGAGAATGGCTTGGTTGTTGGGTTGGTTAAGCCAGATACACATTACAAGACTGATGTGCATGCTTAAAGACTTGCAATTAGTTAATATAATACAGCAAATGTCACAAATAGATGATTGATAACATAAGGATGATTAATTAGGGGGGCGTGTCTGTCAGTTAGGGTGTGGTTGACTAGATGTGGTTGACAGATGTGTTTGACTGATAGTTGTTTGACCATTGACCATTAAGATGTGGTTGTCATATGTGTTTAAGTGATAGTTGGTTGACTGTTAGGGTTGACAGATATTTTTGAGTGATAGTTGGTTGACCGTTGGTTTGCAGCTGACAGATATGGTTGAGCGATAGTCGGTTGACTGTTGAAGATGTTTAAAGAGTGTTGTGGATAAGTCATCACATACAGAAAATATTCTGATCATTGGTGACAATCTCCAGAGAGAGCTCATGTGAAAATGTCAGGGGTTGACTTTTGGCCTGAAGCAAAAGAATGGTTTGAGTCTGCCAGAGTTTAATAACACTAACTGACTAACCATGGGGGCGGCAGTGGCTCAGTTGGTAGAGCAGGTCGGCCACCAATCGTAGGGTTGGTGGTTTGAATCCAGGCCCATACGACACCACGTGCCGAAGTGTCCTTGGGCAAGACACTGAACCCCAAGTTGCTCCCGATGGCAGGCTATAGTGCCTTGCATGGCAGCTCTACCGTCATTGGTGTGTATTTGGGAATGTGACCATTTAAACACAAGTATTTTTACTCTTCTCTCTCTCTCTCTCTCTCTCTCTCTCTCTCTCTCTCTCTCTCTCTCTCTCAATAACACAACTTTTAGAGGCCTAGTACCCACACACACTCAATCATAAAGTCTTTGGTTTGTGAAAATTAAAGATAAGGTTGACAACCCGCATGTGATTAACATCATCAACACTCACTCTCTCTCACCACCACCAGTGTTTCCAAACTCCTCCCTCTGAAAATTTCCAGAACCACCCTTGAAAGTCAAATTTTTTATTTTTTTTTTGTATGTGGCAAGTGGGAGGGGCGTGGCCGAGCGATGAGAAGGGATGGCTGGGGGAGAATGATCGCAATCAGCTGGAAGAGAGATAAAGAGGAGCAAGAGCCATAGTTTGAGAGAGAGAGAGACAGATGCATGAAGCCTGTTTGTGTTTCTTGATGTTTATACGTAGTTGGCTAGCTGATAAACCTCCCATCTGTATGCAGACTTCTCACCATCGCAGATGAGGCAGATGACCGTGGTGTCATCTGCAAACTTCAGGAGCTTGACAGTGGGGTCTTATGCAGTGCAGTCCTTCTTGTACAGAGAAAAGAGCAGTGGAGAGAGAATGCATCCCTGAGGAGCACCGGTGCTAATAGTAATAGTCCCAGATGTGAGTTTCCCCAGTCTCATGATCAGACAGATTGTGGTGGACATGAAGAGCTGGGTCAGGTTGGTAGAGAGAAGATCATGCATAATGGCATTGAAGGCTGAACTGCAGTACACAAATAGGATCCCAGGTCTGTAGAGGTTTGCTGTCCCATATTGACAGCAGAGCTGTTTGCTTAGCAAGGGGGTCCAGTAGGGTAGGCCAAAACCAGTCTCTCAAACAAATGCATGACCACAGACGTAAGAGTGACAGGTCTGAATCTCTGTGGTGACATGCCGTGATAAGGTGCACAGGTTGCAGAAGTGGAGACAACTGAGACTTTACCTCTGCCATTGAGGTGAGTAACCGTTCCACCACGAGGACCTAGTTAGTTGTGGGAATTAAGCATTCCATATTAGGGAGAAAAGGGGATAAAATAAAAAACAGCTGAGGTGTGGACAGGTGTAAAGGCCCCTGAAATTGTACTGTGGTATCTGGCACCAAGACATTAGCAGCAGATTCTTTAAGTCCTGTAAATTTCGAGGTGCAGCAACAGTGGAATGGACTTGTTGGTCCAGCACATCCTCAAAGCTCAATCAGAGCAGATCTCAATCAGATTGAGATCTGGGGAATTTAGAGGCTAGGGCAACACCTTGAACTCTTCATCATGTTCCTCAAACCATTCCTGAACAATGTGTGCTGTGTGGCAGGGCGCATTATCCTGATGAAAGAGGCCACTGCCATCAGGGAATACCATTGACATAAAAGGGGTGTACCTGGTCTGCAACGGTGTTTAGGTTGGTGGCATGTGTCAAATTGACATCAACATGAATGGCCAGACTCAGGGTTTCCCAGTAGAACATTGCCCAGAGCATCACACTCCCTCCACCAGCTTGTAGTGTTCCCACAGTGCATCTGGTGCTATCACTTCCACAGGTAAACAAGTTCTTGTTCCAACGCTTGCATATGCAGCCCCATATGCTGTAGGGTGTGATTCATTGTGTGTTATGACACATTCTTCTCGTAACCATCATTAAAAAAAAAATTTGACCATAGTAGTTAACCACAGTAGACCTTCTGACCAGATGGGATAGCAGTCTTTACCCTTGTTCATTGATTAGCCAGGGCGTGGTTGAGTGCTGACTTGTGGAGGGTGAGTGAGATCAGGAGATGAGAATGGTAAGGATCATCACCTGGCATTGATTGTTTCTAACAGCTATTTGTCATTGCACTGAGAGTGGAGACGGGTTTTAAGAGCAAGCCTGATGCCAGTGTGGGGTGAAACTACACACACACACACACACACACACACACACACACACACACAGAGAGAGAGAGCCTGTGTTGAGTTTTATGTTGTTTGTAAAAATAAATGACCTTTTTGAGCTGTTGTTCGCCGTCTCCCGCTTCCTTGCACCCATCACAAATTTTATTACACTGGTGCCAAAACATGGGAGTCGAAGGAGGAAGAACGCCACCAGAAATGTTTAAGACCATGTTGAGGGGTGCAAGTAGGAACTTTTAATACAAATCACAAAAAAGTATTGGCTTTTCAGCACTTAAACACTTTACAGAACACACACAGCATCTCTGGTCTGTCTGTCCCTGGTCTGTCTACCCGGTGGTCTTCTAACGCCTGTCTCCATCATCATTGAAACAAAACACATGTTTTTAATATCAAAAATCCCAGTGATAGATACACGTCCACGTCTCCCGCTCCACAGACCCTCATCAGCATCCACCAGTCGCAGCATCGGGCCCTCTTTTTTGCTGTGCACGGAGCATGAGCAGTGTTTCGTCGCACTCCTCCACGCCCAAGCAGAGGACTGGCAGGTGCTCTGGAATGTTCTACACCAGGAGGGTGCTGCCGCTGTGACCCCAGACCCCACGTCCGCTCCTCCCCATGTTCCCCTGATCAAGATGGGCCCCCAGGATGATCCAGAGGCTTTTTATGAACTCTTTAGTGGATGGCGGGGGCATGCAGTTGACAAAGTAGCCAGTGAGCAGTCCACTTGTTACAGCTGTTGTCTGTGGGGGCCAAATCGCCCTTGGTGTATGCTGATCTCAAGAAAGCAATCCTGCAGGGTATTGGGCAGACACCAGAACAACAGTACCAATGCTTCTGCTCATTGAACCTGGGCGAGCACGGCCAGCCATTTGCATTCAGGCAACAGCACCGGGATGCCTACCAGTGGTGGTTCCTGGCTGAGCAATGTGACGTAGAGGCTTGGATGGCTCTGGTGACCTGAGTGGTTCTGAAGCAGATTACTGCTCGGCTTCCGAGAGGGATGGCAGAGTGGGTCCAGTGCCCCCACCTGATGCTGCTCCAAACAGCCATCCAGCTGGCAGAGGACAATATGGCAGCGTATTCGGGAGCTGGAAAGCCCCAAGATCCTTTGTTTTCTTCTCTCTCTCCTGTCTCCCCTCCCTCTCTCTCCTCCCCTTACTCTTTTCCCATCTACATCAGCTCTGGGTTAGGATGACATCTCGGCTTCCCCAGTCCTTAGAGGTTTCCCCGACAGGGATTTCCCTCTGGAGCAGACATGAGTCGAGACGTTTAGGCATGCCTTCCACTAAGTGTTTTTGACTGATTGTCAACATCTTTAGCCAGACATTGCATTCGCATATCCGTACTTTTCTATTATAAATGACCGGTTGAATTGAGTGGCGCAGGATGCAGTTTGTGCCCGTTTCCTTTGATCAAGGTCCCCTTTAAAAGAATTGGGATGGACCTCGTCGGGCCATTAGAAAGGGCAGCATACGGGCATTGCTTTGTGTTGGTTCTGGTAAACTACGCAACACAATATCTGGAAGCAGTGCCTCTATACAACATTTCAGCACATAGTGTTGCGGAGGCACTCTTCAGAATTATCTCCCGAGTGGGGATTCCGAAAGAAATCATCACTTATCTCTACATTTACAGGTGCTGGTCATATAATTAGAATATCATCAAAAAGTTTATTTATTTCAGTAATTCCATTCAAAAAGTGAAACTTGTATAATGTATACATTCATTCCACATAGACTGATATATTTCAAGTGTTCATTCCTTTTAATTTTGATGATTATAACTGACAACTAATGAAAACCCCAAAATCAGTATCTCAGAAAATTAGAATATTGTGAAAAGGTTGAATATTGAAGACACCTGGTGCCACACTCTATTCATCTAATTAACTCAAAACACCTGCAAAGGCCTTTAAACGGTCTCTCAGTCTAGTTCTGTAGGCTACACAATCATGGGGAAGACTGCTGACATGACAGCTGTCCAAAAGACGACCATTGACATCTTGCACAAGGAGGGCAAGACACAAAAGGTCATTGCTAAAGAGGCTGGCTTTTCACAGAGCTCTGTGTCCAAGCACATTAATAGAGAGGCGAAGGGAAGAAAAAGATGTGGTAGAAAAAAGTGTACAAGCAATAGGGATAACCACACCCTGGAGAGGATTGTGAAACAAAACCCATTCAAAAATGTGGGGGAGATTCACAAAGAGTGGACTGCAGCTGGAGTCAGTGCTTCAAGAACCACCACGCACAGACGTACACAAGACATGGGTTTCAGCTGTCGCATTCCTTGTCAAGCCACTCTTGAACAAGACACAGCGTCAGAAGCGTCTCGCCTGGGCTAAAGACAAAAAGGACTGGACTGCTGCTGAGTGGTCCAAAGTTATGTTCTCTGATGAAAGTAAATTTTGCATTTCCTTTGGAAATCAAGGTCCCAGAGTCTGGAGGAAGAGAGGAGAGGCACAGAATCCACGTTGCTTGAAGTCCAGTGTAAAGTTTCCAAAGTCAGTGATGTTTTGGGGTGCCATGTCATCTGCTGGTGTTGGTCCACTGTGTTTTCTGAGGTCCAAGGTCAACGCAGCCGTCTACCAGGAAGTTTTAGAGCACTTCATGCTTCCTGCTGCTGACCAATTTTATGGAGATGCAGATTTCATTTTCCAACAGGACTTGGCACCTGCACACAGTAACAAAGCTACCAGTACCTGGTTTAAGGACCATTGTATCCCTGTTCTTAATTGGCCAGCAAACTCGCCTGACATTAACCCTATAGAAAATCTATGGGGTATTATGAAGAGGAAGATGCGATATGCCAGACCCAACAATGCAGAAGAGCTGAAGGCCACTATCAGAGCAACCTGGGCTCTCATAACACCTGAGCAGTGCCACAGACTGATTGACTCCATGCCACGCCGCATTGCTGCAGTAATTCAGGCAAAAGGAGCCCCAACTAAGTATTGAGTGCTGTACATGCTCATACTTTTCATGTTCATACTTTTCAGTTGGCCAACATTTCTAAAAATCCTTTTTTTGTATTGGTCTTAAGTAATATTCTAATTTTCGGAGATACTGAATTTGGGATTTTCAATCATCACAATTAAATTAAATAAACATTTGAAATATATCAGTCTGTGTGTAATGAATGAATATAATATCCAAGTTTCACATTTTGAATGGAATTACTGAAATAAATCAACTTTTTGATGATATTCTAATTATATGACCAGCACCTGTATGTCACGTACACTATGCAAGCTGTATGAATTATTCAGTATTAAATCGATTCAGACAAGCGTGTTCCCAAAAGCAAACTGATGGCTTGGTTGAACGGTTTAATAAAACCCTGAAAAACATGATTTGTAAGTTCATGCACGAAGATGCTCGTAATTGGGATAAGTGGATTGAACCCGTTATTTGCAGTTCAATTGGTCCTGCAAGGCTCCAGGGGGTTCTCCCCATTTGAATTATTGTATGGGCGTAAGACTCTCTTTCTCTTAGAAGTCGTGAGGGAATACATATCATTCAATACATTCTTGACCTGAGAGCAAAACTTCACACATTGGGGCAACTATCACAGGAGAATTTGCTACAGGCTCAAGAATGTCAAACCCAGCTATATAACAGGTGAGCTCGACTAATAGAATTTACAAAGGGAGATACAATCCTTGTATTGATACCAGGAGCTTTGAGTGTAGCGTTGATAATTCCACCTGAGCAGCGATTCCGCTCAGATTCCTCTCCACTCGCTCAGGGCGCTCAGTGCCACTCGCTCAACACAGAATGCGCTTTGTGATATGCTGGTTTGGGAATCTGTGAAATAAGCAAAAGGCGTGATGTTATGTAGCTCTAACATTGTTTTAGTGAAGTTGCAGACCTTATAACCTAAATAAATGCAAAGTATAAATCAAAGTTAAGAACGAGGAAATCAAAAGGGAGTGTGGAAAGACCTTGAGAATATGCAAATATTCCTTTTGGAATCGTACACCTCACATTGACAGAGAGCACAAGGATGTGCTACGTGAACATGGTAGTGCAGCAAAAGGTGAGCTAGTAGGCTACACTAATATTCAATAATAAATGAATAGATCAGTATGGTTCTTGTTGTTTTGCCATCATGTCAGTGCAGCTGCCAGCTAGATGCAGGCCCGCTTCTGCAGGGTTGCAAATGTTAGAGCACCCTCAGTTGAATATGTAAGCTTAATTGGAGTGGTGGTGACATAGTGGGCTAAAGCACATATCTTGTAATCAGAAGGTTGCTGGTTCAATCCCCAGAGCTACCACCATTGTGTCCTTGAGCAAGGCACTTAACTCCAGGTTGCTCCGGGGGGACTTGGATACCCGGGGGGATAAAAGCATCTGCCAAATGTGTAAATGTAAATGTTAATAATACTGTATATTGGTATTTTTACTTGTATCCTGGCGAACACACATATTTAATATTTCATAATTTCATAACGGAATTATCTCACTTAAACGACAGCCTGTTGCTTTCGATTTTTGCTTCAGGATAAAGTGGCACATAACTGCTGGTCAGTTTCCCAAAGCCGAATCCACACCTGAAACGTAAAAAAACTCTAGATTAGTGGTTGCAGATAACATCTTCGACATCGCCTGCTGCATTCATGTGCAGAGAAAAAAAGCTATAAATGATTGTACATTAGAAAAAAAAAACTTTTCTTAAACAAAGGCAGTGTACTTTGTGAATTAAATAATTTGTTTTGGGATCATTAAACATGATATATATATATATATATATATATATATATATATATATATATATATATATATATATATATATATATATATTGCAAATCTCACTTTATGAAGGACAAACATTTTTTATTTGTTTAATCCATGGTTAAACTTTGCTGTACATACAAAGAGTTCATGCACAACACATGATAGTTTGACACATATAAAGTCCAGATTCACTTTAGAATTCATTTTAAAAATATCAAGGAAAAACAAAAGGGGCACATGGTATCTACTAATATAATAATTATTATATAAATATATACACCCGTTATACACCCTTTAAAACTGAACACAAAATTAGGATGAGAAATTGCTCATTTTAATTTAAAGACCCAAAGTCTTATAGCTCTAAATCAGAAACATATTAATGTATCAAATCTACAGCATAATCATTCCTTGGAGACAAATGAAAAACAGCTATGAATTTCACTTTTACCTGCATTATTTTTCATGGTTTCATGATTTTTCAAACGACTCAAACAAACTTTAAAGTTGAAAAGATTGTGGTTTTCGAAACAAAAGGACGTGGCCCAGAGCGAGATGGCTGCTTGAGTTCTCGACTCCGTTCTAATGTTTATTCATTTAGCATTTTTCCCTCTGAATCTTTTACCCTATTCCATTATACGGAGCTTCAATTATGTCTTATGGACATGGTGCTGGTACTTTCTGAAATAAAAGCCAATGGTTCTCGTCTCGATGGGATAACTAATCGACTGGAGGGAATAGCTGGATCCGTCTCATCTCTACAAAATTTATTCGCGGCCCTCACTGAGAGGATCGAGGGCATTGAGACCCATCTAACGGAGGCTGAAGGGAGAATTTCATCCGCAGAATACTCGGCTGCAGTGTCCGAAGGCCAGCTTGCTAACTTGCTGACTAAGGTGGAACAACTTCACTCAAAAGTGGATGATTTAGAGAACAGAGGTCGATGAAATAATTTCAGAATAGTTGGCCTACCAGAAGGAGTGGAAGGCTCTGGTCCGCTCACGTCGTTTCTCCATTCCTCTATCCCCAAATGGCTAGACCTGCCCGCAGACTCTCTCACCTTAGATATCAAAAGGGCCCATAGATCTCCCTCTTTTGTGCCTAGCAATCTGAACTCACCCTTGAGGAGTGTGCTGGTTCACTTTTTGCTGTTTACCAAAAAGGAAACTGTACTGAGGGCAGCGTTAAAGAAGACGATTACCCACAAGGGCGCGGAGCTTCGGTTTTACTTTCGGATCTACCAGTGTCCTGCAGAAATGTCGCAAGTTCAGCTCAGTGGCCAAAATTATGGCCTCTTGTGATTTCTATCGTGGATTCGTCTACCCCACCCAGCTCAGGTGCTTACCCCTGTGGAAGATTCGTTTGTTCGATGGTCCGAACTCAGCTAAAGTTTTTCTGGATTCTCTGGACAGATAACTCTGATCTTTATCTGTAATTTACTCCTTATCTCTCAGAGGATTACCTTTCTTTTTGAACCCACCAGACTTGTAAGTGTAGCTTTTTTTTATTTTTATTAAAAACATTTTTTTTTTTATTATTATTGGATATTGTTGCTTTTAATATTCGTTATGTAGGATCGTTTTTTCTTTTTGAAGGGGATTTAGACACTAGGGTCATACACTTGTTCCACTTTCCCTTTCCTGTCCCCTTTTTTTTTTTTTTTTTGCTCAGTGGGTTCAGTCATTCTAATCACATATTTCATCCTATAGATTATAGAGCAATTCTTGAGGGGGCTATTTTTCTCAGTGGCATTAGTATGAATACTGGTTTATTTACGTTCATCATCTCATTTTGTAACTTTTTGATGATAGGGTGGATTTCTCTGGGGTAATACAATGTTCAATTTGTGGTACTGTTCTGTTCAAATTTGGTGTGTAAGATTTACTTTTGTCAACTGATCAGCTTCTTAATTTTTTATTTTTTTTGCATGCATGTAAAGGGTATTGGCCATGTTATAAAGAGGAAGAACATTTGGACATTTCTTAAAAAAGAATGCATATCCATGGCTGAACATTGTAAACTTAAAAGAGACTGGGTGGGGCAGATATATTACTCCTCTTTTTTATCGAATAGTAGAGGTGTTGAAACTTTAATTCACAAGAACATCCCATTCAGTCTGGATTATGTACAGTCTGAATCTGAAGGGAGATTTGTATTAATCTCAGGCTATATATTTGGAGTGCATCTCACTATTGGAAATATGTATGCCCCAAATACTGACTGCCTCAGTTTTATATCTCGGACAGTTTTGACGTTTAACCGGTTTTATGGAAACCTGGGGTTTTTGGATGGTGATTTTAATTGTATAATTGATAATAACTTGGATAAATCCAACCTGCATACCCTGACAAGCCACAAATCCTCCCAATTTATGGAATGTTTTGTAAAGATTCAGGCCTAGAAGATATTTGGAGGGAGCTGCACCCGATTTTATATAAAGCTGAAGGTTGTAATTTGAAGGGGGATTTATCAGATTATTTGCGTAAAATATGTATCCTGCTGTTTCTGAGACAAACAGAACTCTTTTAAATGCCCCTTCACTAAGGGGGAAATTTGGCAAGCCTTCCAATCCATGCCCTCAGGCAAAGCTCCGGGCCCAGATGGGTTCCCACTCGAATTTTACAAGCAATTCTGGCAGTATATCAGCCCAATCTTATTGCCTGCAATTAATAATCTCTTAGAGCTAAATTCAATGCCTGATTCGTGGTCCTCTGCCATTATCAGCCTTATTTTGAAAAAAGACAAAGACCCTTTGGATTGCTCCTCTTACGCCCGATTAGTTTATTGAATGTAGATTACAAAATTGTGGCTAAAGCAATGGCACAGCACCTTGAATCCGTGCCTTCTATTGTTTTGTCGGACAAGACTGGATTTGTAAAATCTACATATGGCTCTGATATGTTTTATCACTTGTAGACGCATGTTGGATGACTTGTTTAAAGTAAATAAAGGTAATTTAGAACTGAAAATGTTTACATGTTTGTCAAACCCCTCCCAGCTTCCTCCTTTCCCACCCTTGAATTGTTAAAACATATATTTTTAAATCTCATTCTTTTATTTGTGAATTCATTTCATTTTTGTGAAACTCCTTACATTTATTTGTGAACCAACCTTCTATATGTGAATATCTTTACATTTGTCTCTGAATTAAAAACAATATTATCTCCATACTTCAGTTTCTACAGGCCCAAGGAAGAACTGAAATGTAAATATCTGAACTCCAATAGTATTTAAATGTATGATATTTAAAAAAAATATATTATATTACTAAATCTACCATACATGTAACTAGAATAAACCAACAATACATACATGAAAATTTTCTTTCGGGCTGTAATCTTTAAAAATTCTTAAAGGGTTACTTCAGGATTTAGCATTAAGCTTTGTATCAGTAGAAAACCAGTAGTATTTTCTAATTACCGAGCTCCCCAAAAATCGTCATTTTGCGTCATCGGAGGATTTTTGGTCCAGAGGCTTAAAACTACAGCCAGTATTCCGCATGTTTTCACCACGCCCATATGGGGCGGGATCTCACTCACAGAATGAGAAGATAGTGTCAGCCATCTTTCTGTAGAAGCTAAGAAAACAGGCTCTTGCTCTGTGTAGAAAGTTTGTATACAAGTAGGTTAATCACGATGGCGGAATGTAGTTTTGAAGTTGAAATGGCAGAAGGGGATTACGAAGATCTGTTGCGAGAATCTGATGATCGCGCTACCTGTACGTGCCGCAATACAGCGATGAACAGAGGCAGCCGGAGCAGCTGCTGTAGCAGGGGAGCAAAACCTGCTTGGCAGGCAGGAGGAAGAGAGTGTTAAATTATATTCAGACTCGAGTTGGGGCGGACTGGTGGTGTCAGTGCTCTCGCTGTGCGCCTATGGAAACAGATAGAGAGTCCTATTGCTGTCGCGAATTTCAGCGATACTGGACGAGATCGCTGAATCCGCTGATGAAACTGCACCGATAACATGAGCATGTATAACTGAGCACCCAAGTTTTGTATCACACATGGACAGGGGAGTCCTGGAAACTTATTTTAGGATCCCGACGATAAATTGGAAACGCCAACCAAAGCCCGCAGGGACAAACGGACGGCTTAGTGTAAAGTGAGTATTTTGTTTGTTTTTCTTTTTTGTTACTAAGACGTCATGTACAGAGTTTGGACACACGGAATTATAATGTTCTTCCCGCGTAGTCAGTCAATTTATCAACTAACTCACGATTTATAGAGTCACGATGTAGCATAGTTGTATCATATTTTCAGATACTGCCGCCTGTAACCGGTAGGCATGGTTTGGGAGTGGCCTCGTAAGGGCAGCAAAGCAAGTGCATTCTGGGAGTTGTTGTCTTTCAGCCACATGTGTAAAAAATACATTTTCTGCCTTTTCTCTGTCTAGAATGCTTCAAATTCAAAAATAATTTCACATTTATACTATATAAATGACCAATTTTAAATACACATTCATCTTCCCAGAGGTGAAGTATCCCTTTAAGGTGTTGCAAGGTAAGATGTGCTATACAAACACAGCTATCTTTCACTACAATCCATGGCTCTCATCATAATTATATTTTTTTTTACTGTCTATTTAAACAACATTGTATTAGCTTTGTTGCATGTTTTGTAATACAATTTCATTTATTTTTAAAGGCGCAAGTAACTTTTGTCTTTGTGTCATCTTGGACTTACACTGACTCCTAGCAGCTTAAATGCAGCATAATTTTAAATCAATTTCAGACGGAGTATGTGAGCAGAGTGGAGTGAGGAGTGGGGCAGCATGATTTTGCCTGGAGCAAGGAGCGGGTTTTTAAAGAAAAGCGTCATTGTTTTCTCTCGCTCCAAGAGCGCTCCATTAATGCTCCATCACGGGCAAAACACCTGTTAATAGACCTTAATGCAATAATGCACCACGTGTTAAGCAGTGTTAAACACTATTAACATGAGGGAAAGATGGAATTTCTGATATAACCAGAAAGAATGTGATAAAAAAAATACTAATATAAAATCTAGCAGCACTTGGTAAAGATCGAACTCCACTTTATATTGTAGACGCTGTTTCAAATTAAAAAAAAATAACTTCTTCAACTGATTAAAATGCCTCTGAAGACATCTGCGTTCTGCTTTATTCGCAGTGGTGTGTTATATATATTTTTAGCACGAAAACGTTGTTTTATATTATTCCAGATTGTTCTGCTCCAAGTGAAGTTTCATTAAATAAACGGTAAATCAATTATCCCCCCCCCCCCCCCCCCCCCCCCCTCCCCTTCTGCTCTAGTGTACAAAGGAGCTGGCTGCAGTGGATGTTAAAACTGTGGATGTTTACAGTCTTGGTACTGTTACGAATGTTGCTTGTATGCTTACATAAAATACAGCTATAGGAGAATAAACTAGATAGTATGCGATTTCGGGTTCGGGATTAAAATGTGACGGTTTGTTCGGGCCGGTAGGGTCTCAGATTCTGTGCGTACCCTCAGATTACTGTATATCCCGCAAGCGACCGAGGGTGGAGCGACTTCGAAATTGACAACAAAACGGAACTGTTCACAACAGTTGATGAAGGTTTGGTGCTTAATATTCATGAGACAAGCCTCCGATTGTAAAGTAATCGCAACGTCTGCGTAAACTAATTAATATTCGTTACACAAAACGTCAGCATAAATCATTAATATACATGAGTGAAGGCTTCACCATAGTAGGATTTGTAACGCTCCCTCCCTGTTGAAAACAAACTTCCGTGAGGCTTGTATGATTTTAACTTTAAAAGTGCATGTATTTCATTTTCTCTTTTAAGAGTACATCTGACCACGCGGCAGTAAATCCTTTGCTTTTCCCCACAACTGATCATTGCGTCTTTGTTGGCGGTGAGTAATGTTTTTTAACGATAAATGAAATGTTCATGTTGGAAAATGGTTTATTTGAAAAACGATTTGAAATGTTTTAGAGGCATGAAACCATGGTGATACGTGTCTTACTGATTCAGTGTAACAATATCAATGTATGTAAATGCCACTAAAGACAATAGAGTGTTTCATGTACTTACAGTATGTGTTCATGTGGACATTACTGGGAAGTAACTCAGGTAAAGGAGTTCCTTCTAACAAATGCATTAAATTTGATCTCATTTTCAAGTGGCTGACCATTGATAATTTAGGACTAAAACATATTATAAATTCATACAAAGTAGAGAAGAGTCACAGTTTACTGTCATGAGCTTGTCACACTTGGTAGTGACCTACTGCAGACAGTGTGAGAGGCCCAACCTAAAGTTATCAGCTTGTATACTGTATGTTTTGTTAAATCCAAATGTTTGGGATCATTATGGCTTCTTAACATTTTAAATAATGAATTAAACAAACAAACAAACAAGTAATCTTTGCTTTAAGGGAACTTGTTACACCTGTTTTAGCCTAAATGAACAATTTCCTTAAAACCACATTTTCTTGACACTCTGGGGAAATCCCTAACAAGAAAATATACCATAAAGAGCATTGGAATGTGTGAGTCATTTAATGCATGGTTTTAATAATCTCTAAAGTTCTGCAAGAACACACTGTAAAACAAATGTTTTGCCAGCCAACCCTAAATGTATTTTGTGTATTAAAATGTAAATTTGCTGGTTTTATTCAAGTCAGCAATGTTATTTAAAATGACCGTCTTTTAGACTACAGTAGGTTACACCAAAGTCATAGTACTTAATGTAACTATTGCATTTTTCACTTTCACATTGCTGCGTTTTAATGCATGCATATGTATTTGATAAGGAAATAGGATGTAGCTGGCATACTACTACCATATCAGATAAAGTAAACACAGAGGAAGTCATTTTATGACACATCATGAGAAAAAACTTCCAGTAACTCAGATAAAGTTCCTGTCTTTCATGATTCAGTGTTACCCAATAAATTACACTAATAGATTGAACTAAACTCTGCATCTCAAAGATATTACAGCTGTGTTTTCAAGTGGCCTGTTGTTGGAGAATTTCAGCATTTTGAAAAAAAAACGTCTAGGTTATGGACGTAACCTCCATTCCCTGATGGAGGAACGAGTCAAGAGAGACACCTAGTGCCACTTCTTCAACACAACATCGAAGTGAGCGAAAGACGGGGAACATATTAAGCTCTCTCTTTCAGAGTGTAGAGTTAAATTATTTTTTTTAATTTGAATGTGTTGGTGTGACACACACCACTGGTCAAAAGTTTTAAAGCACTCACTCATTCTTTATTATAATTTTGCTTATTATAATTTTGCTTTCAATTTTAGAATGATCGTAAAGTCATCACAACTATGGAATAACATAAATGGAACTATGGGAATTATGTTGGGGCTAAAACAAAATCCAAAATAAATCAAAACTGTGTTATATTTTAGCATCTTCAGAGTAGTTCCCCTTTGTCTAGAATTTGCAGACATGTACTGTTGACATTTTCTCTTGAGGTGTCACACTGGGATGATTTTTAAACAGTATTGAAGGAGTTCCCATCTATGTGGGACACTTATTGGCTGCTTTTCTTTATTATTTGGTCCAAGTTATCAATTTCACAATTTCAATTCAGTCAGGTGTTTCAAAAATGATATGGTAGTGTACATGCATAATAAATAATACTACATTTGCTGAAGTATAATTATTTTGTTGTCAAAACTAATACACATATTTATGAGATCTATTTTGTTTGTATGCCCCTAGAAGCCATGACGGACAGAATGCCCAGGGTAGAGGACTGTGTGGATGCCAGATCAAAGATTGACCAAGGGTATGTGATTTTGTTTTGAAAAAAAAAAAATCTCCTGCAATGGAAGTGAATGGGGCCAATCAGTAAATGTTTAACAATATGTGAACAATATTTATGTTAACATGATTTTAGTCTGATAAAATCACTTACTAACCTTTTCTGTGTAAAGTTGATAAAATTATAAGCTTCACAATTATAAAAACACTCCAGAAATTGGTCACAGTCATCTCCATTGTAAGTGCCTCTCTGTAACTTTGATTTTTTTTTTAAAGAAAGGACGAGTCAAATAATTTTTTGTGGTAAACAACATTATGCCACAAATGCTGCCTTTTGAGCTTAACTTGTACCCAGAATATTTCTTTAATACAATAAACAGCAAAATTGATCCCATTTTATTAAGAAGGGGAATGACTAATTACCTTAATAAAGTACCTGACTATAATTGCCTAAAATGTTTCCAAACATTCACATTTAAATCATTTAAATTGTTGTACAAGCACAAAAGGTCAACAAAACAGAAGGCATAAAATGATCAAGTCATGAACAGGATATTGCATTGAATTGGGCCGGTACGGTCCGGAACGATATTCCAGCATCTTTGATTCCAAAAACGAAATAAAAATGTTTGTTTGTCAATCCGTCCCATCTATTCTATTCACCGATGCTGTTTTTGATTGATCCCCTTGACACATCCGTCTCTGTTTAGCGAGTGTACACACTAGTCAGCTGTGGATGCTGGTAGAGGCAGAACATTCAGACCGACCCCGCATAGACGCGTTCCTCTTCTGTACCACGCCGTGGTCCGATCTCTGATTCATAGAAATCACGTAATATGGAATGAACTGCTTATCCATTTCTTATATGCAGTAGCCATTTGCTTAGTTTTGTTAGAAAGCTGAATACCTGAAGGGGTTTTGAATCAGGACTCAATCACATCCAAAACGACATCAGATCAAAATATTTGAGAACAAAAGACCACTCGACCAACACACTGTAAAAGGTTTCGGTGTTATTTGTATATTCATGTGTACTCCATATTGTTGATTTTGCATTTATTTTTATTTTGTGTTTTTATTTTTATTTTTCTAGCAAATATACACTATAGTAAAAATGCTCCTTCATGAGGCAGTGAAGAATTTTAAACTCTTATAATTTAATACAAATGTTTTCATGACCAATTATATTATCAGAATAACAATCTGAGTAAGAGGTATAGTTGTGTAGAAGGTGTTTGTCAATCAACAATCAACATACATGAATGTGTGTGTGAATGTGTGTGTGAATTGGTGAAGAAGACGCAGTGTAAAGAGATTCGAATACCGCTAAGGTTAAAAAGGTGCTATATAAGTACAGACCATTTACCATTTAAGCCCCATGTTCTGGAGTTGGGATTGAGTGAAAAACCTAGGACTAGTTAGCAAAAGTAGGTTTTTAACGTAATCTCAAATATTTAATGAATGGTTTAACGGATGGTTTGGTTCTTGAGGTAAAGTTGTTCAGAATAATAAGAGTTATCATATGATATCATTATATACAGCAATTAATTTGCACAAAAATCGTGATAGCGCCACCCAGTAGCCGTTTAAAAAAAAAAAATTTTTACTTTGTACCTCTGTCAAATAGGTCCACTGAGTTTCATTCCAATTGACCTTTGTTAACCTTGCCTAATAGCTGCTGAAAGCTGATGGCCAATGGCAGCCATGTTTTTAAACATGCAAATGTCCTCATTGATGGGACCTGAGAAGTTAGTCGGACCAACAGTTCCATAGTTACAGACATTTTCATGTTTTTCCCTGTTATAAAACTGCATGGATTAGAGCCCTCAGATTGAGCCAATAAGTATGTCAAATTTAGTGAAGCTATTTCATTTCATTCAAGAGTTAGCAGTTAAGTAAAAGTGAGGTGATAAGAAGTGATAAGAAGCAGGTCTTGAGCTGTTTCTTCAGGTAGAGTACATAGACATGGTTCTTTTTATTGCTAATCGGTTTTATTTTCTTTTAGCTCTTGATATATTTAAAATTTTATTTTCATTAAAAATGAAATAAAATTAGATTTTTGACAATTTTATAAAACAATTTAATTGAAATTGAATTATGACATTTAGAGAAATATATATTGTGTTTATTAATAATATAATTTCTCTAAACCTATAAAGCAAATTAAAAACTGCCTAATTTTCTTTGACACCCTTCATACAAAACAGCTTCTACTTGTATTCATATTTGCAATAAAATACCTAAATCATGAAATGACACATACATATATAAATCTAATATTTTTTATGTTTGTGAAATGACTGCATTAAAACTTGGTAATTGAAATGTGTTAATTTTGTGTTTTCATATTTTTTAAGAAATTGGTCCAATAACATATACAATATAATAATTAGTCATTGTTGAGATATGGTGCAAACCACCCCTGACATTTTCACATGCCATTATAAAGAGGAAATGTTGCTATTTTCTGAAGTAATCAAATATAAATACTTTATGGTTACTTGGGGATTGCTAGCAGTATTTACTCAACATATGTAGTACTCACTACAGTAATGTTTTTTGCTACTGTCTTGGTTTAGTTCATAGTTTCCTCTCTGTATTATTTCCAGGTGTATTTTGTTATGCCATTACTGTGAAGTATTTTCCATTCGTTACTGGATTTAGGTGGGTTGGTTTTGCTCTTGCTCTGTCTGATGGCTTAGTTCTGTTTTGTTGCTCTTTGCAAACTCTGCTTCATGAATACACAGCATTATCATCCTAACCTGTTCAAAGTGCATTCATTACAAATACAACATAGACACAATAAACATTTAATTACAGTTACACATATATTTTAACACAAGCTATTTCTATATTTCACCTGCTATTATGAGAAATCCAAGCTCTAATTATATTTTTGTACATGTGGTTTTAAGTTCTTGTGTTTATATTTTCTATAATACAACTAGGATTTTTTTATTGCGCTTATTCCATCATGCATTAGACAAATTGTTTGGGATTTTTACCTGCAAGCAGCTATTATCAGGGTTCAGTATGTTTAGGGCATTTAAGTTCATGTTTAAAAGGATTTCAAAAGAGGCACCTAAAACAGAGAAAGTGCATCAAAAACGTCAAGGCAATTAAACAAAGAACCTTTGAGATTTAGCCATTTGTTATAGTCTACCACATAACTGCAGGCTCCTTCAGCATCACATCCTAGCATATATGTGCTAAATTTGATAAAAATCTGATGTTTATAACAGCACCTATTCTTTAATCTTCACCAAATTTTGCATTTCAAATACTTTGATATGACCATGCTAAATTGAAAGTTCAGCTTACAGACTCCAACGAATATTCCTGCACTTTATTTGTTACTCCTAGATCCTAGAACTGAAATATTTAATGTACAATTTTACTGACACCAATGATTATTGAGGAAAGTTGTCCAAAATGAGAAGATCTATAATATATTAATTACGTGTGCTTGTGTGAAACATTGCATTATATTAAATCTTTAATGCACATGTAAAAAATAATAGTACCTCCCAGTAGTCTTTTTAATATTTTTTTTTTCCTAAATGTTTACAGACCTCTAGGGCCAAGAGGCAAACAGGTTCACCACATTTTGTTCTGATCTTTGTCTGATAGCTGCTGAAAGTTCATTGGCTAATGGCAGCCATGTTTCTCAGTATATGTGACTGTCATCATAGAAATTGATGGCATCTCAGATAAAGACTCTGCATGCAAATTTAGAGATCACTCAGACCAATGGTTCCATAGATAGGTAGAACCAAACTCATGTATTTTCTTTCCTGTTATAGCTGCACTAAGTAGCCAAGGACCATTTCTTGTATGTGTGTCCTCAGAATAAGCCCTAACATCAAAGCGTCGATTTTTTCATCTCATTGTGTTTAAGATATTCCACATACCTCAGGAAATAACACTATTCACCAATCCAGCAGATCTAACTAAGCATAACTACATTCTTAAGAAATTAGCTATAGAAAAAGAACCCGTGAACATATCCGGTCAGCACCCCAAAGTTCCAATTGTATCGCCACCAAGTGGTCAATCTCCATTCAATTCTTCTAAAATGGAGTTATATAAGTAATACTGTCCAGTCCACTACATGCATTTTTGCTGGCTGTACCCACCTTGATTGGAAAAATAGACATGTTTTTACATAATTGGTGATCTAGGGTTTCACAATGCATTTATGAGGGTGTCTGAGTATTGTCGCTCTTACCAAGTATAACCTTTATCACTGTTTCAAGCCTACTAATAGCATCTGATATTTTATTGCCTGATGGTGGCCAAGTTTATGATATATAAATATGCCCCTTCATATGTGTATAAGCTGTGATGGTTTTACATTATTATGTTACATAATAGCCATTTAAGTAAAACTGGCCATATACAGTATTTTGCTTGCAAGAATAATGTAAGGGCATCTTGTTGATGTTTGCACACACCACTGAGACCAAGAAAAGTCAAATGGGTCCACCACGGATCATTCAAATCGGCCTTTGTTGATCTTGTCTGATAGCTGCTGAAATTTGATAGGTCAATGGCAGCCATGTTTTTCAAGATATGTATATTTCTTCAAAGACTTTATTGGGACCTTGGACAAAGACATTGCATGCAAAATCTCAAGTAATTTGGGCTAACAGTTCCATATTTAGAGCCATTTAATTTTTTTTAAATGTTATTATAGCTCCCCTAAGAGGCAAATCCCAGCCAAGTTAATTACAGATCCTCACTTTGATGCCCTACAAATTAGTCTTAAGTTTGGTCAAGATTGCTCATTGCGTTCAGGAGTTATCACCTTTTAAGTGTTTTTGGCTCTGCCCACAAGATTTCACTGGTCTATTATAGCCAAGCAGAACATAAAACTCAACATGTTTTTGATAATTATTTATGTAGGGACTGCAAAGAATCTTTCTAAACTGGTTTAATTTTGATTGAAATTAAAACCTATGACTAGTTTGCAAAAGTAGGTTTTTCAAAAAAACACGATTTGATTGACACTTATGGTTCTTGAGGTAAAGTTGATAAGAATGAGGAGAGTTATCATATGATATTAATTACGTAATAACATTGTGTTATAGCCAACCATTAAAAGGCTTTAAATTTTTTTTAAAAAACTAAAACTTTGCACAGACCTCTTAGGCCAGGGGTTGGCAACCTTTCTGACATGGTGTGCCATTTTGTTATTTTCCTAGTTGATGGCTGTGCCAACATCCATTTGGTGGAATAACCCTGATTTTTAATCACAGCTTGAAGTGGGGGGGAGGTGTACGTCATGCCGAGGGCTCCCCGGCCTGAGAGAAAGGGTGAGGATTGTGACAGGGCGGAGGGCGTCACCAGGTCGTGATTCCGAAAACCCGGCTCCTAATAAGGCTGATTAGCCTGAGAGGGATAAAGGCTGACTGGAGATGGCAGTGTGACAGAGAGAGAGATTTACGGGCAGCTGTCCGACACCTGTGTGTGTTTGTCTTTTGGTTCAGTTTGACATTTTTTTTTTAGATTGTCAAGCCAGTTCTCGCCTCCTCCTTTCCCTTAAATCCCTTTACATTCACATCTACATCTTGATGTAATCCTTCCTCATGATCTCGCAGCATGTTGTCATCAGCTGAATGGGAGGCTAAACACTATTAAAGTGCAAGGAGACTTGAGCCATTCGCACATCACAAGCCGATCAACTTTTTAGCCATTTTCGATGAATCACATCTACATAATCCTAAAACGGTATTTCCAGGTTTAATTTATATTTTGATTATACTCAGATTTTTATGTTTTCTCTTTTAATATTTAATGTCATTTTGAGTTTGACTGGTTTACGGAGGGTGTACCTGTAGCTGGGTTGGAAATCTCAAGAATTAATAGTGGTGTTTTCCTTAATACATGGTGTGTTGTTCTGAAAGCATTAAGAAACAAATGAAACACGGAATATAGGCTGTAAATCCACACAGGCTGACGTTTACTTGCATGGTTAACCAAAAGTGAAATTACTCCATACATAACTGTACCGAATATGGTGAGAATATTTCATTCCGTTCAAGTGTTATAACCGTTTAAGCAAAACACGCCACTAGTTTTAGTGTACCGTTGTGAAGATTTATTGAAATTTCAAATTTGTATTCTTATTTTCATAATGGGACTCTGCTGAATCTTTCTGCACTGGTTTGGTTCCAATGGGGCAAACGACCTAGGACTAGTTCATTTAAAAAAAAAAAAAAAAAATGAAATAATCGCAAATTGGGGAAAATAATTATTGGCGGAAATTAATTTGAAACTGGGGGAATACTAAATACTCTCAAAGTTTCAGTTCTCTACGACTTACAGTTTGTTCTGCATGATCAGTTTTAGGGCAGAATAATACAAATTCAAACAAAAACAATAGGGTTTCAGTGTCATGCTTGAACCCCTAAAAAGAAGATTAGTGCACATCATCAGACTGAATTGTGGCATTTTTTTTATTTCTTTTTTTTACTGTAACTATTTTTGTCAACTTGCAAATAAAGATACAATTATATAAGTTTAAGTCGTTTTCATTTTTAAAGTATTTAATTCACTGACTGGATTACTCAAAATTACACATTGCGACATGGCGTAATATTTAATACAATTTTATAGTTTTTATCTATATCTTGATACATATCATTATCGTAATATAAATTACTCATATTGTGACAAGATTTTAACCTTATAAAAGTTTTATTCCACACAGAGAGGGTCCACACATGGGGGCTGCCATGTTTGAATCACATGACCAGCTGAATACTACTCTCTTAATCTCAGTAACCATCCTGTTATTTGACACTTTCACACATTTATTAAAGTAATCATGACTGACTGTGAATACTACTCTCTTAATCTCAGTATCCGTCCTGTTATTGGACACTTTCACACATTTATTAAAGTAATCATGACTGACTGTGAATACTACTCTCTTAATCTCAGTATCCGTCCTGTTATTTGACACTTTCACACATTTATTAAAGTAATCATGACTGACTGTGAATACTACTCTCTTAATCTCAGTATCCGTCCTGTTATTTGACACTTTCACACATTTATTAAAGTAATCATGACTGACTGTGAATACTACTCTCTTAATCTCAGTAATCGTCCTGTTATTGGACACTTTCACTCATTTATTAAAGTAATCATGTCTGACTGTGAATACTACTCTCTTAATCTCAGTAACCGTCCTGTTATTGGACACTTTCACTCATTTATTAAAGTAATCATGACTGACTGTGAATACTACTCTCTTAATCTCAGTAACCGTCCTGTTATTGGACACTTTCACTCATTTATTAAAGTAATCATGACTGACTGTGAATACTACTCTCTTAATCTCAGTAACCGTCCTGTTATTTGACACTTTCACACATTTATTAAAGTAATCATGACTGACTGTGAATACTACTCTCTTAATCTCAGTAACCGTCCTGTTATTTGACACTTTCACACATTTATTAAAGTAATCATGACTGACTGTGAATACTACTCTCTTAATCTCAGTAACCGTCCTGTTATTGGACACTTTCACTCATTTATTAAAGTAATCATGACTGACTGTAAATACTACTCTCTTAATCTCAGTAACCGTCCTGTTATTGGACACTTTCACTCATTTATTAAAGTAATCATGACTGACTGTGAATACTACTCTCTTAATCTCAGTAACCGTCCTGTTATTGGACACTTTCACACATTTATTAAAGTAATCATGTCTGACTGTGAATACTACTCTCTTAATCTCAGTAACCGTCCTGTTATTGGACACTTTCACACATTTATTAAAGTAATCATGTCTGACTGTGAATACAACATTTCTACAATGACATCTGAAACTGAAAACTATTGATTTTAAATGATGCTGCATCCAAACCACTAGATGTCAGTGTAAGTCCAAGATGACCCAAAGATGACCAAATATTTACTGAGTGCACCTCTAACAAAATTAAAAAAATAAATAAATTATGAACCAGAAGGACAACTAATGCTAAAATGATAACAACGTCAAAAAAGTTTTATACACTAAAGCAAATCAACAAATCAATCAAATAATTGAAAAGGAACTGGTAA
This sequence comes from Moxostoma hubbsi, assembly GCA_032164185.1. Lineage (NCBI taxonomy): Eukaryota > Metazoa > Chordata > Actinopteri > Cypriniformes > Catostomidae > Moxostoma > Moxostoma hubbsi. The sequence goes on along the minus strand of JAVLUX010000025.1, from coordinate 37,880,938 downwards.
ATGGAAGAAATTCTCAAAAAATATATTCTGAGTGGTAAACTAGTCTTTGCAGCTGTGTTACACATAAATTTGGGGGGTGTGTGACAGCCCTAATTTTACTATGGACATCAGTACAGTACCAAAAGGTTCTTTATAACAAACAAATTATTATTTATTTTATTTCACTTTGTGTTTGTAATTTTGTTAGTTTTCAAGGATAAAGGCATGTTTGCTTATATTTTGGCTACTTGTTATCAAGTTACAGTCACCAAAATACAATGGAAGCTGTTTGACTTGAAGCCTTTGACATTAACATCAAAACATATGGGAAGCATTTTTACCCTTTGTTGTTATTTTGCCATGCTAAAAATAAATCATTATATGGTTAGTTTCGTTTATGGTTTATGTTCATTAGTATTATTTTATCCCTGCTGTCCATGACCCTAACAGCACGACCTAGCAGTTGAGATCCGCTAGTGTAGTCCCACAAGGGACGATCTGTAAGCTTTGACCTTTGTGCCCTTGTTAATGACACTTAACTTCAGGTTCATAGGGACTGAACCTGTTATATAAGTTCTGTTTGGATGAAAGCATGTGCTGATTAACTTAATAATTAACCACTTCCTTAACTGACTGTAAATGTCTTCCACATTAATTATGAATTAACCATTTTCTTCTTCTCACAGGAGCACAAATAATGAAGCAGTTCAAGCAGATGTCAAATCACTTTCAGACTCCTATCAATATGATATGAAGTTCCCCAGCCTGGGGCAATGTGTCATCATCAACAATAAGAATTTCCATAGAAGGACAGGTAAGAGCAAGGAGGTCTTATATACCTGGAAAGAGCTATCTTTAACCAATCACTTGAGCCATTAAAGTCATGTGACTAATTACTCTTAAAGCCCCATGAAAATGATGAAAAAAACAACTTGGCCAGTTCTCACCACAAGAATGAACACGAATGAACACAGTCCCAAGCCCTTTTGCTTGCTAATATCCTGAGCTGTGACATTAAAGTCTGCAGACAGGGACAATTATCAAAGATCATTATCAACAGTGCTAGTCGCTATTTCTTTCCATTCAGTACAACAGAAAAATAAGAGTTGCGCGAGCGCAAAGCAAACGTGCAGCTGCGCATAGAATTATAGGGTGTTTTCCAAACTGTATTTTTGCACCGTTAAAGGGCACGGTGGGAAGGGGAACGGCTTGGTGATTAGCCCAGACATTTTAAACAGCACTGACAAATAAAACTGTAACTGGAAAAAACGTTTTTTCAATCCACACATCATAAACCTTACAAAAATGTACCATGATTAACTGTATTACAGTGGATATAAAAAGTCTACACACCCCTGTTAAAATGCCAGGTTTTTGTGATGTAAAAGAATGAGACAAAGATAAATCATGTCAGAACTTTTTCCACTTTTAATGTGATCTATAATGTGAACAATTAAATTGAAAAACAAACTGAAATTGGGGAAAAATGTAAATTAAAAACCTTACAATAAACTGGTTGCATAAGTGTGCACACCCTCTTATAACTGGGGATGTGGCTGTGTTCAGAATTAACCAATCACATTCAAACTCATGTTAAATAGAAGTCATTACACACCTGCCATCATTTAAAGTGACTGATTAATCACAAATAAAGTTCAGCTGTTCTAGTAGGATTGTAATGACATTTTTTTAGTTGCATCTCAGAGCAAAAGCCATGGTCCGCAGAGAGCTTCCAAAGCATCAGAGGGATCTCATTGTTGAAAGATATCAGTCAGGAGAAGGGTACAAAATAATTTCCAAAGCTTTAGATATACCATGGAACACAGTGAAGACAGTCATCATCAATTGGAGAAAATATGGCACAACAGAGACTTTACCAAGAACTGGACATCCCTCCAAAATTGATGAAAAGATGAGAAGAAAACTGGTCAGGGAGGCTTCCAAGAGGCCTACAGCAATATTAAAGGAACTGCAGGAATTTCTAGCAAGTACTGGCTGTGTGCTACATGTGACACAATCTCCCGTATTCTTCATATGAATGGGCTATGAGGTAGGGTGGCAAGCCTTAGTCAGGGTGGAGGGAATTATTCAACAGTTCCAAAAACCAGGCAATTTTGGCACAAAACCTTCAGGTGTCTGTTAGAAAGCTGAAGATCACGACACGACAACGACCAAAAGCACACATCCAAATCCACAAAAGCATGGCTTCACCAGAAGAAGATTAACATTTTGGAATGGCCCAGCCAGAGCCCAGACCTGAATCCAATTTAACATCTGTGGGGTGATCTGAAGAGGGCTGTGCACAGGAGATGTCCTCGCAATCTGACAGATTTGGAGCGCTTTTGCAAAGAAGAGTGGGCAAATATTGCCACGTCAAGATGTGCCATGCTAATAGACTCCTACCCAAACAGACTGAGTGCTGTAATAAAATCAAAAGGTTCTTGAACAAAGTATTAGTTTAAGGGTGTGCACACTTATGCAACCAGGTTATTATATATATATATATATATATATATATATATATATATATATATATATATATATATATATATATATATCTACATTCAGAAAGTATTCAGACCCCATAATTTTTTTCTCATTTTGTTATGTTGCAACCAAAATGCATTCAACATCAATCTACACTCCATACCCCATAATGACAAAGTAAATACCAGATTTTTTATAACTTTCAAATTAATACAAAATAAGAAACTGAAATATCACATTGACATAAGTATTCAGACCCTTAACTCAGTTCTTAGTTGAAGCACCTTTGGCAGCCTGCTCTAGGAAGTTGTTCCAAAAGAGGCCACTGTGCTCTTGGGAACTTTCAGTGGAGCCAAGTTTTTTTTTTGTAGCCTTCCCCAGGTCTGTGCCATGACAGTCCTGTGTCTGAGCTTTTCAGACCTCATGGCTTGGTTTTTGCTCTGATATGCATTTTCAGCTGTGAAACCTTATCTAGATCAATTTAATTTTCCACAGGTGGACTCTAGTCAAAGTGTTGAAACATCTCAAAGATGATCCAGACAAATTCAAGTGTCATAGCAAAGGGTGTGTGTGTGTGTGTGTGTGTGTGTGTGTGTGTGTGTGTGTGTGTGTGTGTGTATATATATATATATATATATATATATATATATATATATATATACACACACACACATACACATATATATATATATATATATATATATATACACTCACCTAAAGGATTATTAGGAACACCATACTAATACTGTGTTTGACCCCCTTTCGCCTTCAGAACTGCCTTAATTCTACGTGGCATTGATTCAACAAGGTGCTGAAAGCATTCTTTAGAAATGTTGGCCCATATTGATAGGATAGCATCTTGCAGTTGATGGAGATTTGTGGGATGCACATCCAGGGCACGAAGCTCCCGTTCCACCACATCCCAAAGATGCTCAATTGGGTTGAGATCTGGTGACTGTGGGGGCCATTTTAGTACAGTGAACTCATTGTCATGTTCAAGAAACCAATTTGAAATGATTCGAGCTTTGTGACATGGTGCATTATCCTGCTGGAAGTAGCCATCAGAGGATGGGTACATGGTGGCCATAAAGGGATGGACAGGGTCAGAAACAATGCTCAGGTAGGCCGTGGCATTTAAACGATGCCCAATTGGCACTAAGGGGCCTAAAGTGTGCCAAGAAAACATCCCCCACACCATTACACCACCACCACCAGCCTGCACAGTGGTAACACGGCATGATGGATCCATGTTCTCATTCTGTTTATGCCAAATTCTGACTCTACCATCTGAATGTCTCAACAGAAGACTCAGACTCATCAGACCAGGCAACATTTTTCCAGTCTTCAACTGTCCAATTTTGGTGAGCTCTTGCAAATTGTAGCCTCTTTTTCCTATTTGTAGTGGAGAAGAGTGGTACCCGGTGGGGTCTTCTGCTGTTGTAGCCCATCCGCCTCAAGGTTGTGCGTGTTGTGGCTTCACAAATGCTTTGCTGCATACCTCGGTTGTAACGAGTGGTTATTTCAGTCAAAGTTGCTCTTCTATCAGCTTGAATCAGTTGGCCCATTCTCCTCTGACCTCTAGCATCAACAATGCATTTTCGCCCACAGGACTGCCGCATACTGGATGTTTTTCCCTTTTCACACCATTCTTTGTAAACCCTAGAAATGGTTGTGCGTGAAAATCCCAGTAACTGAGCAGATTGTGAAATACTCAGACCGGCCTGTCTGGCACCAACAACCATGCCACGCTCAAAATTGCTTAAATCACCTTTCCCATTCTGACATTCAGTTTGGAGTTCAGGAGATTGTCTTGACCAGGACCACACCCCTTGCATTAATGAGAAATTGAACAGGTGTTCCTAATAATCCTTTTTAATAAATATATATATATATATATATATATATATATATATATATATATATATATATATATATATATATATATATATATATATACACACACACAACACCGTACATTCAGAAAGTGACATTAACATTTATTCGAATGTTTTTGTGATACAGGATTGGGAGTTCGTAATGGGACAGACGTGGATGCAAAGAATGTGATGCAGGTTTTCTCAAAGCTGGGTTTCAAAACCAGATTTAACAATGACCAAACTGTCTCACAGATGAGAGATTTGTTAACTAAAGGTTCGTCTTGCACAGCGCTGAGCTGTTTATCAAAGCTGAATAGTAATTGTTACAATAATATATTAATTGAATCATTCATTAACTTCTAAACTCTTCAACCCTCAGTGTCTCAGGAGGACCACAGTCATTCAGCCATGTTTGTGTGCGTGTTGTTGAGTCATGGAAAGGATAGTATGATATATGGTACAGATGATCATATTGATCTTAAAGAACTCACTGAACTCTTTAGAGGAGACCGCTGCTCTACTCTGGTGGGAAAACCCAAGCTTTTCTTCATACAGGTGAGCTATATGATACTCGATTGATGGATGGATGGATGGATCTGCTCTGGTGTGACTGACACCTGACATACAAATTATGTTTCACACTGCGATAAAAAATATATAATCATGGACAAAGTATACAACAAAACATGCATTATATACTTTAGTTGTATACTTTGTACAAGCTATCACTTAGCTATGCCACCAAGCAGTGTGCCGGAGAAATTAGCGTAATGCACAACACATAAGTAGGTGTACTTTTTTTAACTGCAATGTTTATTTGATTGGATGCTGATTGTAACTTTATGACTCTGACCATTTTGGAGTTTCTTCACTAGAGGGCACACAAAACTATAATTTGCCTGTGAGAAATACATAAACTCAGTTTGAATGTTATTTTAGACTGGGACAAACTCAACTTTCGGTCTCCTCATCCACCAAAATCATAGCAGCCATAGTAATCAGGTCAATACTAGAATAAAAAGAACTACTGCTTTCAAATGCTATTCACACACATGCTCTGTGAAGTGTCGACAGTCTGGTAATGCTGCAAATGTAAAATGCATTTCTTGCTGAAATATAAATGTAAACACAGTCGGTTATGTCTTAAGTGTATCTGAACAGGACTCACTAAAAAGAAAAGAAAAAAGAAATCTAGTATGAATCTGTGCTTTTGAGTTTGCAGTGTAAATGCAGCCCATAGAGCTGCCGCTGTCTATTACGTTTTCAATATTAACTTTACACATTCTAAAACATAGTGTTTGATTCACATTGCAGACAATAAACTATGATTTGCCACTGTGTAGAGTGAACACATATTTTTATATGGCCTTTGTATATATTTTTTGGTCCATTTTACTGGAAAAGACTGTAAATTTACAGTGTAAAATAGCATGTAGATTGCATCAAAGTTAGCAGACTCACACCCACACAAAAAAAGCTTTTAAGGTTCTCCGTTATTTCTGTGTTTTTAAAGATCTTCAGGTCGTCCTCGTGCTTAATTGCTTTTAGTACAGAGATGTTTAAGCTGTGTTTTTTGTTTTTTTTCTTTTCTTTGTGTGTCTAGGCTTGTCGAGGCTCCGATCTGGATGCTGGCATTGAAACTGACGGTGGAAGTCACTCGGAGGGAACACAAAGAATTCCAGTCCAGGCAGATTTCCTGTATGCGTACTCCACTGCCCCAGGTGCTGTATCAAAACAGTACTTTAGTTACCTTTAATTAGTACTACTATTAGTTAACTTCTTTCTATAGTCCTTATAGATACAGTATTTTCTAACTTTTACTTCTGTTCAAAAGCAAGTACCTTTTGTTCTTTTACTGAAGTGGAAATTTTAAAGGAGTACTAATACTTTTACAGATGTAATATGGTAAATGGTCTGCACTTATATAGCGCATTTTTCTAACCTCACTGTGTCCCAATCACCCATTCACACACACTCATACACCAATGGCGGCAGAGCTGCCATGCAAGGTGCCAGCCTGCCATTGGGAGAAACTTGGGGTTCAGTGTCTTGCCCAAGGACACTTCGGCACGTGAAGTCGTGTGGGTCGGAAATCGAACCACCAACCCTGCGATTAGCAGCCGACCCGCTCTACCAACTGAGCCACAGCCGTCCCCTGTGTAGTATTTCACAGCATATTTGCTGCATCATGATTTGTTGCTGTTGAACTAAAATTGTTATGTTCACAACAATAATCCCTTCATAGAAAATATGATTATGGATGAGATTCAGTGACCATTGCTTTCTAATTTGGACAGGGACAGAGAAGACACTGTTTGAAGACTGGAATCTATTTAATTTTCTATGGAAACAGATATACCATTCATTTAATTGATGTAGTAGTTTTAAAGCAGAATAACACCTTAAATACTGTATGGTTTTTCAGAAGTCTATGGACAAACACAATCTTGTCAGTTGACAGTTATCACCCTCTCCTGATAAAACCAGATCTGTGTCGGAACAGTCCCATGTAGTGTTTAATGCATTTAAATCAAGGGGATACCCACACGATTGGCTTCAATTGGTGTGCAATAAGGTAAAAGGGTTGGATGGGCAACAATTAATAAATCAGAATTATAAAAGAAAGAGTAAATCATTTTCAGTTAATTATGTAATAACTTATTTTAAATCTTCTCAGGAAATTAAAAATATTATTCAAAATATTGGTACATTCTTTCCACAAACCCTTCAATACAGGTCATTTTTTAAAAATCCTCCCTTATTCATTCACAATAGATCCCATAATTTATCAAATAAACTGGTCAAATCTGATGCAGTTACAGAAAAGAAACATGCAATCATAAATGCAGGAACTGTGCACTTGCTCCTCTATAATAAGAGCCAATCAATTCCCGATTTACATATGGGGGAAATCTTTTAAATTTACTCAACGATCACATGTTCCACAACACATGTGATCTATATGTTACAATGCCCCTGTCCATTAATCTTTGTTGGGAAGATGTCACGTATAAGTGAACATTAGAAGACATGACGTTACCTCGCCAATCTCTAGATATTTTCACAACTGTAATCATGAAATAAACAGTTAACCTGTATAGGAATTGGAAAGGTAGAAAGTTCCAGAAGAGGTGGGAATGTGGAGAAACAACAACTACAACAGGAAGCTTATTGGATGCATTGTTTGAAGTCTATGTGTCCATTGGGCCTTAATGTGGATTTCAGTCTCTCCTGTTGTGATTGTATTAATGTGTATTTAGTCCAATCTGGGGAACTCTTGTGATTCTGGGTTGTGATATAGACCTGTGAAAGACACTAGTTGCTTGACATACTGGATCACTTTACACATGCCTGGTCTAATTAACAAGCTTGTTATGTAATTAATGAGATTTAATCATGCTTGAGTGTTCCAATTACCTGTGTTTAGAAGTTAATGCCCACACCAGGGAAACCATCAGACTTAATTAAAAAGCTCTGTGCATTTGTAGAACAAAATTACAGATTGAAGAAAGCCATGAGGCCGAAACCTCTGTTCTCCTGTACTGTGAGATATTAAGAAAATATATTATAAATGATAAAAAAAGGAGTGCGGATCATATTGTTTTTGAGACTATTAGATAAAAAAAGAAAGCTGTGATTTATTAAATACAAAGTACAAGTCGTAACAAGTAAATGATCATGTGGTAATCAAAATATAAAGATGTTTAAATCCATTCCACTAAATTCCACAGTTTTCCCCACAGATCCAAATCAGAAAAGTTCACAGATTGTGTATCGTCTTTTAGGTTATTACTCCTGGAGGAACTGCAGTAATGGCTCCTGGTTCATCTCTTCTCTGTGTGACATGCTGTGGAAATATGGAAGGCAACTGGAGATCATGCAGATCATGACGCGGGTCAACCACAATGTGGCGCTGAACTTCGAATCCTCCTCCAATCTGCCAGGATTCAGCGGCATGAAACAGATACCATGCATTGTTTCTATGCTGACCAAAGAACTGTATTTCCCTAAATGATTCATGTCTGTTTTAAGGATTAAGTAGAAATGGGTTAAGAACACTTTTTGAATTATTATAAAATCATGTTATGAGGGTAAAAGAGTAAAGTATATGAGAATCTGTCTGGTAGAAATCATTCATAGGGACACGCTGGATTTTCACGTACTATTATGATCTTGTGTATTTGTATCTGTAGTCTTTTAAAAAAATCATTTCTTATGGGGTGTGTGAGATATGTTTACAGTGCTGGACTTGACGGATTATCTTTTACATGTATATTCACATTCAAGCTGTGAAATGTTTTTGTATTTTTGTAATGTATTTTTTCCTGCATTATTGAATCCTCTTGCACAGGACCTTGTGTTTTCAGTGTGACCAAAAAGACATGTTAAAGAAACAGAATGTGTCATTTAGGTGAACTAAGAATTAAAACATTTATTTAGACTTTGACTGGTTAATCGTGATACTTGAAATATTATTTTATAAGGGGTGCAAGATTTTTTTCATGCTAAATTAACTTTTTACTTTGTAGTTTGTTATTTACTTTGCAATTAGATTCTGTTTCTGGGCAAAGATTCAAATATAAGAGAAAATGAGCTGTCCTTGTTTTTTATGTTACTTGGAAGCATCGAATACAGTGACCCCAAAATATGTATGAATTTTATTAGACCAGATTACGATTCTAAAATATCAAACCAAGTGCCATCTGCAAAGAATTGTAGGAATCTGGGTGTAGATTTTTTCCAAAACTTTCTTCACTTTAATTGCAGGCCTTACCATTTAATTATTTAACCGCAAATGTTTCGCAAAATGATTCATTATTCAGCCCTAATTTGAACTAACCGATACCAAGATTAATTTAGTGGATGTATGAAGTCAGTTCCCTTCAAGTTCACACAGGTGTCCTTGCAGTGAAACTATGTTCCTCTACCATTTGACAATCAGAAAGTGTACAAATACATTTTGTCTTGGTTATTATCAGTATGTTTTGTTTTATCATTTAAAAATTAAAGGGATCGTACACCCAAAAAATTCAAATTCTTTCATCATTTACTCATCCTCATGCCATTCCAGATGTGCATGGACTTTTTAGAAGAACATTTCAGCTCTGTAGGTCCATACAATACAAGTAATTGGTGGCCAGAACTTTGAAGCTCCCAAAAGCACAAAAAGGCAGCATAAAAGTAATCTATGTGACTCCAGTTTTTTACTTCATGTCTTCTGAATCGATCCAATCAGTTTAACTCATTTTCACTATAAATCATGACATCAGCAGTCTCCTTAGCGATCATGATTTCAAGCTTGATTACACTTCCTAGCACCATCATAAGACTTCGTGCCTAAACACTGCTATGGCAACATATACAATGAAAGTTACATTTTGGTCTGCCCTGACCTAAAATCGATTACATTGCTTCAGAAGACATGAATTTAACCACTGGAGCCGTATGGATTACTTTTATGCTGCCTTTATGTGCTTTTTGCAGCTTCAGAGTTTTGGTCACCATTCACTTGCATTACTGTACAGAGCTGAGATATTCTTCTAAAAATCTTAATTTGTGTTCAGCAGACAAAAGAAAGCCATACACATCTGGGATGGCATGAGGGTGAGTAAATGATGAGAGAATTTTATTTTGGGGTGAACTAAAAGAAGAATGAGCTTCATTGCCAAGTGTTCTCACATACACAATGAATTGTTTGGGGTGATTGGAGAAACAAGTGCACACAGAACATTACAGTGAGAGACAGAGTATAAAAAAGGTAAGAGTATAAATAGACATGCAAAGAAATATAATATAACAGAATGGCGTATGTACATGTGCAAGTGATAATAGATGAGCAAGGTAGGGGTATGCACAGTTCTTGAATTAAATGTGAGTGAATTTACATATGTACATGAGATTATTATTTATTCATTATTGCACAATGGGAGTCCTGAGGCAGTTTAATTGGCCTGAAAATGGCCTGAGGGTAAAAACTCTTCTTGTGCTTGGATGTCCTGGCGCTGAGTGCCCTGTTGCACCGATCAGAGGTCAAAAGTTCAAAGAGGGAGTGGGTAGGGTGTGTGAGGGTCCAGAGTGATTCTACCTGCATGTTTCCTCACTCTGGGGACGTACAGGTCTTGGAGGATGGGCAAGGGGGCACCAATAATCCTCTCAGCAGTCCTGATTCTGCATTGTAGTTTCTGGTGGCTGAACCAAACCAGACAGTTATAGATGTACACAGGACAGACTCAGTGACTGCTGAGTTGAACTGAGTCAGCAGCTCCCTTTAACAAACTTCTTAGTTGTGAAAAATTTTGCTTTAAAAATGTGCTTGTGCTATATTTCTTTTAAATAAATGCCACTTGGTTTGATATTTTGTTATCTGATTGTAAATGTGGCCTAACTGTCCAAATACTTAAGACACAGCTCAGTAATTTTACTGCATATTTCTTGTAACAGTGTTAGTTAATAAAAAAGTAATTAAATTACAGCAATTAATTACCTTGTAATTAGAATAAACGCAACACTGTTTGTTGAACTGGTGAGTTTTGTTCTGCTGCTGTTCTTTAAGATCTCAGTTGAGTGCTTGAAAACAAGCTGTGTTCCTGAGAAATGGAACAGAAAGCAGAACATCTCCCAGAAACCTTAATTCTGTTTCAGTCTCGCTTCTTTTACCAACTGTCAAGCTGTTTCCTTTTCATTTAATTGCATTCATTTAAATATTTTAATTGAAAAACAAAAAAAGTCTCTGTGTTGCATCATACACTAGTTGGACTTGGCATTATACTGTAGATAAGATATGAGACTCTTTGAGAAAGAGAGGGAGAGAAGTTTAACACACACTTTATTATTTGTCGTACATACATCACTTTACATTACTGGCACATCTATTAATGTTTCTTAAAAATGAAACATATTAATTAACTTTTAAAAATTCAGAACAAACCGATCATCATAAAATGTACACAATACCTCATTAACACACCATAGATCACAAAAACAAAACATGTTAATTGTAAGCTTATAATAAGCAAATTATATTTTAGTCTTGCTTCTACCAAACGTTAAACATTATTATCTCTGTTGCAAGTTGTAAACCTTTATTCTTCCTGGTTATTCATACTGCCTATTTCGCTGTTCCAATCAAATTATTTAGTAAACACTTTTCCTCATTGAAAAATTATATTTGATTCCCCCAATTAATACTTCCTCAGAAAATTTGTCATCAAATCTTCTAAACCAGGTTTTAAACAATTTAAAAAGATCTTTTCATCTACTACACTTTAAAAACAAATGTTCCAGATCTTCCTGTTTCCCACAAAATCGACATTTCCTTCCCAATGCTGGATCCGTGTGTGCCACATGTCCGTCTGTAGCTATGGCCCTGTGAATAATCCCCCACTGTAAATCAGCAGTGCGCTTCTCCACAGGGGGGTTTATGCAGGGTCTGCCACCTGTCCCTCACAAAGAAGTCTGGACCTAAACGTTCTGGCCATCTAGAAGCTTTTTGTCTCTTCAACGTATCTTGATGTATGACTTTTACTAAAGTGCAATATACTGCTTTCTCTGATGCATGTTTATAATAATACAATTGAGGGGTCTTGAAAGATCAAATTTAATTTAATTTAAATCCACATCATCACTTTCATTTTCCTAATTAATGACAGGTAAAACCTTTATTTCTGGAAAATCTTGAAAATGTCTTATAGCAACACATTCTCACACCCAACTCGTCACATATTGACAGTTTTGACAGGACACCTTGGCGTCACATTTTAACGCTTTGGGTATACCTTTGGCGTCATTTTTCGACGCGTTGGGTAGACCGATAGATTTCTATAGAGGATTTTAAAAAGAAAAATAAAAAAAAAAATTGATTAATTGAACAATATTTTAAAAATAAAAATATAAAAAACTTTGATTAATTGAACACAATCGTAGCATATTATATATATTTATTAACATCAACAAACCTCCGATAAAAATACGTTATCCAGCATGCTCTCTAAGAAAACGCTTAAACTGCTTACTTGCACACGCTGTGGAGCGTTGTTAAACTCACCTTTGAATGCCGTTTTGGTTAAGACTACCCAACGCGTCGAAACCAGGGCGTTAAAATGTGACGCCAAGGGGTCCTGTCAAAACCGTCAATATGTGACGAGTTGGGTGTGAGAATGTGTTGCTTATATCCTGTGTATGTCTCTGCCCTATATAGATCCTGTAAGCACTTGGTAAAGCATTGCAAATTTCTTCCTTTAATTTTAATGTAAGGCATAAACACTTCAACCCCAACATCTCTTGAAGTGTCTCAGTGCGTTTCCAACCCTCTCATCTAGAAGATATCCCAGTTTTTGAATGCCATTCCTCAATAAACATCTCCGCACAAGGACAATAATCTAGTTTGGACCATTGGATTGAAAAACAGCAGTTCCTCTGGAATCCTCTGGAATCCAATTTCCTGGGTCATCCACATCTCGTTCTACTTTAAAAACAGTTCTCCATGTTTGTCACATAAACTCATAAAAGGTGCAAGCTCTGATAAGCTCATCTCTTCTAATTTCATTAAAAAATAAGTGTCTATCAGTCCAAATCCACCTATCCACTTCAAAAATACACTTGCAGTCTTAGCCCATGCCACATCTTCGTTATTAAGAAGTCTCTGTATAGGTTGTATCCTAAAAGCCTGGATACAATTCCTCACATCCTCCAAGCCTTGACCACCCTCATGGACTGGTAAATAAAGTGCAGCCGCACAAATCCAGTGCTTTCCGCTCCAGAAGAAATTGACAAGTGTCCTTTTTATATTATAGATAAGTCCACAGGTGCCTCCATAACAAAAGTCCTGTGCCACAACGTTGATGCAACCAGATTATTCACAACCAGAACTCTTTCTGCTATAACTGTAGCAATGATGCCATTTCGACAATCTGGCAGACACTTTTTCCAGCAGAACTTCCCAATTTTCCTTTGAAACTGATCATTCTCTCCATAAACCCCTAAAGTTTTCAATCTATCCTGTCGCCACTGCAATCCACCTGGAAGTTGCGGCAACCCATAACCCTCCCACTTGCCAATGATAAAACTTTAAATTTTTGCCCAATTAACTCTAGCAGAAGAGGCTTTTTCATATATTCCAATAGTTTGAATTAAGACAGTAATATAATTTGTATAGGCTGATAAAAACTATTTAAAATTGTCATTTGAATAAGGAATTATAATACCGTTCAGGTTCTTCCTTAATCTACACAACAAAGGTCAAACTGTATAATTGCCTAGAAAGTGGACAACCTTGCCTAATACCTCTCGACACAGGTATTGTTGCACATAATCGACCTCCTGCTTTGACCATAACCAAAATATTAGAGTATAGCAAACGAACATAAGATATAAAGTTGTCACCAAACCCAAAATGCTTTAACACATTAAAAAGTTATTCATGGTTAACTCTATCAAATGCTTTTTCTTGATCGAGTGACAACACTCCATCATTAACATTATTAAACTCATTAAGGCAAATTACATCCTGTAATAATAAATGATTGTCCATTATATATCTTTCAGGTATACAATATGTTTGATCATTTTGAACCAATAGGTCTAAACAGTGTTTGAGTCTGTTTGCCAAACATTTGGAAAATATTTTATAATCAGAACATAACAAAGATATTGGTCTCCAGTTTATGAGACATCCTAAATCCCCTTTCTTAGGAAGCAAAGACAAGACTGCTCAATGACAATTTATGGGAAAAAATAGCATTTTATGCAGACTAACAGAACTTCATAAAAGTCTTATCCTATTATATCCCAGAATTGTTGATAACAATTAACAGGTAATCCATCAATTCCAGGAGAACAGCCAATGATTAGCTGATGCATTGCCTGTGAGTTCTTAAAGTGTAATTAAATTGTCCAGTGACCTTTTCTGCTCATCCCAAAGCTGAGGTAATTCCTTAAGCAAATCATCATAACTTCCAGTATCACAGCTCTCAGCACTGTATAATTGTTTATAAAAGTCTCTTGTTAACTTTCTCATTTCAACCTGATTAGATGTTACAGATCCATCCTGATGGCGAAGATGACACCTTTGCTTTTGATGAACACATTTTCTTTCAAGGTTAAAAAAGAATGTACTGTGAGAATCCATGTCCTTGATAGAGCAAAGTCTTGAACTTATCAATGCTCCTTTCACTTATTCTTGTAAAATAGAATTTTGTTCTTGTTTTTTCTTATATAAAACATTTCAATGTACACTGTTATTCAATGTTATCTCCAACAAACCAATGTCCTTTTGAAAAAGTTTCTACTGTTGTTTTTACCATTGTTGATGTATGGCAAGTATAATTTTGACAAAATAATCTTATATTTACCATGCCCACATCCCACCATTGACAAAGACTCTAAAATGAGGACTTCTTCAGCTTCAAAATATTCCAAAACATTTTAAATTTTTCACAGAATAAAGGATCTTGTAATAATTTAACATTCAAATGCCAGTAATATTTCGATTTTGAAGTCTTCATTATATTTAAAACCAAAGTATCCAAAATGGGATCGGACTCAAGATGCTGCCGAGTATGGCTGCTGCATTGCGAGCTCCGACACAACATTGCATTTTTTTGTTTGTTTTGTTTACAGATTTTTTATTTTATTTTTTTGTCTTGGATGTTGTCTGCCTTATTGTGTATGACAGACAAACACTTTTGGACATTGGTTCTGCAATTGCACACTGAAAACCAGACTTCAGATTCCTCATTGCCGACCTGATGTTTACAAACACACCAGTGGAGCCCTTTTTATGGGCTGCCCGGCCGTGGAAACACAGAAGGAAAAAGGAAAAAAGAGCCTGCATTCTCTTCAGAGTAAGACGTCACGCAAATCGACCCCCGCTACCCAGTATTCTACTGGCAAATGTTCAGTCTCTGGGCAACAAGCTCTGCGAGCTGAGAGCATGGATCTCTTTCCAGAGATGAGGGACTGCTGCATTATCTGCCTTACAGAAACTTGGATGTCTGCAGAGATTCCAGACTCAGTCATGCACCGAGCGGACAGAGCGAAAGACCTCTCAGGTAAAAGCAGAGGTGGAGGTGTATGTTTTATGATCAACAAATCCTGGTGTGATCAAAGGAATGTACATTTTATCAAGTCTTTCTGCTCTCCTGATCTAGAATTTCTCATGCTTCTGTGTTGACCATTCTGGCTACCAAGGGAATTCACAGCGGCCATTATCCAGATATGCCCGCTGCAAAACAATCAGAGCAGCAAAACGCCAGTACAGGCACAAGATTGAAGGACAGTTCAACACCACTGACTCTAGAAGCATGTGGCAGGGAATTAACATCATCATGGACTACAAAGGGAATAAAAGCTCCACCGTGAACACTGCTGCCTCTCTCCCGGATGAGCTAAATAACTTTTTTGCTCTTTTCAAGGGAAATAACACCGCCGTCGCGGAGAGAGCACACGCAGCCGACGCTACAGAGGTTGGTTCACTCTCCATCTCTGTTGTGGATGTAACCCGATCCTTCGGACGGATGAACATCCGTAAAGCCGTGGGTCCAGACGGCATTCCAGAATGCGCCATCAGAGCGTGCGCAAACCAACTGGCTGGAGTTTTTAACCTGCCCCTTCCCTTGTCTGTAGTCCCCACATGCTTCAAAATGTCCACCATTGTGCCAGTATCAGAGCAATCAAAAATAACTTGCTTAAATGACTGGCATCCTGTTGCTTTGACCCCCATCATCAGTAAATGCTTTGAGAGGCTAATCAGAGATTACATCTGCTCTGTGCTGCCCACCTCACTGGACCTATACCGCAACAACCGCTCCACTGATGATGCCATTGCATCTACACTACACACTGCTCTCTCCCACCTGGAAAAAAGGAACACATATGTGAGAATGCCGTTTGTAGACTACAGCTCAGCATTCAACAGCATAGTGCCCACCAAGCTTGATGTGAAACTCCGGGCTCTGGGCCTAAACAACTCGTTGTGCTGCTGGATCCTGGACTTCCTGTCAGGTAGACCTGCAAAGGGTGGTGCGAACTGACAGACACATCATTGGAGGTGAGCTTCCCTCCATCCAGGACATATATAACAGGCAGTGTGTGAAAAAAGATCGGAGGATCATCAGAAACTCCAGCCACCCGAGTCATGGGCCGTCACTGTTACCATCAGGCAGGCAGTACCGCAGCATCAGGACCCGCACCAGCCGAATACATGACAGCTTCTTCCCCCAAACAATCAGACTTTTGAACACTTGGTCTCTCACGATCAAAATACATCAGCACTGCACTTTATTAATCTTATAATCTCACACTGGGCTGTTATAAATTATATTCTCTTTACAATAATACCTACTGTACATATTTTTTATACACTTTATATACTTGTTTTATTGTACGTGTATTCTATGTTATGTGTATTGTATATTGTGTGTATTGTTTACTGTACATTGTATATTAGTATTGTGTTGTGTAATTATGTGTACATTAGATATGTAAATTGTGTTGTGTAAATATGTTGTAAATTGGTTTATGTCTCGTCACTGTCATCGCTGCTATGTTGCTCGGAACTGCACACAAGACTTTCACCCACTGCTGCACTTGTGCATATGGTCCTGTGACAATAAAGTGATTTGATTTAACTGATATGGTGGTCTGAAAACCCATTAGGAGAATTGCAAGCATCAATTAATTTATTGTTGAATTTTTCATTTAAGATCTATCCAACCTTGCACCACAAACTCTACTCTCAGACATTTTCAACCATGCCTTTTTTCACTCCTATATTTCTTGTTCTCCATACATCTGCTAGTTGATATACATGCAGAATTTGTAATAATATGATACCCGATTGACTATGATGCTCTTCCCCATTCCTGTCAACTATAAAATCCACTGTACATTTCCAGTATCACACACACACACACACACAATTACAAGGCACACACTATCATCATACTTTTGACACCTGCCGTTCTGGACCACTAATAGTGGCATAAACATTAACAAACACAAACATGGTTCCCACAAAACAAAATGTGTTAATAATAATCTATCCCAGCACTATTATATGTCCCATGGCTCAAAACAAATTTACCTTTACACCACATACCCCATTCAATTTCATTAACCTTATTAGTATGTGTTTCTTGTCAAAAATAATGTAACTTTTTAATTCAAAGAAATTCTGATACCACTGATAATTTACCTCTGTCCCTTCCCCATAAATATTTAGAGAACCCACCCTTAAAACATTCATGAGAAAATAGAAGAATAGAGTGGATATAGACAGAAAAAACACAGCAAAGTGTGAAAAACACCATGTGAAATGTAGTCATTTTTATGTTTTTGTGGAACAAGTTTATTCTTTTGTAGATAAAATCATCTTTAAATGATCTTCTTATCTAAAACCTCAAAGCTGACTGTTCTTTGCAGCAACAAAACTGACATTAAACATTTCTCTGCCTCTGGAAAAAGTATGTCACATCAAACGTTTTACCAAAAGTGTCTAAGAAATAATTTATCTCTTGTAAGGTGTACACATCTTCCATTACCTGTGACCCTATATCTGAGATTTCAGAATCATCATCTCTCTTCTCAGTATGACCGTTTAATTCACCCTTTGGTGTGTCAGCTTTAGCACTTGCTGCTTCACCAGAAGCCTGGTCACTCACATCATAATTTATTACACAATTTCCATTTGATTCTAATTCGACAACAGTTTTCTCATTTCGATCATTACTATCATTAACGCTGTCAGCCTGTTCAATACTTTGAGCGTCACACTCCTCCATAACCGGAGGGATCGCTTCCTTAGACTCATTCACAACGGCTGCAATAATCGGCCTTGCGTCCTCCCCACTTGCCCCAGCCTTATGTGGGCATACTAGCCTCTTGTGTCCACCATCCCCACACTCAAAACACTTCATGTTTCCTGAGCTAGCATACATCATGTATGGCTTTCCTCGTGCCGCACTCTAAACGACACATAAAATCTGGGTCGTTTAAAAAAATGAACACCTGTTTCTGAAAGACATTGCATGTTTTAATGCTTCATTTTCACAGCGGAGTGGAACCATTTCTATATAAGAAAGCAAAAATTCATATTTAGACCTTTGGAAAAATTTAAGTAAAACCCAAAGCAAATTGTAATGTTATCGGGCCCTAAACAGAACATATAATCTGGCAGAATATCTGCACACTGTAAGAGATCCAAAACAGAGACAGATCCTCACCAAATACAGACTCAGTGATCACAGTCTGGCCATAGAAGAAGGCAGACACAGACAAACATGAACGAGTCTGTGTTCACTGTGACACTGGTGAGGTGAGAGAGAAATACTTTGACAAACTCTCAAACCTCATGCCACAGTTTCCCAGTTCAGCAGAAACAGATCAGATGCTGGTGTAACTGGGGGAGGACCATCATGCATCAGTTGCAGCAAAATACATTTTTGAGATGCACACCCTCAGAAACCAATCGCTGCCTTAATGTACTTCAGTCACAGTATTGTTTATGTTCATAATTATACAATAATTTTTTAATGTATAGTGTATATTGTTAATAGTTTTTATTTTATTTTATTCATTACCTGGCACCTTATTTTACTTCTATTTTTATTGTTAATTGTTACTGTTTTATTATAAGTATTTGTCTTGTCATTATCGGTTTTGTGTATTGATGCTTTTGCAATATTGTATGTAAACACAATCATGCCAATAAAGTACTTTAAAATTGAATTGAATTGAGAGAGAGAGAGAATTCCGATGTCAGTTGGCAGCAAAAAATATCAGGTCCTGCTGTAACTTCAATTTTTGTCTGAAAATATATGTTTTTATGACTAAAATAATATTTAAATTACTGGAAACTAAATTAAGGTCAAAAGAGGCAGAAGATTTTTAAGGTAAGACTAAGAAACTTAAAGATCACATAAAATATGTATAGCTTAAATATGTATAAAATATAGCTAATGACTAGCCAGGCTAACATTCCATGGCAGTTAAAACAGTTGATCACAGCTTGGGCCTGTCTAAGGCAGTAGCATCTTTCAGAAATGAAGAGGAGCTGGAGATCATATATCCAGAAGAAGTCTTATCAAACAAAGAGAAAAGGAAGATGAAAGAGATGATCCTTACAGAGAATCCAGAGATGCTGCTGTCTGATTACAGTAGACCAGAACCCAATAGAGTCCGGTGTAACCTGCTCTTAACTTAATTACCTACAATGTGAGTTTAGTCAAGCATATTCTTTATTTCTTTATTATTATTATTATTATTATTATTATTATTATTATTATTATTATTATTATTATAATTATGTAATGTATTTTAATGTATTTTATTCTTTCTGGTAAATAGAAAATTTCTCAATGTCTTCATTTAAAATAAAATGCTACAGCATTAAGGGGACGTTCTCTTCATCTTTTGGAGAGAAAAGCACTAAACCTGATTTATTAAATATTGTATATAGTTCGGATATAATTAAATTACTTGAGACATGGAGACATTTAGAGTCTCAAACTCTCAAAGAGAGTTATTTATACCTTCAGTCAAAAACCCCAAAGGAATTATAGTTAGGTTTAAAGAGCATCTTTTCCACTACATTCAGCCTGCAAAAAAAGGGAAAACGCATATCTGGATGAAACTTCATAACTCATTTGTTCAGACGAGGACACACCTACAGTGTCTGCAGTGTATATCCCACCATACGAGTCCCCCAATTATAAAGAGGACACCTTTCCAACAATGCAGTCAGAGATCATTCAGTTTCAGTCTTTAGGCTCTGTGCTGCTAATGGGGGATCTGAATGCAAGAACTGGAAAGGAACCAGACTACATTAGTTCAGCTGGAGATAAATATATTAACAGCACACATATACAGCAGAATCAACTCCTTACTAAAGAACATCAGAGCTATGACAACATGATAAACAGACATGGGAAACATGTCCTGCAGCTCTGTTAAAGCCTGGGTTTATATATAGTTAATGGCAGGACAAGGGGAGTCTCTCTGGTCGATTTGCTTATTACTCACTTTGAGGCAGCAGCACAGTGGACTACACTATAACGGATATAGACCACAATAAGATCAACTTCTTCATGGTGATGTCACAGCTCCCATTCTTAGATCACAGACACAGAGTCATTAGTCTAAACAAGATCAGAACATTTTATTGTATTCCCTCCCCACCGAATTTATATGGAAAAATGACAGTCCTGCACGGGTTGGAGCTGAGCTCCACAACATTCATGTTCAGAAAATGATAGACACGTCAAGAATAGTATCAATTTGGCAATAGAACATTTAACCAAACTATTTTATACAGTGGACAGCAAAGCCCTGAGAAAAAGAAAAATGTACAGAAGCAAAAAAGAAATTGTGAAAGCTGATTGGTTTGACAAAGATTGTCAAACATCAAGAAAGGCATTACGATCATTATCAAATGAAAAACACAGAGACCCTGCAAACCAGCACACACAAACCAAATATCATCAAACCCTTAAAATATACAGATCTCTACTAAGAAGGAAAAGAGCTGAACATTTGACAGCAAAACTCAACAAGATTGAGGAGGCTATAAATGAAAATTCCTTTTGGGATTTATGGAACAATTTAAATAAATCCCAAAAAAGTCAAATCCATTCCCATCTGTAACCCAAAACTCTGGACAGAACATGTCGGAAACCTCTATTCACAAAATGAACCAAATCTCAGCCAAAAACATTTGACCTCTTAACTAAATAACATGGAAAACACAATAAATAACAATTAAACCATTTGGAAACCACCATCTTTAAATGAACTGACTGAAAAGATGAAATGCCTCAAAAATAAAAAATATTATGGTTTGGATGCAATATATAATGAGATGCTGAAACTTTATCAATTCAAGTTTAAATAAGCTACATATGACTAATTTGATATACAAAAAATATGAAACAACTGTTAAAATACCTGTATTGCTTCATGGGTCAAGTCAGCACACACTGCAGTTAAACAGTAGCAGATGTACTGCTTTTGACAGCAACACAGAATATAGTACAAAAAGGTCACCGTGAATATAAAGAATCTGAAAACAAAGGGAATTTCTTAGAAATTCTAGAAATGATCGCTAAACACAATCCTATGGTAGCCAAAAATATTAAGGCACAAGGAAACGCAAAATACACAAGCAATACCATACAGAATGAAATTCTGCAGTGCTTAGAAAGTATGGTGCGTGATTCAATTTTGAAAGAAGTGAAGAAGAGTGAGGTATTCTCTGGCATTGCTGATGAAAGCAAGATCTGCAAAAGAAGGAGCAGCTGTCATTAGAATTAAGGTATTACTACAGCGGGGCTGTGCATGAAAGCTTTCTTGATTTCCAACATGCCCAACATCTAGATGCTAAGGGGCTGAGCAAAATAATCATCCAGTGTTTAGAAAGCTATGACCTTCAGTACAAATCAAATCTTGTTGGACAAGGTTATGATGGGGCCTCAGTGATGAGTGGCAAACACTCAGGTGTGGCATCCAGAATTAAGACAGAGGCTAAAAATGCATTTTATGTCCACTGTAATGCTCAATGTCTGAACTTGGTCTTAGTTGACAATATGAAGTCAGTACCAGATGCTGATTGCTTCTTCTCACTGCTTGAGAAGCTCTATGTGTACATGTCAGGATCTTACGTGCACCAGAAATGGCTGGATCTTCAAAAGGAGATGTATGGTGGCCAGCCTAGGGAGTTACAAAAACTTAGTGACACAAGATGGGCATGTAGAGCATTGGCTTGCAGGAACTTGATGGAAAGGTTACCAGCTGTGTTGTGTGTTGTTCAAAATATAAGCACAGAAAATCATAGAGACAGATCCATTGATGCTCAAGCTTTGCTTGCACTGATTGACCTCACATTCACAGGCCTTCTTGCAACCTTCCGAAAACTGTTCGGTAACATAAAGCTGCTTTCTGACCTACTACAGTCACCCTCAGTTGATTTATCTATGGCAGTAGAGATGGTGGAGTCTCTTCCCGATACATTTCAGGGGTACAGGACGGAGACATTTAGTGATCAACTGTGGCACACAGTGCAATATAGCTGTTGAGAATGGTGAGAAGAGATCACAAACAGTTATCTTCAAACTTGGTGGTTCTTATGTGACATGTACTATAGGCCTGTATAAGGGAAATTATGACAAAGATACATTGAGACAGAGACTACTTGACCCCATCCTTGACTCCATAATTGATAAAATAGAAAGAAGGTTCTCAAAACCTAACTGTTTAATAATGAATGGTATACAGGCCCTAAACCCTTCAAGACAATCAGATATTTGGTTTGGGTGAAATGTATGGTTGCAATGATGAAGGTCATACTCATGAGCTTCACCAGGCTAGGAGAATTTTGAAAAGGAAGGCTGAGAGTGGGGCGGTGCAGTTGGCAAGAATTATAGACTTGACTGTTTTTTTTAAAACCGTACCAAGAGGTTTCATGAGCTCTTCAGGCTGTGCAAAATAGCTGTCAGCAGTGCTGCCTGTGAGCAGAGCTTTTCAGCTCTAAAGCTCAATACAAATAATTTGGGACAACCATTGTAGATGGCAGGCTAAGCCATTTAGGTGTGCTAAGCATTGAATCAAGAAGAGCTAAGGCATTGAACATGGATGACTTCATAAAAGTGTTTGCAAGCCAACACAAGAACAGGCGAATTTTAAACTGTTTTAAATGTATCCTGGGCTGTTTTGCAAGTGGCAGCTTGTATCTTTAGTAGCAAACAAAGTACATATAAAGATAGAAGTTTAATAGTGCTGGAAGCAATGCTTTATCAAAACAGTATGCTGAGATGGCAAATCGCAACAAAGATATTAGTGTGATTGACCGCAGTGTTGTGGGGTCCGACCACACCATTTATATAACATTATACCAAAGTGTGGCAAAGACATCTGTTTGTAGCTCAAACTTTTTGATTATGGTGTCACATACACACAATGTGACCTACCTAATGATTAGGAATTGTTTTTCCATTAACTGTACACAGTATTGTGTTTATAAGCTGGTGAAATGATTTTTTTTCCTCATTACTGTAGTTGTATACATCACTGCCTCAAACCTGAATGTTAAGATTTAAACAACTAGAGTGCCTGTAGTGTTATTCTTATTTCTTAGCAGATTAGTTATTTAAAACAAGGCATGTTACAGTGTTGAAACAAGATTTGCTGGTTTGTTGGGAGAGTCTTTTTTCTTTTTTGTAAAGTAAGCTAGTGTGGGTTCTGGTCTCTCTGCTGGTAAGATTAATACAATGTCTGTTCTTCTAAACAACTAAACTGTAGCACATTTGAAGTTTTGTACAATTTTGTCAAGAAAATATTTTATCCACACAGTCTCATTTATTTTACATTTGTATGTTGCCACTCTGTTGTGTTGTGATTGGTAGGTCTATTTATCTTTTAAATGAATCTTTAAACACAGGAATATCAGACAATGTAATGTTAGTAATTAAAGTAGATATGGGCAGTGGAGACAAATAGTAAATTAATGCTATTCAGAGTCAGACGTGTGTGCGTGCGCTTGTACTTCATGCCACCCCTGCATAAGTCAGTGCCCCACTTGGGCCACGGTCACCCCAGTCAAAAAAAGTCTGGACATGCCACTGCAGAGGATGAGCTGCACTTCCTCACTCACTGCAGTAAATATTAGACAATTAGAAACACCTACTTTACACATATAGCTCATATTGTACCTGAATTCCAGGACATAAATTATTTAGACAGTCTTGTTTCTTATGGGAGAGAAAGTATGACTGTATTCAGCAGGAAGCTGTCACCATATGAGGGAGAGAAGCTGACCCCTCAGTATATTACAGCTTTATTCACGCTGCTATTTTAATGTATTTTTCTTCACTTTCTCATTGCTCTCTGTATTTTACTTTGTTATTTGTATTTTATTTTATTATCATTATTAATTATTTATTGTATATACATGTTTTTTATGTTTATAATATGTTTATTACTCAATGCTATGGCAACATTGTATACAGTCATTCCAATAAAGCTAATTTGAATTTGAGAGAGAGAGAGCGTGAAATAGAGAGATAGAGAGAGAGAGAGAGAGAGAGAGAGAGAGAGAGAGAGAGAGAGAGAGAGAGAGAGAGAGAGAGAGCTGACAAAACAAGGGTAGGACTGCACAGCTTAATACATTGAACAACTTGCATTTCATGTCTCATCTCACAAGAGCACGATTATTTTGAAAATGGCATATTACAACTACAGTCATAGCTGCACTGAATTAATCAGTGGTGCACTTCAAAATAAAAAAACACATAGAAACATATTATTAAATACATATATAAACTTATAGCATCCATTCTTTTTCTGTTTGCATTAATTAAAGGCTGATTAGAGGCTGTAACTAAGTAAATGTCACATGTAACAGATGCTCAAGAATGTGTTTAGGCTATTTTATAACTATGCAATACAGCATATCATATGCATCACATATTTTATGTGATCCAGCTAAAAAAGAGCATGAAACACGTGTGTGTGTGTGTGTGTGTGTGTGTGTGTGTGTGTGAGTGTATGTGTGTGTGTCATATCTCTATGTTGCGGTTTAAGTTTCCATTCTGCCTGCTTTGCCTTTAAGAAGCAATAGCGAAACAACGAGGAAGTGAAAATGAAATTTACTTTCGTGTTTCAGCCTGCAGCCAATGAGCGGATCAGCTCATACACTACTATGGTAAAGGCTGATGTTAGTTGCTTATCCTATCTATGGTCTCGCGTAGCCAGACACGGATTGTGGGCGTGTCTTGAGTAACCTCTCTGGAGCAATAAAATACCTGGAGAGAGCTATCCGTTAGCATCCCCATTCATCTCTATGTCAGTGCTCAGCTAGCGCAGGCGTCCCAGAAAGAGAGCTTGAGGTTGCATCTTTGCTCATGGGCTCTCAGTTCCGGGATTGGGTGTCACGTGACTGATCACTCGTCAATGGAAATAGATAGGGGGAAATATAAATCTATTTCACTCTTTAAGAGCCCATCAGAAGCAATCCGTCGCCGGGTGACGATGTGCTTTAATGTAATAAAATTGTTAAAATCTAAATTATTTTTGGAACATTTTTATTTCGTCATAAAACACGACTACTTTTGAATGGCTGTCTGTGAGGAAATATGCTTTTTGCCATCGGGTGGTGTAGTTCCTGCATCTTAACAGCAGGTGCTAACAGGGACCTGCTAACCAGCCACTTTCTAACCCCCTCGTCCCGTCTAGCAACCTAATTAATATTCATAAGCTATGCCATCGATATGATTCGTTCATTCGCTAACTGACTAGCGGCCTCTTGCAAATGCTTCTCCATGCCAGTCAATCAGTGAGCGAACATCTTGGCACGTCTTTAATATTAATTAGCTTTGCCTTCATCGTAGTAGGATTTGTAAGCAAGCAAAGTGAGCGCACATACACGCCCTCTAGATCGAGCAAACACTCTCGCACAGTCCAGCTGGGGATTTCCACCCAAGAGCTTGTTTCCTTCACTTGTTTTGCTTTCGATCCGAAGAGCGAAATCAAACCCAATTAACTTTTCCTTTTGATATCGAGAGCCACAGATTGTCAAGAAACTTCAAAGACTCCTTTGCTGTGTAATTCCCAAAGTGATTTGCACGCACTACAGGTAATACATCGCATTTCCGCATTTATTTATGGGGCTCATGTACATATAAGTGGATGTTTATGCTGTAGGCCACATAGTTGCAGGAGTGAGTTTAAAAGCGAAAGTCATGGACTGTTTGGGTCCAATAGGAATCAAGGCATGTTTATTTTCACATTTGAATTGACTTGTCCACACTTACACACTTATTTGAGGAGGCTGAACTCATCTGATTTAGTTTGCTGTAGAAACGATTGGGACGCAATGGCCAGTGCAGTGTAAGAACGGATTAGTAGCTACTTAATAACGTGGTAAAAAATGATTTATGTTGTTTGGAAGGACATATGGACAGTGTCGCTGCTGTTGTTGTAACTTAGGCCTATATGAACATGTAATATGTGTAATAAGGGCTCTATAATGAATGGCTAATGTATTTGGATCCACTATGAACAATAATGCATGGATATCGGGTGATGTTGTGTGGTTTATATTCCAAATGATTTTCTAATGTAGCTTTTCCTTCTCTCGTTTTGTGTTCATATTGTGCCTGTCTAGTCTGGTTGTTTTTCGTATGGAGTATGATTGTTGATGTGTGTGTTATATTGCTGGTGTGTATTGTGATTGCTGTGTTCACTCTTATTTCTGGACCATAAAAAGTTCAAAGGTCAAAGCGACAAACGGGTGATTTTAAAGCATGGGTTTTCATTATGATTAACTATAAACCTTTTTTATGTGCCTGAATTGGTTAAGTAGTAACTTGTGATTTAATTACATACAAAAAGGATAAACAAACACGAGTACTTTTCATTTTTGTCATCAGGTATGATGACATGTTGGACCACATCATGCAGTCTCTTAGATAAACTCTTTCTCTCTCACACACGCACACACATTTTACATCCTCCATTTATGTTTTTTGAAGTTATGAAAAGTGAATACCATGATAACCATTATATTTTTTCTTTCTTTTATTTGTAGTCATTTTCAGTGAATTGTGATCCGCTTGGTTTCACCTGGTTAGTTTTTAGAGAAAGGTAGTCAACATGCTTCCCGTACAATCATGGTGGAATGTACAACCTGTTCAAAGAGGAAAAGTAGCTGTTAAAATTTGACACATTCCAGATGTGTTTGTCTCTCTCTGTCTCTCTCTCTCTAGGCCAGCATGCCGGTGGAGAGAATGCGTATGAGACCGTGGTTGGAAGAGCAGATAAACTCGTGTCAAATTCCGGGGCTCAGATGGGTCAACAAGGTACATAAAGTGATGCTAACAGTGGCGATTCACTATACATGTGGCTATGGCAGTTCAAAATGTGTCTTTGTACAGGATTGCATTGTGTTAATCAGGATTGTTATGATCAAAACTATTTTTTGTGACCTTCCTCATTTAAATGTTACTACGTGCACAGTGCACACACACACACGGTGCGTTTTGGGTGTGTCAAAACTTGTGACATGTTTTGCATGTTATTTGCTTGCAGGAGAAGAGAATATTCCAGATTCCATGGATGCATGCTGCGCGGCATGGATGGGACGTGGAGAAAGATGCTCCTCTCTTCCGAAACTGGGCCATACATACAGGTGCGGTCCCTATACACACTCAAACTGACAATTCTGGAGATAAATGAGATATGATTGTACACATTCAGGCTACATTTTCTAAAGAAAATGCGAGTGGCGCTTGCCTGTGTAACACTCAAAAGCAAGTAATTGGGATGTTAGGGAGATGGACTAGATGAATGCTCAACAGTTCAAGACTTTCTTGAGACTGTCAGTTTTACATTTATTTACTTGGCAGATGCTGGTATCCACAGCAAATGTTCAGGCATGAAACTCTGAATGGTGCAAGGATCTTTTATCTTGTTATCTGTTAGCCAATCTGCTTGTTCATGTGTGATTGTTAAGCCAATCGGCCTACATGGAGAGTCATTTGACGTGAAAACAGGTAGCCAATAAACATGCGTACTCTCTCTTTGCCTAACATTTAAATTTGCTCAGCTTGCTAGTAAGTCCGTTTCACTGCAGTGTGCTGCAAGAGTTTTCTCTGAAAATGCTATTTACTGAGGAGGTTGCTGGGGCCTTTTCTTTATCAGCTTATATGTTAAGGTTTTATTGGCCATGACACATAGAAGCACGTCTTCAGCAGGGTAAACCATAGCTAAATCAGGCATAGTAAATGGCATATTGCTATTTTAGGTCATTAGTTTAAATAAATCCACACATTGCTAGGCTAAGTCACTAGGTAAACAAACTCCGGGCTTTCCTCATCCAGAGACACATTATGAGTCAGTTCACAAGCCATTTAGCCTTTCGGCCAAATTGGCCCAGGCACACATAGAGATTAAGTTAATTAGCATTATGCCATTTGGCCAAGCAGGCCAAAGCACACTTAGCTAGCATACAATCTGTGCACATGGTTTTTCGGAGCAGCAGCAGTACACAAGTCTTGGTGGTAGATTTGCTTGATTGGTTCTTTATGTGTTTGTACAGCTTCCCTGCTTTGTTGGGGAATTGTATTTATGTCTGATTGTGTGGCAGCTTGTCATACAGTACATGCTTGATGCAGTATGTCTTGTGTTTTTCTAATTGTGCAGCAGCATGTCCACATTCTTAACTCAGTATGTCTATGTGTATGTTCTAGCAGTAGCAAGTCTTCATACTTACTGTATAGCAGTAGAAGCAGCAGCAGCAACATAGCAGATCTAGTCGGCCAAGACCAACACCCTATCAATATGTCTTACCCATATTAACATACTAAATCTTTCTGAAAGGTTTCAGGACTGAACTTGCATTCCAGACATTTATCAGTTTGTATGTTCCTTGGAAATCAAACCCATGACGCGTTGTTAGTAGGGCTGGAAAAAAAATCTATTCTGTTACAAATCGTGCTTCTTGGTATTTAAACGATTTTAAATATACTTTTTTTTTTTTTAAATACGATTTAATTTAATTAAAAAAACACATGTTTATCTTAATGGTACAATGATTTATAGATAATTTTTTTTGTCTTTTCAAGTTTTTATGTTTAGTTCTTTAATGCACCACTGCTACAGCCATCAAGTGCCATTTGTTCACTGTTGGACATCAAAATACTCTGCTGTGATCAATGTCTTTATAATCTAACAGCCAGGGTATTTATGTGCAGTGGCGGGACATTTTGCACATTTATACGCCACTGTCGACAAGAAATGCCACAAGACACAAAGACACAGGCTTGAAGAAACACAACTGATTATATTTTGAAGAACAGATTAAAGAAATGCTGGCGATGGGCTTGTTCAAATAGCTTTTTTGTTCAGAAGTTCATTTGCACTTTGGCATCAACGTGCATAGCGCTATCATGTCTTGCAGAATAGGAGCAAATTGTGAGTTCTCGCATTTTATTACCTATGCCAGTCATCTGGGAGCAGTTTGTAAGAATAGTGTTGTCTATGAGAATGCTGCATAGGAGCTCAGACTATCTCAGGATGCTTATGCAAATATCATGCAACGACATTGGGACTACAGGTGAATTGTCATGTGTGTCATAATTCAGTACAGCCCCAGAAATGGTTCTTGAACAAGTTTACTCTTTAGCCTCCATTTGTATGTTGCAAACTTATCATTATGATAATAGTAATAGCCTGTGGTAATTAATGTTATATTTAATATTCTAAAATAACTAAATTAGTTTGATTAGTTTTAATTATATATTTTTGAATTCCAGTGGACATAATGCAGCCTTATATATGGGTTCCTTTGCACTAACTTGTTGCCTAGCTCAGACAGCGCACTGACTGGTCAATTGGTAGTTTTGCACATATCTACCTTTTACCCTCAAGTTATATAATACAGAATGAAACTATTGTCATTTCAGACACAACTGTTCTTCAATATTTTCTTTCTGAGAAAAGGGAGTTTTTATGAAGTTTTTATATCAAAACTTCAAATAGCAATACTTAAAGAATTGCAATATCACAATACCTATAGAATTGGCTTGGAAATATCATTGGAATATCAAATCGGGAGGTCTGTGGTAATTCCCAGCCCTAGTTATTAGTGCCGTGCTCTATCGTTTTAGCTACAGGATATACTAGGCTACTCAACATGCCATATTTTTGGGGGCCTGCATTTTGTTGTCATTATCAAAAAATACAGTATTTATCAATATCAAATGTGTGTGAATTGTGAGGTTTCCATTTTCAAGAATAATTACAGTAATTCTCTGCATCGCTGAAATGCAGTACAGATAGAGAGGAAAATAACAATGTTGAGACGTGTTCACACACATATGCTTATTAGTGAGTTTCATTAAAGAGTGTGAACAAATACTAGTGATTTGTCTCTGGAGCAGTTCTTGTTTTTGAACGTATCTGTGTGTGCGATGCTGAACACTCAAGGTGTTTATTAGTTGAAAACATAAAAATCAATCATGCCTGTTTTCTATATTCCATTGCATTTGGTAGAAAGTGGCTCTTTTGCACCCCTAATTTAGTATATTTGCAATTGCGTGATTGTGTCATGTCAGCTTTGTCAAAGCCAGATGAGATATTGGCATTCAAGAATTCAACCTCTAATTTGAAGAAACATCTAGAGGTAAACTTCAGATGTCTGCTTTCTAGATTATATATCTATGTAATGTAAATGAGCTATCACTGATAATATTGGGCTGCTGTGTGAGAAAGGCAACATTAGCGGTCTGTATTATGGAACTGCTATGTAATTAGCGTTAGCTCGCTAACTCTACCTATATCACCACATTAGTTGAGGCTAACCGCTTCATACCCCAGCAATGGAGTGTCACCTATTTGTGTCTTTGGATTTGACAGCGAAATCACAAGCTCTCAGATTTTAAATCGGCTTTCGTGCCGAGCTGCAGACATGGAGAGACTCTCTTACGTTCACATCAAGCGTTTGACTCACTTCAAACATAGGTATTATGCATGTATACTAGACAATCGACTCTTGGATTTGGACCAATGAGTATGTCCTGATGTTCACTATGTTCAATCTTGTATTCATTCTGATATATCATGCATTCCAATCAGAGGTTGTGCTAAAAATAAACATTATCTGCCACTCGGATGGATATGAGTTTGTAAATTTGTTGAATTTAGCACATCTTATTAAATAACACCTGTATTAAATGTGTAAGTATCTTATATAGTTACCAAAATGGTTTCCATTATTTAATGAATGGCTAAATCCAAGTTGATGAATTAAAGTGGCGTGCTGATCTACAAATTTCTCCTCCAAAGATCCATCAGGTATGTTCGTGGTTATCATATGGATATCGGTTGCTTTGATGGTCAGTTGGGTCAAATTGCGTTCTTGCCGCAAGTGAACAGAGTTTGTTTGGAATTGGACCTACCTTATCTAGGCGGTCTCAGACCAGTTGCCGATCCGAACGCGATTGCCATGTTCATATATGCCTAAATGAACTGAGCTAAATGAGGAAATGCTGAAGGTTCAGAAACAAATACTCCAATGAGCCAGATGTGAAAACATCTGCTTTTAAATAGTAATTGCACACCTCACCAAGCTGCACGATTTGAGTGATCATTTCTTGTCTGTAACACAGTTATGTGCCATTTCCCCTAACTTTAAATGTGAGCAATAGTAATAATGGCAATGCAATTTAAAAAGTTTAAGTGTTCAATTTGTTTTGGTTTTCCACTCCCAAATTTTAGGGAAATACCAACCAGGTGACAAACCGGACCCTAAAACATGGAAGGCGAACTTCCGCTGTGCGATGAACTCTCTGCCTGACATTGAGGAGGTGAAAGACAAAAGCATCAAAAAGGGAACAAACGCTTTCAGGGTGTACAAGATGCTGTCAGCGTCCGAAAGGCAGTCAAAGAGAGGTCAGTCAAATATACGTCAATGTTATATTTCATGACATCACAAAGAGGGGCCTTCATTTTCATTCTGACATGTCTGGACATTATGATACAGAGTTTTGGAAATCAAATGCATAAAATATATGGTTAGTTTGGGGGATGAATCTAATGAAACCTGTCAAAAACACATTTGGCTATTTTTCACCCCTAAATCGAAAGAAACAAATAAGAAATGATATTTAATGAGAAAAATCTCATTCTTTAAGGCAAAAATAAATACATAAATAAATCAAATAAACATAAGCATAAAAAAATCATTGAATTACAGTAATGAAAATCTCATGAAAACCATCATGGAGAATAATGGTGAATTACAAAAATACATCTGAGCGGGGATGTGCTTCATATGAAATATGACCCGGACATGTTCTTGACAGGTTTTATGAGATTCACCCTTTTGGTCTTTATTTGTTTATTTCAACTAAAGCGTGCATTTATCTGAATGTGTGTGTCTTTCTCAAAGGGAAAAAGAGGGCATTTGAAAAAGAAGAAAAGATAAAGGTAATTGAGATGAAAGTTTAAGTACTCTCACACTTAAAGATGCTGTAAATGATAGATTAAAGCAGATTAAATGATACAGAGCAACAGCTGAATGTAACTGAGCTGCAGTGTGTTTGTGTATCAATTCCAGGCTGTGGGACCGTGCCCCGCGCCATCAGGTTGGGAAAATAGTAATGGCTTTTCAGCCTGTATAATCCCAGTAACAGTCAAGGAAGAGGCAGATTGCTCTGGTACAGGTACTGAACTTCCTGCTCCACCCTGCACACCTGTGCTCAGGTCATGTGTGTTAATACAGGTGGAACCTGTTCTTTGCAGGCACAATAATTCACATAGCTAGAAAGGAGTTCAGATTTGAAGCAGTATCTGGTCTGTGGGTTGATTCTATTCTGTACAAACATGCTCATCTCAATGTGACATTACACTGAATTTTCAGACATGAGATATAATAATAATAATTAGTCATGAAACCTAGCAAGAAAATGTCCTGGTCATATTCAACCCCCAAAAATATCAAATGCTATTTTGCATAGAGAAAATGAACCCTACATTTGGGACCATTAATGTTTTTCTGTTTTGACATTATTTTTAGGACACTTAAGCTAATTGTTTTTATTTTTCTTCATTTACTTTTACTATTTCCATTGTTTTCAATTATAATTTTTAACTTGGAAAAAAAAGCAGCAATTTATTTTGTGAAATTTGGTTTTGTTCAATTAATTTTATTATAAAATGAGGTAAAAATTAAAGGCAGTATCAAGGGAGTACTAGTATGACATATTATTACTTTTTTCTCATTGGGGTAATGATTTTTATTTGCATTGCAGGAATAATAATTGAGGGGTAAAATGTTCGTAACTGTCATAAAAATAATGTCACAGTGTAAAAAATCTTAATGTCCTAAAAAATAGGTTTCTTTTTCTATATTTCTATTCCTTTGATGTTGGTGTAAGACAAGACCAAGACATTTTCTTGACAAGTTTTGTGAGAATCACTCAATAGGTTTCATTGGTGTTTGTACTGATATTCACAGTTTTGTAATTAATTGGTTGTGCATACTATAATATCGTGTCTATACCAATAACTGGCACAATTTCGTCAGTCTCTAAAGAATAGCACTCAAAAAACAGCTTTAACTTAAAATGTTTGCATAATAATTCACCTAAATTTGCATAATAATTCACTCTCATCATTAACTCACTATCAGGCCATTCAAGATGTGTATGACTTTCTTCCTTCTGCAGAACACAAATTTATATTTTTAGAAGAATATTTCAGCTCTTTTGGTCCTTACAATGCAAGTGAATGTTTAGGCAATTTCAAGTGAAAATTTAAGTCTGAAAAGCATGTAAAGGCATCATAAAAGTAATTCATATGACTCAAGTGGTTTAATCCATGTCTTCAGAAGTGATATGACAGGTGTGGGTTGAGAAACAGATCAAAGTTCTTTTTTTACTATTAATTCCTGGCCCAGTAAGTGGCGATATGCACGAAGAATGTGAATCGTTAAAAACAAAAGAATAACAATGTGAAAGTGAAAGTGGGGATTGATCGTAAATATGAACTTAAATATTGATCTGTTTCTCAAACTCATTGATCTGTTTCCCCCTTAACCACTGGAGTCATATGGATTACTTATATGTGCTTTTTGGAGTTTTTAAAGTTCTAGCCACCATTCACTTGGTTCACACCATTCATATTTTGTGTTATGCAGAACAAAGAAAGTCACACACATCTGGGATGGCATGAAGGTGAGTAAATGATGAGAGAATTTTCATTTTTGTGTGAATTATTCATTCAATTTTCCTTGATTACTTATGCGTAGAATTTTAAGCTTAACAGTTTGACGTAGCACAAAACAAAGATGCAATATCAGTGGATCTCTGTCTCTGACAGACTATTGTCTGCAAATAGATCAAAAGTGTAACAGTCGATTTCAATATTATTTTAGGCTTTTCCTTATAAAACAGGACTTATGAATGGGCCCATAAAAAAACAACAGCATTTTGTTTTGTGTTCCTCAGTCACTTCACCTCTCACAACGGCCTGTTTATTTGAGTTCTTTTTTTCAGCTGACCCTCCCCCATCCTAGTTTACATACAGTATTAAAAACACATCATTTCACAGCTGTTTGACCCGCTGTAGTTGCCATATATCACAAAGCTAAAAAGAGGTGAACTTGCCTTTGCATAACTCAAATTCAAAAGCCTTCTTATAAACGCTTGAACTCTTTATGGCACCGAATTTACCTGTAGAATAAGAGAGCAGCTGTGATCATAACTCCTACTCAGTATAAAGCCAGCCTCAAAAGCTTCTGTTTGCATTATTAAAGAGTCTTTTGATTTGCCTTTAGAAGTGATTCTGTATGTATGCCTCATTAAACGATCAGTTAGTTAGACTAGGAAAGGTGTTAAAAATAGTTAATAATTAAGAGTTAACCCAAAATCAAAAGAAAAAAATAAGACATGATATTTTGTAAAAAAGGAAATGCAGCTTATTGTAATTTTTACCAGATACAGTGATTATTTTCTTTTTAATAAAATCAGCATGAAATCAGTGTCAGAAACAAACTTTTCCATTTAAGGAGCAATATTTGCACCCTGGATTGGATTTTCTAATGGATTTCTAATCATAAAAAAAGACTGTCAACCTTTAATGTTAAGTACATAAATTTAATTAACATAAAATCAATTTGAGATATTACATCTTATATTTTATGCAATAAATATAAAATAAGGCCTAGAGTATAATATTAAGAAATACTGTATATCAGATGCCACAAAATAATACACCAAGAAATACATTTTTGCCCCCCACACTTTGTCACTTTCGATGGCATTTGAGCCTCCGTTATTTTCTGACCCTGATTATATCCATATACACCAAATGAGCCAAAACATTATGACCACCTACCTAATATGCTGTTGGTCCCCTGTGTGCCACCAAAACATCAACAACCTCTACAATGGCCTCTACAAGACTCCTGAAGTTGTCCTGTGGTATCTGGAACCAAGACATTAGCAGCAGATCCTTCAAGTCCTGTAAGTTACGACGTGGAGCTGCTGTGGATCGGACTTGTTGGTCCAGCAGATTACACAGATGCTCAATCGGATTGAGATCTGTGGAATTTGAACTCATCATCATGTTCCTCAAACCATTCCTGAACAATGTGTTCAGTGTGTTCAGTGTGGCAGTGTGCATTATCCTGCTGAAAGAGGCCACTGCCATCAGTGAATACCATTGCCATGAAGGGGTGTACCTGGTCTGCAACGATGTTTAGGTAGGCGGACGACAGCTGCTCCTCTCCGGGCGAACCGTAGTCAACCTCCGACCCCCAGTGGACAGAGCGCCCCTCCACTTTCCTGGCGACGCGTGGGGACATTCCTCCGCCCCTGGCATAGGCCCTACCGCTCCGGCCGGTTGGGGAGTTACTTCCCTCCTCCCCTCGTGGACGGCGGTCATCCCTCGACCCCTCCACATCTCTGGGGACGCCAGGGCACTCCTCCACCCCCGGTAGCGGCTCCCTCGCTCCAGGCGGTCGGGGAATCCAGTCCCCACTCGCCCCGTGGACGGCGGCCGTTCCCCGTGTCCAGGCAGTCGGGCCACTCCATCACCCGGCAGATGGCAGCGGCGCTCCCCTGGGTGGACGGCAGTGTCGAGGACTCTGCGATGGGCATCCCTCCTCCTTCCTGGGTTTCGGCACCAATGTAACACGGGGTTACGATGGGCAAGGAGGAAGCGAGAACCGGCTTGTCAACGTAAATAATATTTGAACTTAAACAAAAAGCACAAACACACACACAATGGGCATGTCCGTGATTGATCTCTCTCTCTCAAACCGTCGTCACCGGCTGCCTTTATCCCTCGCGTGCCCCATCAGGCCGATTAGGGACCAAGCGTGCGACATTCCAGCCTGCCCCCTCCACTCCACACCATCATTACAATTTTTTGTGACTTGTGCCACTGTAGATCTTCTGTCGATTCAGACCAGACAGGATTGCCTTCATTGCCCTCGCACATCGATGAGCCTTGGGTGCCCAAGTTGCCGGGTTGCGGTTTGTTACTCCATTGTCAGTTGGTAATCACAAATGCTGAAAACCAGATGGCCCAGTCATGTGGCCATAACAATTTGGTCCTTGTCAAAGTCACTCTTTGAAAGGTTTTTACTCTTGCCCATTTCTCCTTCATTCAACTCGTTGACTACAAGAACTGATTGTTCGCTTACCATCTAATCTACCCAGATGATCATCGTTATTCGCTTCACCTGTTTTGGCTCATCAGTGTGTGTGTGTGTGTGTGTATATATATATATATATATATACAGACGTGGCCAAAAGTATTGGCAGTGAGATAAATTTTGTTTTTTGCAAAGTTTGCTTGATTTTTTTTTTTTTTATTGAAAATTATTATTTTTAACATGTTTCTATGGAAAACAATGATAAGCATTTCATAAGTTTGAAAGGCTTTTATTGGCAAAAACATTAAATATATATGCAAAGAGTCAATACTTACAGTGTTGGCGCTTGTTCTTTATAACCTCTGCAAATCGCTCTGGCATGCTGGATATCAGCTTCTGGGCCAAATCCTGACTGATTGCGATCCATTCTTGTCTTATTAGTGCTCGGAGTTGATCACAATTTGTGGGCTTCTGCTTGTCCACTCGCCTTTTCAGGATTGATAAGGCAAGGTTCTCTATGGGATTAAGATCCGGGGAGTTGCCTGGCCATGGATCCAAAATTTCAATGTAATGATCTCCGAGCCACTTCATTATCTCACTTGCCTTGTGACATGGTGCTCCATCATGCTGTAAAATGCATGGATCATCACCAAATTACTCCTGGATCGTTGGGAGGAGTTGCTCTTGCAGGATGTTTTGATACCATTCTTTATTCATGGCAGTGTTTTTGGGCAGAATTGTGAGAGAGTCCACAACCTTGGATGAAATGCAATCCCACACTTGGATGGTCTCAGGATGCTTCACTGTTGGCACGACACCGAACTCATGGTAGTGTTCACCTTTTCTTCTCCAGACTATCAATTTTGCAGATGTCCCAAACAGTCGGAAAGGGGCTTCATTAGAGAAAACAACTTTGCACCAGTCTTCTGCTTTCCAATCCTTGTACTTCCTGCAGAATTTCAGTCTGTCCTTGATGTTTTTCTTGGAGAGAAGTGGCTTCTTTGCTGCCCTTCTTGAGACCAGGCCATTGCCCAAAAGTCTTTGCCTCACTGTGCATGCAGATGCACTCACACCAATCTGCTGCCAATATTGAGGAAGCTCTGCACTGGTGGTGACACGATTCCATTGCTGACTCCTCAGGAGGAGATGGTCCTGGCGCTTGTTCGACACTCTGGGACGTCCTGAAGCGTTCTTCACTGCAGTTGAACCTCTCCTTGAAGTTCTTGATGATCCGGTAAATCAGACATGGGCAACAAATGGCCAAAAGCGTTTTTTTTTTTTTGGGGGGGGGGGGGGGGGGGTATTTGAGTTAACTTGCATTGGGACATAACGTGTCTCCACAAGCGTTTAACATTCTCAGAGTTGCCAGATAAGAGACGAAACACCCCCAGTTTGAGATTTATACTTGCACAAATTGGAAATATTCTGCCTAATGTTATACTTATTTTGTGCAATCTGGCAACCATGCACGCTAAAAACACTATTTCTATCTCGCTTTCCCCTTTGAACAAACTATGCGATCTGTAGTGCAATATTCTGCTCAAGGAAAAGTGTTATATGGCTACTCCGTGTACATTCTTGAGGCTGCTTGTGATGTTTGCTGCTACTTTGCTGGTAAACCTTCTCAGTGATTAAATATAAAAGTAGATCTCGGGAACATTGACATACGAGGAAAAGCAAGCCAGGGACAAATATGTATATGTTTTTTTTATTTGTGCAATTTAGAAATGTTGAAGTTCCTTCGCACCTGTATGATAATCTAACTCTTACAGTAATTATTTATCATAGTCATGTAGCCGGTGTTATTCAGTTGTGTGCTGAAAGTCAAACCATCGAGGAGACCCACATCATGACCCTTTTAGCATGTAAACGGGTAATATTTTAGAAAAAAACATGTAAACTCACCCGCTTTGCAACAAACATTAATAGTTCTATACATTTAAATTTTTGTATTTATTAAAACAGACCCCTGATGTAGAGATTGTTAAATTGAATAATAAATTAACAGGGAGGTAGAGATGGTAAAATAAATTTACTAGCTCAGCATTTATTCAGTTTTTAATGTCTGATAGAAAAGTATCTACCTTTGTAGAGCAACACAATACTTTCAGCAATTGCAGCAAAGTCCCTTTAGTCACAGATAAACTTCAGAAAATTGAGTACACAACTATTTCTGGGCTTAAAAGGT
Organism: Moxostoma hubbsi; assembly: GCA_032164185.1. NCBI lineage: Eukaryota > Metazoa > Chordata > Actinopteri > Cypriniformes > Catostomidae > Moxostoma > Moxostoma hubbsi. The sequence continues at coordinate 37,842,261 of JAVLUX010000025.1, read as the reverse complement.
ACAAAAACCAAATCAATGGAGAACATTATATCTGTTTTATCTATTTAAAGCCCAATGTAGCCCCTTTACCAAAATAGTTGCCCACCAAATGTTTCTTTCGGGTGCAATATTCTTTGCAGCAATTTCCTTGCATGTGAGGCCATTTTGATGCAAAGCGACGATGGCTGCATGTCTTTCTTTAGAAGTAACCATTGTGAAAAAGAACACAATGATTGGAAGCACTTCTTCCCTCCTTTTATAGCAATGAGTCTGCTCATAATATCCAATCAGAATGATAGAGTGATTTCACATGACTAGCACTTGTTCACACTTTCCCAGGTGCCGCTGATATGATTAGTGAAATGATGTTAGCTAGTCATTTTGTGCCAGGGCCAATAAACAGTGAAATTTGTTTTTTTGTGATAAAGTAATTTTTTTGGCCAATGAATCTTTTTGCAATTATTTAAAATGGATCTGATCACTCTGCACAATAATCTAGAAACAATGTGAATCAACACCACAACAACTGAAGCGGAAAACTTTGCGAAACACAACATTTATGTCACTGACGATAATTTTGGCCACGGCTTTACATATATATATATATATATATACTGACTTGTTTTAAGAGATTCCCATATTTATAATTGAGGATAGGTTATGATTATGCTGCACCTATCATTCGCTGCTGTCTTGTCTTTCTGCCGTGGACCTGTTTATCTTGATCTCCTTGTTACTGTGTTTATTCATGTCCACCGTTTTCTGTTTCCCCCTTCAAACTCATAACACACTCGATTCGGGTAAAAGGTGAGCTTAGTGTTTGTTTAGTCAGTTGTCAGCATTGATATGGGGTTGTGATACACATTGAATTGAGAAAGCAACAAAAATACCACTGTAATTCATTTACAAAAGACTTTCAGCTAGTTAATTTGTTTTTAAACTTGTTTCCATCATTGTTTTATAGAGTCATTGTAGAGGATTAATTCACCCAAAAATATGTCATTCCAAATATTACTTTCTTTCTTACATGTAACACAAAAGGAGAAATTATGAAGAATATACTGTACCTGCTGCTCATTTCTATTTAATTACAATAAATGAGGATTTCAAGCTTCATAAAGGACATAAAAGTAGCGTAAATGTAGCCCATGCGAATATGTTGTTAAGTATAATAAGTCATTATTAACTGAAAATATTAAAGGGATAGTTCACTCAGAAATGAAAAATACTTCATCATTTACTCACCCTCATGTCATATAAGACGTGCAAGACTTTCTTCGGCAGAACACCTGAGTATCTCAGTTCTGTTGGTCCTTTCAATGTAAGTGAATGTTGGCCAGAAATCTGAAGGTTTAAAAAGCAGATAAGAAAAAAGTATAAAAGTAATCTTTAAGACTCCAGAGGTTTAATCCATGTCTAATCCAATGACACGAGTGGATGAGAAACAGATCAATATTTAAGTCCTTTTTTACTATAAATCTTTCACATCTGAGTCAGAAAGTCACACATCTGGGATGGCATGAGGGTTAAAAATGTAAAGGGTTCCCTTTAAATTTTGCCCTAGCTCTCCAAGTCATGAGAAAGTGTTGTCCGATTCATAACCAAGTTCTTTTGAGCTGAATCTTTCCAATGAATCATTGATCCAGTTCACAAAACTGTCTGAATTAACTGTTCACAGGCTAATCCATTTGCAGAGGTTTATCTAGTTAACAGCTATCTGGAGGTGAAGATTATCACTCAAAGTTGACTGCAGAACACTTGGTTTAAAGTCGTCTGGACCACTTTTATGGTGCTTTTGTATCCTTTTAGTTTGAAAGCTCCAGTGCCCATTCAGTGTAACTGCTGGGTTAAAGAGCGACCAGTATATTCTTGAAAATTTCTCCTTGAGAAGGTTTGGAATGACATGTGAGCGGATATAAACAATGACAGAATTTTCACTTTTGTGTGAACTATTCCAGTGAAAAATGGCACATCCACTTAAGGAACACAGGCACTTCCCACTTCAATGTTCTCCATATTTACTCTCTCTTCCCTGTTCCTGTTCCTCAGAATTTGGTGGGCAGAGCCCTGCAGACGATCACTTGATCATCAACGATCTGCCCGATGTGTGTCAAACCATTGAGGTGGTGACGGAAAATGAGCAGGCCGTGACCTCTAGTGACCCTTACCCCTTACAGATCTCCCCTGTCTCCTCGTATGGAGGTTGGTTTGACACTCACACTCACACACACTTTGGCACATAGTTATATGAGCTATACAACATTACTAAATGGCTCCCTGGAATTCTTGATTCTGATTGATCAATCGCAGCACTGATTGGTCAAATGTTTTTGTATAGTGGCTGCTAAATGGCATCAGATTTTCTCTTATTAAAGGAGGAAATGGCTCCCTTGGTAACATCAACAATCACAGCTATTTATAAAATGACTCTGACATCATTAAATTGATTTACTTCAATCAGTCACTGTTTGCAGATACCATAGAAACATTGGCATAACCAGAAAATGACTTTGGTGGGCCTCGATAAAAATGGTTGGACACATTTTTGTAGCACGTGGAAAGCACTACTCTACACAAATATAAATATATATATACACAGTGCATCCGGAAAGTATTCACAGCGCTTCACTTTTTCCACATTTTATGTTACAGCCTTATTCCAAAATTGCTAAAAAAATATTTTCCTCAATTCTACAAACATTACCCCATAATGACAATGTGAAAGATGTTTGTTTGAAATCTTTGCAAATTTATAAAAAAAAAAAAAAAAAAAATCAAAAAAGAAAAAAGAAAAAAAAAACACATGTACATAAGTATTCACAGCCTTTGCTCAATAGTTTGTTGAAGCACCTTTGGCACCAATTACAGCCTCAAGTATTTTTGTGTATGATGCTACAAGCTTGGCACACCTATTTTTGGGCAGATTCTCCCATTCTTCTTTGCAGGACCTCTCAAGCTCCATCAGGTTGGATGGGGAGCGTCGGTGCACAGCCATTTTCAGTTCTCTCCAGAGATGTTCAATCGGGTTCAAGTCTGGGCTCTGGCTGGGACACTCAAGGACATTCACAGAGTTGTCCCGTAGCCACTCCTTTGTTATCTTGGCTGTGTGCTTAGGGTCATTGTCGTGTTGGAAGATGAACATTCACCCCAGTCTGAGGTCCAGAGTGCTCTGGAGCAGGTTTTCATCAAGGATGTCTCTGTACATTGCTGCATTCATCTTTCCCTCGATCCTGACTAGTCTCCCAGTTCCTGCCGCTGAAAAACATCCCCACAGCATGATGCTGCGACCACCATGCTTCATTGTAGGGATGGTATTGGCCAGGTGATGAGTGGTGCCTGGTTTCCTCCAGACATGATGCTTGCCATTCAGGCCAACGGTTTCATCAGATTGGTTTCTCATGGTCTGAGAGTCCTTCAGGCAGCTGTCATGTGCCTTTTACTGAGGAGTGGCTTCCGTCTGGCCACTCTATCATACAGGCCTGATTGGTGGAGTGCTGCAGAGTTAGTTCTTCTTCTGGAAGGTTCTCCTCTCTCCACAGAGAAATGCTGGAGCTCTGTCAGAGTGACCATCAGGTTTTTGGTCACCTCCCTGACTAAGGCCCTTCTCCCCTGATCTCTCAGTTTGGCCGGGCGGCCAGCTCTAGGAAGAGTTCTGGTGGTTCCAAACTTCTTCCTTTTACGGATGATGGAGGCCACTGTGCTCATTGGGACCTTCAATGCTGCACACATTTTTCTGTAACCTTCCCCAGATCTGTGACTCAATACAATCCTGTCTCGGAGGTCTACAGACAATTCCTTGGACTTCATGGCTTGGTTTGTGCTCTGACATGCACTGTTAACTGTGGGACCTTATATAGACAGGTGTGTGCCTTTCCAAATCATGTCCAATCAACTGAATTTACCACAGGTGGACTCCAATCAGGTTGTAGAAACATCTCAAGGATGATCAGTGGAAACAGGATGCACCTGAGCTACATTTTGAGCGTCATGGCAAAGGCTGTGAATACTTATGTACATGTGATTTTATTTTTTATTTTTTTATAAATTTGCAAAGATTTCAAACAAACTACTTTCATGTTGTCATTATGGGGTATTGTTTGTGGAATTTTGAGGAAAATAATGAAATTGATCCATTTTGGAATAAGGCTGTAATATAACAAAATGTGGAAAAAGTGAAGCGCTGTGAATACTTTCTGGATGTATTTCATAAAAAAACAGTAGGCATCATATGTACAAAATCACATTGTGAATGTGAACTGTTTGAAAGTTTTCCAAAAGAACTTCCTTTTAGACATAATATGATATAGGCTTACATAACCATTAGGCATAATACTGAACGAATTGCAAAAAAGTGGTCAGACTAGTAAGGGCTACAGCATGTAGGAAAAGTTGTGATACATAAAACTTTTATGGAATATTTCAAAGACAATTTCAGGCACCTAACCAACAGGTGCTCCAAATATTGAATACAGTGTATATTGAATAATAATAATAATGACTCAATAACCTTTGGCATACCTTTCACACATCTTTACTTGGGTCGAGGGGGTGTACGTCATAAATCGAAGGTGTCAGGGATTGAAATTGTCCATAATTGACCAATTGATCATCACTGTCCAAATTCAAGCAAGTTCACATTCCAGATAAAACAAAGAGAGATTAACAGAGGGATACGTGCAGCTCAGCCGAAATGCAACTACTCTGTATTTCGGGCTCAGCTGCATTTCTATGAGTTTTCATCATCATCAGCCAGTGTCTCTGTGCTTTCAAAGGGAGCTGTCCTGTTTTGCGCATGTCAGGACAATGTCTATTGCCCAGTGTTTCCCCTACCATTATATAAGGGTGGCGCCCCGCCCCCCTAACGGCTCCCCCCGCCCCCCTTGAAGGTCAAGTAAATTTGATTTGATTTTCTTTATAGCGCCAGAATTTCCACGATGGCATGTCTTTTCTGTCTGTGTTTGCGCGTTTACAATTATCCCAATGAGTGCGCATGCGCGCACACTCACACACAAACAAACACTTGCGTCACATACAGATGAGCACTAGCAGACAGAGAGGGCGCGGCAGGAAATATGTCGCGTCAACCAGATGAAAACGCTCACAGGGCAAACATCCGCATCCGCGCGCCTGTCTGTCATCATCCTATTGCTAAGCCCTGTACAGGATAAATGAGTTTGATTCTGAATTACTCCTCATCAATTCCTGACATCTCTTTTGCTATGAACAAATTAGCAAAACAAATAATACAAAATAAAAACGCACACACAAAATTGGGCTTTTTGCTTATTGGTTCAAAGGGATAGATCACCCAAAAATGAAAATGAAAATAATTAGAAAAATGAAAAGATTGGTAGTGGCATAGTGGGCGAAAGCACATAACTGTTAATCAGAAGGTTGCTGGTTCGATCCCCACAGCCACCACCATTGTGTCCTTGAGCAAGGCACTTAACTCCAGGTTGCTCCTGGGGGATTGTCCCTGTAATGAGTGCACTGTAAGTCACCAAAGTGATCCAAAAAAAGTCATCCAAAGATAAAAGCGTCTGCCAAATGCATAAATGTAAATGTAAAAACTGGCCGAGAAACAGATCAACATTTATATGCTTTTTACTATAAATCTCCACTTTCACTTCAAAGTGGAAGTGACAGTGAAAGTGGAGATTTATAGTAAAGTATGACTTAATCTTTTTGACTTGATCTGAAACTTGATCTTTTTCACACCAACACTATCATATCCCGTCTAAAGTTATAGATTTAACCACTGTGGTATGGATTACTTTTATGCTGTCTTTATGTGATTTTTGGAGCTTCAAAGCTCTGGCCACCATTCGCTTGCATTGTATGGACCTACAGAGCTGAAGTATTCTTCTAAAAATCTTAATTTGTGTTATGCAGAAGAAAGAAAGTCACACATCTGGGATGGCATGAAGGTGAGTAAATGATGAGAGAAGTTTTATTTTTGGGTGAACTATCCCTTTAAATCTCTATGTTGTTTGGTTTTCAATGGCCAGTGGAAACTTGTAGAAACTGGTGGTAGATTTGATCCTCTGTGTGTGCAAACAAAACAAGCATATTATGGTGTAAACTAGATAATGTCTTTTTAGTGGAAAAATTGAACCAAAATGGTCACCCCCAAAACTCCAACATAACAGAATCTCTTCTAAATCTCAAAATAACAAAACATTAGACTCTAACAATGATCTCCTTTATGTTCATCTTGCACAAAAACACACAAAATAACACAAAATTTTAACATTTTCTCCATAACAGGCCGAGTAGAATTTTAACATTTCCCTATCGAGTCCCATGCAGAGCATGCTGGGAAATGGAAATCCCCTGCCCAGTTTCTTCAATGCTTCATTAACAGCACAGAAAGTATTCATGTAGTCCCGACTCAAATTAATGAAGTAAACTTCCATTTCACACATTGAAATGGATAGAACGCTATGAAATCAAGTCGTGACAATATTTTCGAGAATTGTGTTGCTTTAGTTCATTTTAATTAAACAGCATCATCACAAATATTTTTTTTAGTGCGGTTCATCTTTTTTATCTTCAAGCTAATTGCTAAATTCACTCTTAAAACAATTTCACATTCATCTCAAATCCTGAATGCTTGATACAGTGAGATCCGTGTAGACAGCGTTTGTTCGTTGACTTGTTCAATGTCCATAAGTGATCAGCCCGTCCAGCTGTATGTGTCTCAAGGACACGCTCTGTGTGCGTCACGGCCGCTTTACCTCTGTTAATATGTAACGTTGAGGTGCGAACACAGTTCACTTTCTCACCTGTGTGTATTTGTCCTCATAAAGTATAAATGAGCCTTCATGTTGTTATGAGAGCCTGACATAGTTGTCCATTTTATGGTATAATGGGTGCATTTTTAAGCATAACTTCTAATTTGAGTTATTTCTCATTTGGAGTTAATAGATTTGAACATTTTGTGAAGAAAATTCTAAACTCGAGGATACTAGGATATTTTTTTTTTTTTTTTTGTCTAGGCGTTGCTATGCAGTTGGCAAAGAGTTCTGTCTGGGTTTTAGTGCATTGCTATGTAGTTGCTAAGGTGTTCTGGGTTGTTGTTAGTTACTGCTCCACAAATATCATAACTTGACGTCTTGGGTCCCTCTTTCAATGTTATCCTATGAGATTTTTTCACCCCTTGCATTATCACCCATGCAAAAAAGTCTGATTGCTTGGAAAAGTAATAGCTCTCCTCTACTTGACAGGCTGTACGATTTGTATGATTTGCACAAACCGTGTGGGATGAAAAGCTATGCTTATTAGTTGTTTCTGTCTTTGGCACAGACCCACAGTGAAGCTTGACTCCAATAAGAAGTCATCCGGCTCGCTGTTAAATCGTGAAGTTATAAACTTCAAGATCTGAGATTTTATTTCAGCTGGGGCATTTCCTTTTACAAGTGTTGCTGTTGTACTCTGTCCCCTCTGGGAGTGAGTTACGAGCAGGGAATACAAATGACTTCCTTGAAAAGTTGGAAAATACTAAATGATATCCTTAACCCACAATGCTCATTTTAACGTACATATTCTTCTCTGCTTAGAGCAAGGCTTTTCGGGTTAGACCAGGAGTTTTATAACTTTTGGATGTTTTAGTTGTCGCTAGGGCATTAATAGGTGGTTTTTATGGTGTTGTGGAGGGCTGCTAGGTGGTTACTAACTGGCCCAAACTAAAAGAGTCCACCCTAAATCTCTGGATATCTCTAGACTTAGCTTGGGTTCCTTCAATGTAAGTCTGTGGGATGTTTTTTCACTCAGTTTATCGACTATAAAAAGTTATTGCATACCTCCTTAAATATCTAAATATATTGCATGATCCCTAAACATTCCTAAAGTACTTCATTAAAATAATTTTACATTATTAAATTGTATATTGCTTATCGGACCATTAGTTAATGTTCTTTCAAATAAATGTTTTATAGAATCCAATAACACTTTACAATATTCTATTTATGTTCTGTTTGTTAACAGTAGGTAATGCACGTGGTATCATGACCTAACAATGAACAATATATTTGACAACATTTACAACATTATTATATTATCTTGGTTAATAGTTCTGGATAAATACACCTATTGTTCATTAATAGTAAATGTTAGTTCATAATGCATCAAAGGGATAGTTCACCCAAAAATGAAAATTCTCTCATCATTTACTCACCCTCTAAGATGTATATGACTTGCTTTCTTCTGCAGAACACAAATGAAGACTTTTAGAAGAATATCTCAGCTCTGTAGGTCCATACAATGCAAGTGAATGACGATCAGACATTTAAAGCTCCATAAAGGAGATAAAATCAGCATAAAAGTAATCCATCAGACTCCTGTGTTTTAATCAATGTCTTCTGAAGCAATCCGATAACACTTCTTATAGCGCCATCTAGTGCTCTGCAAATGCGTCAAGCAGTAGGAAGTGTAATCGAACTTGAAATCATGATCGTCAAGGAGACCGCTGTCAAGGTGTACAGTGAAAAAGGAGTTATATTTTGGTCTGTTCTCACCCAAATCCAACTGGATCACTTCAGAAGACATTGATTAAATTACTCGAGTCATATGTGTTACTTTTATGCTGAGTTTATCTCCTTTTTGGAGCTTCAAAGGTCTGATCATCATTCACCTGTATTGTATGGACCTACAGAGCTGAAATATTCTTCTAAAAATGATAACAAATGATAATTGTGTTATTTATGCTTAGATGCAATTATATTATGGTTAAGACTTCAGAGAAAAAAAAGGAATAAATGCAATAATATAGTTGATGCCAAAAATATAAAAAAAATTCCCAATGAGGAAATGCATTAGTGCACTTCCATTGTGGTAAAGTGCTGCCATATGCAGCGTTCATCATTTCTACATTTTCTGCAAAACTTTGTGAGATAACATTGATCAGTTATAAACAACATCTAATCTACCTATGTTGAAAACAATCATGATGTAGAAGAAATGTGTTTAATAGAGCAATTTGTGGAGCTCTTCATCAGTAAAGCAGCCTTGGAGACAAAATCAAATGCCATTTTCATGTGGCTTCAAAACAGCATATAATCAGTTACTTTTATTTTCAACACTGCATTCTTTTATTTTTGAGATGTGGGGCATGGCTTCTTAAAACTCGTTTTGGTAACGTTATGTAATCTTATGAACAGAAACAGGTTTTATGGGATTGAACCCAAACTGCTATATGGTAAGATATAGCACTTGTCTGTCTGTTTGTACACAGACTGGAATGGTGACTCACATCCTGCTGGTCCTTGTTTTTTAATCAACAACAATCCATTTTTCCTCAGAAATCCTGGGGGTGAAAAAGTTTGGTTTACTGCTCAAGTGTCGAGTTCTTCCTGACAATCACAAACACAATGCTACTAGTTTTTTTTTTTTCCCTGCATTTATATTTGGCCGGGAACACTGTAAATTCTCTGTCAGTCAACACCAAAACCTGGAAGAGGTTAATAACCCAAAAAGTATATTATTTACTTTATTCCATGTAACAAAAAAAAATTCTAAAAAGATTTGATGTAAGTGAACGGTGACTGAAATTCCTATGGGGTTTGGAAAAACACGAGGGTGAGTAAATGATAACTATTCCTTTAACAGTCCATCGTTTGAACGCTTTTATTTTTTTTCAATAGCTAGCACTGTATCATCCACCCATAAACGGTGACCTGTCTGTCAGGATATCCCCGATGAATCAGTCTGACCGCTTTCCTTTCTGTCTGTCTTCCAGCAGAGAGTGATACAGACAGCGTCCAAAGTGAGGAAGACTCCAAAGAGGTATGTGTCAAACTCATCCTAAGTGGAATAAAGAAGCAGTCTTGAGAATGAAACAAAGTTTTGACCTTTTCTGAAACTGGAGTTGAGCGGTGCTTGCCCGTGCTGTTGCTGTGTAGTCGTTCTAAAATGTGTAGGGTGTTCTGGATGGTTGCTGGAGTGTTCTGGTTAGTTTCAAACTGATTTAAAGTCAAAAGAGCCCACCCCAAGTCTCTATGATATTCTAGACCTCTGTGATTTTTTTCGCTTGCTTTATCATCCACCAGAGGACAACCGCTTAGAAGATTAATAGCACACCTCTCCTCAACAAGTTGCACGGTTTTAAGTTATATTCATGTCCATAGCACAAATGTTGTTTGTTCATTCAAGTCCCTAAATTGTAAGTATGGGCAATAGTAATAGGGATGCTTGCTTTGCAATTTATTCCAGACTAAAATTGATATGCAATGTTATGGCATAAAGGAACAAATAAAATCAGCATGATCTCCAGCTTGATGAAAGTTATGTGACTGTGGCATCATTTTTGCAAAATGACATTACATGGTTCATTACACGTATCACGGCAGTTTCAAGGTGGAATGTCCACTGTGTGGGGCTAAAAGTGAGTAAAATGTTCTCCCAAACACACAAGGTTTTTATGGTTAATGTACTACTGAGTTTTAAATCAAGAAAACATACCCTTAACCTTAAATATAAACCTAACCGTTAGATATCAAAAGAGGAACGGGGCCAAAAGTAAGTGTTTATGAAGGGAATAAAAGTTGTTGTAGTGCCTCAGGTGTTTCACCAGGAAACTGCCACGATACGTACAACGAGCCGCTTAAAAGTCAGTTTGCAAAAATGTAGATATAGTAACATGACTCTCTGAGACCAGGTTGAACAGTGCATTCAAGAGGTGTGTCAAAGCAATACGCAGAATTCTTTTGTTTGTGTCCATTTACTGCTGTGCTTCAGACTTGTGTTGAAGTTCTTAGAATCAGAGAACTGAACATTCTTTCTCAGCATGCACTCTACAGACATTAGCGTGAACGTTTTCTCTTTCAGGTCAACTTCTGTCATGGCCGTTATTTACAGCAACAATTTGAAAAGAATCTTGCTGAGCAGGAGTTTTTCTGTGCCTTCTTTTCAATTTTGCGTTTTTTCAAAGCGTTTTTTTCCGTCTGCTTGTCTGGGGGTCAAGTTTAGCAAAAGCTGTCAGTGCTTGTTATAATGTCAGCATATGCAATTGCAGAAATAGTCACAGGCTGTAATGTTTCAGATCATTTGGTACATTTCTTGCTTTTTGAATGATCAGTACTTTTGGTAATGCCTGCCTACTTTTTCAGAATTTTTGCTATTCGTTTTACCTGAAAGGGATTTCATAAAAATCCATCACAAGAAGTTGTAAGCCACGAACCAAACCAACCAGCTCCAAGGTGAAACAAAAAAGGATATGAAAATAGGACAAAATGATAAAGGTACAAGACTGTGTACTTAACGTCTTTACTCATTTGTTGGCTGCGATTCTATGATTGGTGGATCTTTCTCTTCTAGATTATGGGTAGTGAAGTTCTTCACTAAACTGAGTGATAAACAATATTTTTGTAAAACAAATATTGCAATATTTGATTACATTGTCAACCCCCTGCCCCCATTGCCAAAGGATCGGTGAATATTTTCCACAAACTTGTCGATTTTGCATTTTAAGTTCAATTAATTTATTGAAACACGAAAAACGTAAACCAAAGATATTTCTAAATCTGGCACCAGCAATGTGATTGTCCATGCAATTATCTAATCAGCCAATCGTGTGGCAGCAATGCATTGCATAAAATCATGCAGATACAGGTCAGGAGCTTCAGTTAATGTTCACATCAACCATCAGAATAGGGAAAATGTGATCTCAATGATTTGGAGTGTGGCAAGATTGTTGGTGTCAGATGGGTTGGTTTGAGTATTTCTGTAACTGCTGATCTTTTGGGATTTTCACTCACAACAGTCTCTAGAATTAACTCAGACAGAAGAATTTGAATGGACAAAGTCTACAGTAACTCAGATAACCGCTCTGTACAATTGTGGTGAGAAGAATAACAACGATTACACACTTTTTCAGCACACCCGAAAAGCATGAACTGACCCCCACTACATCAAGCCCCAAGGGAAAACATACCACACGCACCTATGCACTGTACACAGTCTTATAGCGCTACAACAATCAAATCTAACAAATCATTTCACTGCCCAAAATATCCTAACATTTTATTGTGCATAGTTGAATGTTGTGAATGGTGGACAAATGATGTAAAAGAATGTATTTTAAGCAGCTCATCAATGCTTTTAAAATAGTCAATCAATAATAATTATGTGCTGTTGTGTACAAGAGACTACAGAAGCCCACATGTGTAGATACATTATGCCTAAAAAGACGTAATATCCAGTATCAATACTATTTTTATGTATTTTTATTTCAATATGCTGTTTTTAGTAAACCGTGAGAGACATGATGTGGGTGACTTGACTCAATGATGTTCTTGATTTTAAGTTGTACAAACTCTTCATCTGGTGAATATATTGGCAATAAAAAGCTTAATTGGGTAAATACTTACATTTAGAGCATTGTGACTGAGCCAAGTCCCTGATGTATTTCGGGCTTGTTTATAGTTAAAAGTCGAGCGTTTGCACCAAATCGTAATTTTTCTGGTTATTATTGGGATTTTGGTTGCGTACTAAACTGCTTTTGGGATTGTATTCATTTTGGACTCTTGTACCCTCAATGTCTGTGCCTGTCATAGTAAGGAATGACTAAGACATTTTCCATCATTCTATAAATCTTTATTTAATTTTTTTACTATTGTCTGATTAATCAGTTATCAGTCTTTTCCGTCACCTTGGTTATCGGTATCGGCAAAATCCACTCGGTCGACCCCTATAAACCTTCTCTCCAAATCCAAAACTTAAACTTCCTCCACCGGCCCTATTTGTCATCACGCAAGTATCCATCTACAACAACAGGTGGAAAATTCCAATTCAAATTAAGATCTAAAGATAATTATAAATGTAAACATGATATTAATAGTTATAATAATTTAAATATAAATAAACCAGAACCTGGAAAATTCAACACAACCCGCATAATTTTTACTTGCATAAAACGGATACGCCAGTATGTTTACTTCACTTAGTCTGTGCTTAAAGGAATAACAATACAACGGGGAACACATAAAAAGCCCTCACACTGTCGTAAAGCTTTTAAATCTCTGATATCTTAGAGCACTTTGGTCAATGATATTCTTCAAGCATTCTATCAATTTATCTAAAGATTGTTCCTGTTTCAAGGGAAGTATAACTGGACAGTTCTATGTGCTCAACTGAACCAGAGAAGATAGTGGACATCCTCCTCTCTGCATATATTTACAATAAACCTTAATCTCAAACCATTTTAACTGACCTCTTGGACAAAACAACCTCTGATGACCGCAAAGTGGACTGTAATTCCTCACTTTTTTTAGATGTGAGTGTTTGCTAAGTCAGTATTTTACAATGTGAATGCATTCCATAAAAAAGAACAGCTTTTATTACTGTTCGCATATACAGTGCTGTGCAAAAGTTTTAGGCACATAAGATGTTTCACAAAAGCGTTTGTCTTAAGATGGTTATTTATATCTTCAGCTTTAGTGTGTCAACAGGAAAAATACATTTTAGACTCCCAAACATTCCTTTTGCAAATAGAAAAGATTAGAATTGAAGAACAGGGAGCCCTGCAACAGATGGTATTACCTCCACAGAGTCCCCCACTGAACATTGAGTCAGTCTGGGATTACATGAAGAGACAGAAGCAACTAAGACAGTCTAAACAGATAGAAGAACTGTCATCAATTCTCCAAGAAGAACATCCTATCTGCCAACAACCAAGAAAAATAAAGTGTCCAGGTGTATCTAGGAGAATGTGGGCTGTTTGAAAGGCAAAGGTAGCCACATCAAATATTGATTTATCTTTTTTAAGTTTACTGGACTTTGTATGATGTTAACTGATAAATGAAAACTATTTATTGCATTATTTTTGAAGACATCCTCACTATGCAACATTTTTCACAAGTGCCTAAAAGATTTGCACATTACTGTATGTTAAAAGCTTCCTATTCTGGGGGCCTGTGTATCTCAGTGAGTATTGGCACTGACTACCAACCTGGAGTCGCGTGTTCGAATCCAGGGTGTGCTGGTCTCCTAAGCAACCAAATTGGCCTAGTTGCTAGGGAGGGAATAGTCATAGGAGGTAACCTCCTCGTTGTCGCGATTAGTGGTTCTCGCTCTCAATGGGGCATGTGGTAAGCGTGGATCGCGGAGAGAAGCATGAGCCTCCACATGCTGTGAGTCTCCACGGTGTCATGCACAATGAGTCACGTGATAAGATGTGTGGACTGGTGGTCTGAGAAGCGGAGTCAACTGAGACTTGTCTTCCACCACCTGGATTGAGGCGAGTAACCGCACCACCCCGAGGACCTACTAAGTAGTGGGAATTGGGCATTCCAAATTTGGAGAAAAGGGGATAAAAAAAAAAGTTTCCTATTCTCATTTACTAGAGAGTCTGATGCCTTCCTTCTATGAAGTTTCATGGTTGTGGATTCTGATAATTGTGTACCAAGGGCAAGACAATGAGACCCAAGAGCAGAGGAATAGTTCAAAAACAATACATTTTAACTTGCACTGAATGCAGTAGAAGGTGATGGGTGTGTTTGTTTGTCAATGAGTGCGAGCTGACCACGCAATGAGCAGATCCATAAGGAATCCTTTGTGAAGGGTGTGTTCGTAGGCGAGTGTATTCGTTGTGGTAGTCAGGAGTAGATTCGTGAGGAATCCACAATTGAAGAGATGTGGATGAAGAGAAAAGGCGTGTGGGCAGAGACGGGCAACCAAAACAGGTACACGAGACAGGACCAACTAGGCGAAGAGAGTGGGGAGTAACCGCAACACCAAACAATGATCTAGCAAAGAACATGATGCAACGAAGTGCTTAAATGGGCTGTGAATTAGTCTAGTGGAGAGACAGGTGCTGCTAGCATGCTAATTATTGGCGTGAACAGCGTTTCCATGGGAACAGTTCAGTGTTGATCACGCATGCTGACATTGGCAGAGATGCATGAAGGAGAGAAACAACCAAACAAACAGAACAGGCCAATGAACTTACCGGAACCGTGACAAATTGTGAATGAACGTGCACACGCACTCTTATTTACAAACTGTAACACAGATCACGTTCATGGGCAAGGAAGAGGCGAGAAACCGGCTTGTCAACAGAAATACTAATTTAATGAAAAACTTAAAACAAACATTTAGGACAGCAGACATGTCTGCTGATTAAGCTCTCTCTCTCCCCCGTGCTGATTAAGCTCTCTCTCTCTCGATCTCCGTCTGCGAGTGGCCTTTATCCCTCTTGACGGCTCAATTTAGCCTGATACGGGACCGGGCGTGCGCAATCACGCGCCGGTCCCGCCCTCCACCGTGCCACACAAACGTTTGAAATTGACAAATCTGGCAAATGTGAAGAGTTCGTGAATCTGGCAGAAAGTTTTCGGGAAGCTCCATTTTAACGTGGAAATTTCTTTTGTATATTTACGAAATTTTCATGAATGATGCCCAATGCGTTTTGGACAAAGACCGCAATGTTTTGTCATTCACATTACCGTACAAAAAAATCTAAACTAGCAACAAAAATTGCCGCAAATTTGCAGAAAATGAGCTTTTGATTTGCTGCAAATGTTTGACAGAAGTTTGAAGTTTGACTGAAGTTTGAAGGTAGTGGTGAACCTGCAGCAAACCTTTGGCAACAATAGACAATTTTCCGCAAGTTTGCTGCAAATTGGCCATGAACTCCTGATTTTTGTAAGGGTATTTAAGCTTTAAAGACATTTCGTAATATTATCTTTTCCCAACAGGTTGTATTTCCCTAATAATTAAATTTCTAATTGTAACAGTACAATATAAACAGTCAACATAAATGTTTAATGATACAACTTTACTTAAAAACAACAAAAAACAGACACACATGCAACGCGGCCATGTGCGTCTCTCTCTCTCGAATCCGCGTCTCCGGCTGCCCCTTATCTCACTCTTTCACTGATTCAGCAATAGCCGGCCACGCCCTCCTCCTCGTCACACTCCTCCCCCGGCCCGATTCAGGCCGGGGCGCCACCGGTCTGACTAACTTCCGTTCTGTCAGCTGGTGGTCCACCCCGCCTCCTGTGAACCTGGGAGACGTGGAGATGCGTGAGAAGAGAAAAAGGGCAAGAGGAGACACAGAGAGAGGAGAGAGAGAGAGAGAAGAACTTGCTCGCCGGATCCTGGATGTGCAGTCACCCGGTTCTCAACCGCTCCTCCACCCTCTGGTGGACACCAGCTCGCTCCTCCCCCGGCGGACGGCAGCGAGTCCTCTGGCCCCTGGCGGACGGAACTGCTCCTCCCCTTCTCGGCAGATGGCCACGGTTCCTATGTCTCTCAGCGACCGGCAACGACCCCACCATCC
Source organism: Moxostoma hubbsi (assembly GCA_032164185.1). Lineage (NCBI taxonomy): Eukaryota > Metazoa > Chordata > Actinopteri > Cypriniformes > Catostomidae > Moxostoma > Moxostoma hubbsi. Next base: position 37,826,003 of record JAVLUX010000025.1, on the reverse strand, counting down.
CCAGGCATATAGCCGCGGCTGCTCCCCTGACAGATGGCAGCGGCAAGGAGTCCGCAACAGTGCATCCCTCCTCCCTCCGGGTTTCGGCACCCCTGTAACAGTATAAGGATGCATGCTCCATCATAGCCCGGCAACGCCTTACACTGAAAATCCTAATAACTTGATTTTACTCGATTGAGTAAACTCTTTCCCTCAATTAAATTGAGTAATGGCATCTCCAAAACTTGTTTAATTAAGTTCACTTAACTTGGTGTTCATATAGAACAAACTAAATTTTTTAAGTTAAGGTAACTTGATTCAAATAAACCAAACTAAGATTTTCCATTTAAATATTGTAGTTTCTACTTTATAATTTTAATTGAATTAACTCAAATTTAGATCATACACAACTCAAATAAAGAAAATGCTAACTGATTCTAAGTGAATCATAAAATAAACGTAATTCTACACAGAATAGCCTTCAGTATATGCATATATGTCTACATGTCTTGTGATTTAATGTTACATGTTTGTAATGGTTGTGTGGTTTTTCACAGTTCCCGTTTGCACAATTTCTGTCTACACATGCGAGTTCCAGTGTGTGTCTGGGTAAATCTTAAACCGTAGACACTCTCAACCCCCTGTTTTCAGTTCCTGTACCTCATAGCTCTGATGCAAAACAAGATGGGGAGGAAAGAAGAAAAGAAAGCGCAGTGACGTGAGCGCTGATTCCGGCTAATGTGCTGCTGGTTCAACTGTAGAATTGCTGCATCTTGGCTTTGATGGGTTTCTTGTTAGAGGGAGGGAATGTTTTGTCCACCAGATCAGTAAAAATGGATTTTAGCACATGTGCACAGAAGAATCTTGAAATGGCATTGCATTATGAGACATGAATATCACAAAAACTGATAACAATTTTAAGGATCTCACCCCAAATTATTAACAAATATATTTTGAAATAGAAAAAAAGGCTATTTGTAGGACCGTTAAGATTTTTGCATGTAACATATAGAAGCACAATTGAGCATAAGTTGTAATTATCATTAACACGATGTGAAATGAAAAAATAAGAATAAAGATACATTAGTAAGTTGTAAAGTACATTGTATACATAGTGATGGTAGTGTTCGGTGTACTAAATTTAATTTATTCTGATTTAAAATCATATAGCCCTATATATTTAGACCATTCCTGTAAAGAGAATGAGAATTTTCCACATTACGGTAATGAGACGTTTGAGTGAAAATGTGCTTCATTGTAATGATAATTATGCTTAATGGTTCTATAATTCTAAAATTATTATTTTTCAATTGATTTTGGGGTGAAATATGACCTGGACATTTCTTGGGAGATTCAACCAAGATCTGAACTACATTTTTAGTGCCATGGTACAATGATGGTATCAGATGATAATAGTTCTTATATTATATTATATTATATTATATTATATTATATTATATTATATTATATTAACGATTGCCAAGTTCATGTACCATGGTATTTGCATGATATACTTATGTACTTCAAAGAATACCTTGAAGAACCATAGTGGTTTGTTTGGACATGTTACAATGGTAATATTATGGTATTCTTGAAGATAAGAAGTGAACATGCTATTTTAGATGGAGACACTTTTCTCACAGCTCCTGCCTGCCCTCTTTGTTCGTCTTTTTCATTTTTGTGATAAATTTGTCCTCATGTGACGTCAGGAAGCCTGCAGACCCTGTAGTTTGATGATAGTCTTGACTGTTGCCATAAATCTGTCAGTAAATACAATAGAAGCTAATAAATATATGTCGATTTGAAGTGCTGTTTGACAGACTGGATTAAGTGGTGGTTATCAGTCTAAACACAGTACAGAGGGGTGAAGCAAGCTTTTTACTTTAGAAGTTTCTGAAGAGAACAATCACAAGAGGCTTGAAGTTTAGCATCAGAGAGGAAATGCAACCGAGCTTGGTGAATTTGCTCACTTGTGCGGTGGGGCCCCTGTTGGTCTGTGTATAAGTATAGAGTATAAGTGGTTACGTAAATGTGTGTGTGGGGGATAGACTGAGGTGTTTTTTTTTTTTTTTGCTTTCTGAAAAGCAGATCATGATTTCAACAGAAGGAAGTGTGTTTTTCTGTAATATTGGCCCAGATTCTTTCAGTATCCAATTTTCGAAAAGATCTAGAGCTAGGCGCAGTCAACGCACAACAACCTAGTGCAACGTCTTTAGGGGCCAATGTAAGTCTGTGTATGAGAATATAAGTGCTTACGTAAATGTGTGTGTGTGGGTGACAGACCCACACACAGATTTTTGTTTTCTGAAAAGAAGATTAATAATGATTTAAACAGAAGGATGTGTGTTTTTCTGTAATATTGGCCCAAATTCAATCATTATTACATCTTCTAAAAGATCTAGGGCTCTGTTTTTGTGACCAAGCAAGGCACAGTGCAACGTGCAACGTCTTAACTCATTTTCGTGCCAGCATGTCTGTTTTCAACTCAAAGTCAAAACTCAGTTTCTGCATTTGCAGTTTGGATATTCCACAAGCAGATGATATTAAAGAGCTGTCAATCATTTTTAAAGCCATGATTTGTGTATCAGTAAATCAATATCAAATAGAGGTCGACCGATTGTGGATTTTGCAGATACCAGTAACTAAGATAGTGGAAAAAGCAGATAACCAATTAATTGGCCGTTGGATTTTAAATTAGATTTAAAGAATGTTAAAAACAATTATTTCCTTACTGTAACGGGCACAGATACAGAGGCAATAAGAGTCCAAAATTGATAAAATCCCAAAATAAGTTTATTGTTCAACCAAAATCCCAATAATGACAAGAAAAAAATTAAGGTTTCGTGGATAATGTGGGACTGTTAGCTATTAACAATCCCAAAACACACAAGGGACTCTTAATTTGAAATGACTGAGACAACTGAATAACACCGGCTACATGACTATGATAAATAATTACTGCAAGTTAGATTATCATACAGGTGCGAAGGAACTTCAACATTTCTAAATTGCACAAATAAAAAGTATGTCAATGTTCCCGAGATCTACTTTTATATTTAATCACTGAGAAGGTTTACCAGCAAAGTAGCAGCAAACATCACAAGCAGCCTCAAGAATGGACACGGAGTAGCCATATAACACTTTTCCTTGAGCAGAATATTGCACTACAGATCGCATAGTTTGTTCAAAGGGGAAAGCGAGATAGAAATAGTGTTTTTAGCGTGCATGGTTGCCAGATTGCACAAAATAAGTATAACATTAGGCAGAATATTTCCAATTTGCACAAGTATAAATCTCAAACTGGGGGTGTTTCGTCTCTTATCTGGCAACTCTGAGCATGTTAAACGCTTGTGGAGATGCGTTATGTCCAATGGAAGTTAACAGAAATATCCAATAATAAAAAAAAAACGCTTTTATGATAAATGATCCGGGGGCCACATTAAACCACGCGGAGGGCCTGATCCGGCCCACGGGCCATAAGTTGCCCATGTCTGACGTAGACCAATGGCGTGTTTAACAGCCGGTTACAAGCTTTCCTAAAAGTTCACCCAGACGAACTGTTATGAACCACCAAAATGAATGCAAAAACATCTTCTTTTTGGCCCGATTTCATTCAAAATGTTGTCATACCCGTTTGTTCTTTGATAGCTAAAGTACATCTGGGTCTTAGTCGCAGTAATGCTCATTTACAGTAGTGATAAATGCATTTGAATTAGAGATGTAGACGGTTAACCGATTAACCAGCATTAAAAATGTGTTCAACTAATACTAGCAATTAAAAATTACGCAAAATGTTAATTAAAGAAACAACAGAAAGGTTATTTGATGGGGTTAACATGTAGGGCATGTTATGTACATACGAAGGCGCTTGTACAACAACACAACTACAAAACAACTGTTCCTCAGACTGAATGACAAGGAAATATGAAGCATGCACTGTGGCACCCTTTAATCCATGTCTGTATGTTTAAATGCAAATTGTAATATTGGACTTTAATGGTGCACTCCGTAACTTTTGTCTTTGTGTCATCTCTGACTCACACTGACATCTAGTGGTTTGGATGCAGCATCATTTAAAATCAATAGTTTTCAGTTTCAGATGTCATTGTAGAAATTTATTATTTACAGTCAGAAAATATTACTTTAATTAATGTGTGAAAGTGTCAAATAACAGGACGGTTACTGAGATTAAGAGAGTAGTATTTACAGTCAGACATGATTACTTTAATAATTGTGTGAAAGTGTCAAATAACAGGACGGTTACTGAGATTAAGAGAGTAGTATTTACAGTCAGACATGATTACTTTAATAATTGTGTGAAAGTGTCAAATAACAGGACGGTTACTGAGATTAAGATAGTAGTATTCACAGTCAGTCATGATTACTTTAATAATTGTGTGAAAGTGTCCAATAACAGGACGTGAGATTAAGAGAGTAGTATTCACAGTCAGACATGATTACTTTAATAAATGTGTGAAAGTGTCAAATAACAGGACGGTTACTGAGATTAAGAGAGTAGTATTCACAGTCAGACATGATTACTTTAATAAATGTGTGAAAGTGTCAAATAACAAGACGGTTACTGAGATTAAGAGAGTAGTATTCACAGTCAGACATGATTACTTTAATAAATGAGTAAAAGTGTCCAATAACAGGACGTGAGATTAAGAGAGTAGTATTCACAGTCAGACATGATTACTTTAATAAATGTGTGAAAGTGTCAAATAACAAGACGGTTACTGAGATTAAGAGAGTAGTATTCACAGTCAGACATGATTACTTTAATAAATGTGTGAAAGTGTCAAATAACAGGACGGTTACTGAGATTAAGAGAGTAGTATTCACAGTCAGTCATGATTACTTTAATAAATGTGTGAAAGTGTCAAATAACAGGACGGTTACTGAGATTAAGAGAGTAGTATTCACAGTCAGTCATGATTACTTTAATAAATGTGTGAAAGTGTCCAATAACAGGACGGTTACTGAGATTAAGAGAGTAGTATTCACAGTCAGTCATGATTACTTTAATAAATGTGTGAAAGTGTCCAATAACAGGACGGTTACTGAGATTAAGAGAGTAGTATTCACAGTCAGTCATGATTACTTTAATAAATGAGTGAAAGTGTCAAATAACAAGACGGTTACTGAGATTAAGAGAGTAGTATTCACAGTCAGACATGATTACTTTAATAAATGTGTGAAAGTGTCAAATAACAGGACGGTTACTGAGATTAAGAGAGTAGTATTCACAGTCAGACATGATTACTTTAATAAATGAGTAAAAGTGTCCAATAACAGGACGTGAGATTAAGAGAGTAGTATTCACAGTCAGACATGATTACTTTAATAAATGTGTGAAAGTGTCAAATAACAAGACGGTTACTGAGATTAAGAGAGTAGTATTCACAGTCAGACATGATTACTTTAATAAATGTGTGAAAGTGTCCAATAACAGGACGGTTACTGAGATTAAGAGAGTAGTATTCACAGTCAGACATGATTACTTTAATAAATGTGTGAAAGTGTCCAATAACAGGACGGTTACTGAGATTAAGAGAGTAGTATTCACAGTCAGACATGATTACTTTAATAAATGTGTGAAAGTGTCCAATAACAGGACGGTTACTGAGATTAAGAGAGTAGTATTCACAGTCAGTCATGATTACTTTAATAAATGTGTGAAAGTGTCCAATAACAGGACGGTTACTGAGATTAAGAGAGTAGTATTCACAGTCAGTCATGATTACTTTAATAAATGTGTGAAAGTGTCCAATAACAGGACGGTTACTGAGATTAAGAGAGTAGTATTCACAGTCAGTCATGATTACTTTAATAAATGTGTGAAAGTGTCAAATAACAGGACGGTTACTGAGATTAAGAGAGTAGTATTCACAGTCAGACATGATTACTTTAATAAATGAGTAAAAGTGTCCAATAACAGGACGGTTACTGAGATTAAGGGAGTAGTATTCACAGTCAGACATGATTACTTTAATAAATGTGTGAAAGTGTCAAATAACAGGACGGTTACTGAGATTAAGAGAGTAGTATTCACAGTCAGTCATGATTACTTTAATCAATGAGTAAAAGTGTCCAATAACAGGACGGTTACTGAGATTAAGAGAGTAGTATTCACAGTCAGTCATGATTACTTTAATCAATGAGTAAAAGTGTCCAATAACAGGACGGTTACTGAGATTAAGAGAGTAGTATTCACAGTCAGTCATGATTACTTTAATAAATGAGTAAAAGTGTCCAATAACAGGACGTGAGATTAAGAGAGTAGTATTCACAGTCAGACATGATTACTTTAATAAATGTGTGAAAGTGTCAAATAACAAGACGGTTACTGAGATTAAGAGAGTAGTATTCACAGTCAGTCATGATTACTTTAATAAATGTGTGAAAGTGTCAAATAACAGGACGGTTACTGAGATTAAGAGAGTAGTATTCACAGTCAGTCATGATTACTTTAATAAATGTGTGAAAGTGTCAAATAACAGGACGGTTACTGAGATTAAGAGAGTAGTATTCACAGTCAGTCATGATTACTTTAATAAATGTGTGAAAGTGTCAAATAACAGGACGGTTACTGAGATTAAGAGAGTAGTATTCACAGTCAGTCATGATTACTTTAATAAATGTGTGAAAGTGTCCAATAACAGGACGGTTACTGAGATTAAGAGAGTAGTATTCACGGTCAGTCATGATTACTTTAATAAATGAGTGAAAGTGTCAAATAACAGGACGGTTACTGAGATTATGAGAGTAGTATTCACAGTCAGACATGATTACTTTAATAAATGTGTGAAAGTGTCCAATAACAGGACGGTTACTGAGATTAAGAGAGTAGTGTTCACGGTCAGTCATGATTACTTTAATAAATGAGTGAAAGTGTCAAATAACAGGACGGTCACTGAGATTAAGAGAGTAGCATTCACGGTCAGTCATGATTACTTTAATAAATGAGTGAAAGTGTCCAATAACAGGACGGTTACTGAGATTAAGAGAGTAGTATTCACGGTCAGTCATGATTACTTTAATAAATGTGTGAAAGTGTCCAATAACAGGACGGTTACTGAGATTAAGAGAGTAGTATTCACAGTCAGTCATGATTACTTTAATAAATGTGTGAAAGTGTCAAATAACAGGACGGTTACTGAGATTAAGAGAGTAGTATTCACAGTCAGTCATGATTACTTTAATAAATGAGTGAAAGTGTCCAATAACAGGACGGTTACTGAGATTAAGAGAGTAGTATTCACGGTCAGTCATGATTACTTTAATAAATGTGTGAAAGTGTCCAATAACAGGACGGTTACTGAGATTAAGAGAGTAGTATTCACAGTCAGTCATGATTACTTTAATAAATGTGTGAAAGTGTCCAATAACAGGACGGTTACTGAGATTAAGAGAGTAGTATTCACAGTCAGTCATGATTACTTTAATAAATGAGTAAAAGTGTCCAATAACAGGACGGTCACTGAGATTAAGAGAGTAGCATTCACGGTCAGTCATGATTACTTTAATAAATGTGTGAAAGTGTCCAATAACAGGACGGTTACTGAGATTAAGAGAGTAGTATTCACAGTCAGTCATGATTACTTTAATAAATGTGTGAAAGTGTCCAATAACAGGACGGTTACTGAGATTAAGAGAGTAGTGTTCACAGTCAGTCATGATTACTTTAATAAATGTGTGAAAGTGTCAAATAACAGGACGGTTACTGAGATTAAGAGAGTAGTATTCACAGTCAGTCATGATTACTTTAATAAATGTGTGAAAGTGTCAAATAACAGGACGGTTACTGAGATTAAGAGAGTAGTGTTCACAGTCAGTCATGATTACTTTAATAAATGTGTGAAAGTGTCCAATAACAGGACGGTCACTGAGATTAAGAGAGTAGTATTCACAGTCAGACATGATTACTTTAATCAATGAGTAAAAGTGTCCAATAACAGGACGGTCACTGAGATTAAGAGAGTAGTATTCACAGTCAGTCATGATTACTTTAATAAATGTGTGAAAGTGTCAAATAACAGGACGGTCACTGAGATTAAGAGAGTAGTATTCACAGTCAGTCATGATTACTTTAATAAATGTGTGAAAGTGTCCAATAACAGGACGGTCACTGAGATTAAGAGAGTAGTATTCACAGTCAGTCATGATTACTTTAATAAATGTGTGAAAGTGTCAAATAACAGGACGGTTACTGAGATTAAGAGAGTAGTATTCACAGTCAGACATGATTACTTTAATAAATGTGTGAAAGTGTCAAATAACAGGACGGTTACTGAGATTAAGAGAGTAGTATTCACAGTCAGTCATGATTACTTTAATAAATGTGTGAAAGTGTCCAATAACAGGACGATTACTGAGATTAAGAGAGTAGTATTCACGGTCAGTCATGATTACTTTAATAAATGAGTGAAAGTGTCCAATAACAGGACGATTACTGAGATTAAGAGAGTACTATTCACAGTCAGACATGATTACTTTAATAAATGTGTGAAAGTGTCCAATAACAGGATGGTCACTGAGATTAAGAGAGTAGTATTCACAGTCAGTCATGATTACTTTAATAAATGTGTGAAAGTGTCCAATAACAGGACGGTTACTGAGATTAAGAGAGTAGTATTCACAGTCAGTCATGATTACTTTAATAAATGTGTGAAAGTGTCCAATAACAGGACGGTTACTGAGATTAAGAGAGTAGTATTCACAGTCAGTCATGATTACTTTAATAAATGAGTGAAAGTGTCAAATAACAAGACGGTTACTGAGATTAAGAGAGTAGTATTCACAGTCAGACATGATTACTTTAATAAATGTGTGAAAGTGTCAAATAACAGGACGGTTACTGAGATTAAGAGAGTAGTATTCACAGTCAGACATGATTACTTTAATAAATGTGTGAAAGTGTCAAATAACAAGACGGTTACTGAGATTAAGAGAGTAGTATTCACAGTCAGACATGATTACTTTAATAAATGAGTAAAAGTGTCCAATAACAGGACGTGAGATTAAGAGAGTAGTATTCACAGTCAGACATGATTACTTTAATAAATGTGTGAAAGTGTCAAATAACAAGACGGTTACTGAGATTAAGAGAGTAGTATTCACAGTCAGACATGATTACTTTAATAAATGTGTGAAAGTGTCCAATAACAGGACGGTTACTGAGATTAAGAGAGTAGTATTCACAGTCAGACATGATTACTTTAATAAATGTGTGAAAGTGTCCAATAACAGGACGGTTACTGAGATTAAGAGAGTAGTATTCACAGTCAGTCATGATTACATTAATAAATGTGTGAAAGTGTCCAATAACAGGACGGTTACTGAGATTAAGAGAGTAGTATTCACAGTCAGTCATGATTACTTTAATAAATGTGTGAAAGTGTCCAATAACAGGACGGTTACTGAGATTAAGAGAGTAGTATTCACAGTCAGTCATGATTACTTTAATAAATGTGTGAAAGTGTCAAATAACAGGACGGTTACTGAGATTAAGAGAGTAGTATTCACAGTCAGACATGATTACTTTAATAAATGAGTAAAAGTGTCCAATAACAGGACGGTTACTGAGATTAAGGGAGTAGTATTCACAGTCAGACATGATTACTTTAATAAATGTGTGAAAGTGTCAAATAACAGGACGGTTACTGAGATTAAGAGAGTAGTATTCACAGTCAGTCATGATTACTTTAATCAATGAGTAAAAGTGTCCAATAACAGGACGGTTACTGAGATTAAGAGAGTAGTATTCACAGTCAGTCATGATTACTTTAATCAATGAGTAAAAGTGTCCAATAACAGGACGGTTACTGAGATTAAGAGAGTAGTATTCACAGTCAGTCATGATTACTTTAATAAATGAGTAAAAGTGTCCAATAACAGGACGTGAGATTAAGAGAGTAGTATTCACAGTCAGACATGATTACTTTAATAAATGTGTGAAAGTGTCAAATAACAAGACGGTTACTGAGATTAAGAGAGTAGTATTCACAGTCAGTCATGATTACTTTAATAAATGTGTGAAAGTGTCAAATAACAGGACGGTTACTGAGATTAAGAGAGTAGTATTCACAGTCAGTCATGATTACTTTAATAAATGTGTGAAAGTGTCAAATAACAGGACGGTTACTGAGATTAAGAGAGTAGTATTCACAGTCAGTCATGATTACTTTAATAAATGTGTGAAAGTGTCAAATAACAGGACGGTTACTGAGATTAAGAGAGTAGTATTCACAGTCAGTCATGATTACTTTAATAAATGTGTGAAAGTGTCCAATAACAGGACGGTTACTGAGATTAAGAGAGTAGTATTCACGGTCAGTCATGATTACTTTAATAAATGAGTGAAAGTGTCAAATAACAGGACGGTTACTGAGATTATGAGAGTAGTATTCACAGTCAGACATGATTACTTTAATAAATGTGTGAAAGTGTCCAATAACAGGACGGTTACTGAGATTAAGAGAGTAGTGTTCACGGTCAGTCATGATTACTTTAATAAATGAGTGAAAGTGTCAAATAACAGGACGGTCACTGAGATTAAGAGAGTAGCATTCACGGTCAGTCATGATTACTTTAATAAATGAGTGAAAGTGTCCAATAACAGGACGGTTACTGAGATTAAGAGAGTAGTATTCACGGTCAGTCATGATTACTTTAATAAATGTGTGAAAGTGTCCAATAACAGGACGGTTACTGAGATTAAGAGAGTAGTATTCACAGTCAGTCATGATTACTTTAATAAATGTGTGAAAGTGTCAAATAACAGGACGGTTACTGAGATTAAGAGAGTAGTATTCACAGTCAGTCATGATTACTTTAATAAATGAGTGAAAGTGTCCAATAACAGGACGGTTACTGAGATTAAGAGAGTAGTATTCACGGTCAGTCATGATTACTTTAATAAATGTGTGAAAGTGTCCAATAACAGGACGGTTACTGAGATTAAGAGAGTAGTATTCACAGTCAGTCATGATTACTTTAATAAATGTGTGAAAGTGTCCAATAACAGGACGGTTACTGAGATTAAGAGAGTAGTATTCACAGTCAGTCATGATTACTTTAATAAATGAGTAAAAGTGTCCAATAACAGGACGGTCACTGAGATTAAGAGAGTAGCATTCACGGTCAGTCATGATTACTTTAATAAATGTGTGAAAGTGTCCAATAACAGGACGGTTACTGAGATTAAGAGAGTAGTATTCACAGTCAGTCATGATTACTTTAATAAATGTGTGAAAGTGTCCAATAACAGGACGGTTACTGAGATTAAGAGAGTAGTGTTCACAGTCAGTCATGATTACTTTAATAAATGTGTGAAAGTGTCAAATAACAGGACGGTTACTGAGATTAAGAGAGTAGTATTCACAGTCAGTCATGATTACTTTAATAAATGTGTGAAAGTGTCAAATAACAGGACGGTTACTGAGATTAAGAGAGTAGTGTTCACAGTCAGTCATGATTACTTTAATAAATGTGTGAAAGTGTCCAATAACAGGACGGTCACTGAGATTAAGAGAGTAGTATTCACAGTCAGACATGATTACTTTAATCAATGAGTAAAAGTGTCCAATAACAGGACGGTCACTGAGATTAAGAGAGTAGTATTCACAGTCAGTCATGATTACTTTAATAAATGTGTGAAAGTGTCAAATAACAGGACGGTCACTGAGATTAAGAGAGTAGTATTCACAGTCAGTCATGATTACTTTAATAAATGTGTGAAAGTGTCCAATAACAGGACGGTCACTGAGATTAAGAGAGTAGTATTCACAGTCAGTCATGATTACTTTAATAAATGAGTGAAAGTGTCAAATAACAGGACGGTTACTGAGATTATGAGAGTAGCATTCACGGTCAGTCATGATTACTTTAATAAATGTGTGAAAGTGTCAAATAACAGGACGGTTACTGAGATTAAGAGAGTAGTATTCACAGTCAGACATGATTACTTTAATAAATGTGTGAAAGTGTCAAATAACAGGACGGATACTGAGATTAAGAGAGTAGCATTCACGGTCAGTCATGATTACTTTAATAAATGTGTGAAAGTGTCAAATAACAGGACGGTTACTGAGATTAAGAGAGTAGTATTCACAGTCAGACATGATTACTTTAATAAATGTGTGAAAGTGTCAAATAACAGGACGGTTACTGAGATTAAGAGAGTAGTATTCACAGTCAGTCATGATTACTTTAATAAATGTGTGAAAGTGTCCAATAACAGGACGATTACTGAGATTAAGAGAGTAGTATTCACGGTCAGTCATGATTACTTTAATAAATGAGTGAAAGTGTCCAATAACAGGACGATTACTGAGATTAAGAGAGTACTATTCACAGTCAGACATGATTACTTTAATAAATGTGTGAAAGTGTCCAATAACAGGATGGTCACTGAGATTAAGAGAGTAGTATTCACAGTCAGTCATGATTACTTTAATAAATGAGTAAAAGTGTCCAATAACAGGACGTGAGATTAAGAGAGTAGTATTCACGGTCAGTCATGATTACTTTAATAAATGTGTGAAAGTGTCCAATAACAGGACGGTTACTGAGATTAAGAGAGTAGTATTCACAGTCAGTCATGATTACTTTAATAAATGAGTGAAAGTGTCCAATAACAGGACGGTCACTGAGATTAAGAGAGTAGTATTCACAGTCAGTCATGATTACTTTAATAAATGTGTGAAAGTGTCAAATAACAAGACGGTTACTGAGATTAAGAGAGTAGTATTCACAGTCAGACATGATTACTTTAATAAATGTGTGAAAGTGTCAAATAACAGGACGGTCACTGAGATTAAGAGAGTAGTATTCACAGTCAGTCATGATTACTTTAATAAATGTGTGAAAGTGTCAAATAACAGGACGGTTACTGAGATTAAGAGAGTAGTATTCACAGTCAGTCATGATTACTTTAATAAATGTGTGAAAGTGTCAAATAACAGGACGGTTACTGAGATTAAGAGAGTAGTATTCACAGTCAGTCATGATTACTTTAATAAATGTGTGAAAGTGTCAAATAACAGGACGGTTACTGAGATTAAGAGAGTAGTATTCACGGTCAGTCATGATTACTTTAATAAATGAGTGAAAGTGTCAAATAACAGGACGGTTACTGAGATTATGAGAGTAGTATTCACGGTCAGTCATGATTACTTTAATAAATGAGTGAAAGTGTCCAATAACAGGACGGTCACTGAGATTAAGAGAGTAGCATTCACGGTCAGTCATGATTACTTTAATAAATGTGTGAAAGTGTCCAATAACAGGACGGTTACTGAGATTAAGAGAGTAGTGTTCACGGTCAGTCATGATTACTTTAATAAATGTGTGAAAGTGTCCAATAACAGGACGGTTACTGAGATTAAGAGAGTAGTGTTCACAGTCAGTCATGATTACTTTAATAAATGTGTGAAAGTGTCAAATAACAGGACGGTTACTGAGATTAAGAGAGTAGTATTCACGATCAGTCATGATTACTTTAATAAATGTGTGAAAGTGTCCAATAACAGGACGGTTACTGAGATTAAGAGAGTAGTATTCACAGTCAGTCATGATTACTTTAATAAATGTGTGAAAGTGTCAAATAACAGGACGGTTACTGAGATTAAGAGAGTAGTATTCACAGTCAGTCATGATTACTTTAATCAATGAGTAAAAGTGTCCAATAACAGGATGGTTACTGAGATTAAGAGAGTAGTATTCACAGTCAGTCATGATTACTTTAATCAATGTGTGAAAGTGTCCAATAACAGGACGGTTACTGAGATTAAGAGAGTAGTATTCACAGTCAGTCATGATTACTTTAATAAATGTGTGAAAGTGTCCAATAACAGGACGGTTACTGAGATTAAGAGAGTAGTATTCACGGTCAGTCATGATTACTTTAATCAATGAGTAAAAGTGTCCAATAACAGGACGGTTACTGAGATTAAGAGAGTAGTATTCACAGTCAGTCATGATTACTTTAATAAATGTGTGAAAGTGTCCAATAACAGGACGGTTACTGAGATTAAGAGAGTAGTATTCACAGTCAGTCATGATTACTTTAATAAATGTGTGAAAGTGTCCAATAACAGGACGGTTACTGAGATTAAGAGAGTAGTATTCACAGTCAGTCATGATTACTTTAATAAATGAGTGAAAGTGTCAAATAACAGGACGGTTACTGAGATTAAGAGAGTAGTATTCACAGTCAGTCATGATTACTTTAATAAATGTGTAAAAGTGTCCAATAACAGGACGGTTACTGAGATTAAGAGAGTAGTATTCACAGTCAGTCATGATTACTTTAATAAATGAGTGAAAGTGTCCAATAACAGGACGGTCACTGAGATTAAGAGAGTAGTATTCACAGTCAGACATGATTACTTTAATAAATGAGTGAAAGTGTCAAATAACAGGACGGTCACTGAGATTAAGAGAGTAGTATTCACAGTCAGTCATGATTACTTTAATAAATGTGTGAAAGTGTCCAATAACAGGACGGTTACTGAGATTAAGAGAGTAGTATTCACAGTCAGTCATGATTACTTTAATAAATGAGTGAAAGTGTCCAATAACAGGACGGTTACTGAGATTAAGAGAGTAGTATTCACAGTCAGTCATGATTACTTTAATAAATGAGTGAAAGTGTCCAATAACAGGACGGTTACTGAGATTAAGAGAGTAGTATTCACGGTCAGTCATGATTACTTTAATCAATGAGTAAAAGTGTCCAATAACAGGACGGTTACTGAGATTAAGAGAGTAGTGTTTACAGTCAGTCATGATTACTTTAATAAATGTGTGAAAGTGTCCAATAACAGGACGGTCACTGAGATTAAGAGAGTAGTGTTTACAGTCAGTCATGATTACTTTAATAAATGTGTGAAAGTGTCCAATAACAGGACGGTCACTGAGATTAAGAGAGTAGTATTCACAGTCAGTCATGATTACTTTAATCAATGAGTAAAAGTGTCCAATAACAGGACGGTTACTGAGATTAAGAGAGTAGCGTTCACGGTCAGTCATGATTACTTTAATAAATGTGTGAAAGTGTCCAATAACAGGACGGTCACTGAGATTAAGAGAGTAGTATTCACAGTCAGTCATGATTACTTTAATAAATGAGTGAAAGTGTCCAATAACAGGACGGTTACTGAGATTAAGAGAGTAGCGTTCACGGTCAGTCATGATTACTTTAATAAATGTGTGAAAGTGTCCAATAACAGGACGGTTACTGAGATTAAGAGAGTAGCATTCACGGTCAGTCATGATTACTTTAATAAATGTGTGAAAGTGTCCAATAACAGGACGGTTACTGAGATTAAGAGAGTAGTATTCACAGTCAGTCATGATTACTTTAATAAATGTGTGAAAGTGTCAAATAACAGGACGGTTACTGAGATTAAGAGAGTAGTATTCACAGTCAGTCATGATTACTTTAATAAATGTGTGAAAGTGTCAAATAACAGGACGGTTACTGAGATTAAGAGAGTAGTATTCACAGTCAGTCATGATTACTTTAATAAATGTGTGAAAGTGTCCAATAACAGGACGGTTACTGAGATTAAGAGAGTAGTATTCACAGTCAGTCATGATTACTTTAATAAATGAGTAAAAGTGTCCAATAACAGGACGGTTACTGAGATTAAGGGAGTAGTATTCACAGTCAGACATGATTACTTTAATAAATGTGTGAAAGTGTCCAATAACAGGACGGTTACTGAGATTAAGAGAGTAGTATTCACAGTCAGTCATGATTACTTTAATAAATGTGTGAAAGTGTCCAATAACAGGACGGTTACTGAGATTAAGAGAGTAGTATTCACAGTCAGTCATGATTACTTTAATAAATGTGTGAAAGTGTCAAATAACAGGACGGTCACTGAGATTAAGAGAGTAGTATTTACAGTCAGTCATGATTACATTAATAAATGTGTGAAAGTGTCAAATAACAGGACGGTCACTGAGATTAAGAGAGTAGTATTCACAGTCAGTCATGATTACTTTAATAAATGTGTGAAAGTGTCAAATAACAGGACGGTTACTGAGATTATGAGAGTAGTATTCACAGTCAGTCATGATTACTTTAATAAATGTGTGAAAGTGTCCAATAACAGGACGGTCACTGAGATTAAGAGAGTAGTATTCACAGTCAGTCATGATTACTTTAATCAATGAGTAAAAGTGTCCAATAACAGGACGGTTACTGAGATTAAGAGAGTAGTATTCACAGTCAGTCATGATTACTTTAATCAATGAGTAAAAGTGTCCAATAACAGGACGGTTACTGAGATTAAGAGAGTAGTATTCACAGTCAGTCATGATTACTTTAATCAATGTGTGAAAGTGTCCAATAACAGGACGGTTACTGAGATTAAGAGAGTAGTATTCACAGTCAGTCATGATTACTTTAATAAATGTGTGAAAGTGTCCAATAACAGGACGGTTACTGAGATTAAGAGAGTAGTATTCACAGTCAGTCATGATTACTTTAATCAATGAGTAAAAGTGTCCAATAACAGGACGGTTACTGAGATTAAGAGAGTAGTATTCACAGTCAGTCATGATTACTTTAATCAATGTGTGAAAGTGTCCAATAACAGGACGGTTACTGAGATTAAGAGAGTAGTATTCACAGTCAGACATGATTACTTTAATAAATGAGTGAAAGTGTCCAATAACAGGACGGTCACTGAGATTAAGAGAGTAGTATTCACAGTCAGACATGATTACTTTAATAAATGTGTGAAAGTGTCCAATAACAGGACGGTTACTGAGATTAAGAGAGTAGTGTTCACAGTCAGACATGATTACTTTAATAAATGAGTGAAAGTGTCCAATAACAGGACGGTTACTGAGATTAAGAGAGTAGTATTCACAGTCAGTCATGATTACTTTAATAAATGAGTGAAAGTGTCAAATAACAGGACGGTTACTGAGATTAAGAGAGTAGTATTCACAGTCAGTCATGATTACTTTAATAAATGTGTGAAAGTGTCAAATAACAGGACGGTTACTGAGATTAAGAGAGTAGTATTCACAGTCAGTCATGATTACTTTAATAAATGAGTGAAAGTGTCAAATAACAGGACGGTTACTGAGATTAAGAGAGTAGTATTCACAGTCAGACATGATTACTTTAATAAATGAGTGAAAGTGTCAAATAACAGGACGGTTACTGAGATTAAGAGAGTAGTATTCACAGTCAGACATGATTACTTTAATAAATGAGTGAAAGTGTCAAATAACAGGACGGTTACTGAGATTAAGAGAGTAGTATTCACAGTCAGTCATGATTACTTTAATAAATGTGTAAAAGTGTCCAATAACAGGACGGTTACTGAGATTAAGAGAGTAGTATTCACAGTCAGTCATGATTACTTTAATAAATGAGTGAAAGTGTCCAATAACAGGACGGTTACTGAGATTAAGAGAGTAGTATTCACAGTCAGACATGATTACTTTAATAAATGAGTGAAAGTGTCAAATAACAGGACGGTCACTGAGATTAAGAGAGTAGTATTCACAGTCAGTCATGATTACTTTAATAAATGTGTGAAAGTGTCAAATAACAGGACGGTCACTGAGATTAAGAGAGTAGTATTCACAGTCAGACATGATTACTTTAATAAATGTGTGAAAGTGTCCAATAACAGGACGGTTACTGAGATTAAGAGAGTAGTATTCACAGTCAGTCATGATTACTTTAATAAATGAGTGAAAGTGTCCAATAACAGGACGGTCACTGAGATTAAGAGAGTAGTATTCACAGTCAGTCATGATTACTTTAATCAATGAGTAAAAGTGTCCAATAACAGGACGGTTACTGAGATTAAGAGAGTAGTATTCACAGTCAGACATGATTACTTTAATCAATGAGTAAAAGTGTCCAATAACAGGACGGTTACTGAGATTAAGAGAGTAGTATTCACAGTCAGTCATGATTACTTTAATCAATGTGTGAAAGTGTCCAATAACAGGACGGTCACTGAGATTAAGAGAGTAGTATTCACAGTCAGACATGATTACTTTAATAAATGTGTGAAAGTGTCAAATAACAGGACGGTTACTGAGATTATGAGAGTAGTATTCACAGTCAGTCATGATTACTTTAATAAATGTGTGAAAGTGTCCAATAACAGGACGGTTACTGAGATTAAGAGAGTAGTATTCACAGTCAGTCATGATTACTTTAATAAATGTGTGAAAGTGTCCAATAACAGGACGGTTACTGAGATTAAGAGAGTAGTATTCACAGTCAGTCATGATTACTTTAATCAATGAGTAAAAGTGTCCAATAACAGGACGGTTACTGAGATTAAGAGAGTAGTATTCACAGTCAGTCATGATTACTTTAATAAATGTGTGAAAGTGTCCAATAACAGGACGGTTACTGAGATTAAGAGAGTAGTATTCACAGTCAGACATGATTACTTTAATAAATGTGTGAAAGTGTCAAATAACAGGACGGTTACTGAGATTAAGAGAGTAGTATTCACAGTCAGTCATGATTACTTTAATAAATGAGCGAAAGTGTCCAATAACAGGACGGTTACTGAGATTAAGAGAGTAGTATTCACAGTCAGTCATGATTACTTTAATAAATGAGTGAAAGTGTCAAATAACAGGACGGTTACTGAGATTAAGAGAGTAGTATTCACAGTCAGACATGATTACTTTAATAAATGAGTGAAAGTGTCAAATAACAGGACGGTTACTGAGATTAAGAGAGTAGTGTTCACAGTCAGTCATGATTACTTTAATAAATGAGTGAAAGTGTCAAATAACAGGACGGTTACTGAGATTAAGAGAGTAGTATTCACAGTCAGACATGATTACTTTAATAAATGAGTGAAAGTGTCAAATAACAGGACGGTTACTGAGATTAAGAGAGTAGTATTCACAGTCAGACATGATTACTTTAATAAATGAGTGAAAGTGTCAAATAACAGGACGGTTACTGAGATTAAGAGAGTAGTATTCACAGTCAGACATGATTACTTTAATAAATGAGTGAAAGTGTCAAATAACAGGACGGTTACTGAGATTAAGAGAGTAGTGTTCACAGTCAGACATGATTACTTTAATAAATGAGTGAAAGTGTCAAATAACAGGACGGTTACTGAGATTAAGAGAGTAGTATTCACAGTCAGACATGATTACTTTAATAAATGAGTGAAAGTGTCCAATAACAGGACGGTTACTGAGATTAAGAGAGTAGTATTCACAGTCAGACATGATTACTTTAATAAATGAGTGAAAGTGTCAAATAACAGGACGGTTACTGAGATTAAGAGAGTAGTATTCACAGTCAGTCATGATTACTTTAATAAATGTGTGAAAGTGTCCAATAACAGGACGGTTACTGAGATTAAGAGAGTAGTATTCACAGTCAGTCATGATTACTTTAATAAATGAGTGAAAGTGTCAAATAACAGGACGGTTACTGAGATTAAGAGAGTAGTATTCACAGTCAGACATGATTACTTTAATAAATGAGTGAAAGTGTCAAATAACAGGACGGTTACTGAGATTAAGAGAGTACTATTCACAGTCAGTCATGATTACTTTAATAAATGAGTGAAAGTGTCAAATAACAGGACGGTTACTGAGATTAAGAGAGTACTATTCACAGTCAGTCATGATTACTTTAATAAATGAGTGAAAGTGTCAAATAACAGGACGGTTACTGAGATTAAGAGAGTAGTGTTCACAGTCAGACATGATTACTTTAATAAATGTGTAAAAGTGTCCAATAACAGGACGGTTACTGAGATTAAGAGAGTAGTATTCACAGTCAGTCATGATTACTTTAATAAATGAGTGAAAGTGTCCAATAACAGGACGGTTACTGAGATTAAGAGAGTAGTATTCACAGTCAGACATGATTACTTTAATAAATGAGTGAAAGTGTCAAATAACAGGACGGTCACTGAGATTAAGAGAGTAGTATTCACAGTCAGTCATGATTACTTTAATAAATGAGTGAAAGTGTCAAATAACAGGACGGTTACTGAGATTAAGAGAGTAGTATTCACAGTCAGTCATGATTACTTTAATAAATGTGTGAAAGTGTCAAATAACAGGACGGTCACTGAGATTAAGAGAGTAGTATTCACAGTCAGTCATGATTACTTTAATAAATGAGTGAAAGTGTCCAATAACAGGACGGTTACTGAGATTAAGAGAGTAGTATTCACAGTCAGTCATGATTACTTTAATAAATGTGTGAAAGTGTCAAATAACAGGACGGTTACTGAGATTAAGAGAGTAGTATTCACAGTCAGTCATGATTACTTTAATAAATGAGTGAAAGTTTAAGAATTTGCCAAAATTTGCATCTGAAGTTTGCATGATAAAACTAATTTGAAAAATGGCTGAAACCAGATGAAGTGGAAAAAACACGACCCAAGTTGTCCTGTTGGAAGACTTTATGTTAAACACTTTAAAGATCATAAGCATACAGTTAGATATGGGCCCGTTGCAGCGTCAGGTTTGTTGGCAGAGTTCTAATGGTGTTTGATGCGCTTGAGACCCTTTTATAAAATAAATACATCACAGAAACATGTTATATGTTCAGTAGGAATGTGTGTGTTCCTGCAGAGCGTTCTTCTTCTACTTGTGATTTAGTTTTTCTTTATTATCATTTATAATGTAGTGGTTTAAATTGTCCTGCTCCTCCCTAACAGTTTTTAAAATAACTATATTCCACTTACAACGGAGCTTTTTTGGGATAGTGCCATTTTGAAGATTCCGCTCCGCTCGCTCAGGGCGCTCAGTGCTGCTCGCTCAACCCAGAATGCGCTTTGTGATATGCTGGTTTGGGAATCTGTGAAATAAGCAAAAGGCGTGATGTTATGTAGCTCTAACATTGTTTTAGTGAAGTTGCAGACCTTATAACCTAAATAAATGCAAGTATAAATCAAAGTTAAGATCGAGGAAATCAAAAGGGAGTGTGGAAAGACCTTGAGAATATGCAAATATTCCTTTTGGAATCGTACACCTCACATTGACAGAGAGCACAAGGATGTGCTACGTGAACATGGTAGTGCAGCAAAAGGTGAGCTAGTAGGCTACACCACTATTTGATAATAAATGAATTGATAAGTATGGATCTTGTTGTTTTGCCATTATGTCAGTGCAGCTGCCAGCTAGATGCAGGCCCGCTTCTGCAGGGTTGAGCACCTTCAATTGAATATATGTAAGTTTAATAATACTGTATATTGGCAAAGCATTTTTCATTGTATACCCGTGAACACACCAAAAACCAATAAACATGTATGATCTTGCACAGCATTCTGCTTTCATGCCTTTATTGTTCAATTGAGCATTTGATTGGTAAAGATTTACGCTGTCACATACAGAATTTATAACGGAATTATCTCACTTAATCGACCGCCTGTTGCTTTCGATTTCTGGATAAAGTGGCTCATAACTGCTGGTCAGTTTCCCAAAGCCAAATCCAAACCTTAACGAGAAGTGAAACGTTAAAAACTGACTCTAGATCAGTGGTTGCAGATAACATCTTCAACATCGCTTGCTGCATTCATGCGCAGAGAATGCTATAAATGATTGTACATTAAAAACAAAATTAAAAATCTTAAACGAAGGCAGTATAATTTGAGAATTAAATAATTTTTAGTTGTTTTGGGATCGTTAAACATGATTTAATCTAATATATATATATATATATATATATATATATATATATATATATATATATATATATATATATATATATATATATATATATATATATTGGAAATCTCACTTTATGCAGGATGTATATTTTTTATTCGTTAAATCCACGGTTAAACCTTGCTGTACATATAAAGAGTGCTTGAACAACACATATAATGTCCAGATTCACTTTATAATGCTTTAAAAATATCAAGGAAAAACAAAAGGGGCACACAGTATCAACTAATATAATAATTCTTAAATGATTAACCACAGTCCTTTAGATTGCATGTGATATGAAATTATAGTTAATATTAATAAAGCAACAACACTGAAAAAGAGAAAAATATTCACCGATCTGTTCTGGATAAATGTATACACCCTTTAAAACTGAACACAAATGATCATTTTAATTTACAGACCCAAAGTCTGATAGCACTAAATCAGAATCATATTAATCAGAAAAACTGAAAAATAATTATGAATTTCACTTTTAACTGTAATATTTTTCATGGATCCAGTCCATGTTTTCATTATTGCCATAAACGACTCAAACTAACTTTAGAGTTGAAAAGATTGTGTTTTTCTGGGTCGGATGTGTCACTCGGGTCCAGTTTAAACTGAAGAGAGCGAATTTGCACATATGCGAGTTTCTGCACCAACACATGTTTTATCACTTGTAGAGGCGTGTTTGTTGACAAGTTTAAAGGAAATAATGGTTATTTAGAAGCTACCCTCTGTGTACATGCCCGTAAACCAGTATACTACAGAGACATTTCATGTCAGATCGTGATTTGAGCAAATGTTTTTTTACCGGCGAGTGTGAGCGGTACTTGAGCGGAGTGTTCGCTTGGGCCTTGAGCGGTTGAGTGGAGCGCACACGCATGGAGCGTGTTATTGAGCAGAGTGTCACACCACTCCGCTTCGCTCACGTGCTCTGCTGCTTACACAGTCATGCACTTGTAATCCGGGCAGTATGTGGTTTGAAGTTGTCCTGGTGGAAATCACAGAGACGTTCCTGGAAAAGACGGTGCTGGATGGCAGTATATGTTGCTCCAAAATGTTTACATATCTGTCTGCATTCATGGTGTTCTCACAGATGTGTGATTTACCCATGCCATGGGCACTGACACACCTCTGGCCCATACAGATAATGGCTTTTGGACCTGATGCTAAAAACATTGTTGATGGTCCTTTTCCTCTGTGTCCCAGATAACACAATGGCTGTGTTTTTCAAAAACTTTTTGAAATGTAGACTCTTTAGACCAAAAAACACAGTTCCACTGTTCTACTTTCCATCTAAGATGAGAACAAGACCAGAGAAGTCAGCAGCGCTTCTGGACAGTGTTGATGTATGGCTTCTGCTTTGCATAGTAAAGTCTTAACTTGCAACTGTGTATGCAGCGGCGAGTGGTGTTCACTAACAGTTTACTGAAATAATCCCAAACCCATGTTCATGATATCCATTACAAATGAATGATGTTTTTTAAGATAGTGACGTCTGAGGGAGCACATTCAGAAGTGGTTTTTGTCTTTCCTTTACGCACCGAGATTTGACCAGATTCCTTGAATCTTTTAACTATATTGTGCACTGTAGAGGGTGAAATGCCCCAAATCCTTCCAATTTGTCTTTGGGGAACATTGTTCTCAAAGTGCTGGATTATTTGCTGAAGCATACAAATGGTACTTTCTCTTGAAGGACTATACAATGACACAACTGCCTCACCTGTTTAACATTTCCTGTTTCACATTACCTTGTTATTTCTTAAATTGTATGTCTCAACTTTTTGGGAGCGTGTTGCAATAATCTGTTTTGAAATTACTGTACATTTTCAAAAAAACTATAAAATTCACAATTAAAAAAATATATTATATGTATTTGTGGTGCATTCAAAATAGCAAAGGGTGAATATAATTTAAAAATTACTACTTTTTGTTTTTATTAGCATTTCTCATACTGTCCAAACTTTTTCGGAATTGGGGTTGTATATTCTAACACCTTTTGTACACAATGTATAGCATACAATATTTTTTTTTTTTTTTTTTTCAATAAATAGATAAAAAAATAAATAAAGTATTTTGGCCTGATTAATCAATTAACCCTTTAAGCTCTGAAGGTATTTCTTTTTTTCTCCCCAATTTGGAATTGCCAATTCCCAATGCACTCCAAGTCCTCGTGGTGGCGTAGTGATTCGCCTCTATCCGGGTGGCTGAGGATAAATCTCAGTTGCCTCCACATCTGAAACCGTCAATCCGCGCATCTTATCACGTGGCTTGTTGAGCGCGTTACCGCGGAGACATAGCACGTGTGGAGGCTTCACGCTATTCTCTGCGGCATCCCTACACAACTCACCATGCACCTCACCAAGAGTGAACCACATTATAGCAACCACGAGGGGATTACCCCATGTGACTCTACCCTCCCTAGCAACTGGGCCAGGAGTCACTCAGTACACCCTAGATTTGAACTTGTGACTCCAGGTGTGGTAGTCAGCGTCAGTACTCACTGAGCTACCCAGACCCCCCTCTGAAGGTATTTTTAAAGATTTACTGTTTCAGTGGCATAACCAAATTTAAAGGCTTCACGGTATTGTAGCTGCCATACATTGGCTACCTAGTCAATGTATATGTATATTTCAAAATATAGGTGTGCCTTATAGATCTGCTGCAGCTGTTATAAGCCAATTGTTAAAATTAATCAAGTAACAACATAGACAAGAAAAAGAGAAAATCACTCACTGTCCTAGGCTGGATAACTTTATAGTATTAAGCCTAATACTTTTTTAATGGCATGTCTGCTAATCAGTCAAACTAAATCAGTAAAGATTGTCAGTATTTGAAGAAGTTCTATTTTTCATTAGATCACTTTTTTAATATTTAATTACTGCTGTTACTGATAAACTTAAAGCACTATTCTTTATTTTATTACTCTGCTTTATTACTGACTTTTGAATAATTACTTAAAAAATTTGAAGCAATGCTTAGGTGAAACACTTGAAGGCTACATTGATTTTATTTAATTTGTTAATATTTACATCAATATTAAAATATTTTAAATAAAGCAACCCATTAAATTTAAATAAATGGATTAATAGATTGCTTTTCAAATGAAAAGAAGTTAAGATCATCATAAGGTAAGACTTGGCTTTATTGTTATATTTTTGCTCTTTCTTATAATAGCAACGTTCTGGATTTTGAACAACGCCAAGTGATTTGTCTTTAGACCTGTGTCGTTTGCGTCATATTTTAAGGCTGGTGCTGTTAATATTTTTGTTGTTATTCTCTCCTCTATCGTTCTACCTGTGCTTCATTTGGCTTCAGTATGTCCAGTAGAAATTGCCTATGTATTTGAATAAGCCATATGAAGCTGCTTTTCAATTAGTGTGTAGTGTTTAGTGTGTGAATAGGTGCTTCAATGTGATATTTCAGGATGGAAGCTGCAGCACGTATTGATATTATCTGGAATTAATTAAAATATTTGGGACTTGATTTGATGCTGTCACTAAAGATTGGATGACGTCATCGGAACTTTTGTCTTTTGGTGAATTGACGCCACTGATAACTCGACCAAATAAAAAACCAAGGAGGGTCAAGTGTTTGGTATGTTTGTAAAGAAAACTTTTCAAATGTTTAATGATATAAATGATGATACATTCTGAGACTCTGAGCCTAAGAAACTGCTGAAAATCACACACTCAAAAAAAATCTATTTAACTTTCTTAATTTGACATTATATATCTCTTAGTGGAAACAAGGTGGATCCTATAAAATTTTGTTTTGTTCCCAATCATGTCAACTGTATCAGAGAAAGATTTTGTGTTGTTATGACAAAGCAATCCTATGTTATAGCATTACAAAAAGAATTTATCATAGTGTCCAAAAATATCTCCATGTGTCCAAACAAATAAAACACAATTTTACATAAGAACTAATTACAAATGCAAACACGACTATGACTAAAGGTTTGCGTAGCATGCAGACATGATTTTAGTCATGAGATTTCACAGAATGAGTTTCATTCTATGCCATATGAGTCATCATTGAGTCTGTGTCATGTACTTGGTGCCATCTCCTGGTGGTCATATGTAACTTTGAGCTTTGTGTGGATTGTCTAATGATCTATGCATCCAATTACTTGAAAAATAAGTGAAACCGTGGCATAGTAGCAACACCAACATAATTGTCAAAGACATATACATAGCTATTACTCGCTATATTTTATATTGTAAGTAAAACAAATATGCTGGTTGTATTCTGGTCTTTGAGAGCTTTCCAACAACATATGATACATGGCTATTTGATCAGTTTGATGTTTTTACTGATTGCAATAACATGCACAGTGCAAATTTTTTTTAAATAAATTATCAAAATGGAACACTTCTGATTTGTCTGCAAATTTCAAAGCACTTGTTCAGTTTTGGTCGTAATGCTTAAATGCATTGTAAAGTAGAGCTTCTAAGCTTTCAAACAACAAATATTTTGTGTTGGTCAAGACTGTGTAATTGTTGAGCCGGCGGACCCATCCAAGCTTAAAGCGTTAATGACATCTTTTAGGCCATGTTAACCAATAGCCAAATAGCTTTTTAAGCATTGTTTTAGCTTACTCACATCCAAATTTGCCACCTTTCTGGTATGTAACTGCCCATTTTCACTATCCAATCAATTCTCGATGGATAATATAATGTGCCACAGATGTGTTTTCTCATTTAAAAATCCTGTTTCACTCATAAATACATCACAGTGCTTACCTAAAATGAGTTGCGATGGTACATTTACGTTGACTTTAATGAGCGAGGTTAGAAACTGAATAGTTGTAGGTTCATCATTGTGCTCTTGATTGAGACCAAATCTCTTTAGATAAAAATTTTGATGTAAATTATGATTTTGTAATATGTGGTTACATCTGGTATTAGTTTATAGTCTCCACCAGTGTTCTTTTGTGATGATCACTTATCTAACATGTGGCTCTGTTCTGTCTGTTTTAGCATGTTCAGAACTTACTATTTGGACATGATATGAAGCCGCCAGTTATGAGGATGTCTCTGCCCAGCATGTCTTCTTTCATCTCCTCTGAAAAACCCAACTTCAAGATAACCACTGTCCAAGACCAAGTGCCTTCATCCTTACACTCCCCTTTCACAGTTGGGACTCCATGGAACATCCTAAACTCATCTTTCCCCCCATCTCACACCCCAGGACCTTCTGATCAGCCCCCCGTCCATGAGAAACGAGCCAGTGTGATCATGAAGACCTCAGATGTGTCCAAATCATCCGTTAAGAGCTGCTGATGATATCTGCATTGTGACACAATGTCTAGCTGGACTTGACCAAGGCGTGGAGAACACTATTGTTGCCTTTGATAAAGGACCTAAGAGCTCACTGGACAGTGTTGCCTTAAAGGACAGCTTTCTGGACGAGTAAAGAATCCTACCAAAGTGGAGGATAAACATAGTCCCAGTCGGGAAGTGATCCAGGAGCTTAAATTCAGGGAGATTTTGAGCATAGTGATGTGCAGAGGCCCCAAAATGTGTTTGGACAATTAAGCCACACTTAGAAATGTATAAATATAATTTAATTAGATCACAAATTAACAAATCAAGCAACATGTGCTTGTTATGTTCGGAAAAAATAGATTTATTGTACAAAATGAAGACAAATAGCATTGGGTTCAAAGTGAATTTGATGAAATGCACCTGTGCTTACTCTGCTAGGAAACCTGTGTGAGCTTGAGGGAAACTGACTTTTAAAAAGAGCTTGGAAAAGTTAAAGGAATGTTCTGGGTTCAATACAAGATAAGATTAATTAACTGCATTGTTGATTCCCCCCCCCCCCAAAAAAAAAATTAAAAAAATAATTTACATTATTGCATTGAAGCAAAAACATTTTATGTGTTAACATGATTTTAGTGTGATAAAATCACTTACTAACCTTATCAGTGTGAAGTTATATTCAATATTACAACTTAATTGTCATTAAAACAACATTTTACATGGATAAGGTTAGTAAGTGATTTTATCACAGTAAAGTCATGTTTACATGTATAATGTTTATCTTCTGGCTGTACTTTTAAAACGTTTGTGGACTAGCCCCATTAACTTCTATTTTAAGTGCCTTACTGTAACCTTTTTTTAGTTATATAAACAATGGGTTACCTGAATTTGTAAATTTTTTTGTGGTAATCAACATTGTGCCACAAATGTTGTTATTTTAATCTTAATTGGCGTAATTTCTGCGCCACTAGCACCACCAAATGGAATTGCAAAAATAAACATCGTTTTCAAACAGCGTTTAGAATAGAGGTCGACGTATAGTGGATTTTTCCGATACAGATAACTAATGTGGTAGAATAGGCTGATAACGATTCATCGGCCGATAGTTTTTCAAATCGATTAATAGAATAGAAAAATAAAAAAATCTTAATCTTTGCTTACTATGATAGGCAAAGACATAAACCCCATTCACACATCATCGCAATCAGGTAAATTACAGGAAATCTTTAGGTTGCCTTTACTGGTAAATGTACTAAATGTGCTGTTCACACATGAAACTACTTCTTTTTTTTTTGATTTTGATAACATTCACACATCAGCACGGAATGCCATTAAACTACATGACGTTGTTTGCCGGAAATGTCTGCAACATGGCTGCGCTGGAAATGTGGGCTTTTCATTTGATAAAACGACGGGGTATGATTTTGTAGCTGAACGTATGCGATCGGTAATTTTGGTGTTTTTTTTTTTGTTGTTTTTTTTTCTTCAATTTTTTTGCAAATGTTTTTCATGTATGCACTTGCTCGAGACTCAACGATACCATATGCAATGACTTCAAATGAGACTGTTGAACATCAGAGAACAAAATGCTGTCACTAGCATCCAAATGCGGAGACATTCTTTGAGGCTAAAAAGCTCAGAACTGTGTACATATTTCGCTACACAGAGGTCTGCGTGAAGAACGTGGGAAATATGGTAAGTGTGGCTTAAGTTTCCAAATACTTTATGGGACTGCTGTATATCCATAAGTTGCCATAGTGAGGGGTGTCTAGATTGCAAGCTATTGTAAATGTGTATATAAAGGGATCATTGCCTAATTGCCTTTAGCCCCTGGAGCACCTTATGTTTAAGCACTGGCTGTGATAATCAGTGACTTTTGTTGCTCATGATCGAGGAGAAAAGTTATATGAGCCTATACATGACTCCCAACAAAACCAGAAAAAAATGCACTTAATGGCATCATTTTAACTTATCTTAGGACCTTTATCGCGAGCCGATATATTTTTATACCTTAGGGATCTTTATGCAATGGATAATATATGAAATATCCGCTATTTTACATTATGGGCCCTATGATGTAAAAAATCTGGTGTGAATTTGTGTTAGTTTGTGGTTTTTACAAAAAACAAAGCACTTCTTTTTATGATTTATATATATATATATATAAACAGGTTAGAAAACGTGTCTCTTTCTACTGTATATGTGAACATGTATGTTTTGCTTGTCTGTGTTTATGACTGTATATGCAAGTACCAGATATATGTGTGTGTGCCTATATGATCTTTATACACATACAAGGACTTCTTTTAATCCTGTGGATCACTGAACATGGCAGTTTAGGACAGATTTCCTCAAGATTGTGGTGTATAAAAATCATGTGACCATAAGAATAAATTACAAACTGCTTAAGTCACGTTTGTGTTATTACTGTGTTATCAGTCCTCTCAAAAGTGGAGAATAAATCCTATATATTGGATGTTTGTTTGTTTGTTTTTATGTCAGAGAGCAGATTTAACTTCTCGGTCAAAGCAAGTCATTTTCTGTGGCTGTTTTACACATTTTCAGGGGAGTAATTTGGTTATGGTCCATTTAGACATTTGAAAACATTTGAATTTCCTTTTATCCACTCTTCCATCCTCGCTCCCTGTCTGCCTTCCTCTAAGCATTTATATTTCATCTAGCTATGGCAAGCTGTTTTAGATTTTAATGATCCCAGTATTACTCATTGTACTTGCATTTTTTACTAGTAATATTTCAATTAGAGAGCACTACAATAGATTTTCTAGTTGTAAGAATTCCAACTACAGAGCTCTCAATTTGCATTTACTAGTAAGAATGTTTTACTAAACAAGAGGATACGTACACCAGAGTCTCTAGTCTGAGAAATAGACGCTTCACATGTCTTCAGCTGACAGCTTCATTGAATTCTACCCGCTCAACACCAGTTTCATGTACAACAGTAAAGAGAAGACTCAGGGGTGCAGGCCTTATGGGAAGAATTGCAAAGAAAAAGACACTTTTGAAACAGAAAAACAAAAAGAAAATGTTAGAGGGGACAAAGAATCACAGACATTGGACAACAGATAATTGGAAAAGAGTGTTATGGATCTTAACCCCATTGAGCTTTTGTGGGATCAGTTAGACTGTAAGGTGCGTGAAAAGTGCCCGACAAGACACTACAGGTGCTACAGGAAGTGTGGGGTGAAATGTCACCTGAGTATCTGGACAACTGACAGCTAGAATGCCAAATATATATATATATATATATATATATATATATATATATATATATATATATATATATCCTGTAGTGCATAAAAGTCATGTGAACATTGTCATGTGACACGTCATGGGGCCTCCACAGTGCACTGGCCTCTCAGGTCTTAATCTGTCCTTGTTGAATTGAATGATAAAGTTTACCTTCTTTAACTTAATACTGTTGATGTATGAAACATGCTGTCTGCTGGAATAATTCAACATAACCACAAAATTAACTTTAATGAATGAGCGCATCTTACTAGTCAATCAGATGCAAGTGGAACAGTGTTGCCAGATGTACGATAATTATCGTATTTGTACGATAATTTTGACCTCTGTACGATGTACGATCAATAATGAAAAAAATCCCATAATGTACGATAATTTCAGAGTTTTCAGTCGTTCGTCCAAACACACATCCTACCGCTTCTCTCTCGGACCCCAAATCATTTCGCAGGCTCGCCTGCCTGCACACAAACACGTATACACACACACACACACACACACACACACACGCACGCACACACGCACACAGCACAAGTGGCATCGAATTTGAATCTTTTTTGTGTTAATTGTGCACTTTTTTCTTTTTTGTGCACTTTTTTTCGGCATATCTTTTGCACTTTGGAAAAAAAAAGTTATTTAGACTTCCTCCAGTTAATGTGAGCGTATTATACAGCTTGTTCAAATTGGCTGTAAAATTATTTGGAAAATAAAATTGTTGGAAAATAACTATATTTTAAGTGTTTGGTTTGTGTACGATATTTTTTTTAAAAAAACGATAATTTTGAGGTTTTGGTACGATACTTCGACATTTCTAATCTGGCAACACTGAAGTGGAAGTTCCGTTTGTTACTATAGCAACAAAAGGCTGCTGTTGCTTTCTAGAATCATCATTGACGGTAGAAAGAAAAAGAAACAAAACATTCTAATGGTAGTGTTGTAAAAAATAGTACACAACCTTAGTCACAAAAGCACTATGTTTGATCCATGTAAAAGTTCAATTAGACCCTAGAATGATAGCAAATTATCGCAACTTGGAGTGATATTTACAACAAATACACCAACCACAACATTAAATCCACCTTCCTATATTGTGTAGGCCCCCCTCATGCCAACAAAACAGCGCCAAACTACAATTTTGTTATCTCAACAATTATATTCAGAGTTGGTAAAAACATAAAAAGATGAGATAGCCATGTGTTATAATCGTTGGAAACGTCCCAATCAGTAAAATGCAATTTTGTTTCACTCAGATGCTAACCTGCAGTGAGTATCAGTGTAAATATAACAAACAGGAGTGTCTTTTTCTCACGTTTTTCCTCATTACTTCCCGAAACGTACATAAAACTGTCATGTATTTACCTGTAATTTCCTTGTTGCCCACTAGATGTCCCTAATTTTGTTTTTTTTTGTTTGTTTTTTTTCCATTTGTGTCCGGTTTTCCCGCCATTTTTAATGTCAGCGCTTTCAATTGTGTCTTGTTTTGTACTACGTATTTAAGTTACCTCAGTTCCCTTGTTTTTGAGTGTGCTAGCCATCAGATCATAGTGTTGCTCCCTTTGCCTGCCCTGTTACTACGTGAATTGTATTCTAATTTTTCCCCTTTGTTGGATTTAAATGTTTTTTAGATGTTTCCTTTCCAAGTATTTTTTTTATTATTTTATGGATTCAAAAGATTTGTTGGACGTTTTCTTTCTCTTGTGAATTAAGCTCTTTGAACATCTGACTTCTACTCTCTACTTGACTTTTTTTTTCTTTTTTTTTTTTTAACATTACATTTTTTTTATTATTATTAAACCATTTGACTTATTTTTGTGTGCTGTGTTTGTCCTCCTTTTTGGGTCCACCCTACTGCTCTGTGAATAGTCAGTACCACACTACAGACCAGAGACCAGAGTTCAAGACCAGCTTGTGACAATAACATAGACAATGATATATTCTAATTTACAGCACACTATACCATTTCAAACACAACATAATATGGTGAGCAGATATTGAAATATTCATCAAAGAGTGTACATGGAAAGATGATGCACAAAAGGGCGCTCGGTGTGTGTGTGTCCAAGTATTCCCTACATTGTGGGGGCCAAAGGTCCCCACATGGATAGTAAAACATGAATTTTTTTACATTGTGAGGACAATCAGTCGGTTCCCATGAGCAAAACAGCTTATAAATCATCCTAAATTATGATTTTGAACATGTAAAAATGCAGAAAGTTTTTGTGTGGTTTGGGATAGAAAATAAAGTTTCTACAGTATAAAAACCATTATGTGTATGGAGAGTCCTCATAAAACATGTAAACCCAACGTGTGCGCGTGCACTTGTCCGAGGACTTTATGTGTGCAAACACATCTACATATGTGCTCATCTAAAGGATTTTGGTGCACCTAAACACGTAATATTTCTGTATATTGTAGCCTAATCAATTAATTTCCAATGGCTAGTCATTTATGACCAGAAACACAACAGGTGTAACAAAGAGGATTAAAACCAATAAAATGTGAAGAAAGTGGTCACATTTTTTATTATTATTATTTTAGATACCATATGTTAACAAAGTAACACAACTAGTTTTATTCTAATTGGATTAAGTAAAAAGGAAATTACTTTTTTCTATATTAAAAAATAATAATAATAATCCAGGTCCAAATGACTCCAAATGATGGGTTGATTGTCCATATCCATATAACAAAAATGTGTCTGTCTATTTGTCTGGTTTACATATCTAAGCTTTCTGACTGAATAAAATCTAACAAAACTATAGAAGGAACACTTGCTACCATGTTTCTATTGCAGTAGGTACAGTTGTTACACAGTTACATCAGACCCCTGCTGACCTCCTTGCATGTTTGCTTGATTTTGTCCCTTACAGTGTCCCAAAATAGGTTCATTTTATGTAGAAAAATCAATAATTACAACAAGCTAAGTTTCCTTTCATGGTCAGTCATGACTAATGATTAATTCACAATGAAAGAGCAGTAACAGATGTCCCCCATATATATGTGGTGTGTGTGTGTGTGTGTGTGTGTAAGGGAGTGGTTAGTCTTTTGGTTTCGGTAGCAGTTCTCAGCTCTTCCCAAAGGACACCTGGATTGCTATGACAACAACAAAGATAAGTCATGGCTGTGTCTGGCAAGTTTCCTCCCACAATGTCTTTCTCTGTGCCTCTCCTGGGAGAGATTATTTATTATTGATAAAGCAGCATAATTTGTGTGAAAAGAAATAACAGATCGTACGTTTGTTTTGATTAAAATATTATTATAGTTTTTAAAAAAGTTGTGAGGGATGGTGGTAAAAGGCCCCCACATTTGGGGTAAAAGGGGGTTAAAAGTGATATTGTGTAAATATAGGGACAATAGATACAGGGCAAAATTGGTGAATTTAAGGAAATAATAATAGTCTCAAGTATTCTATTAACAAATTAATCTCTCTTGTAATTTGATCAGTGGATGTTAGCCAACTTTGAAAATGTTTCTGAACATATCTATTCGCTACACTTAAGAAAAACAAGTAGATTTGACATGTTGACCAGGCCTTTGGTCTAAACACTATCACAAAACACTATAGCACTGGGACAGTGTTACAATTACTAAATCCACCTGTGTGGGGTTCAATATAACAAAAGGTCTGAATGAACTGTTGAGTCTTTTGATGATTTATCTGACAACCCTGTTGATCAGTCATATTTGTTGTTTTTCTGTAGACTATGGAGGTTTCGTGGAAGACATAAAATTGAGGCTATTGCACAACTTAGTGGCGGAATGAAGACACTTCCGTTGATGTTTCTAGTAGTGCTTTTTTAAAGGTTTTCGAACACAAGAGGTCAGTATTGAACACATGTTGTATAGAGTAACAGGTGTTTGACAAACAGAGGCCTGGAGGGAAAATGGCAAGCTCAAGTTATTATCAAGGCAGCCAATGTTACACACTGATTCACAATGATGGTACAGACGGTGCATTTCTGGTCAAGTAGTATTAGCAGACGCTTTGATCAAAAGAAGCGTTGAATACCTTGCACCAGAGTGCACAATGGTAATCTAATAGCTCATTGTTCATTTGCTTATGGGGTTCAAACTAGTAAACTTCCAGTTACCAGACTTTAATTAGTGAATATGGGTACAGTGGGACACTTTTCATTTTTTACATAGCCTGACATTATACCTTTATAGAAAGCTTAGGATGTCTCCTATCTTAGTCAAATAAATTAATACTGGAATATGAATAAATACCCTCTTTTGACAAAACCCCAGATTTCTTCAGCCAATACTGGTAAAGTGGGACACTTCATTTTTGTCCTGTACTTAAATATATTTAATTGTAAGTAGCCTATTTATCTTGTTTGGAACCTAAGCTTACATAAAGATTAAAATATCCACTTGTTTTATTGACTTAAATTTCACTACACTGCAATTTAAGCCTTTTATTATTAATCGTAATTATGTTAGTATATATGTATGTATATATGCTCATAACTCATCAACAACTTCATATGTTGTCCTGCTTTACCAGTATCACTCTGTCAAAAATGCCTCTGGTAAAGTGGGACAGATGGAAATTGATTCTATAGAAAATTTCTAAAAATTACGATTTGAATTACTTACATTTTCTGATACACCATCACATCAAAGATCTTTATATGTTACATTTTTGAACATTAAAGTAGTACTGTAAGGCTGGCACCAGAATGTCTATGCCCAAAAGGCGCTATTTCCGGTAAAAGTCAAAGAACTCTGCGAGAACCAATGTCATAAAACTTTATGTAAAATGGTCTCATTTCCTTTCAGCAAAGTCAAATCACAAGTAAGATTTAAGAACTTAGTAAAATACTGTATTCTATCAGGGGCCTGATGCTGTATGCAGATAAGTTGCATTCTTTGTAAACATCAACCGACCTACTCAATCACAAGTTTCAAAGGTCTAATTACAACCTCCTAAATTGTAAACCAAATCCTGAATAACATCAAACACACACACATCTG
This sequence comes from Moxostoma hubbsi, assembly GCA_032164185.1. Lineage (NCBI taxonomy): Eukaryota > Metazoa > Chordata > Actinopteri > Cypriniformes > Catostomidae > Moxostoma > Moxostoma hubbsi. Next base: position 37,790,823 of record JAVLUX010000025.1, on the reverse strand, counting down.
AAATAACAATAGAATAATTTGGTACTAAGGGAGAGATGACAAAGGATCCGATCCTACTTGGCAAATAAATTGTTACTTTTTGATTTACTGTATTCATCCAAAATCATTTATTACCGGTAGATTTGAGGGACGCCTTTTGTTACCGTAAACTTATGTCCAAGATAATGACCATTACAGGAGCTTATGAATAGGAGAAAACCACGTAAGACTACCAGTCACTGCTTATCGATGTTAATACTATATTAGTAAACCCTGCAACCGCTGACTATGAATGGAACTGGTGATTTTGTGTCCGTGAGATCTATGTAATTAATCGGCCGGCATATGACTCTGAGTGACAAACTCATGGCAACAATCTTGGTTCTTTCTATTATATTTTATCCAGGAATTATCTCAGATTAATTATCTGAATCTGTCCAGATTGCTCTTGCCCTGACTACAGGTACCACTCCCAGAAAACTGACACTACACCATGCAGTAACCTCAAGTAAAGTGCCAAGTGGGATGTAGTTTAAGGACATAGTTTCAACCCAAACAGAAAAAAATTAAACCTTTCATTTGATTTGATCTGACAAATACTAATTCAGGGTCAAAACATTGTCTTTAAACTGAAAGGTTAGCAGTGTGCAAGCATTTTACTCCCATTTTCTATGGATATTAAGTTGCAGATGTGCACCTGCATTTATTAGTGTGGAGTGGAGGGGTGCGGGGATGTTGCACGCCCGGTCCCCAATCAGCCTGATGGGGCGCGCGAGGGATAAAGGCCGCTGGTGACGATGGTTCGAGAGAGAGAGAAAATTACAAATGGCTGCCCTGTATGTGTTTATGTTTGAGTGTTTTTGTTTTGTTTTGTTTTGTTTTGTTTAAGTTCTCATTAAATTATTATTTATGTTGACAAGCCGGTTCTCGCCTCCTCCTTGCCCATCATAACCCGCTTTACATTGGTGCCGAAACCCAGGAGGGAGGAGGGATGCCCGTCGCAGAGTCCTCGACACTGCCATCCACCCAGGGGAGCGCCGCTGCCTTCTACTGGGTGACGGAGTAGCCCGACCGCCCGGACGCGGGGAATGGCCGCCGTCCGCGGGGCGAGTGGGGACTGGATTCCCCGACCGCCTGGAGCGAGGTAGCCGCTGCCGGGGGCGGAGGTGTGCCCTGCCGTCCCCAGAGACATGGAGGGGTCGAGGGAAGACTGCCGTCCGCGAGAGGAGGCGGGAAGTAACTCCCCGACTGCCCGGAGTGGTAGGGCCACTGCCAGGGGCAGAGGAATGTCCCCACGTGTCGACGGGAAAGCGTAGTGGCGTTCTGTCCGCTGGGGGGTCGGAGGTTGACTCCGGTTCGCCCGGAGAGGAGCAGCTGTCGTCCACCGGAGAGTGTGGAGGACTGTGCCAGGACCACGCAACGGTGCATCAGAGAACCGGTGAGTGAGCTTTTTCTCTCTCTCCTCTCTCTCACTCTACTCTTTCACACCGTGTTGGCCTATTCCCTCACCTATTTTGTTTTTTTTTGTTGTTGTTTTCCCCTCCTGTCTCCTCCCAGGTCGAGGAAGGCGGGGATAACCAGCCGGCAGATGGGTCGCAAAGCACGCCCCTCCCTCCCCAGGGAAGGAGATGGGGGGGGGGTGGGGGGGTTGCGGGGGGGGGGGGGGGGTTGTATGTCATGCTGGTGGCACCCCGGCCTGAGGTAACGCCGGGAGGAGTGTGGCGTGGAGGGGGGCGGGGCCGGGCTGGAATGTCACACACCCGGTCTCCAATCGGCCTGATGGGGCACCCAAGGGATAAAGGCAGCCGGTGACGACGGTTCGAGAGAGAGAGAAAATTACAAATGGCTGCCCTGTATGTGTTTATGTTTGAGTGTTTTTGTTTAAGTTCTCGTTAAATTATTATTTATGTTGACAAGCCGGTTCTCGCCTCTGTCACAGATTCCCTCTTGACTTTTGTTCTGTGCTTTTATGTTGAAATTCCTGTTTAGTTCCTGTTTCCTGTTTGGTTTTTGTAGTCCTTTTGTAGTTCCATTTTTTGATTGGTTTTCCCTTGATTGTCTCCCAATTGTCTCTCTGTTCCTTGTTTTCCCTTGTATATTTAAGCCATTGTTTCCCCCTGTCTATTTGTCTGTTATTGCATGTTTTGTGTTAAGTTTCTCCATGGATTTTGTTCTTCCTAGTTTTCTTGTTTTTTGTTATTAAAAAGCTGCACTTAGATCTTCTCTCTCTTTGCCTGCCTCGTTACAGAATAATAGACCATAGATGGATCTAGCAGCAGTTTTCGTCCAGTTGAGCCGAGCTAACCTCCCTTTAATTGAATACTCACGTCTGTTCAGCACCATTGCCAGATGCACTGGATTTGCGGATAGACACCTGAAGTCCATCTACCGGATAGGTCTCCTTGCCCATGGATGGGAGGAATTGCCGGAGACGGGTAATTACACGTGGGAGGAGTACGTGGACTTGATTTTGGTGAGGTTTGCTTCGGAGGGTACTTGGAACGTGCCAACGCCCACGCCTGCCACAGCCAACGAGCCAACGCCCACGCCTGCCACGGACAACGAGGCAACACCCATGCCTGCCACTGCCAACGCCCATGCCTGCCACGGCCAACGAGCTGGAAGCCTCGTCCGTCCCAGAGCCAGCGTTGCCAGCCTTGTCCGTCCCAGAGCCAGCGTTGCCAGCCTCGTCCATCCGGAGGAGGAGGAGAAGAAGAAGAAGGGCTTCTGCCTCTCAGTCTCTGCCCTCCACGGCTCCGCCTCCCGAACCACACAGGGCTACGCTTCCCGAGTCTTCCAGGGCTCCGCCTCCCAGGCCTCCGCCTCCCGAGCCTTCCAGGGCTCCGCCCCCCCGAGCCTCCCACGTCTCTGCCTCCCAGGGCTCCGCCTCCAGAGCCTTCCACACCTCCAGAGCATTCCACGCCTCCAGAGCCTTCCACGCCTCCAGAGCCTTCCAGGGCTTCGCCCCCCGAGCCTTCCACGTCTCCTAAACCTCCCACGGCACTGTCTCCTGAGCCTTTCACGGCTTCGCCTTCCATGGCTCCGCCTCCTGAGCCTTCCACGTCTCTTGAGCCTTTCACGTCTCCACCTCCTGAGCCTTCCATGGCTCCGCCTTCCACGTCTCCACCTCCTGAGCCTTCCGCGCCTTCCACGCCTCCTGAGCCTTCCACTCCTCCTGAGCCTTCCATGGCTCCGCCCCCGGAGTCCTCCATGGCTCCGCCTTCCACGGCTCCACCCTCTGAGTCCTCCATGACTCCGCTTTCCACAGCTCCACAGCCAGAGACTGCCCCTGACCCTGTCCTGTGGCCTCCTCCCAGGCCTCCTGACCCGATCCCTGTCCTGTGGCCTCCTCCCTGGACTTCTGACCCGGTCCCTGTCCTGTGGCCTCCTCTCTGGCCTCCTGACCCGGTCCCTGTCCTGTGGCCTCCTCCCTGGCCTCTTGACCCGGTCCCTGTCCTATGGCCTCTTGACCCGTTCCCTGTCCTGTGGCATCCTCCCAGGCCTCCTGACCCGGTCCCTGTCCTGTGGCCTCCTCCCTGGCCTCCTGACCCGGTCCCTGTGCCGTGGCCTCCTCCCAGGCCTCCTGACCAGATCCCTGTCCCGTGGCCTCCTCCCAGGTCTCCTGACCAGGTCCCTGTCCCGTGACCTCCTCCCAGGCCTTCTGACCAGGTCCCTGTATTCAGGAGTCTCATATAACGGGGGATGATGAAGCTGTGAAATTTAAAAAAGGATGGGTAGGGAAAGTTTTTCACAGCTCATACTTCAGCAAACGAAATGAGGTGATGATTTTTATCAATAAAAACCTAAGCTTTGTCATGTTGAAACAACACAATGACAGGGAAGGTCGACTTAATTGTATTGAAGCATTAATCAATGGAATTAGGATGGTACTATGCAATATATATGCACCTAACAAGGAAGAGCCTGATTTTTTTCATGAAATTAATTGAGTGGTAGGAAACATGGAGGGTCAAGTTATACTGGCAGGGGATTACAACCAGGTAATGGATGGGGTGATTGATAAGAGCAAGCCCAGTGGAAAATCTTCACCCAGGGATAGAGCTGCAATCCAGATGTTGGCAGAGGACTTGAGTTTAGTGGAAATATGGAGGTTAGTGAATCAACGTGAGAGAGAATACACCTTTTACTCTCAATGCCACAAGTCACATTCAAGGATTGATTTTTTCCTGATATCTAACACTTTAGTTGCAGACTGCGAGATAGGTGCTATCACCCTCAGTGACCATGGCACAGTGGAGTTGCATGTTGACTTGAATACAGATAAGGTAAAAAGAGGCCATTGGAGGCTCAATACTAAACTGCTGCAAAAAGTGTCAGAAGATCTTAAATCCTTTTTTGAAATTAATATTGGCTCCACAGAAAAAAATATCCTCTGTTTGGGAAGCATCTAAGGCATACCTGTATATTGGAGAGAAAATTATCGCCCACAAGAGAATACAGAGAAAGAAAAAAAGATTAGACAGGGAATACGTAATTTGGAGAAGGATTTGGCAAGGCACTATTCAGATAATTTATTTAACTCTAACAATATTCCAATGATTAAGAAGGGTAATGGGGTAATAATTTTGTTAAAGGAAATTCATTTTTGAAAAGTTTTATAAGGATCTTTACACATACACTTGTACTCCTAGCATGGAAGAAGTGGATACATTCTTCTCAGGTCTTCAAATACCCACTATCTCTAGTGAGCAAAAAGGAAATCTGGATGACCCTATAACAGAAGAAGAGATTAGAGCTACTATTCTATCCGTGAAAACGGGGCAGTCACCAGGTTTGGACTGCTTCCCGGTTGAATATTCCAAGAAGTATGTTAATATCCTGGCTCACATTTTATGTAAGGTGTATTTGGAGGCATTTGAAATGGGCTCCCTACCTGATATATTTATTGATGCTTTAATTTCTCTTATCCCTAAAATGGACAGAGATACTTCAGACCCATCTAATTTCAGACCCGTAAATGTTAGATTGGGTTAGATTGTAAGATCTTGAAAAAGACACTGGTGATGTTCTCTCACATGGTTCAACTATTAATAGACATGATCTGTGCAATATTTAAAATGAAACACAAAAATAAGACATAAAAAGGGGGGATGATGATACACAACCTCTCCTACAAAGTGTAATCACAATAATTACAGAAAGTGATTGTTATAAATCTGAAATAAATAAATCATTAGACCTTGTGACTCAACAAAAAAGTAAAAACTGGTTCCCACATTTTGTCGAATTTTGCAGGGTTCCCGGATATGGAGTATCTAATTCTTTCCAGATGTAACGTAGAAGTGAGCCCAGATAGCCAGTCAGAAAAGAGGGGCCTAATGTTTTTCTTCCATAAAAACAGGATAACTTTCTTAGCTAAAATCATACCATATTGAATAGGTAACCATACCTTTAGACTGAGAGATTTCAGTGAGTCTGACCAAGAATTGCTATCTTTGGGTCAGAAAGTAAAACACAGTTATAGACCTTGGCAAAAAACTGTAATATTTCTAGCCTGAATTTGTGCACAGAACCAAAAGATTTGTGCCAGGGTACCATCGGCAACTTTACACTTATCACATATTGGAGAGACAGAAGGATAGAATTTGCTAAGCTTTATTTTAGAATAGTACAGTCTACATAATACCTTGTACTGAATAAGTTTGTTTCTTGAATTTATGGAACATGAATAAACAGATAGATGGCATTTGTCCCAATCAGTCTCGGAAAACCTGAATCCCTAGATTGTTTACATTGAAAAAAATCAAAAAAATTCAGTAGCCTGGAGCCTTGCCTGTAGGGCAAGCTCCTCCAAGGTTATCTCAGAATCAAGAGAATTGTTTTGCTCAGCAGACAGTTTAGGAAGTTCTAATTGTTCCACAAAGTTTCTAATAACCTCTTCAGTAGACAAATATGTGAAACTATAAAGATCAAGATAGAATTCTCTTAAAAGCCTTATTAATATCAGTGGCCAAGGTAAATATTTCACCACCAGCAGAGGAATGGTAGAAAAAGACTCTCTCTGTTTTATATATCTAGCTAGAAGCTTCCCTGCTTTGTGCCCTGACTTAAAGTATGACTTTACTATAGCCAAAACTCCACCTTGCGTGACAAAATAGTATTACATCTGTATTTCAATAGGGTCAATTCCCTGAGGCCATTAGACATTCGGCACTTCAGATCTGCTTCCGCACTTTTAATATTCCCTTCCAATTCAGTGAGTTTTGTGCTTTGAATTTTTTGGTGAATGCGGCATACTGTATGATCTGGGCCCTAAGAACCTCCTTAAGTGCTACACTCAACAGAGGATACTAAGGACCAGTTGGTCTCCATATAGACATTGATTTCAGCCTTTAGCATTTGTTGGAATTCAGGATTTTGTAAAAGGGATACATTAAGTCAAGTAAATGTTATTTGTATAGCGCCTTTCACAACACACAATGTTTCAAAGCAGCTTTACAGAAGATCAGGCATTAACAGATGATAAAAATATAATGTCTATAATGTTGATGAATCATAATTGTGTAATTAGATAAAATACGATTGTTAATCGTGTTTAAAAACAAGTAATTAAATAATAATTGTATTAATAACCCCAGTGAGCAAGCTGAAGGTGACTGTGGCAAGGAACACAAAACTCCATTTGATGTTGATTAATGGAGATAAATAACCTTGGGAGAAACCAGACTCACTGTGGGGGCCAGTTCCCCTCTGACTAACAGCATGAATATAATGTAAATATTACTTATGTATAGTTAAAGTCATGGTTTCAAATGATTAAACTAAGTAAGTATTAAGGGTCACTGTTAAAACATCAATTTTGTTTGAACTGTAAGATTAATGACTAATGTATTTGAAGTCCATCCTGGATTAACTGCAGAAGTTCACATAGATGCAATTGGCCTTGTTAATTGGCTGATGAAGGTTTTTGTTGGCAATTGTTAGTCTATGCATTCCATTTCAAGATCGTAGTCCATCAATAAACCGAGGTGATGCAGGCAGAGATCAGGGATGTGAAACGCAGTTCAAACTGGCTGGTAATTTCGGTGAGGCTCGGTGTGGTCCATCCTAAATCCAAGGTTCAGACAATGGCATATGAAGTATGCCATGTCTTATGGTTGTAGTTGGCATCAGTTCATCCTCTGAAGTACATCATAATACACTGAAGTGATGTTTGGCTGGCACCGGCTGCATTTAGTCATCATCATTCAGTGACACGTAGCAGTGGAGTCCAACACGAAGCAGGAATGGTGCTGGATCCAGCCGGTTCTGGTGACCTCAGGATAGGAGTCCTGAGGTTGAGACATGGAAACAAATAAAATAATATTAGCATAGATGCTATTCTATGCACCATAAAGGAGGAACAAGCACAAAGATTATGTAGGTTCATCCACAAAACTGTCCTAAAAGTGTGTTACTCTACAAAATAAACTCCAGCCAATAGGTGGAACCAGTACAAACAAATCGTGCAGAATCCTCATCCTTAGCATCTATTCTCAATTTGGCTGGGAATATCAGTGCAAAAGCAAACTTCCATTGGTGTAAAAGTTTCTTGCATTCCTTGAATCGATAAAGCTTCTCTCTTGTCAAATTCAAGTCTGTGAAAAAGAAAATGCTGTGGTTCTTCCAAGAAAGCCTTCCTTTACTCCTCGCCTCATGAAACTCTAGATCTTTTTCGGATGTTCTCCATAATTTGGTCAGAATTGATTGGGGCCTGTGTCTCTCAGCGGACTGATCAGTAGGAACCCTGTGAGCTTGCTCGATTTCAAGCATATGGCCTGCTATGTGGAGCAGATTCAGAAAGAGTCCATCCAGGAATTTCACCGTATACCGTATTCACCGTATTCATCTGCTCCCTCAGGGACTTCAACAATACGGACATTATACCGCCGGCTACGGTTCTCGATGTCATCCAACTTCTCCCAGACACGCTCCAAATCCACCTTGGTCGCTAGCGGATTAGCAGATAATTCCCTCTCCGATGACTCAAGATAATCTATCTGTTTCTCAACATCCCCCACTCTTGAAACCATTTCAGTGAACTTCGCCTCCATGGCAGTGATCAATCGACGTATCACAGCAAGATCCTCCAAGTCAGCAATGACCTTCGTCTGTATTGCTGACATGTTCAGCATCTCTCGCCGCATTTCACACACTTCTCCAACTAAATTGACTCCCAGGCTTGCAGCCTGCTCAGGGGGATCAGCTTGAGCACGTAAGTCAGCTTGAGCATGACATATTGTCCTCCTAGAACAGTTATGGAACTATGTATGGAAGTGTATTGAATCTCACCAGTTTAAGTCATTAAAAGTGTTAAAACTAGCAAAGTGCACAGAGCTAGCAATTCACATGTCCGATCCTTGCATGGCATCACGTGACTCCCCAAGTTACAACTCTTAAGAGGAGAAGCTATTCTCTTTCATTCAGCTACTGCTGAATGGACACATTCTTTCACACATCTGTGATATTTTTAGTTCTTGGTGTATGTAAACATGAACTAGCTGGAAAAATTTGACCATTTCGATGTGTTACTAGCTATGTGCACCTATGTCTGTGCATCATTTTATTGTGCTTTGTATGTGTGTGCTTTTTTGGATCATTTCATCATGGATTGCTTATGAACCAGTCATAATACAGTTCAAGCTTTGCAAAGGAACTTTTATTGAACGATGGGGCAGGTAAAAACACTTGGACTTGATCAAAACACAAGTAACGTTTCATTCATGAATATTTCAAATATCATGACTGTTTGATAGTTTATGGTGCTGAGTAGGGGTAGGACAATCCACTCTGACAAAAATTCGATTCGATTACTATTCTCTACTATGCATTGTGAAATCTGCAACCAGTGATTACAGATGAAATGTCATGTGTAGGCAGATACGATCCAGATTTTAATCGATTGGGCTCAGCAGGGTCACAGAATGAAAAACGTCTTGGTTACTGTCATAACTTCCGTTCCCTAATGGAGGGAACAAGACGTTGTGTAGATGTATTGATGCACATAGCCCGGTCAGGGTCTCAGGATCACGTGAGAGTTACACGGACCGAACTCTAGGCACTCTTCGCTGACAGAGAACGCTTGAAGTTCCCTGACCCTCTTGATGGAAGTGAGGCGGTCTTCAGAGAGATGGCTTTCACGTCGACTTACTCAAGGGGCTCAAAGGGAGCTCTCCGTAGGCCCGAGAGGAAAAAGGAGAGGTCCCAGGAGGGAAAGATGCGCTGTCTAGGGGGGTTCACCCTCCTGGCACCACTCAGGAACCTGATAATAAGGTCGTCCTTTGGATACACTGCTATGGCAGCTACATAAACCTTGAGAGTGGAGGGGGACAGCTACCTGTCCAGTCTCTCTTGCAGGAATGAAAGCACAAACCCGACTGCACAAACCGTTAGGTCCGCACGTCCCGTCCAGAGACCAGACATGGAGATTCCAGAGATCTGGGCGTGGGTGCCAGAGGGTGCCCCGTCCCTGAGAAAGAAGGTCCTTCCTCAGGGGAATTCGCCAGGGAGGAGCTGTCGCAAAACAGGTCTAAGTGGGCCAGTACAGAGCCATGATGGTGACCTGCTCCTCGTCCTCCCTGATAATTTGCACAGAAACTGTGCCCTTCCGGGGTTGGGGGGGTGGGCCGAACCCAGGAACCAGTCATCAAGCCGCAACTGATGAGGGGCGGGTGGAATGTCCCACTCAAGCCCAACACTCGCGGCAGCCCATGCAATCATGTCGGTCAGTTCCGTGTCGGCCTGGGACTTGGCTGCCACACCCGAAGGCGGCAGCTCGGTCGAGTCCTCGGCATCTGACATCACCAAGGTGCTCTCTGTTGTGGCAAAAACAATAATTAAACAACCAGCATCACAGCATAAGAGACATCAGGATTCAAATTTTATTTTAAAAGATATTTTATTCTTTTAAAAGAGGCTTGTTCACAAAAAAGTACCACGACAGCTACCTCGTGATAGGAACAAGACCTAAAACACACAGAAACAGAAAGCCTATTTATACTCCTCTTCAAATTCTCTTCTTCTGTAATTTTCCACTCACCCCCGTAAACCAGATCTAGCTGGTTTTAGAAATACACTGGTTCTTATGGCTAAATAACCCCTCTGTCTTTCCTGAATACAAATTACCCATACTAAAGAGTTAAAAGCTCTTTCTGACCATTTGTTTTGTGTCACTTTGTTCCTAACAGGTGCATACATACATTCAACGAGAGAAACACATGATTGAATCGAAAGAAAACCCATACAATGTCTAATAAATTAAATAAGGAAAAAGTAAAATATAAATTTTTCCACAACAATTCCTCCTCTTTATCACTCTCTGATAAACTATTTGGTTTCATTAACATTAGTTTTGAACAACTTAACATGATTATAATACAAAAAAGAAAAAGAAAACATCACTCAACATTAAACCCAAAAATGGTTACAATCATTTCAAGTCTTTACATCACAGTTATACTCTTCATGTCAGATTTTCTTATACCTGATCACTCTACTTAAACTTTGGAAAAAAGATTTTAAAAGTAAAAAGCTTGTAGCAAAAAAAAAAAAAAGAAAATAATAAGAAAAAAAAACATTTTCCTGGCTGAGAACCAGATCCTCAGTCATCTCAGACATAGTTTAAAGCATAGTAGGAATAAAGAATACATTATCCACTCAACACCCCTGGTTGATCCTATAAAAAGACACAAAGAATAAAAAGTAATGAATAATAAAAAAGATAAAAATAAATAAAAAAAATCCCTCATTTCAAACACTCTCGTCACTCTCATAATCATCACATTTGTGTGCATAATCTATTGGATAAACGCTCAATTTTACTGCTTATATGGTCGTCCCAGCCCTGACCAATCTCTGTACTGAGTTGGAAATACATCTCATAATGCATGGCAAGCAGAACAGAATCAGAATTTCTATCACTACAATTGGCAGAACAGTTTGAATTATCCACTACATCCATCCTCCCCACAAAGACATAATCCACTCGGCCCACTGGTTGTCAGTCCTTTCAGGTTCTTTTACGGTCTCTCTCATGTGTTCAATTATGTTGGTTATATTATCACTGTAATTAGGAATGTTAAAACAACAAGACACCCCCAGCATTTTACAGACTCCGCCCCTTTCTGCCGTAAGTGTATCAAGAACTAAACGGTTCTGGCTTGCACTTGGTGTTTGGGCTCGATCTTGGGGCTTATTGTTGAACTTGTTGTTGTTGAGGCTCCTCCTCCTGTTGCCCTTCCGATATGGGCGGAACTCTCCTGCAGTGGTTGGCATGCACCCACGTAGCTCTCTCTCCGACCTTCACCGCCGTGTGTGTTGTCAGCAAGACTTGGTACGGTCCTCGCCAACGTTTCGCCCTCAAGTTCTTCCTTCTCAGGTCACGAATTACCACGTAATCCCCCGGCCTGATCTTATGCAGGAATGTCTCAGCAACCTTCCCCTGGGCAGCTTTGACCTGCACAGAAATGTTGGATAACAGACAATACATTTCTTTGCAGTAATTCAATATCTCATTTTCACACACATCTGTTGATGGAAGCCTGCGTTTTCCCCCCTCTACTCCCATGAATGTGGTCTACCAAAGAGAATTTCGAATGGGCTCAAATTTGTTTTGACTCTCTTTCTCATTCTCATGTACATTAACACGGTTGGGAGTGCTTTCACCCATGAGAGTCCAGTTTCCTCACAACACTTTGCCAATTTGTTCTTTACCGTCTGGTTCTCACGCTCCACAGTGCCTCCGCTGGCGGCGTGATAGGCACAATGTGTTCTCATATTAATTCCTAAGAACTGACCCACCTGCTTTATTGCCTCATTGACAAAGTGTGTTCCATTGTCAGAACTGATTTTTCTTGGAATTCCCCATCTCTGAACAATCTCGGTTAGCAGAGCCTTGGCTACTGCTGCCGCGTCTTGTTTCGAGGTTGGGAAGGCCTCGACCCATTTGGACCACATGTCAACCATTACCAGGCAATATTTCTGCTTCCCACAAGGGGTTAATTCAATGAAATCGATCATTAAGTACTCGAACGGCCCTTCTGGGGCTGGCTGAGATACCAGCCATGTTTTAACGCCTCGTGCCACATTGTGTGTATTACAAATAACACATCTTTTTCAAAAATTCTCAGCGAATATTGTGCAGCCCAACAATTCTTTCATTTGTGCAATCATTCCCCCTTTTGACACTTGATCTAAACCATGTGTCAATTTAGCATAATGTTGAAAGAAATGTTTGGGTAAACAGGGCGTTCCATCAACTGATGTCCACACTCTATCTACAAGGCTGCAGCCTGACACCTTCCAGTTGTTTTTCTCAGCTCTTGTGGAAAAAGACTGCATGCTCTGTAAACAAGGAGAAATGTCGAGGTTAATGTCAACTTGTGCGCAAGTGGCGCTTTTACTATCATCTTTAGTTTGATCCGCTGCCGCTGCTTTTGCAGCCATATCAGCTCTGGCATTTCCTGTTGAAATGAAACTTTTATCATTAGTATGCGCTGCGCACTTACAAATCGCAATTTTGTCTGGCAACAGAAGGGCCTCGAGGAGGTCCGATACCAGAGACGCGTTTAGTATCGGGCGCCCATCTGACTTCAAAAAGTCATGCGTGACTCCAAAGGCATAATGCGAGTCTGTGTAAATCATCACACATTTATCCGTCATCAGTTTACATGCTTCAGTCAGTGCGACCAGTTCAGCTGCCTGCGCAGAATAATGTGATGGTAATTTGCCAGACATCAGAGTTTCAAATTCAGTCGTTACTGCATAACCAACTTTATTCTGTCCCGTTTGTTGATCTTTTGACGCAGATCCATCAACAAACAGGACATTGTCACAATTATCCAACGGTACGTCTAAAAGGTCTGGACGTGGTGTGCACACCTGTTCGAGCGCTGACAGACAACAATGATGTTCCTCGCCATCCTCCTGTGTGGGCAGAAGGGTGGCAGGATTCAAAGTTGTGCATCTTTTCACAGTTATGTTTGGCATGTCCAACAAAATTGTATGATACCTCAGCCATCGGGCTGTAGACAAATGTGACGTTCTCTGCTCTTGCAAAATCATGGAGACTGCATGTGGAACCATTAAATTTAAATCAGAATATCCCACAAACTCTCTGGAGGCCATCACAGCCAGCACAGCTGCTGCCACTGCCCTGAGGCAATGCGGAAGTCCTGCAGCTACAGCATCGAGTTTCGTTGAAAAATAGGCCACAGGTCGCAGTCTGTCACCATGAGTCTGCAAGAGAACAGGTCATAAAATTATTCTTTTCATCGACCATCTGTACAAACGGGCGGTTTATGACAGGAAGGCCTAACGTTGGAGCCATAGCCAATTGCACTTTCATGTTATCAAACGCTTCCTCAGCCCCACTTGTCCAAACAATCTGTCACATGACCTCAGCCCTTTCCCTGTTGTTAAGGCTCGCAAGGGCTGCTCAATAATGGCATTATTAGGAATGAACGTACGGCAGTAAGCGCACATCCCCAAGAATGACAGCATCTGTTTCTTTGTAACTGGTTTTGGCACCTCTTTTATGGCCCGCACCCGTTTCTCAGACAATGCTTTGCTGTTAGGTTTGATAACATGCCCCAGGAATGTCACTTCCTGTTTCACAATAGGAGTTACAGTTCTCAAAACTCGCACATCAAAATCGCAGTTTGATTTTAAATGCTCCAACACTTTTGCTCTGTGCCATGTCTGTATCAATTTCAACCCAGTCTGTAGCCTGCAAACAGTCATTCAAGAAACAAGCCCCAATTCTGCCCACTGCTGATTCGTGCCCTTGGACACATTTAAATGAGGAACACTGTCTCCTGCCATTTAAATAACACTGCAATTGTTTTTTCATTCAAACACGCATACAACGCACACACATTCTCTGTCCAGAAAATCTTGTCAAATTTCACACTTTCATTCTCCCCTCCACTAAACCAAGTTTCTTCATAGTGTGAATCACGCTCATTTACGACATGTGACGTACAATGCATTCTATCAGGCGTCATAAACTCTGACTGGTGTTATTCGATCTTTAGCCAGTTTCAAAATCATCTCTGCCCAATCAACATCTTTTATCTGCCATTCGTAAGCCCACTGCGGCTCAAATTTAGAACATGTAATTTGTGGTGCTTCCTCAATGCTGATTCCGGAGAAATCAGCACAGAGGATAAAATTTAATTCACACATTAAATCTCTGGCCATTAGCGGCACGGGACAATTGGCCGACCAGAGAAACTCGTGTTTCAGAGTTCGACCCCCCTCTGTCTCACACTCTAAGGGCTCGGTGAATCGTTCAGAGATCAAATGGCCCAAAGCCAAAGTGCTTTCATACACTTTTCCTGTCATTTTCGGCACACATGGCAAGTCACATGGTCGTAAAGTGCTAATTGAAGCTCCCGAATCGACCAGAAAGTTAATTACTACTCCCTCGACTATCATTGGGTATTTTGGCATTTGAGAAAACCCTGTGCTTTTGTACATTTTCAAACATTCATCGGAAACACTGCTCAAAATTTCATCATTCACAACATTGCTCAAAACACACAAAGATTTGCAAGCAGATTCTTCATTGCAGATAGCAGAATGTAAATCAGTGTATGTGTTTGTGTGTGTGTCGTGTTTGCGTGTTAGTAATAAATGGTCACTTCCCTGTCTTGTGGTCAGCCACTGATTGCCCTGAACCAGACCTTCTCCGTCCTGCTCTCCATTCCTCTCGTTTCAGTCCGACTTCAGATTCGGGCACGCACTGCTCCAATGCTCCAATGCCATTTGAGTGGTTTTCTGTCTTTCTTTTCCTGCAGCTGATCTTCAGCATGTATAGCGTGCATCAGGGCTGAAGTTAAGGGCCCGTTCTTCCACTCTATGTAACTTGCCTTCGCTCCTCTTGAAATTTCTGGTCTCAGTCCTTTTAGAAAATAACCTAGCAGAAGGCTTTCCCACGTACTTGGTTGATTCCCTCTGTCCTCAGGCTCCGTCAAGCCGCTGTGTTTTCCAAATGTTTCAAAAAGTCTGTAGTAATAGTTGCTAACAGGTCTTTCTGAATTAGTTGTGCTGGGAACCATTTCAGACGCGTCCCCGAAAACTTCCTGTTCTTCGTTCTCTTCCCTTTCTTCTTCGCTGCCATGGCAGCGGGCACTGAGGATTCTACCGCCGCCTGCTGTACTGGCGGTGATGGTGCTCGTGGGAATTCTTGCGCTTGTATCACTTGAGCTGCTGCTCGTGCATCTCGTGCTGGTCTTCGGAGAGCAGTCGAGATCGTGGTCCAGTTTCAGGGCTTTCAGCTCCGCCACGGGGTAGTGATGGCTATATGCCGGCGGCGCCGAGACAATCTCGGTTACATTTTGGAAAACACAAACACACTGTTTATTAGTAGTATTCTGCTCTGGTGGAGCCGTTTTCTCACACACATCCTCATTCATTCCTTTGCTTACTTCATTCTGCATTTGCTTTTGTTCTCTTCTGTCGGCTTCCTCAATCCAACAATCTATAGTCTGCTCACATTCTTTACACACATGACGAAAACAAACGCAACAACTCTGTTTCTTTTCACTGCTTTTTTTTTTTTTTTAAATTGACCTTTTCACAACATTCAGTCTTATTTTGCTCAGTGTCCCTTCTTCGGGAAAATCATGATATTTGATCAACTTCTCTATGTCCAGCATAGATTTTTGTCCATTTGACCGAAAACTGGTGTGTAAAAAATTATCTAGCTTAGGCCTACTGTTAGATGACCCCAGAGATCTCTATCTCTCCTGGATTTTCCTTCGATGCGCGTCTAATAATAATCTGTCAAACGTCTTCAACAGATCCGATTTTGTCACCTCAAATCGGCAAGGGTAGCAAATATGCTTCTGAAATTATGGTTTACTCAAATTCCGTGAGCGTTTCCAGCGCTCGTTTGATTCTGGTTCACCTAATTAATCAGGTGTGGCTCTTCCGTCCACTTTTACGAGCTAATTTTCGGCATAAAATTGACTTGACTTCCTCAGGTTACAATTTGCCCCTCGAAAACCTTCTCTGCCTGTACCAAAGAGATAGTTCCAGCCACTATGGTTCACTCACAGTCAAATCAAATTACACCACACCAAGTAAAATAATTTTACTGTCTCTTACCCGAGATGCTTTTACTGCCACCGGGTTCTTTCTGATCTCAGTCGAGTCACTCCTGGCCCTGAAAGCAGTTTGGCTCTTCTCTCTCAATTTTCGAGGTAAGACCAGAAGCCTGGTGCTTCTAGGATGATCAGTCGTCAAATCCGCTGTCTTCAGGACCAGAAAAAACTGCCGTGAGATCCCACTTCTGACACCAATTGTTGTAGCAAAAACAATAATTAAACAACCAGCATCACAGCATAAGAGACATCAGGATTCAAATTGTATTTTAAAAGATATTTTAAAAGAGGCTTGTTCACAAAAAAGTACCACGACAGCTACCTCGTGATAGGAACAAGACCTAAAACACACAGAAACAGAAAGCCTATTTATACTCCTCTTCAAATTCTCTTCTTCTGTAATTTTCCACTCACCCCCGTAAACCAGATCTAGCTGGTTTTAGAAATACACTGGTTCTTCCCCCCCCCCCAGGCTTTACTCACACCTGTGAGGTCAAAGGCTAGATAACCCCTCTGCCTTTCCCTGTTTACGGTAGCCCATTCTAACCCCCCTGCGTTTTACTGTCTTCACACCCGTGAGGTCAAAAGGTCTTTATTTATGGCTAAATAACCCCTCTGTCTTTCCTGAATACAAATTACCCATACTAAAGAGTTAAAAGCTCTCTTTGTTCCTACCAGGTGCATACATACATTCAACGAGAGAAACACATGATTGAATCGAAAGAAAACCCACACAATGTCTATAAAGTAAATAAGGAAAAAGTAAATTATAAATTTTTCCATAACATTTCCGATGCAGCGATCGACATCTCGTCCAGCTCACAAGCTCCAGAAGAGCAAGACTGGCGGTGAGGCAAGCCTGTGTCATCCCAGTGCTGGACGGAAGCGAATGAGCGTACCGGGGAGCAGGAGGTCCGTGGGGATTTACCCAGCGGAACTGCACCCACTGAAGCTCCCGAATCACCTTCAGCATCAGCCAAAGTGGTCTCGTACCCATAGGTAGGAGGAGCCGTGAGGGGGACAGCCGAAGAGGCTTTACCTCAGAAGGAGGAAAGCCGCGACCACAACATTAACCTGGTCATGTTCTCGCACTGAGAACATGAACCATCCACGAACGCTTCCTCAACGTGCTTATGGCCATGGCACGTGAGGCAGTGATCTTGACCGTCAGAGGTGGAGAGGTAACGACCGCATCCAGGAACATCACAGAGATGGAAAGGCATCTTTAAAAAGACACGTCTTTAAAAATATGTTCAATGTCACTGTGCCTGCTCTAATAGAGGAAACACACACTTTTAGAGGAAAAGCTATTTAAAGCGCTATTGAAGCGCCCAGGAGTGTAGTCTGCAGCGGAGTGCAGAGTGGAGAGAGAACCGCTGGAAAGCGCCGTATATCCAACAGCAATGCTCTCAGAGTTTGGTGGAACGGCAGTGGTATTCAGCTTGCTGTCAATACAACCGCTCTGCTATGAAGAAAAAGTCTGAATGAATCCGCATACGGATTCATTCAAGGGAGCTGAGCTCCCTTTTATACCCGTTTGTCGAGGGGAGTGGCATGAAAATTAAACTCACCAATATCTCATTGGCATTTTTTCAAAGATCTGAAGGTGAATCGGGCTCCCAAGAGCAACCCCTACCCCTACAGCAACACAACGTCGAGTGAGTGACAGAAGGGGAACTGTCTATTAGTAGCATGTTGAGGCGACAACACAGGATGTGGTAAGCGTGAGTTCCCTATTAATTTCGGGAAAGTGAAAGAGGTGCCAGGTGGCTACATGGAGCCTCTGCTTGTCAAGCTCATTCACGAGAATGAAATCGCATTTTCAAATCGCAGGACTGTTTGCGGCACACACTGCAAACTATATTTTTAGAGGGCCAAGCAGCAAAGCTGCTGGAACCAATTGTAATTGTACTGATTTTCTTATTTTTCTTCTTCTTCTTTTTTTTCTGCAATAAAAGTGTCTGGTCGTCAGAGACCGGACGTTGTGGAGACACCAAATTTGGCAGGATGGTCCTAAATCCCCCTCACTCCTCAGATGCACAAACACACACCCATTTGACCCTAGGTGGCTCTGTAATAAGCACTTTTGTGTTTTGGCTCATATCTCTGGGGCCGTAAGGGCTAGAATCAAAATTTCCTGATTCCTTGAGTCAAGCCCTACAAAATGTATGTCTCTGATGATTTTTTGACAAACCTACATTTTCAAACTCATCCTAGACTGTTAGACTGATCAGCATGCAATTTGGTATACATCATCTACAGACCCTGACAAAATAAAATAATTTTGATACGTAAAATGTTTCAGAAGATATTAACGATAAAATTCCTTTGGTTTAATGCAATTTGAGTAATTAATCAATATCTACTCAACACAAACTCCAAAAGTAACCAAAATATGTACACATAGTCAACAGGATGTTTAGAAAATGTCAGCAAAGTTTCATACAATGTCACCCCGAGGGGGTGCTACAACTAATAAACCTTCATAACTTTGCAGACGTTTGAGCGACAAAGCTCAAATTAAATATGTATCTTCTTTGGTTCAAATGCTAACATTGATTCGACAAATTAACAAAAAATGGCCACCAGCTGCCAATAAAATTTCAGCACCTTATAACTCATATTGGGAATGGCCATGGGTTATGGAAATGACTATACTCAAGTAGGGTGTCAATTCAAAGATGCATATAAAATTTTGTGACAATCAGTGCCACGGTGCCGGTATAATTAGCTAATTCACGTTTGTGCTCATAATTCTGGAACCTTATAGGGTACAATACAAATGTGTAGCGTCTTTGAATCCACCAGTTCTCCACATTGATATGGTCACATGGATTTCCATTCCAGTAAGAAGACAAATATTTTTTTAAAAACCTACTTTTTCGAACTCATCCTAGGCCGTTTTCCTAATTCGCACGAAACTTGGAGACCCTAGCATAATCTACAGACACTCCTGACAAAAATATATCAAAAGAATTTTGATATATCAAATTGTTCTGAAGATATAATCAAACATGTTTTGGGCTGTGGTACATAATAACATAATTGACCTTGTATCTTGTGAGCACAATTGTCAAACTTAACAAAACATAAAAACAACATTGAAAAGGGAATATTCTGAGGTCACTTGCAAAATTACAACAATTTGGCTAGAGCTATAACAGAAGAAATAGCTATTTTTACAACTGCATGTATTAGCATTTAGAAATATGGAGAAAGCCATGCTGTTTAACCATTTATCCACCAGAGGAAGCCAGAGGAAGTTTAATTTGGGTCAAATGTTTTGGGTATCCTTCCACAAGGTTCTCACAATAAGTAGTTTGAATTTTGGCCCATTCCTCCAGACAGAACTGAGTCAAGTTTGTAGGCCTCCTTGCTCGCACATGCTTTATTCAGTTCTGCCACAAATTTTCTATTGGATTGAGGTCAGAGCTTTGTGATGGACACTCCAATACCTTGTCTTTGTTGTCCTTAAGCCATTTTGCCACAACTTTGGAGATATGCTTGGGGTCATTGTCCATTTGGAAGACCCATTTGTGACTGAGCTTTAACTTCCTGGCTGATGTCTGGAGGTGTTGCTTCAATATATCCACATAATTTTCCTTCCTCATAATGCCATCTGTTTAGTGAAGTGCATGTTGGGTAAAACATACCCAAAGGAATGTTTGATATATTTGATATATTTCAGATTTTATGAGTTGTATCTGCCAGGATACGTTACCCTATTAAGGTACAAAAAAGTCAAAGTCATCAATATATCTGTTTTATTTGATACAAAAAAAAAAAAAAAAAAAAAAACTAGTTTTTTATAAATATATATGTGTGTGTGTGTGTGTGTGTGTGTGTGTGAGAGAGAGAGAGAGAGAGAGAGAGAGAGAGAGAGAGAGAGAGAGAGAGAGAGAGAGAGAGAGAGAGAGAGAGAGAAAGAGTGTATGTGTGTGTGAACGAATGTTTATGTGTGTGTGAACGAGTTGTCAGTTTTAGGGTTAACATCGTTTTTATTGTAGACTAAATATTGTTGTTACATTTGGAAACTTCTTG
This sequence comes from Moxostoma hubbsi, assembly GCA_032164185.1. Taxonomy (NCBI): domain Eukaryota; kingdom Metazoa; phylum Chordata; class Actinopteri; order Cypriniformes; family Catostomidae; genus Moxostoma; species Moxostoma hubbsi. The sequence continues at coordinate 37,770,697 of JAVLUX010000025.1, read as the reverse complement.
CTTCGTGCAGTCTTAAGTTAATTTTCTACTCAAAATTACCCGTTCATGATAAAAAATTATAAATAAATAAAAAAAGATCTGTTGATTGTCATGGTCGTGGTGTTTTGTGTAGGGGTCTACTAAGTGTTGAGGTCTGCGTGCTCTAATGCACCTGTGATAATCTCATAGACTACATATTAAACAAATCAGTAATTCAGAACGTAAATTGTATAGACATTTATAAAAATTGAACTACGTTTATTCAAGCACCATGTATATCATATTTCTAAGTAAATGTTATTAAATGTATTAAACGTAATGAAAGTTTTCCCACTCACATTAATCAATATTATACATAACGTCAAGTAGATTTTACTTCGTTTTATACTATTAAGATTTGCATAGAAAAACTGTGTGCAAAAACATGCGAAATAAAAATCTAATAAACCAGTAACAGCAAATAATGACCTATTTTAAAACTACAATTTCCATCACTCTGGAGAGTCATGACTCTAGTTTTTTTTTTTTTTTTTTTTTAATGAATTATCCCTCCTCTGCTCCAAACCTTTGTTTGTTCTCTGGTGGAGACTCCACAACCACAGCAATCCCGCACACGCCCATCGGGACGGAGAGTGTGTGAGTTTCTCATTAATCAGATGATGAGTCCGTTTATCAGTCAGTCACCATGAGCCGAGCCGCACTGCACATCATCGCCGCTTTAATCCTCATTCTCTCCCGATCCTGTGACGCAAACCGCAAACTCCTGCTCTTTCTGATCGATGGATTCCGTTACGATTATATGGACGATTTACAAAATTTGGCCGGATTTAGAGAGATCGTGGAAAATGGTGTGAAAGTGGATTACATGACTCCAGATTTCCCCAGCTTGTCCTATCCAAACTATTACTCTCTCATGACAGGTGAGACTGAATTCACTTCAAGTTTATTTGTTTAACATTTCGTTCCATGAATCTACATTGGTTTGGTTGTATCAAGTGAGTCAAATATCTTTTGACTCAACCTTTTGACCTTTTTAATCATTTCAATCTGATAATTTCAGTATTTTTTTGTAAGCGTTGTGTACATAAATGTAAATGACGACTGCGTTTTAGTGCCGCACAATTATTCTCTTAGTTATCTCCAAGTTCATAAACTTTAATAACAAGCATTAACGTCATGTTTTAATTTGTCACTGCTATTTAAACTGCTATGCTATTTAAGAGGTTATGAGCCCCTGAGGTCTTTAATTAATTATATATGCATAGAATATACGCCCCCCCCTCCACAGTGATAACAGTAAAACATATAGGAATGTCTGTGGATTGAGTATTTTGATATTGAATTAATTTTTTATTTTGTTTTGTGATTTAAGAATAATCATTCTCAGATGCTGTTTAAAAATAATAATAGTAATTTTAAAAATGACCTTTTCCCCCATGACATTCTAATATGTTACTCTGACCAGATCAAACACATACAGACATTTGAAATATGACAATTTATGCAAAACATACATGAAATATACACGGATTGTTGTTGTTGGTTTGAATTTGGTTCAATTGAGGACATTGGCTCCACACAATGAAAATTAGTTTCATTGATATGAAATTTAAAAAAATGATGCTTCAAATACTGTGTAGCAAAAAACCTAAATGAATTGAGTTAAACTAACTTAAACTTAATCTGTTGAAAGGTAGATAGAGGAGCATTCAAGTAGATAGGAGCTGCACTGTCAGGACTGGAAATAGCCTCGCGAGAGTGTACCAAAGTTGACAGACAGTGGACTGACTTGCTAGAAAGACTTTGGTATGGTACTGCTGGAGTTTACAGATCCCCAATCAGTCATTATACTGATGATACTTCAGTATTTCATGATAAAAGCAACACACACTGATTTTGCAGCAGTAATATACCCATACCAACCAACCTCTAAATGGCAATTTACACAAGGAACTATTTCTGATGCTCCAAACACAGAGTATGTTTTACTCTGTATGTAAAACCCCACAGAGTATACAGTATACAGAGTATACAGTATATCTTCTTCCGATCGTTTGTGGATTCTTTTAATATAATTATTTTATTATTTAAGAATGTATTATTTGTAGCTTTCTATATGATGCTACAGACTACATTGATTTGTAGGCTATTTCTCATACAAACATTCTTTATTCTTGTAAAAATACCCAAACCTCATAAAGAAATTGACAAACCATATGGTCTTGTAATTTTATATTTATTGGATTTATATGTAATCTATTAGTGTCAGTACAGAACTTTGCAGGTAGTGATTGAAATTGTCAATCAGGGAGTGATCCAGAATGTCCCGAGCCGAGACCCTACAGCTCTCCTTCAGACCGTAGCCCTCCCAATCCACTAAATATTTGTTCCCTGTGCCACGATATCTCGCGTCCAGAAACCTGCTGACAGTGTAGAATGAAGCCCCGTCAATCAGGCGAGGCGGAGTTGGATCGGGGATGGTGGATAAGTGCAGTGCAGACCTGAAGATGGCTTAATTTTAGAGACATGGAATATGGGGTGGATGTGCCTCAATGGGGGAGGCAGCTTTAGGCAGACAGACACCAGACTGAGAACCTTCTAAATGGGAAATGGACCAATAAATCTAGGCAGGAGATTACGGGAAGAGACTTTATGGGAAATACCAGGATGAGAGCCAAACTTTCTGGCCCTCAGTACATTTAGATGCAATAGTACAATGTCTATCAGCCCAAGCCTTAAGACAGATCTGGGGGACCCTGTCAGAGACCATGGCCAATGGAACAACGTGAATCCGAAAGACCTGGTCCACAACAGCAGCCACTGTCCCACGAGCTGAAGGGTGTCCAGGGAGCGGGATGAAACGGGCCTCCTTAGAGAACCTGTCCACCACCATCACGAGGACCATATTTCCATGAGACGAAGGTAGTCCCCTGATGAAGTCAAGGGCGATGTGTGACCAAGGTCTTGAAGGCACAGACAAGGGCTGAAGGAGTCCGGCCGGGGGTCGGTTAGAAGTCTTAACACGCACAAAAACAAAGCAAGCCAAGATCAACGTACGTCTTACCCCATCGATGGCCACCAGAACTGATGATGAATAAAGGCTCATTCCCTGGTGGCAGGCTATATTGGAGTGACCCCACCTGTGGACCAGACCCATCACAGAACAAAGAGTAAGCCTGCTGACAGTCCTTTTGGGCTGTCACTCCCTCTTTGCACTTTTATATTCGATCTCCCATGACCCCACACCTATGACCCCAAAGAGGAGAAATGAAGGTGTGTGGGAGACTCGAACCCTAATTCCAATTAAAAAGGTGAGAGAGTGTCTGGCTTGTTGTTTTTAGACCCCAGTCGGTAGGAGATGAAGTTAAACCTACCGAAAAAAGCGCACAGGGGGCCTGTCTCGAGTTAAGCATTTTAGCTGATCTAATATACTCTAATTTCTTGTGATCGGTCCAGCTCTGGAGCTGACAGAGAGTAGAGTCAACTTCGAGGTGGAGAAGTGCCCGGGAGGAGATCAAAAGCACAGACGTATGGGTGGGGTGGGGAAGAGATGCGGCCCGGGACTTGCTGAAGACCGCTCCCAGGTCATGGTACACCACTGAAACCATGGTTAAATTGACTGGGCCTGTAACACACAAACAGAAGAAGAGACAGGAGACAGGGCCGGACCCAAATAATGAGTGGAGCAGAATGTGCCCCATGAAATGACAGAGTTGCCAGCCCAATTTATGTGAGGATTTTGCTTTACTAGCCATGGGTGCCCTGAGACTAAAGAAGACTGTGGCAATCAAAACAGGTAAAACACAATCCTCTCCTCATGATTGCCCGAAATTCTCAGACTCATCGGTACTGTGGCATTCATGATCTTAAACAATGGGCCACCGGTGAGCGAGCTGGTAGGAATGGACCAGTGGGCCACCACATCTTGATCCATGAGTGTCCCCTTGGCCCCAGAGTCAATGAAGGCTGACACAGGATGGGAGGTCCCATCCCAAGAGATCAAAGTGATGAAGGCTGACACAGGATGGGAGGTCCCATCCCAAGAGATCAAAGTGGGAAGGTGCACGCAAAGAGCAGAGGAATTGACTGGACCCAATTAACAGACGGGAAGGAGATCAAAGTATTACACACTAAGACAACTGAGCTGAGCATGCAGAGGCACATATAAAGGGAGAGCAAAATGAGCCTCAGGTACAAATACTTACGAGCATGCTGCCACGAATAATAATCTCAATGCGGCGCCAGCTGTGCGAAGCATGAGAAAGAACTGTTAAGCAACCAAAGCAAACACGTCACAAGCACACACAAACTGGAGGAGGATAAAGCCCGATAAGCTCCAAATCCTTTTTGTTGTTGTTGTTATATCACACTGCGGCTCTTGCCTGGTTGCCCACTAAAGCTAAGCAGGGTTGAGCCTGGCCAGTACCTGGATGGGAGACCTCCTGGGGAAAACTAAGTTTGCTGCTGGAATAGGTATTAGTGAGGCAAGCAGGGTGCTCACCCTGTGATCTGTGAAGCGCCTGATGCCCAAGTATAATGACAGGGACACTATACTGTAAAAAGGCACCATCCTTTGGATGAGACATTAAACTGAGATCCTGATTAAAAATCCCAGGGTAATTCTCATAAAGAGTAGGGGTGTAACACAGTGTCCTGGCTAAAATCCCCCCCATTGCCTTTATCTATCATGGCCTAATAATCCCAATCCCTGAATTGGCTACATCAGTCTACACTCCATCAGTAGCTGGTGTGTGGTGAGCATAATATGCACTATGGCTGCCATCGCATCATCCAGGTGGATGCTGCACACTGGTAGTGGTTGAAGAGATTCCCCTGATACTATGTAAAGGGATTTGAGTGCCTAACAGTGTTATATAAAATGTAAGGAATTAATTTTCACTCATAACAGTATGAGAGCGCCCTCTGTTTGCTTGTGTTAATGTAACACATAGGTTAACAATTCACTTTATCAGCTATTCAAACACTACTCAGATTGCTTCATTCAAAAGCATACATTTTTTCCAACTAAATAGACTAAATATAAAATGAAAAAAAGACAATAAAATCAAAGTAGTCTCTTCAGTTACCAAAATACTTTTTGAAAATAACTGTATTCTGATTACTAAATATTTCTATTGTAACTGTAGTGGAATACAGTTTCTCATATTTTGTATTTTTAATGCATATAATGCCATTACATGTATTCCGTTACTCCCAAACCCTGTTCACAGATCTGAATTCATTTGAACATTTCATAGCAACATGATCGTATCACTTTTTAATTGTGTTGGATATCACTTGGACTTTATGCATTATAATTATGTTCTTTGTAAATTGATTTCAATTGTATTTGTTTAGTATTTTCAACAGGGCTTCTTTTCCTTTTTTAGTGTATGTCCATATATTGTTTTAACTAAGATAAAAACTTACATTTGCATACTGTATGCAAAATATAATTCCAACTACTGCAAAATAGGCGGTTTTCTTAAATGCAACATATATATTTTCCCAAATACAACTGGAATTTGAATATATACATATATGCTGAAATATTTGAATTATAATGATATATGTATATTCATATATGGCCATGTATCAGATTTCTGTATGAGTAAAACTAATAGACAGGTACTGTATTATTCAAGCTGCAACCCACTTTACCACAAAGTAGACATGTAAATATTTTAGAAATTCAATTGTTCTCCAGTGTCACATAAGTATTGTAACCTTTTTCATGGGAGAATGATGTGAGATGATGAATGGAAACAAGTTTGAATTGTTTATATTCATTTCCCCTAGGAAATGTAATATACTTAAAACATGTTATGTCATGTATGTTGAGCAAGAAAAGGTTTTAATATCTTAAGGGTCAAGACACATTTGAAATGGATTTAGAAATATATTCCACCTAACCATGTCAAATGAAGATAATTTAATTGTATTAGTTATCATAAAAATTAGTTAACATAAAAACAAAGGAAACTTTTATAAAATCAATAACAAAAACTTCCAGAACTTTTTCAACCTCTTATTGTTGCGTTGTAAATAGTCATTTTGAACAAACAATTTTGTTGCATTTAAGTTTGGAAACATTTGTTTATAACTCGGGTAAAAACCGGTCAGTGTTTTATTGCCATGCTGTTGTGTGTGTTCTCTGTACTGCAGCCTTCAGAGTAACAAAGGCCACTGCTGAGCCCAAGCACACAGCGCTTTGACCCAGTGTCTACCAATCACGGCAGCTTACACCAATGCTTTAATGCTTTGCTGATGACAGTTGTTTTATTTGGACATATTCCCCTCTCCACAAAGTTTAGGGCCGTTTCAGAAGATGCCATGAGAATTGGGCTAAGGATTTCAAAAGAAATCAAACAATGAGGATGAAAGCTGGAACAACGTGAGAGCAATCTACCATCCTCTTAACCTCAGGGGCCTCAGTATAAGAAAATAAATGTCTTAGGTAATCGAAGTGAAATATTTAACTTCCTTTCCCAGCGTCACATGCAGAGACAACTATAAGTAAACCAGTCAGAGGTTAACTGATTTAGCCCTAAATGTGCAACACTGTGAGTTTGTGGCGCTTTCAAAACATTCTGTTAGTCTGGTTCAACCAAGTGTGCGAGTGCACAGAAGGAGGCCAAATGTAAAAGTGCCCTTTGGTCATCTAGAGGAAGAGGGGAAATCCAATAAAAATAAATACATTAAATTAAAATCTTATAATAATCTCACGATAATAGTAATAATGTGTCAGAATCACTGTTGGGTGTAATCCAATTATAAAGTAATTTGTTACTGTAATATAATTACTTTTTAGTCAAAAGTAGAATAATGAATTATATTTTAAATCCTTGTAATCAAATTTCAGTTACTGACTTTTAATTTAAGTACATCAAAGGGTTCTAATATACTATTTATGTAGAATACATGAATCATGTCCCTGGGATTGATGCGTTTTTCATGAGTCGATAATCTGAAAATTTATCGATTTTGTTCCAGATATTAATAGGGCAGCGCATTGCACAATAGTCTTTGTCTCTTCAGACATATTTCTCAACACAACTTTGGTAAACTGCGAGTGGCAGGGTTAATTAAAGGGGGTCGCACACTGGATGCATCTGGCGGACAACATGGCACATTCTAAAATTCAAAACAATTACCTATTTTCTACAAAGATACACACACACCACCAAAGCTCAGTGTGCCATGGTGCACAAATTGCATAGTTTTACATCAAATTCGACCCAAATCATTATCAAAGGAAAAATATTATTTACTCTAGTATAACCGGATGATATATTGTGTCATACATGTTGCCATATTTTATTAGACCATTTACTAGTTTATGTATTGTCAAAAGATAATACTCTATTGCTACCGCATTCCCGACATCACAGACTTACAGTTTAGGCAGGTTTATTAATTATAATGGGTGCAGTCATGTTGCGTTTAGTATTAATAACAATTCTATACGTCTGTTATGGAATGCTATCATGAACTGAAGGAGCTGTCTGATTTAGCCAAAGTCGGTTGACTTTTGTTCAAGTTAATGAGCCATTTGACTAATTACTTGCAAAAAAAGAACCATGGTAGGCTATTAAAAGTTTTTGGAAATTGCTGCCATGGTAACCATTCAGAACCATGGTATTAAGTCTTTCATGGTACCACACCATTGAACCATGGTTCTGCCACATTATGGACTGCCTGTGTTCACGTGGGTTTCTCCAGGTGCTCTGGTGTCCAAAAACATGCAGGTTTCCACCTGGTATTGAGATATGTCTAGGGTATTCCGATCACATGTGGTCAGGTGAGACGCATCGCTGTTTACACCTGGTCACTTATATGCGTCTCGTGTGACCACTTGTGTTTGGATTTGGAGGGGAGGGTCTCTGTTTCATGACGACATACATCAATCATTAACTCAGCATGGTACTGCAATATAATAAAGTGCAAAAAAAAAAAAAAAAAAGACAAAGAAAGTGTAAAAAATGGCGCAATGTTTCTCCCAGATGCGGTTGAAATTTAATCTAAGCACAAATGCAAAATGTGAAGGAGAATGAACTGTTATTTTATTGGCTGAGCTGTATTAAAGGAGCTTCAGGTGTTGGTGCTTGTCATCTGTGTTGATATCAGACACACTGATGCTCACGTAATTGTGTATGTATATGCTTTTTAAAATTTTCAGATCGGACATTTATTTCCTTTTAAAGCCGCTCGTAAACGGCAAAGTTTCAATTCTTGTTTTAGCGGAGAGGTTAATTGACAGGTGAGATGAGGTGCTTCACTGCTGCTGGGATGCATACAGGATGGATTAGCTTTTACACCTCCAATGTGATGTGGTCACATGCAGGTCTATGTGTGTTAACCCTGTGATGAAATGGCCACGTGTCCAGGGTGTTTCCTTGCCTTCGGTCCAAGGCAGCTGGTTTAAGCTCCAGCACCACCCGTGACCCAACATAGGACAAGCGGCTATAGACAATGGATGGATAAATGGAATATTATATTAATATGAAGAAATGAATAGACAGTACAGTTATAAGTGTCAGTTCTATAAAGTGGATAATGAGGTCAGAGTAGAAGCAGCAGAGATGAAAGAAAGTGAAGACAAGAGTGATACATTTACATTTTACATTTAGCATTTATCCAAATTATCCAAAAAAATTAGGAAGAACTAAACATAAGCGATTATTCCTAAGGATACAGTAACACGAAATATGCTGCAATGCAAAGTTTCAATTTTATTAGAAAAGTATGTAACAAAACAGTCCAGTAGACCAGTTAAAAGTTTTTCTTAATAGGTTACGTAGTTATATTGAAATGTTTTATAGTTTTTGGTTTGTTTTTCTTTTCATATAAAAGAGGACCCCCAATAAGTTCCACACAGTGAGGTATTGCTATTATAAACCGATTAAGAAAAAAACAACACTGGTTGTTCAGAGTTCAGTTAGCGGAATTAGATCAGCAGAGAATAAATGGTATTGGTGCATCCCTAGTTAGAAAAAAATATGTTTTGACTGATGAGACTGTAAATAGCCGATGTTTTGTTTGCCTATATTTTCCAAGCTGTCTTTGGTATTTTTATGTTTATTGACAGCTGTCACTGCAGTAGAGCTACACAGCTGACATATTCTATAAATAAACTGCTTTCTGCCTCCATTCTATTAATAGAATCCATGTAAAATCAGTTATAACAACTCAATTATGATTGAAAGTAAGACACAGTGCTGTGCAAAAGTTTTAGGCACATAAGATGTTTCACAAAAGCGTTTGTCTTAAGATGGTTATTTATATCTTCAGCTTTAGCGTGTCAACAGGAAAAATACATATTACACTCCCAAACATTCCTTTTGCAAATTGAAAAGATTAGAAGACAATCATCTCACTATACATGTGTTTTATACCAACTCAAACAAACAAAATCTTACTCTAAACTAAAACTCTGATTGGTTACTTTCTCCTGCATAAACACATTATGCCACTTTGTCAGGTTGACCCAATGGTTAACTCATTCGTGGCCTATGCCATCTCATGTGTGTTTGACTAAACTGAGACTATCAATTAAAATTGAAGATGGCTATGTTCAGTACAATCTGTGCGGGATCTCTTAGAAGTCCTAAATCTAAGACACAGTGATGCAACAACACAGATAAAAGAAGCTTGAAACTAGAGTAAAGGTTAAATATGAATACATTTGTAATGTTTTACACAGTTGTTTTACACAGTTGTTTTACACAGTTTAATACAGTTTATTCTGCATTTATGGTGCTAATAATATACATAGCCAGAATCACATGACATAGTCTTTGAAAATGTTTAATAATATAAGAGTTTTAAAATGATCAACCTCAAATTTGACAGAACATTATCAGACTTATGGCTTTAGCTTTATTGTGTTTCTATGCATCATTAAGTTCAATGTTTTATATTATTTTATAAAAATATGTTATGGAAATAAACTGATAATCACTTGAACATAAATGTAACATTTTCTAATTTTAAATGATTAATTCTGACTTTTGGACAACTTCCAAGTGTCCTTTTTTTTTAAAGATTAACCTTTTTATTGATTCATAACATAAATCAAAACGGGGGTGTCAAAAGTAACAGTCAGTATCTGGTGTAGCCACCAGCTGCATTAAGCACTGCAGTGCATCTCCTCCTCATGGACTGCACCAGATTTGTCAGTCTTTGCTGTGAGATGTTACCCCACTCTTCCACCAAGACATTTCTGGGGGGAATGGCCCTAGCCCTCACCCTCCAATACAACAGGTCCCAGACGTGCTCAATGGGATTGAGATCCGGGCCCTTCGCTGACCATGGCAGAACACTGACATTCCTGTCTTGCAGGAAATCGCACACAGAATGAGCAGTATGACTGGTGGCATTGTCGCGTCAGGATGAGCCTGCAGGAAGGGGACCACATGAGGGAGGAGGATGTCTTCCCTATAACGCACAGCATTGAGATTGCTTGCAATGACAAGATCAATCCGATGATGCTGTGACACACTGCCCCAGACCATGATGTACCGTCCACCTCCAAATCGATCCTGCTCCAGAGTACAGGCCTCGGTGTAACACTCATTCCTTTGATGATAAATAAGACTGACCATCACCCCTGGTGAGACAAAATTGCAACTCATCAGTGAAGAGCACTTTTTGCCAGTCCTGTCTGGTCCAGCAAAGGTGGGTTTGTCCCCATAGGTGATGTTGTTGCCGGTGATGTCTGGTAAGGACCTGCCTTACAACAGGCCTACAATACCTCAGTCCAGCCTCTCTCAGCCTATTGCAGACAGTCTGAGAACTGATGGAGGGATTGTGCATTCCTGGTGTAACTCGGACAGTTAATGTTGCCATCTTGTACATGTCCCGGAGGTGTGATATTTGGATGTACCAATTCTGTGCATGTGTTGTTACACGTGGTCTGCCACTTCATGTCTCCCTGCAGTGTCTTAGTCCTCTCACAGTATGGACATTCCAATTTATTGCCCTGGCCACATCTGGAGTCCTGTGCAGCATGCCTAAGGCATGTTCACACAGATGAGCAGGGACCCTGGGCATCTTTCTTTTGGAGTTTTTGAGAGTCAGTAGAAAGGTCTATTTAGTGTCCTAAGCTTTTATAACTGTGACCTTGATTGCCTACCGTCTGTAAGCTGTTAGTGTCTTAACAACCATTATTGGTTAATTGAACAATCATGGAAAACATTGTTTAAACTCTTTACAATAAAGATCTATAAAGTTTTTTGGATTTTTACAAAATGATCTTTAAGTTTATATACAATGAATCAACATTTAACTACCACTACTACTCCTCCCCCTCCCCAATTAACAATCCCACCCAGACCCCCAACAGACATCCCAGTGGTCTCACATAAATACACACACACACACAGGAAAATTTTGTATAAAAAAATATAATTATCATACACATCTAAAACAACGCCTCTCTCTCGACATTCCCTTCCCGAGTGCCCCCCAAAGACATCAAATAACTGCACCATTTCCCATCAAATTAATCCCAGTTTAATCTAATTTACGATATTACTCAAAGTGAATGTTTATCATTTACTTTGAATATCTCCCTGAGTGTCGACGTGTTTGCGTGACATCATGCCCCTGCATCTCTGCGAAATCAGAGTTGAGAATATAAGCCTGAGCCTACCAATTGTTAAAGATGCATTCCTTTGCACTTTTCCTAGTAGGAAGGGACATTCCAACATTAGTGCTACAATCAAACCCCGAACTTCCCCCAGAACCAAACAAACAGAAAAATGAAAAACGTGCGCATTAACCCCACGCACGACAGCTCAAACAGTCCATGTACGCCTACGAGATTCCCCGTGACAACTTTGCCATTGGATTGCTCTAGTGTGGTGTTTCTATAAAAATTGTATGAGACAAAATTATGTAGTATTATACATGCAGAAGAATTTGAAATGACATGATTTGAATCTAGGAAAATCCCTAGATCCCTACCTTCGCAATCCTGAAATTCTTCACTGTCATAAATTAGACGGCCCAGGCATCAACATGGCTCAGAAAGGCCCCTCAGCATGACTTCCTGAACTTCCACACAGAGTTAAATTAGACTTCTCTTTGAAAGGTTTCCAAAAGACCATCAGATTTGCACGACTAGAATAATAACACATTTCATTTTAATCCAGGAACATTCTGCACAAAGTCTCAGTACTTTACTTATTTAACCTTCTAAAATGTACAAAATGCATTTAAATCCACGATTTATACAATACCTAGTCTTGCTAGGTAATTCTGACAATTGCTTTGAACTGTGGTAACTTGTATAACTGACAAATTAATGATTATAGCCTAATGTACAGCCTTTAAAATGTGTGTAATGTTTTATCCATGTGGTATAACCAAGGAATTAACCAGTATGATTTGTAACCAGGGATTTTCATGTTTTGTTACCTACACGTACCATATTAATGAAATAATGTCAAATTGGGTATGCAAACGCTCGCTTAGTTACATGGAGGAAGCTGATGATGACGAATATCATGTCTCTTGGACCATTCTCAAGATAGAAAAGTTCATGATTAAATAATGCATTATTTTTGAGCGGGAGATTTGTAAGACTCCGGAACAAAGGACCATAAAATCAACTGTCGGAAAGGAAAGCCCAGTCAACCATGTGGCTCTGAATAGTCACTTCTGATTGGCGCAGGACACCTTTGGGGATTTCAGTTAAAACGTTTCCAAACAGGACTAACTCGCTCTTCAGTTGCTTCAACGTCCCGAGAAAGCTTGTCAGCCTCGCGGTTCACACACCCATGAGAAGGCCTCGCTTCAAAGCCAACCTCATCATTCATACAGACAAAAACTATCTGATCATATAGAGGTCCAAAACATTGATGGAACTAACATTCTACCAAGAACCAAGCAACACAAAGAACTTAAGGAAACACCACTACTCTAATAATAAATTATCGGATTACCCAAATAAATACTTTGGGTAATCTGATAGCAAATCGATGTAGACTCAAAGAAGGGTAAATGGTTCTTAAGGCATTGTCAACAGACTCCATAAAGTTAATTTTCACTGTATTGATCATTCAGTCACTCTTTTCACCAAACTGTCTCATGTATATATGTGTTAGATTAGAATTATGTTTAGAATACTAATTAAGTTTGTCTGTATTAAAAGATGAATGACTGTTGTATATTTTGATAAATAATCTCATCCTGTTTCTAAAAGATTTTGCTTCAAGCTGTTCATAAATACGTGTGATATTATTTTCAATAAGCCATGAGAATAACATCACTCCAATAAGTGAATTAATCATAATTCATTTATTAAAGTTAATTCCTTACAGTAGAAATTGTGAGCGGATACAACTAGACATTGTATTATGATTTTAATGGTGTAGAATAATCTATTTATTTGTCATTTCTCTAATTTATAATGGTTGTCGAATGCGACTAATTCCATTATTTACATTTATTAATTTGACAGATGCTTTTATCCAAAGCAACTTACAAAAGAGGAAAAACATAAGCGAATCATCTTAAGGAGACAATGGTACAAAAGTGCCATATTACAAAGTTTCACTTGCATCAGAATAGTATTCAAAACATATACAAGTGCAATTTTTTTTATTTAATTAAAATAATTTTTTTTTTGTGACTTTATATACACAACCATTATATACACAACAAGGCGACATTCCTTAGCCGAACGCAGGCTTCTAGTGGATGTGTAGCTCTGCAGAAATGATTTTAGGTATGTTGGAGCAGACCCAGTGACTTTTCTGTATGCCAGCATCAGAGTCTTGAATTTGATATTGGTGTAACATGTTGTAACGTTTGGAGTCCTAAGGAGTCAAGGAGACGCAGGAGTAGGAACATTAAATCCTTTAATCACAAATGCTGGAGTAGAGCAAACACTGGAGTAACAGCAAACAATACAATACATGACTCCAAACATCACTATCCACAATTCAAGGACTGAACGTGACTGACAAATCTAGAGGGTATATATACACTTGGAACTAAACAAGGGAATGACACACAGGTGGGGATAATGATGGAGTGATTAGGGCAGTGACTTCTGGGAAATGTAGTGAGGGAGTGAACTTCAAAATAAGAGTCCATGAATCAAGTGCAGACAGAACGTGACAAAAATGGAGATTACCAAATAAAACAGGGCTATTTTTGTTGCAGAATAATGCCCTGCAGTGCACACTTTGTTTCTTGTAAATTTGTTTGTGTTTAAGAGAATATCGTTTATTAAAATATTGAAATATTAATGAGACAAGTTTTTATATTTATTTTGGGTTAATTAATATTTGTAAATAATTTTTTTAAGTAATAATACAATTTTTTTTTTGAAAATTGGCAAATTAGTCGTTAGATTAATCGACTAATCGGAAAAATAATCGTTAGATGAGGTGGGATTGGCTGTCTTGTTTGAGGTGACAGGTAATGTGACTGGGTTGTGGAAGGTTTTCAATGTGTTATTATTTTGGTTATAGAAAAAAGTTATAGAAATAGATAAATTCATACACAATAAACAAAAACTTGTAGCCCTTAAAGCGAAATTTGAAACATACAAAAAGCTGATAATAGTTTATTAAGACTTAAGCAAACCTTTTATGATCAAGGTGAAAAAAACAGTAAACTACTGGCCTGGCAAATCAAGAAATTTAACTCAATAATGAAATTAAGAGTGAAAAGGGGGAAATTACTACAGATCCTTGTGAAAAAACATATACTTTTGTTTCATTCTATAAAGCTCTATCTGAATACCCTATAAGCTTATTAAACCAAAACAAGTTCTCAGAGGGATTAGATATTTCATCTATTTCTGAAGAGACAAAACTTGAACTAGAGTTGGAGGATAAATCCAATGCTATTCTTATTATGATGGGGGCAGGTCCAGATGGCCTCCCAATTGATATTTATAAAGTATTTAAAGATAAATTAATAGGTCATTTGATAGAGCTTTCCAACAAGGATATCTCTCTCCTTCGTTAAGAAAAGCCTTGATTGCTCTCATTTTGAAGCTGGGAAAAGAGCCGACAGAATGCAGCTCATATAGACCAATTTCTTTACTAAATGCGGATGCAAAATTTTTTGCTAAAGCCTGGGGAACAAGACTTGAAAAGGTTTTGCCCCATGTGACAAATACCAATCAAAATGGCTTCATTAAAAATCATCAAGGGTTCCATAATGTTAGGAGGATACTCAATATTATACATGCAGGGATGGATCTCCAGATATAGCCATTCTGTCTCTTGATGCCGAAAAGGCATTTGATAGACTCGAATGGCAGTATGTAAAGGAAGTGCTGGTGTGATTTGGATTTGGTGACTACTTTCATAGGTGGATAGAAATTTTGTTGGTCAACTCTACAGCTGAAGTATTCACTAATAATCTGATCTCTGAACCATTTAATCTAAGTCGTGGCTCAAGGCATGGTTCACCGCTTTCTTGTTTACTTTTTGTTTTAGATATGGAACCAATGGCAATAACAATAAGATCACACTCTTAAATATGTGGGATTCATACAGGCATCTTAGAACATCGTATTGCGTTATATGCATATAATACCATGGTATTTCTATCAGATCTTGGAAAGTCAATTCCATCCCTTTTAAAGCTTATTCGCCAGTATGGAGAGTTTTCTGGATTTAAAGTAAATAAAGATAAATCATCGATTATGTTTCTGAATAAACAAGTAAGAATTAATCCAAAGGTAACAAATGTACCTTTTGCAAATGTTGCAAATGCTACAAATGGCTTTGACTCATTGAAATTAAAATAACCCCTCAGATAAACACCCTCAGCTCAGTTAATTGTGAACCTTTGCTTGCTTAAGTATCAGAAGAGATAAATAGATGGAGAACACTGCCCCTGTCTTTGATGGGAAGAATAAATGTGATTAAGATGAACATATAACCAAAATGTTTGTATTTTTTCCAATCATTACCACTAGCACCTCCTCCTGCATTTTTTCCTTAGAGTAAGAAAGTTACTTTCTAATTTTATGTGGAATAATAGGAAGCCGAGACTTGCCATTTGATAGGGGAGGACTACAACTTCCAAACTTGCTATCATAATATTGTGCCAAGCAATTGAGGGCTGTGATGTTCTGGTTTTGTAGAAATTCGGATTTGCCTTGGGTACAGGCTGAATTGATGGTGACAAGATGTTTAACACTGGACATTCTTATATTCAGCACCCAGTAAGGAACTAAAGAAAAATATAGATAATCAATTTGTTAGAAACACTATTGAGGTTTGGCACAAAGCACATAAATATCTTGATGACTCCCCAGTGTTGTCTTGTGTTTCACCAATCTGGGGAAATGAACATTTCAGCCTGGCAAAAAAATATATGGGGTTTAAAATGTGGTTAAATAAGGGCATTTGTAGACTGATGGACTTATATGAAGATACTATTTTAATTCCATTTTGACAAGTTATCAGCAAAGTTTGAAAGTTTTTCATGACTAAAGAACTCGGTACAGCTTCCTCCAATGTCTAAATTGGAAAGATTTTCTATACAGAATTGTTTAAGTAAGGGGCGGGTTACCCAATTATATAATATACAAGTGGAAAATCAAAAAGAAAATTCTGACAATTGAAGAGTAATGTGGATACAAGATTTAAAAATAGATATTTCACAGGAGGATTGGGGACAATATGCTGAAAGGCACAAACGCAAACCATTAACACATGGATGAGACTTCTACAATACAATTGGATAATGAGATTGTATATAACTCTGGTAAAACTAAATAAATGTAATTCTAAAATCTCGGATCTATTCTTTAAATGCAATAAACTTGAAGGTACTTTATTTCATTGTACAGGTGCTGGTCATATAATTAGAATATCATCAAAAAGTTGATTTTTTTCAGTAATTCCATTCAAAAAGTGAAACTTGGATATTATATTAATTCATTACACACAGACTGATATATTTCAAATGTTTATTTCATTTAATTGTGATGATTAAAACTGACAACTAATGAAAATCCCAAATTCAGTATCTCCAAAAATTAGAATATTACGTAAGACCAATACAAAAAAAGGATTTTTAGAAATGTTGGCCAACTGAAAAGTATGAACATGAAAAGTATGAGCATGTACACCACTCAATACTTAGTTGGGGCTCCTTTTGCCTGAATTACTGCAGCAATGCGGTGTGGCATGGAGTCGATCAGTCTGTGGCACTGCTCAGGTGTTATGAGAGCCCAGGTTGCTACGATAGTGGCCTTCAGCTCTTCTGCATTGTTGGGTCTGGCGTATCGCATCTTCCTCTTCACAATACCCCATAGATTTTCTATAGGGTTAAGGTCAGGCGAGTTTGCTGGCCAATTAAGAACAGGGATACCATGGTCCTTAAACCAGGTACTGGTAGCTTTGGCACTGTGTGCAGGTGCCAAGTCCTGTTGGAAAATGAAATCTGCATCTCCATAAAATTGGTCATCAGCAGGAAGCATGAAGTGCTCTAAAACTTCCTGGTAGACGGCTGCATTGACCTTGGACCTCAGAAAACACAGTGGACCAACACCAGCAGATGACATGGCACCCCAAACCATCACTGACTGTGGAAACTTTACACTGGACTTAAAGCAACGTGGATTCTGTGCCTCTCCTCTCTTCCTCCAGACTCTGGGACCTTGATTTCCAAAGGAAATGCAAAATTTACTTTCATCAGAGAACATAACTTTGGACCACTCAGCAGCAGTCCTGTCCTTTTTGTCTTTAGCCCAGGCGAGACGCTTCTGACGCTGTGTCTTGTTCAAGAGTGGCTTGACACAAGGAATGTGACAGCTGAAACCCATGTCTTGCATATGTCTGTGCGTGGTGGTTCTTGAAGCACTGACTCCAGCTGCAGTCCACTCTTTGTGAATCTCCCCCACATTTTTGAATGGGTTTTGTTTCACAATCCTCTCCAGGGTGCGGTTATCCCTATTGCTTGTACACTTTTTTCTACCACATCTTTTTCTTCCCTTCACCTCTCTATTAATGTGCTTGGACACAGAGCTCTGTGAACAGTCAGCCTCTTTAGCAATGACCTTTTGTGTATTGCCTCCTTGTGCAAGATGTCAATGGTCATCTTTTGGACAGCTGTCAAGTCAGCAGTCTTCCCCATGATTGTGTAACCTACAGAACTAGACTGAGAGACCATTTAAAGGCCTTTGCAGGTGTTTTGAGTTCATTAGCTGATTAGAGTGTGGCACCAGGTGTCTTCAATATTGAACCTTTTCACAATATTCTAATTTTCTGAGATACTGATTTTGGGGTTTTCATTAGTTGTCAGTTATAATCATCAAAATTAAAAGGAATGAACACTTGAAATATATCAGTCTGTGTGGAATGAATGTATACATTATACAAGTTTCACTTTTTGAATGGAATTACTGAAATAAATCAACTTTTTGATGATATTCTAATTATATGACCAGCACCTGTATATGGGAATGTGAGGAGTTGCAAAAATGTTGGAATGGGGTGATTCGATATACCTCTCAATTTACAAGCCAGATGTGCTATTGCACTATGCTGGAAAAATACTTGCAGCCCTACTCTAGGTTTATGGTTAAAAAATGTAATATCAAGCTTGGCTTTCGATAAACTTACATATGTGGTAAGGAAGAAGTCCTCTGAATATCAGAATATATAGGAGGTATTTCTGGACTTTTTTACAAAAGGAGATATTGATGAAGCTATAGATGTGTGAAGTTATGGAGTGTGTAGTTAAATCAACATAAGGAATGTATAATATTTAAAGGCAAAGTTGCTTCGGAGGGGGATGGGGAGAAGAAAAGTTCAGTTAAGTATGTTTTCAATGTGTAAAATGTAACAACTCAATAAAGATTTGTTATTGAAAAAAAAAAACTCTGCCAGTACAGTAAGACAAAATGTTAAAAATACATTCTCTGAAAAACCCAAATATCTTATGCAGTGTTGTTTCTAAAACAAAATCAAATTGTTCTTGTTTTAAGGATTTTTAGATATTATTACAGAAAAACAGTACAAAAAATATTATTATTATGATTGTTGCCCTAATATCAAAGATCTTACTAGAAAAAATGAATTATGATCCAACGTGAATTTTCTTGATAAAAAATATGATCGTGTCTGGTAACATGTGCATGTAAAATGGCTAGAAACAGCATTTTAGCTTAGCGTGAAGCTAACAATTTACACAAGATTTATTTCTATTTCTTCAAACGTACT
Source organism: Moxostoma hubbsi (assembly GCA_032164185.1). Taxonomy (NCBI): domain Eukaryota; kingdom Metazoa; phylum Chordata; class Actinopteri; order Cypriniformes; family Catostomidae; genus Moxostoma; species Moxostoma hubbsi. Next base: position 37,751,516 of record JAVLUX010000025.1, on the reverse strand, counting down.
TCTCTGTCTGCTCGTATGAATCATAAGAAAGTGTTTCACTGCTGTTCAAATGCACTTTGGATCATTTATATGTAGAAATGTTTTCCATCTGAAAGGACTAAATATTAAATGAAATAAATGACAATAAAATCAAAGTAATCTCTTTTTGAATGTAACTGTATTCTAATTACCAACAATATCAATTGTGACTGTATAGAGTTGTTACATGTATTCTGTTACACCCCAGCCCTGTGTATGTGTTTATGTATATATAAACTGAGTACAGTTATGAAAATGCATTTGTGCATGAAACTAATTTCTTACGCGATGGATCAGAATCTGCCATGGCTGGTTCTAACCAAATGATGTGTCCAAGCCTCCATTAGTAATTAAAAAATATCACTTCAGAAATACTGTAGTATCACAGCTTGTGCTGTTTCTAACAAGTTATTGGATAAACAAGGATGTGTGAGTGCGTGAGCGAGTGAGAGAGTGATATATATATATATATATATATATATATATATATATATATATATATATATATATATATATATGTTACACATTAATCTGTCTTGGATCATACTATTCTGATGCTACTGAAACTTTTCGTGCTGCTGTCTCCTTAAGATGAATCGCTTATGATGTATTCCTCTTTTTTTTTAAGTCACTTTGGATAAAAGCATCTGCCAAACGTATAAATGTAAAATGTATTTCTGCCATTCTTGTCAAAGTTTCTGAATTATGATGGAGCTGAGTAGTGCTTTGGGGAGGAACCATATGCATTTGCACCTGAATATTTAATTATGTAGGCCCGGGCAAGGTATAAGGGGTTATGTGAAGCGTAAATAGTTGTTGTTGGTAATTAAAATGGGTTGTAGTTGTGCTTGCAGTTGTGTTGGAGTTATCCATGATACTTTGTGTTAAATTATGATGCTTTTTTTTATGTCACCAAAATATATTATATAACTGGATGGAACTATAGTGATAAACCACAGAAATTAACAAAATAATTCACTTAAAAAAGAAGCCAAATTCCCTTTAAGGCTGCACAGGTGCTCTAATGAATGAGTATTTCCACAGGAAAGAAAACTGCATGCTTCAAGACATTTCACAGTGTCTTTAAGTTTGATAAGGAGTAAAGAGAGTTTGTAATGGAATGACTCTTCAAGAATGAATTAACCTCTTTAATTAAATGCTCTGTAAACACAGATTAAGTGAACCTCAGAGGAGTGTTGATTAAAATCCTCCCTGCTTTAAATACCCATGAAGTAATTTTCCACTCCTTCTCATGTTGCAGGACGCTATTGTGAGGTGCACCAGATGACTGGGAATTACATGTGGGACAAGGACTCCATGAAGGAATTCCTGATTGGAACGAACACGGACAGCCGTCTGCCTATGTGGTGGAATGGCTCAGAGCCGCTGTGGGTGACCATGCAGAAATTAGGAAAAAGAGTCTACATGTACTTCTGGCCTGGTGAGTGGACGTCATGAGTTTATGGTATGTGTTTCCCATGAATAGGTTACAAAGTGGGGCTTGAAACTCTTAAAAATTATTTTCATGAAAAAATCAGTGAAATATAGAGCCATCCATCCCTTACGAAAATGAGCCATGATTTTACTACAGTAACCATGGTTAAACTATGGTATTTGTAATAAAATCATTGTACCCCACATATTTAAATTTAATTATACATTACAATTACATTTATGCATTTGGCAGACACAGAATTGTCATCACTCAAACATGCTTGTGATTGATGTTACAATTCCTTCTACTGAAAGTTTGTAGGCTTTCAAAAGCATTGTGACAAATGCATATAAATCCAAGTCACATGCTGTAAATTGTGTTTGTTCTGTTCGTTCAGGTTGTGAAGTGTCAATTCTTGGGGTGAGACCTACATTCTGTGAGGAATATGTCTACAATCCTTCAGAGAAGAACCTGACTGACTCCATGGAGAGTGCTCTCAATATGTTAAAGTACGATAAACACAAACCTCATCAGCAAACCATTATGCTAACATATCCTTTTTTTGGGGGGGGGGAATCTCCCCTTTTCTCCCCAATTTGGAATGTCCAATTCCCAATGAGGGTGAAGCGATCGTCTGACCGAGATGGGGGTGTTCGCATATATTAGCATGAAATGACCATCTGTGTTCTGCAACTGCTTTTGGGTCCTTGATAGGGGTGTCCATGGTTAACCGATTAACCGATTAACTGTTAAAAATTGCGTAACCGAGTGAAACATTTTGCTTGGTTAAGTGGCGTCAATGGCGTGCATTGAATTTAGTTGTAATACATTTTTGCACCACCAGAGACTGCCAGAGCGCTCCCAGACATTTGTAATGTCCACAAGAAGTAGTCTTGACCAGTTTTCTAATATGAAGCGGGCAAAGAAAAGCACAGCCTGGGAGCACTATAAAATCGAGAATGACGGGGCAAAATGCAAGTATTGCAATGCAGTGCTTAGATATACTTCAAGTACAACCTCGTTGTTGTACCATCTCAACAGCCAACACCCGGGCACACCAGGGATGGAAATTAGCACCAGCCAAATGCGGGTGATTTTGTGTTGTGGCGGGTAAACTCGCTTCACCTACCGGCCACCGTGGCGGGTAAATAAAAATAGCATCATGCGACGTTCGTCTGTTAAAGGACAAATTAGTTTGAATAAACGAGGAGACACTGATTAGCAAGACAACTCAGTGAATGTGCTTTCCATTAAATGAATCACACACACAGTAAACAAATCCTTAACAAAAAACAGGGCTATTCTGGTGGGTGCGGTGACGCGCTCATGTAAGGGTGGCGGCGTGGCACTGCCAATAAAGCTCCTAAAATCTGTCACAAAGAACCGGCAAAAGTAATGATTATGAATATGTAAAATATAGCAAGGAGATATTTGAATTATTTATTAATAAACAAGTCTTTTCTTTGTCCGTGTCATTTGCAAAGATGAAGTTGACGATGCTGACTCGCGGTCTTCGCAGTAACGCACTAGAGAGAAATGCACATTTCTTACGGATTACATAAGCAGAGAGCAGTCTGTGTCTGTTTTCTTTAGTTTTGAATTATTTGTGAGGCAAGTTTCGGTTCATTTATGAGACGAGCTCCAGTTCACGCTCCGGCGCCTCCGCTTGTGATTATATCGTCTGCTATATTTAATTCTTATTTATTAAATCCAGGCAATTGGTTGATGAAACATTGAGTAAAATTAAGACACAATTAATACAAAACGAAATTCACTTTAAAGAAAGGTTTTGTGCTTTCTGTTTGATGTCTCTGTGGAAGTTTTAAAGCATCTTTCAGTGCCGCTTTCAGAGCGCTCACGTCTGTAACATTGTGTTTTCCTCGTATGCGAACTGAAATGAATATCAGTTCATGGATTGTGTGTGTAGGCTATAAGAGAGAAAGAGAAAATGCCAGTATTTCATTGAGACTTGAGATTAAATAAACGGCTTAAGTATTGTAGATCTTGTAGTATTAATTTTCACATGCAGTTACACATTGTCGGTTAAAAACAAGAAAGTGGCTGGTAAAAACATTGAGTGGCTGGTAGATTTTGAAATCCACAGTGGCCGGTGGACAAAAAAGTTAATTTCCATCCCTGGCGCACACTATGGTTAACCGAGTATTAACCGTTAAGGGCCTCGGTTAACGGTTAATGAAAAACTTGAAAACGTGCAGCCCTAGTCCTTGAATAACATATAACATGCGAGTAAGGGCAGCCGGTGGACGTTCTGGTGCTCTTGTAGGGTAAGATGGTGCCCCCCTAGGGAGTTGGTGCCCTATGCAGACTGCATAGTCTACTTATAGGGAACGGTGGTACTGGCTGCCTTGCTAACGTTTAGGCTATGCCAGTTACTGCGGACCCCAGATTGATTCGATCCAGACCACAAGACAGCATCATGACAACGGTTGCGCCCTCTCATCGTCTCTATTGAGCTGTGCGACAAAATAACATTGATGTGATCTTTCTGCGTTGTATTATTGAATATTTTTCTCTAGCACCGAACACACTTCATTTATGCCCTGTATCCGCTTTGCTCATGTTGCCTCTTTTCCCCTCATGTGATTAGACATGAGGAGCAGCATAAGTTAACATGGTTCCAGAGGACCTTTAGACCATTCATTTTTTCTTCTAAATTTAGCTTTATTAATCAGCATGTTACAAGCCTTTAAAAATAAACAAATAGATTTCTGTTCCAATTTTGTGATATTAATTATCTTTGGCATGACCAGGAAAGACAGTAAAATTACTTGTTTGTAGTCAAGTCTTTCACTCTTTAATGAATATAGAAAAAATGGTCCATTCAGACTTTTACATTTTCAAAATTTTCTCTCAGGGTATACTCCTGAACCCCCATACAGCATCATTCCTCAGTCACAAGGACTTCTATGCCCTCATACTTGGTATCTGAATGTAATGAAATGCTTCAAAACAAACAGTGTCATATATCGTACATGCATCATAGTGACACTTTTGTGAGGATGTTTTTAGGAGTGTTTGTTTTTCAATGTATAAAGTCTCTGGTGTGATATGTTTTATAAGGAGCAATAAAGCAGACATGGCTGCAATTTATTATGAGAAGATAGATGTGGAAGGACATCATTATGGGCCTCAATCTATACAAATACAGCATGCCGTACGCACACTGGACGAGGCTTTGCAAACCCTCAACCGCAAAATCAAGGTTTGTATCTTCACAAGTGAAAGAAAGAAATAAAGAAAACATTGGTTCCATTGATTCAAATATGTCAGGGTTCTTGATTCTGTCTTGGCCATCTAAAACACATTTGTTTTGTTCAGGAGAAGAATATGAGAAATGAGATAAACGTAATCCTGTTCTCTGATCACGGTATGACCGAGCTCAAGTGGATGGAGAAAGTAATTGAACTAGACAAATACATTGACATGTCCAACATCATCAAGATTATGGACAGAGGACCAGTGGTCAGTCTGTGGCCCAAACAGGACAAGTTTGAGGAGGTGAGCTGAACCCGTCACTGTACTCTTTCCATTTCATATTTTTTCATTTGTACAGTATTTGGGTCAATGATGTGATTATTTTTTTTTTTCTAAAATTATTTGAAAGGGAAAAAAAAGAAAAAAGAAAGATATTGGCAAGATTAGTGCAGAATAATCTTTTATAAAATTTTTGGTATTTTTTTTCTCCCTAATTTGGAATGGCCAATTCCCAATGTGCTCAGTCCTCGTGGTGGCGTAGTGACTCGCCTCAATCTGGGTGGCGGATGACGAATCTCAGTTGCCTCCTTGTCCGAGACCCTCAATCCATGCATCTTATCACGTGGCTTGTTGAGCGTGTTACTCTAGAGACATAGTGCGTGTGGAGGCTTTGCACTATTAACCGCGACATCCACGCACAACTCACCATGTGCCCCACCGAGGGTGAGAACCACATTGGGTGACCATGAGGAGGTTACCACATGTAACTCTACCCTGCCTAGCAACCGGGCCAATTTGGTTGCTTAGGAGACCTGGCTGGAGTCACTCAGCACACCCTGGATTCAAACTCACGACTCCGGGGGTGGTAGTCAGCGTCTTTAAATAATATTATTATTATTTTTAAATATTGTATTTTGTTGTCATGCGACCAAAATCAACAATACCATATTAAACAGAGAGGGCCCCTTTAGACACTAAAAACATTTTTATAAAAAGGCACATTTTGTTAATGTCATATGGCGTAAACCTGAGAAAACTTTATATTCTTGACTGAAAAATTCACGATAATCTTATATCTTTTACTTGATAGGTCATTAAATCTATTATAATAATAATTAAAAAAAAATCAGTGCTATAAATGTTTTAAAATAATTTATATAACCACATTAAACAAAGTTTACATTTCTATGAACTTAACATGTGTTTTAAAAAGAGTTCTAATTTTTATCACCTCGGACAACCTTTGCTGTCAATGACCTATTTATATATAATTTTAGTATTTGTTTTTTGCTCAAATTTATGGTCATTTAAACAAAGAAATAAAATCATTGTTCTACAGTAATACAGACAAATTACAATTTAACAGTAATGAAAATCCAATGAGAATCACCTGCATTTGGAATGATGAGATTACATTAAAAACCTAAAGATACATAAAAAAATAAGAAGTAAATTGCCCATGCACATTACAGTAATAAGTAAATTGCTTAATTGTCATGAAAATAATGTCACAATGTAAAAAAAAACAAACAAAAAAAAACAATAAAAGATTTGGGGTGAAAACATCTAGGTTACGTATGTAACCTCCATTCCCAATATGCCTCTGATCTATGAAAAAAGGCCAATGAGAAGTTGGCAGACAGTATTTGCATACTCTGCCCCCGGACATGCGGGTATGCGGGGAAATAGGTCGAGTTAATTCAGGATTCAGGAGGAGCCGGAAATGGTTCGGCCACAACAGTGGCTTGGCTCAGCGACGTGGCTGAGGTTATACACATAACCTAGATGTTCCCCGTCTGTCGCTCACTTTGACGTTGTGTCGAAGAAGCGACACCAGGGGTCCAATTTAAATCACGCCATGCGCTGAGCCGTGTACGTGTTCTGCTGACACAGGAGCGGACAGGTATTTTATGAGCAAAGTGACCAGCTGTGTCAGACTGGACGTACCCTTCCCCAATACCCCATAAAAGTCATCAGAATAATTCTGGTTACCCTAAACAGGGGAACAAGGCGACGCTTGCCAACCCGGGAGCGGGCCGAGCCTAGCCAGGCCTCTTTCTCTCTATATTTCTCCGCATAGAGTAAGAAACAGCTGGGGCCCTTACACGCATCGAGGGAAGGGGTCTTACCCAGTTTCCTATTCTTTCAGGGGGAAAAGACCCTGCGGAGGCCATATCGTCCCGAAATGGGGAGGTAAGGGTGGCGAATACATCACATGGGTTTTTAGGCAACATGTGGAAAGTGGCGCGGTGGTAGATCTAGCCTCAAGGAGGGGGGAGTTGCTACAACACGGCGACCGGAGGGCAGCTGGAACTGCCTAAGGGAGACGCGGGTCCACATGTAAGGGGACCGTACCACGGAAAATACTCACAGGAGGAAGTCGACGCAGGAGTCCTGACCTGTGGAGCACATATTCCAGTGCAGGGTAGATTTGAGTACCCGCAGTGGATTGGGTCAGCGAGTTCCTACGCCGAACTGCGGACCCACAGGGCTAGGGAGGAGTCATCCAGGGAGCCGAGTTAGTGGGATCTCCTGGGAGAAAAAGTGCACGGTTTTACCTCCGCCGAGGGAAAGGTCGCTAGGCACAAGCGGTCCACCATGTCAATCCGTCAGCGTGTTACCGAGTTCTACCGGCTCGGACCTGAAAATACACAGGGACGAAACTGACTCTACTCTGAGATTGAAAAATCTCGCAAGGCTGTTAGGTGTTGCCCAACCTGCTGCTCTGCATATGTCTGCCAGGGAGATGCCTCTGGCCAGTGCCCGTGAGGACGCAACACTCCTTGTCGAGTGTGCTCGAACCCGCAAGGGGAGGGGCACGGCCTGGGTGTGATAAGCCAATGTAATGTGTCAACTACCCAGTGGGAAGGCCTCTGTTTGGAGACAGCGTTCCCTTTCCGCTGTCCACCAAGGCAGACAAAGAGCTGCTCAGAACATCTAGAGCACTGCGTGCGGTCCAAGTTGGTACGAAAAGCACGTACCGGACACAGCAATGAAGGGCTGGGCCTGCCTCCTCTTGGGGCAGCTAATTTTGCAGGTTCACAACCTGGACCCTGAGGGGAGTAGTAGGAACCTTGGGCACGTAGCCCGGTCGTGGTCTTAGGAACACATGAGTGTCTGCCGGACCGAACTCCAGGCAGGTGTCGCTGATAGAGGACGCTTGCAGGTCATGGGCATGGCCCATGGCAGCAGGTTTATGGCGGGGTAGGATGTGTGAAATGGGCACCGTCTGCTTATTCACCACTGAGGACTGCTGGGCAGAGTCGTCAATGGTGCTGCCGAATGGACGGAGCTGGTAGACGGGGGCGTTCGAGAAGGCATGCCCTGTCTACCTCCCGCATTTCAACCAGGTCCAGTCCATAGATTAAGTTTATGGACCATCACCCGTTCGAGTGCCGGCACTTCGTAGACCTGTTCTTCATGTGCTTTAGGAATTGCGCTCAATGACTGATCGCGCCCCCCGGGCAACGAAGGTCAGAAGTGCATCAATGGCAGGGTGCTCCGCTCCACCGTTGAGGGTAGTGAGAGCGGAGGATTGAGGAAGCCGGTTTCGGGCAGTAAAAGGTGCCCTTTATGACTTACTCAACTTGTCATGCACGTCTGGGAAGATAGGAAATGGGGGGGCGTGGATGTGAGCAGTGCACATGCCCGCGGAACCAATCAAGTAGCCGTGAGAGGCGGGGGGCGGGTTTTACCGGTCCAGCCTCGCGCTCGCGGTAGCCCGGGAAAGCATAGCGGACTTCTTTGCGTGAGGCTCAGACGGGGCGAGCAGACCCGAAGGTGGCAGCCCAGGCAAGTCATCAGCATCAGACACCGCTGTAACGCGCTCCGATGCAGCGGCGATGTCGTCATCCAATTCCGGGAACTCAAGGGACCGGCCGGCCGGCCGTGAAGTGGGCCGCAATCATCCCGAGCTCAGACGGAAGCAAGCATGCCGGGGAGGCGGGTGGTTTGAGGGGATTTACCCAGCAAAACGGAACCCGTCATGATCCACAAATCGCATTCATCGCCCGCGGTGCCTGCCCCAATCCTGTAGGAAGGAGGCGAGGCGCGGGGGCCGGCAATGCAATGCTGCCATGGCTATGTTCTTGCACAGAGAACATGAACCATTCATAAAACGCTGCCTGCGTGTGATCGCAGCCCAGGCACGTGAGGCAGCTTTTATGAGGTGGGGAGAAATCAACCGCATCCAGAATCTGGACAGAGGCGGAAAAGACGTCTTTAAAAAGACGCGTCCTGAAAAGGACGTTCAACGCCAGCTGTGTATTTGCTCTTTTAGAGAAACTAACTCTTTTAGAGAAAACAACTATTTTAACTATGCTGTCGAAGCGCCCAGGGACAAACTACACTGCCATGCAGAGAAGGAGAAAGCCGCTGAAGTGCCATATATCCAACAGCAGAATCAGCTCAGAGGAAGAGGAACAGGTGTGTGACTGCATACTCGACCATCGGCTCCGAAGAAAATTTCTGAATGAACTCGTCATATTTCCCCGCATTGTATGCAAATACGGTCTGCCAACTTCTCATTGGCCTTTTTTTCAATCTCTTTTCAAGAGAGACCCCTAGTGTCGCTTCTTCGACACAACGGTGAAGTGAGCGACAGACGGGGAACTATGTTTTTGTGAAATTCACCCTGTAACACAGGATTGTATTTTAAATTTAAACCTACCAATTTACAATCAAAGCAATTATACAACTTTCACAAAACTGTGGCATTGAGATTTCATCCAATTCATGACATTAATTATACCTGTCCTCAATCTGGCCTACATAAAAGACATGCTAATGCTAATATTAGCTTCAACCATGTATAAACGTGCAATCTCTACACAGCCAAAACATAACATCAGAGTGGCTAAAACTGACTGCTTATATGTGTGTGTGAATATTCTAATTCTGTTTATATGTGAATGTATAATTCAGATCTATCGAAACCTGAGCACAGCGGACAACATGAATATTTACAAGAGGCAAGAGATCCCAGATCGCTACCACTATAAGAACGGGAGGTTTGTCTCGACACTAACACTTGTCGCAGAGCCTGGATGGTTTATCACTGAGGTATAGTCTCTTCAGAATCTTTCCAGAATGTATTCATGTGTGTTTTATGAGTTGTTTTAGGATCATAGCAACTAAACCAAATCTTGAACTACATATGAATGTTATTACTTTTCTTATTTACAGCAGAGACATACTGGTTCTATTTAAGCAAAAGGTACATTTCTATATTCTGAATAAAGTCATGGCTAAAAGGCACTATTAGGCAAGACGCACTGCAGAGTTACTATAGCATATAGCATATCTAGTCAAAAGCTTCCCTGCTTTGTCCCCCGACTCAATATATGACTGTACTGCCCTGAATAGCCAAAACTCCACCTTCCGCGACAAAATAGTATTATATCTGTATTTCAGTCAGGTCAATTCTCTGAGGTCATCAGACGACATTCAGTGCTTCAGCTCTGCCTCTGCACTTTTAATATAGTCAAAGTCTGGGAACAAGAAAATGTTGTGGTTCTTCCAAGAAAGCCTTCCTTTACTTATTGCCTCGCCTAGCACAAGATCTTTGTCGGACAATGTCAGAAATTTGGCCAGAATTGATCGGGGCCTGTCTCTCTCAGTGGATCTCTGAGCCAGAACTCTGTAAGCTCGCTCTATTTCCAGCTTATGGCCTGTTATGTCGAGCAGACTTGGCAAGAGCTCGTCTAGGAATTTCACCATATCTCTGACTTCTTCGTTCTCATTAATGCCAACAATTCAGATGTTGTTTCGTTATTATTCTCAATGTCTTCCAACTTTTCCCAAATGCGCTACAAGTCTGTCTTGTTCGCTAACGGGTTAGCAGCTAATTTCCTCTCCGAAGACTCCAGATAATTGATCCGTTTCTCAACATCCGACTCTCTTGTAACCAACTCAGAGAATTTAGTCTCCATGGCAGTGATCGATCAGAGTATTACAACAAGATCCTCCAAGTCAGCAATGACCTTCGCCAGCATTGCCAACATGCTCGACAGCTGACGCTGTATCTCACCCACCGCACCGTCCAAATTGAGTCCCCGGTCTGCGGCCCTGTCAGGGGTATGGTCTTGAGCATGTAAGTGTCTTTTAATGTCTCCAGAGCACGATGATTTTAAATTCTTTGACAAATTGTCTTCATAGAACAGTTATGGAACAGGGTGTATTAAATCTCACCGGTTTATGACACAAAAAGTATTAAAAACTAGCAAAGAGCTCTCTGTTCTCACGTCCAACCCTTGTATTGCACCACGTAACCCTTATATCCATGTATTTATTTATTTGGCTAATAGCAATGTAATAAGTTAGATAATGTACAGTCAGCCAGTTGTTGTCACAAAATAAACCCATTCGGGGGTCTGGATTTATTTTGCAATAATAACTAGCTGAATGTACATTGTCATTATCCCTTACAAATTTGATATATCTGACCATCACTGATGCCTATGGTTGGTCCCAACATGGAACATGGGATTTTCCACATCTTCCACACATCCATTGCCCATTTAATAGGTTGCTATTCACCATAAAACCACTGACAGGAATTGATCTAAAGTAACTCAATAGAGTCATGATTCAGTCTTGCATATAATAGCCCCATTTTACCCAAAAACAACAGCTTTTGCTTAGTGTGCTTGCCTGATATAACAGAGTATCTCACTGGTGCGTCATCAGGGTTACTACAAAAACACACAGACCCTCAGGCTGAGAAAAGGACAATACAGCAATAAATCGTAATTCCAACATTACTGGCCAATTGCTAACTCCTGCATTTCTGCCTTTGTTTACAGAATAAAGCCAAACTACCCTTTTGGAAAAATGGCACAGAAGAGGCAGAGGGCTGGCAGCATGGTTGGCATGGTTATGATAATGAGTTTATGGACATGAGGGGATTTTTTCTGGCACAAGGACCAGGTAATGTTGAACAGATCCCTCCATACTCTATTTACGACGTACAATAGATTAGTTAAATAGTTATAAATTAATTATATTATTATACGGTATATATTTATTACATGCCTCTCTGCAATACTAAATTCTGATCAGTGGTCTAATATTTCTGAATAATGACTGTACATCCAGGGATTAAGTGATATTGCGAGTCATCTTTCCTACTTCTGGAATCACTCGTAAGCTAATGAAATAATTTCAACTCAAAACAGAATTGAATGACCTTTTTTTATAACTTTGGAAAGTACTGTAGTTACAGTGATAATGTAGTTAGTGGGTCATTTTCAAAATAACCTTACAGAACTCTGACGCAGGTGGAATTTTGCTGTTTCTAGAGGCTCTTTGATTTCTTCTCAACAGGAAACATCATTTGTATGTACAGTAACCTATTGAATGTATTGTTTGCATGAATTACTCAACAGTTTACTTAACAACCATTTATTCTAAAGTGCACTTAGCATTTTAAGCTTGACAATTATATAGACCAAAATGAAGACAAATCTCTACAAAATATACAAAGTATGCTCGCAGCACTGAAAATAAATGTGCTAATTATGAAATGTTAAATTTGGTGTTGATGGTTCTTTCTGCACTGCAATTTGTTTTAAAATGTACAGCCAAATTTCTTCAGCAGTCTACTGTGATTCTTAAAAACAATAGATTACAGTCAAACATTTAGCATTTTGGGAGATCAAGAGGAGGCTGTGAATGGATTTATTATACATGTGGGGAAAAACGATATTCAGAAAGAGCAGTCAGAACTCCTTAAGAGGGATTTCAATAAACCCTTTGAAACACTTGGGAGATTGAAAGTTCAGTCGTTCATCAGTGGACCACTCCCAGCCCAAGGAACAAATGTGTTTTCTTGGTTGCTATGTCTAAACACTTGGCTGTACAAGACCTGCAATATGAGAGGACTTAACTACATTGATAATTTTAATCTTTTCTGGAGTCAGAAAAGATCAGTTTAAATCCTATGGCCTTCACCCAAACAAACTTGGTGCAAAAGTGCTAAAGGACAATATCTACTTCTCCCTCCACAAACACCACTGCAGTGTCTGGATGACCACAGGATCTCACTTCAGCACCTGAACGGACATTTGATTGACAAATCTATCAATAACACAGCAAAGACACAACAACATGGGGCTGAGCCCCACACACAGAGCATACTACAGTCAGAATTTAATTACTTAAAACTGCTCCAAGATTTATGGGAAAAAGGCCAAGATAACAGTAACATACGTACATCAGCCTCCAGAAACACCAGAGCCACAATCTCTGTCACCACACACCTTCTCCCACTCATCAACATCCCCACTTCTGAGCTTCTCTCAGAAAATGGAGGAACTAGTGTATGTTGGAAGAAAGCTCTCCCACTCCATTGCTGCGAGCCCCCATATACCAAACAAAAAATGGTGGGCCCCTCTAACACCAAAGCCTGCAGGCCCAGCTCACCCTCCCTCTGAGAGAGCTCTCCAGGCACAATGCAAGGGTATATCTCGTCCTTCTTCTGCTCTTGGTGAACAACAAACAACTGATTCTGATAACAGCTCTAACTGATGTGTATTGGGTCCCCGCTACGGTAGCAGCAACAATAACAATTGTTCACAGAACAAGCGGGAACCCACTGTGCCAGTAGCTTTTTCAATCTCTAAGTTAAGTGATAGGAAGACTAAGGCTTTCTCAATATGTATGGCAAACCAATATAATCTGTTGCATATTAGATGTCAATCCAACATTACTGTGGGGCTAAAAACAGATACTGTCAAATTGGAACAAGCAATTTTTAGTCAATTACCTCATCACCACAAACAACCTGGACTTTATGTTTCTAAATTAGACTTGGTTAGATAACAGCTGCAGTGCAACAGTCCAACTTTACTTTCATGAGTGTCTGCAGACCTGTTCAGTGAGCAATATTTAAAGATGTTTTTCAATGCAAGCAAGTGTCACTTGGCGATTACTTGACCTTTGAATATCTAAGTATTGTAATAAAAGGTGCTCCACGCATTCTATTTATAATTATTTATAGGCCTCCAAAATACTCTCCTGGATTTGTTGATGATTTTGATGAACTGTTATCAACAACTTCCTCTGAAATTGACTGTTTTGTTATTGCTGGGGATTTCAACATGCATATAGATAATATTGAACACAGCACTGCCAAAGAAATCATAACAGTTTTAAACACTTTTGATCTGACTCAGAATGTAGATGGACCCACACACAATTGTGAACACACTCTTAATTTGCTCATTAGCAAGTGTCTATACATTTCAAATGCTATTATTAAGGGTGTTGCGCTATATGACCATTTCTATAGTGGGCTATTTATCAAGGTTATATCTTTGAAACCGAGTATATCCACAGAGTGTGTTGATGAGCTCCTCGATATCTTTTAACTCAAAAGTTAAAAATACTATTGATGGCATTGCTCCTATAAAGGTTGATCAATGGCAGTTGTAGAGCACCTTGGAGAAACACAACAGCAGTGAAAAAAATTTAAAGCAAATGCAGAAAAGTAGAACGAATTTGGCGGAAAAGACAACTTGAAGTCCATTATAATATCTATAAAGACAGCCTTCATGCTTTCAATTTGGAATTAGGCACAGCTAGGCTGACCTTCTTCCCAAACATTATTAACAGCATTTTAAACTGTAGAGAGACTAACATACCCCCCAACACAGGTTGCCTGTGAAATGCTCTCTGACAGAAAATGCATCGAGTTTGCATCTTTTTTCATGAAGAAGATAAATTACATTTGAATGGCGATCAGCTCATCCTCATTTTGCACTGAGGTCAGACAGCATCCACCATAAAAACTTCAGAAATTAGTCACTGTGGTGTGGGGACATGGTCATGTGTCGGTCTGCGGGAGAGAGAGAGTGACGCACAAGCACGAAAAGCTGATAGTGCTTTTCTTCATTCCGATGGTTACCGTCGATTGTGTGTGTGAAGCTCAAAATTAAAAAACTGAAACCACAGACACAAACACACACATGACGGTCATGCCCATAAATGATCTCTCTCTCTCTTTGGACACTCGACGTGCCTTTTATGTCTCCATCCACATCACTATAACAAGAGACAGGTGTTAGGGTTAATTATGTACCAGGTGACAAGCCTTACCGCTCTCTCTCTCTCCCACAGACCGACACATGACCATGTCCCCACGCCACAGTCACCATGTCTGATTTTGAGGAAATTGATGGCAAAACCCGGGAAGAAATAGTACAGCATCTTTAAACTTCACCCTGCTGTCTTGACACATTCCCCACAATTGTGTTTAACTGTTTGGAAAAAGATCTGTTAGAAATAGTAAATGCATCACTCCTTTCAGGCACATTTCCGTAGTCCCTGAAAACTGCAGTTGTCATGCAACTTCTTAAAAAGAGCAATCTAGATAACTCAATATTGAACAACTTCAGACCAATTCCTTTCATAGGCAAAATCATTGAAAAGGTTGTTTTCAATCAGCAGAACAAATAATTAATGGCTACTTAAAGTCTGACAATTTAAAGTCTGGTTTCTGACCGCATCATAGCACAGTTACGGTGCTCATAAAAAACCTTAATGATATTCGGCTAAATACTGATTCAGGCAAAATATCAGTGCTGGTATTATTAGATCTCAGTGCTGCTTTTGACACTGTTGACCACAACATTCTCCTAGACAGACTGGAAAACTGGGTAGGGCTCTCTGGGACGGTCATCAGCTGGTTCAGGTCATACCTAGAAGGAAGGGGTTACTATGTGAAAATAGAATCTGAGTGGACATCCAAGACGTGTGTCCCACGTGAGTCCCACAAGGCTCAATTCTTGCAGCGATCCTGATCAAAATGTATATGCTCCCACTAGGTCAAATTATGAAAAAGAACCAAATCGCATATCATAGCTATGCAGATGATACCTAGATCTATCTAGCCCTATCACCAAATTACTACAGCCCCATAGACTCCCTGTGCCACTGCATTGATGAAATTAACAGTTAGATGTGCCAGAACTTCCTTAAGTTAAACAATGACAAGACAGAGGTCATTGTGTTTGGCAACAAAGGCGAAATTCAAAGGTGAACACATACCTTGACTCCAAGGGCCTAAAGACAAAAAATCAA
The DNA here is from genome assembly GCA_032164185.1 of Moxostoma hubbsi. NCBI lineage: Eukaryota > Metazoa > Chordata > Actinopteri > Cypriniformes > Catostomidae > Moxostoma > Moxostoma hubbsi. The sequence continues at coordinate 37,735,768 of JAVLUX010000025.1, read as the reverse complement.
GTAAGATATTTTGGTGTAATTTTGGAATCAGACCTTAATTTCAGTAGTTACATCAAAGCAATAACTAAATCAGCCTAGTATCATCTACAAAATATAGCCAGAATAAGATGTTTTGTATCAGTCAAGACTTGTCCATGCATTGATCACCAGTAGGGTAGACTACTGCAATTGAATCCTAACCGACCTTCCCAAAAAGACCATTAGACACCTGCAACTTATTCAGAATGCTGCTGCCAGGATTCTCAACCAGACCAAAAAATCTGAGCATATTATTCCAGTTCGGTATTTACACTGACTTCCAGTTACATTTAGAATTGATTTTAAAGTACTCGTTTATAAATCGCTCAATAGCCTAGGACCTAAACATGTTTCAGATATGTTTGTTGAATATTAACCTAACAGACCTTTGAGAACATTAGTATCAAGTCAGTTAGACATACAGATGGTTCACTCAAAACAAGGTGAGACAGCGTTCAGCTATTATGCCACCCGCAGCTGGAACCAGCTTCCAGAAGCAGTTAGATGTGCCCCAACAGTAGCCACGTTTAAATCCAGACTGAAAACACATCTGTTTAGCTGTGCATTTTCTGAGCATAGTGCTTCACTTATTGATTTCACTGAATCATTTTGCTTTTGTCTTTCTTTCATTTTAATTATTCTATTTCATTTTTTTTATTTGTATATAACTTTTTCTCAATGTGTTTACTATTTTTGGTTATCCTCTGTTTAATCAGGGAATGTTAACAACAGTTATGGATGGTGTTAATAATTTAATCTTAATCTTATATCTTAATCTTATTCATTTTAATCATTTAAAAAAAATGTATTCTAATTTATTTTATTACTTTTTTTATTTTATGTTCTTATTTTTTTTTTGTATCTTGTATTTTCTTTCAAACTTTATACATAAAGCACTTTGAATTGTCATTGTGTATGAAATGTGCTATATAAATAAACTTGCCTTGCTTTGCCTATTCAATGTAAAATGTTGCTGAGATTTAACAACATATTTTTATATATAAAATGCTGTACACTGTAAAATAACAATAGCACTGCATTGTGGGATACAATGGTGAATTACCCATAAGCATTTGAACTGAATAATAAATATATGTGCTAGGGTAATGCCTTGGGGCTTTATGGGGACATGTACAAAAGTTTTTATTCAGAATTAATAGAAGTCTTAGTTTAGTGTTGTTGCTTTGTCAATAGTTGTTTTCTTTGAAGTCACCATTATGGTGATTAATGTTCTCTTGAGCTGGCACCTTCGACCTTCTTTATTATTATATTATGTTCTTCCAGTCAGTGTAATTGTGTTTTGGTAAAGCCAAACCCAAAGCCATTGTGCTACTTAGAAAACTAAACTTAAGGTCAGACTGTAAGTGTGATCATAACTTGGAAATGCCACTATGTGTTGCAATAGTGAATGCATTATACATATATTGTGTTATTATAAACAGTGAATGATATTTCGGCAATGTGATGCCAGAAAACTGACTCTTGTTTCTGGTGAACTTGCATATTATGGATTGCCAACAAGACACACACAGATATCATCACTCGGCACACAAAACTCAACAATGGGAAAATACTTTTCAATAAAAAAGTAAAATCTGAACATTAAAATACAAGTAACTAATACTACAACAAAAAAAAAAAATTCAAAATAAACCAGTAAATAATAAATAACTAATAACAAATAAAGAATCCACTTAAGGATTCCAGTGCCTTCTGCATTTTAGCTTTACATTATGTATGTTCTTTATTTGCAGGAAATTGCTCCCAGTATTTTACTGTATATCTAAGAGGATTTTTTTTTACAGAGCGTGTAATTTGATTTTCTCTCCAGACTTCAAGATGAACTACCGTGCTGGTCCCATTCGAGCAGTGGATGTTTATAATGTTTTGTGCAGGACGCTGGGGATTGAACCTTTGCCCAACAATGGCTCGTGGCCTCGAGTGGAGTGTATGCTAAAGAGCTCGGTGGCTGCTCTGATCTACAGCTGGATGCTGACGCTAATGCTGCTGACACTGTCTGTACTGCTCTAGAACTTTCCATGACTGTATTTTCACATTGAAGCACTGACCATATCAGACTGAAGAGAAGATTACAAAAGAGAATATATGAAACACGTTATAGAGTGTTAGAGTGCGTGCCATGGCATCAGATACATGGAAAACTTTATTTTAATCTGCTTTTTGCTGCACTGCCTCTATTTTCAAATTATAAATGTCTCTTAATTTTTTTTTAATTAATGATTTTGTTGGAATTGAATAAACCAACTCGCACATATACTCCGATCAGCCACAACATTAAAACCAACTGTCTAATATTGTGTAGGTCCCCCGCTTGCCGCAAAAACAACACCAACCCAAATCTCAGAATAGTATTCTGCATCAACAAGACATTTTCATCCACAGAACTGATGCTCACTGGATGTTTTATGTTTTTGGCACCATATGGAGTAAATTCTAGAGACTGTTGTGTGTGAAAATCCCAGAAATACTCAAACCAGCCCATCTGACACCAACAATCATCCATGCGATTATCTAATCAGCCAATCATGTGGCAGCAGTGCAGTCCATAAAATCAGGCAGATACGGGTCAGGAGCTTCAGTTAATTCAATTGTGATCTCAATTATTTAGACCATGGCATGATTGTTGGTGCCAGATGGACTTTTCTGAATATTTCTGTAACTGCCAGTGTCTTGATCTCCTGGGATTCTCATGTGCAACAGTCTCTAGAATTTACTCTGAATGGTGCCAAAAACAAAAAACATCCAGTGAGCATCAGTTCTGTGGATGAAAATGTCTTGATGATGAGAGAGGTCAACAGAGAATGGTCAGACTGTTTGAACTGATAAAGTCTACAGTAACTTAGATAACCGCTCTGTACCATTGTGGTTAGAAGAATGGCATCTGTGCTATTCTGAGATGCGGGTTGGTGCTTTTTTTGGCGGCACGATGAGGACCTGCACAATATTAAACAGGTGGTTTTAGAAAGATATGACCCTTTTATTCTACAATTTTCTACATGTTATTCATTTGTTTATTAATTTATATCTATTATTTCTGGTCTATGTACATGCAGTTAATATGTAAGTGTTGGTTTTAGTAACACAGAGAAAACATTTATAAAATTTTCTGATACTGTAAAATGAAATAGTTCACTAGTAGCCTATTGCCTCTGTGCCTACATGTGTTATGTTCTTATTGTTATCATTTCTATAACCATTGTAGCCTACCTTTCTTTAGAACAGGACTTGTACAATTTTTTTCCTCTCTCAATAAAATAAACTTTTCCTCATATTTCGGACAATCAAGTAAGACTAATTTTTTCTTCCATTTTTGTAGTTAAATCATTCATTGATTCATTGAGTACAGGTTGACTTACTCTGTGTTAAATTGTATTTAGGGGTTCAAGCCCGAAGGGCTGAAACCCTATTGTAATTGTAAGGATTTTTATTATTATTTTTTTTATTATTCTGTCCAAAAACTTATCATGCAGACCAAACCGTAAGTCGTAGAGAACTGAAACTTTGAGGGAAGGTCGTCCCCCAGAGTACTACAGTGTATCAAAGTTTTGGTCTGATCGGCCTCAAGGTGGTGCTATAGTGATCATGTTTACATTTTGGCCCAGAACTCCTAAACCGTTTGTAGCTCACTCAAGTGTCTTACATTGTTGGATTCATTGGCTCAAGACGTGTATCTCCGATTTCATTTCCGTCATGAAAATTTCCGCACTAATTTGCATAATTCAAAAAACATACATTTTCTAACTCCTCCTACGCCATATTTCACATGAAAATTAGGGTGTCTACTATGAAACCTCATGACAAAAAGTTATCAAAGGATTTTTGATTCGTCAAAGCATTTGGAAGATATAAGCCAACTAAGTGGTCAGGCGTCGTCCATTTTGAACATATTGACCAATATCTACAAAACAAAAAGGGCAAATGTTACGAAACTTGATAAACATAGACAACAGGACATTCTGAGGATGCACACAAAGTCGCAAAAAAATTTACCTATAGGGGGCGCTACAAAAAAAAAAAAAAAAAAACACTAATAACTCCACAAAGGTATGATCAATGAAGTTGAAAATTGGTATGCATCTTGTAGGGGCTAAAAGGCTAACATATCCTACAATATCAGTCGGACAATAAAAAATAAAAAAAATGGCCGCCAGCAGCAATCACATTCAGAAGCTAATAACATTAAATCTGAATGGCTGACCATTACGAAACTTAAGATATTTGTAGACAGTGTTAGAATGAGGCTGTGTACCAAGTTTTAGGAAAATCGGCCACAAGGTGGCTTATAACAAGGACATTTACGTTTTCACAAATAACTCGGCAACCGAGTTGAATAATCTAAAAAAAAAAAATAATAATAATTCTCTAATTCCTTTCACCAAGATGTATATCTTCATTTTATGGCATTTTATAAAATGTTTCTGCTATTCTAATTTTCTAAAAAAAATCAACTTTTTTTTAACTCCTCCTAGGCCGTATATTTGATTCTCCCAAAAATTGGTGTGTCTACTATGAACACTCCTGACAAAAATGTATAATAGGAATTTTGATTTGCCCAAGTGTTGCGAAGATATAATCCAACTAATTGGTCCGACATCATCTGTTTTGTGCGTATTGACCAATATCTACCAAACAAAAAGTCCAAATGTTACGAAAATGTATAAATATGTACAACAGCACATTTTGAGTCCGCATACAAAATCGTGAAAAACAATTGTCTATAGGGGGCGCTACAACAAAACAATATGCTCATAACTCCGCAACGGTATTATCAATTTAAGTTGAAAATTGGTATGCTTTTTGTAGGGGCCAAATGTTTACATATTCTATAATATGGCCACCAGCAGCCAATCATATTTCAGAAAAATGGCTGTTTAAATGATGTATGAATTATTATGTTATTGTGAGCTACATCTAGGACTCCCTAGGTCAATAATTATCAAAGAAAAGTTGAACTTTATATATTAATTTAGTTGTTTAGAGGTTGCATTTATCATGTGTATCCAAGTGTATCCAAAAGCCTAAAATAAATATTCAGACTTATAAAACCTTTTTGGAGTTTGACTGCTTTGTGACAAAAAAAAATCAGTCATCAGTCATATTTAACACCAGTTTGCAAATTCAGCAACTTACAAAGTACATATACATTCATTTTTTGCATACTTTGAAAGTTCTTAAAAGGCTTGAAGCCCGCTAATTGCTGCTAGCAGCTATATTTATATTTTTATTTACAGTGGTACTTTTATTCTATTGCTGTGCTATTAATGCTAGGTTTCCAGGCGGCAATTAAATGAGCTCTAGCGCCACTTGCTGGTTTGGCTGTGCACATCCAGACCTACATTATTCTACATTATACTCTGTGCTGCTTTATTTATCTAAATATCTCAGATGATTTTTTTTTAAAGTTTAAATATCATGTGGTCTCATCTGTAATAATTTTTTTTTTTTTTTTTTTTTTTTACAGAATATAGCTATGATATAAGTTCTGTTTCTGGTAATATCAGCTCAGTAATTAATCTGAGGTTAAGGAGTTTAATTTATGATACTATTCAGATTTTACTGCTGATTTCAAATGTGTTCTTTGGTCGTAATCTTGACCAACCGTTTTGGAAATTTCAGTCTTTTCTAGTAGATAGGATCTGCACTTTTGTGTCACTTGTTTACAAAGAAATAGCCGCCCAGTCTGCCCGAGAGCATTCCAAAGATGACTGCAGAGTGGACTGACTTGCTTTGAGAGGGGTTTATATACATTAAACAATCACGACCAAATACGCTGATAAATAAGTGCACGTGACTGCCCGCCATTGCCGTAGGGTCCTTTTTCACACTTTGGGTTTTGGAACGCGTAAGTAAAAGTTTGCAGGGTAATCTTTCACAGCAGTGAATGGGAGATCACAGCAAATAAAATTTTTACTTACCCATTTGCTCCAAAATTAAAAGAAAAAAAATCCACTGTTACATTTGAATGACTTTCCAGAAGAAGAATAAAAAAAATAGAGAGCGGTGGATTTTGACAGTCAAATGGGAGAAGATGCCAAATTTACTATCACTCTCTAACTTACTGGTAATGCATATTTAAAACGAATCCCAGGGTAATATAACAATAAGCAAAATTTACACTCAATATTTAAAAAATGTATCATAAAAAATTGCGAGATTTACGCTGATAAATAAGGCGGAAACGCGTCATCACAGTGAAAGCCCAAACGCGACGTTGCTCACGCCCTTCAATCCAATCATAAAATCTCTCCTAGAGGAACATTTTTTTTGGAATGCACAAATTATTGATATTCATTGGAAAGAGGCATGGTTAATTCCATCTAAATTCTGTATGCTGAATAAAGTTAAAGAGGTACATTTTAAAATACTTCATAAAATCTATCCATGTAAAGCTTCATTATCCAAATTCATGGACATTGACAACAAATGTTCTTTTTGTAATGTATACGAGGAAGACTTGGCTCATTTGTTTTATGGATGTGATTTTTCTCCAAAATTTTGGTCTGATGTTAGTAATTTTCTTTTTACCCCAAGAAAAGTGAATTATAAACTATCTCTAAAAGATGTTATATGTTCTTACGCCCATAAAAGCAAACTCTATGAATACGTGGTGAATTTCTACATTTTGCTTGGTAAATATTATATACATAAACAAAAATTTGCAAAATGCATACCTAAATGTAGCCTATTCTTATTAGAGATTGAATCGCTGAGGAAGTCATTAAAATTAATTAAAAATAAAAAGAATGAAATGCTGTTAAACTTTATGGAAGAATTCTTTAGATTGTAATTAATGCCCCCTCTATGCTTGTCAAATTTTTATGATCATTGGTTGTGTAAATAGGAAAAAGGAAGAAATATTTAATTATTTTTTTTTATTTTCTTATTATTGTTCTCTTGCTTAATCTGATTCAGGTTTATGTTTTCTCTATTTTATTTTTTTTCCCTTCTTTCTTTCTTCTTGTGAAGCTCCATTGTATATTGTAATTTTGTAGTTTGAATTGTTTGTATCATTTATTAAATAAACAATAAAATAAAATAAAAAAAAAAACGTTGCTCACGCCCCGCTCATGGACTGTGTCTCGTTTCGAAGGATGTCAAATCAAATCACTTTGTCACAGCACCATATGCACAAGTGCAAATGTTGGTGAAAGTCTTGTGTGCAGTTCTGAGCAAAATAGCAGTCATGACTCATGACAGTAACGAGACATATACCAATTACAATAAACAACATATTTCCACAACACAATTTACATATCAAATGTACACATAATTACACAACAATTTACATATCAAATGTACACATAATTACACAACACAATAATAATATACAATGTATAGTAAACAATACACACAATATAGACTACACATACAATAAAAAAAATATGTGTACAAAAAATATACAGTATGTATTATTGTAAAGAGAATATAATTTATGACAGTCCAGTGTGAGATAATAAGATTAATAAAGTGCAGTGCTGATGTATTTTAATCGTGAGAGATCATGTGTTCAAAAGTCTTATTGCTTGGGGGAAGAAGCTGTCATGTAGTCAGGTGGTGCGGGTCCTGATGCTGCGATACCGCCTGCCTGATGGAAGCAGTGAGAGCAGCCCATGGCTCGGGTGGCTGGAGTCTCTGATGATCCTAAAAGCTTTTTTCACACACCGCCTGGTATAGATGTCCTGGAGGGAGGGAAGCTCACCTCCGATGTTGTGTCTGGCAGTTCGCACCACCCTTTGCAGGGCTTTGCGGTTGTGGGCGGTGCTATTGCCATACCAGGAAGTGATGCAGCCAGTCAGGATGCTCTCTACAGTGCTGGTGTAGAACCGTGTGAGGATGTGGTGGTTCATTCCAAACTTCCTCAACCGTCTCAGGAAAAAGAGGCGCTGGTGAGCCTTCTTCACAACGGCCTCAGTGTGGACAGACCATGTGAGTTCCTCAGTGATGTGGACACAGAGGAACTTGAAGCTGCTGTCTCTCTCCACCAGTGCTCCATTGATGGGGCTGTGTTCTCTGTCTTTCCTCCTGAAGTCCACCACAAGCTCCTTGGTTTTACTGACGTTGAGGGAGAGGTTGTGCTCCTGACACCAGCGTGTCAGAGTGTGCACCTCCTCTCTGTAGGCTGTTTCATCATTGTCAGTGATCAGACCTACCACCATCATGATCGTCAGCAAACTTAATGATGGCATTGGCGCTATGTGTTGCCACAAAGTCATGTGAGTACAGGGAATACAGGAGTGGGCTGAGAACACAGCCCTGCGGGGCTCCAGTGTTGAGGGTCAGTGATGTGGAGATGTTGCCCATTCCTACCATCTGACGTCTGCCTGACAGGAAGTCCAGGATCCAGCTGCACAGAGAGCTGTTTAAGCCCAGATCCCGGAGTTTCACATCAAGCTTGGAGGGCACTATAGTGTTGAATTCTGAGCTGTAGTCTACAAACGGCATTCTCACATATGTGTTCCTTTTTTACAGATGGGAGAGAGCAGTGTGTATTGTAGATGCAATGGCATCATCAGTGGAGCGGTTGTTACGGTAGGCAAACTGCAATGGGTCTAGTGAGGTGGGCAGCACAGAGCAGGTGTGATCTCTGATTAGCCTCTCAAAGCATTTGCTGATGATGGGGGTCAGAGCAATAGGACACCAGTCATTTAAGCAAGTGATTTTAGATTTCTTTGGTACAGGCACAATGGTGAATGTTTTGAAACATGTGGGGACAAGGTGAGGGACAGTTTGAAAATGTTTGTAAAAACACCAGCCAGTTGGTTCGAGCATGCTCTGATGATGTGGCCCGGAATTCCGTCTGGACCCGCGGCTTTACGGATGTTCACCCGTTGGAAGGATCAGATTACATCTGCAACAGAGACAGAGAGTGAACCAACCTCTGTAGCATCAGCCGCGAGTGCTGTCACCACGAGGGTGGTGTTATTTCCCTCAAAACGAGCATAAAATGTATTTAGCTTGTCCTAGGCTAGGTAGGCTAGGCCTGTGTTGCCTGTTCGGGGATTCTTTGTTTTCACAACCGGTGATGCCCTGGAGGTTTTCCATTTTGAATGATACATAGTACATTTTTCTTGTTAGTTGTGACAATAAACTTTCAGCTTCAACTACTCCCACATGCGCTATCCGGATCTTATTTTCTCTGTGTATGGATACAGTGCATCCGGAAAGTATTCACAGCGCTTTACTTTTTCCACATTTTGTTATGTAACAGCCTTATTTCAAAATGGATTAAATTCATTATTTTCCTCAAAATTCCACAAACAATACCCAATAATGACAACGTGAAAAAAATTTGTTTGAAATCATTGCAAATGTATTAAAAATAAAAAATGAAAAAAATCACATGTACGTAAGTATTCACAGCCTTTGCTCAATACTTTGTTGAAGCACCTTTGGCACCAATTACAGCCTCGAGTCTATTTTAGTATGCTGCTACAAGCTTGGCACACCTATTTTTGGGCAGTTTCTCCCATTCTTCTTTGCAGGAACTCTCAAGCTCCATCAGGTTGGATGGGGAGCGTCGGTGCACAGCCATTTTCAGTTCTCTCCAGAGATGTTCAATCGGGTTCAAGTCTGGGCTCTGTTTGGGCCACTCAAGAACATTCACAGAGTTGTCCCGTAGCCACTCCTTTGTTATCTTGGCTGTGTGCTTAGGGTCATTGTTCTTTTTGGAAGATGAACCTTCGCCCCAGTCTGAGGTCCAGAGCGCTCTGGAGCAGGTTTTCATCAAGGATGACTCCTGCATTCATCTTTCCCTCGATCCTGACTAGTCTCCCAGTTCCTGCCGCTGAAAAACATCCCCACAGCATGATGCTGCCACCACCATGCTTCACTGTAGGGATGGTATTGGCCAGGTGATGAGCGGTGCCTGGTTTCCTCCAGACATGATGCTTGCCAGTCAGGCCATCAGACCACAGAATGTTGCTTCTCATTGTCTGAGAGTCATTTGGGTGCCTTTTGGCAAACTCCAGATGGGCTGTCATGTGCCTTTTACTGAGGAGTGGCTTCCGTCTGGCCACTCTGTCAAACAGGCCTGATTGGTGGAGTGCTGCAGAGATGGTTGTTCTTCTGGAAGTTCCTCCTCTCTCCACAGAGAAACGCTGGCGCTCTGTCAGAGTGACCATCTGATTCTTGGTCACCTCCCTGACTAAGGCCCTTCTCCCCCGATCTCTCAGTTTGGCCGGGCGGCCAGCTCTAGGAAGAGTCCTGGTGGTTCCAAACTTCTTCCTTTTACGGATGATGGAGGCCACTGTGCTCATTGGGACCTTCAATGCAGCAGACATTTTTCTGTAACCTTCCCCAGATCTGTGCCTCGATACTGTCTACAGACAATCCCTTGGACTTCATGTCTTGGTTTGTGCTCTGACATGCACTGTTAACTGTGGGACCTTATATAGACAGGTGTGTGCCTTTCCAAATCATGACGAATCAACTGAATTTACCACAGGTGGACTCCAATCAAGTTGTAGAAACATCTCAAGGATGATCAGTGGACACAGGATGCACCTGATCTCAATTTTGAGTGTCATGGCAAAGGCTGTGAATTCTTATGTACATGTGATTTTTAATTTTTGATATTTTTAATAAATTTGCAAATATTTCAATCAAAACACATTGTCATTATGGGGTATTGTTTTTAGAATTTTGAGGAAAATAATGAATATAATCCATTTTGGAATAAGGCTGTAACATAACAAAATGTGGAAAAAGTGAAGCGCTGTGAATACTTTCCGGATGTACTGTATGACATCAACATGCACGGGCCAATTACATTTGTATGTATTTTCCCATGAAATTCGTCCCGACAGCTCTAAAATATTAAATATGATTATTGGTTTATCAAAGTGTATTTGTGTAAAGACATTGTTTGGAAGATGGATTTTTGTTGCACTCTATCATTAATAATATTTTGTTCTTTTTAACAAAACAAACTAAAAAAGTTACTTAATGTAGATTTAATTAATTCTGCAATTCGTTTTTTTTTATATAATTTTGCATGTTTAACTATAGGTAGAATGTTTAAACTTAAATTAAATTATCAAGATGTGTGTTTGTGTAACTTAATATCAAGATATTAAAAATCATGTAAATGGCATTTTTATTAAAAATAATATTATTCAAATGAACATTTAGGACAAAGGAATAGTTTACCCAAAAATGAAAACTCTCTCATCATTTACTCACCCTCATGCCATCCCAAATGTGTATGACTTCTTCTGCAGCACACAAATGAAGATATTTAGAAGAATTTCTCAGCTCTGTGGGTCTTTACAATGCAAGTGAATGTTGACTTAAACTCAAAAGGTCCAAAAAACATATAAAGGCATCATAAAAGTAATCCATAAGACTCCAGTGGTTTAATCAATGTCTTCAGAAGTAATATGATAGGTGTGGGTGAGAAACAGATTCATATTTAACTTTTTTTTATTTTTTACTAAAGTGATAATGTAGATTTATGGTAAAAAAGGACTAAAATATGTATCTGTTTCTAGGAATATGGCAAGAAATAATTTAAGTATTTATATTTTTTTTAGCTTACAGAAAAGTTAGAAATAAACTGTCAACTATGAATTAAATATGTTTTCAAAACTTGCTGTCTTAAAACTATAATAATGCACCTGTCACCATATATTATTCAATCAATTCAAGTTCTGCTTTAAATATTCGAATATAATTAACTTATTACCTAATTACCTATTTTTACTTCCAAGGGTGGCTATGTGTTTACCATCAATTTACTGTGCTTAGCAATATTGCAGTCAGGACATTGACAAAAAAAAAAAAAAACTGTCTACATTACTGCTGCTTGGCTTCAAATGTAAGCTTCCTCCCTTGTGGAAATGAACAACTGTTTAATTTCACTTTTACAAATATTTTTTTTCTTCATATTCACCTTTTTCACGGGACGCGAAACTACCCATCATGCTTTGCGCGTGCGCGTAGGCAGGATGCTCGAAACTTCCGGTTCGCAGGCTGACGCGTTTAGGTAGGCGTTATTGGACAGCTCTGAAAAAGAAGGTTGTAATCTGTTTTACCACATTTTAATGTCCATAATGGCAACCAGCAATGGTAACATTAGTTCGCGGTGGCAGCACGGGCAAGACTATTTAATGAAGATCGTAAACAACATCACTTTGTCTGTCCCTCATCCTATGAAGTTGACAAGCGCCACCTCCTGGATTGATGATATGAAACAATGGCCATCAGTCACATATGTTGACATATTCAATTATCTTGTTTTGTCTGAGGGTGTCGACGGCGAGGAGCTTAGAAATTATAAAAGCACGGAAGCATACAATTACTTGCACAGTAATAAAATTGGACGAATTCTTTCCCATAATCATGAGCAGTTCACTTTCTTAAAAGCGGAGGTAGAGCCGAGTCAGACTATAAATAAACCCAATCACATTGCGTGGGTAATGTTACAAACTAACGGAGTAGTGGAAACAGCTGGATGCTCCTGCGTAGCAGGCCCGGGTAGGTCTTGTAGCCATGCAGCTGCTGTGTTGTGGAAGGTGGGTATTTATAAATACAGCAACACTGCTAGCCTGGCTTAACAAACAACAAATACATTTAAATAGTTTGTATGTGCATTATGATTCAACGAATTAATTTTTACACAGCAATATTTAAACAATATTAAATGTAAATTATAATAAAATTATTTAGCATGAATAAACGTTTTGTGTGCTAATGGGGCATTGTACTGCAATAAGTAATAAATCTGTTTAATAAAAAAACAATATGTTCTGATTTTACAAATTTTTCAAATACCTACATATTGTCAGAGAAGCATAAACTACTGGTACAAAGACTAACAGATTTTTTTTTAAGTGTATAGATCCTGACATGTTGGAGGAAAACAGTTCTGACAATGTGTCAAGGCAAGTTTTTGAAATCATTTAGAATTTATTTGAAATTAGTTCTTTGTTTACATGTTTTGCACTTGGCAAATTTTGTATGGTATTTTTTTAATTAACAATTAATATAGCTATATACACACACACACACACACAGTGTACACAAAAACAGAAAACAGATTTGAAGATTTCTTTAGAATTAAAAATATGAATTATTGTGATTAAATACATATGTACAAATTTGACATGCAGTGTGAGCATTAATTTTCTGCTTCACGGATCAGGTCACCATGCAGATTCACTAAAGCTGCACATATACGCAGAATTTTATCAATCTTTGGCATAAGGGTGATGGGCAAGGTTTGTGACAACACCTTGTACACCTTCAGTCTCCTAATTGCACGTTCAACGTGTATCCTTACATTTGCAATCCTGCGACTGCACGTGACTTTTTCTTCTGTCAGCTGTGTTTGGTTGGCAAAGTGAGGAATTATCAAGTTCACTTGTCTTTCATACAATAAGTCTCTTATCAAAAAACCCCTATCCACCATCACTTCATCACCCGGTTTAAGGTTTTCAAGAATGCCAGAGTCACACGTGATAAATTTGTCGCTACAGCGGCCCCCATATGCTGCTGATATGAACATTACTAGACCACAAGGTGCAATAGCCACTAAGTATTTGATAGTGTTGCAAGCATAGTAGTGGCTGTACGATTCAGACCTTGAGTCAAGGTTCTTTGGTTTTTGGATTTCACTTTCACTGCAGTCTAAGATACACGTAACATTGTCATAATGTTGCTTAAATGCCTCTGGTGTTGTGGCCCTTATTGTTTCTTTGGGGAGCCATGGTATTAGATCCTTCAAGACAACAGCCATGGTGTCAATCCAAAAAGAAATGATCCTGCTCACTTGACTCACTGATATATAAAATCGAATGGCTAGGTCTTCTATCAAAAGATTTAATTTCAGTTTCATTAGTGTGAGCAAGATTTGCTGTTCAACTTCAGCCTGGTAAGCCACATTCGCATGGGGACGCAGAACAGCTACAAGCGTGTGAAATGTCTGGAGTGGGAGCCCGGTGTACAGATTTGATTCAGAGTCGTTCATCAGAGTAAGAGGCTTGCATGTATCACACTGTGTTGACTGGTTTACATAAGTTACACTGTGTTGTCTCTTAATATAGCAATGCTCCTCGAAGATGTGGTCTTCCCATTGTGTTCCAACAGAGGCAAAGTTTTTAGATGTACAGCCATGGTCATCAACATTTGATTGCATGGGGCTTGGGGCAGATGCAAGACTCTCTTCTCCAGGCCTCCCTTCGTCCATTCCAGTGTGCTCTTGATAAACACCAGCTCCTGTAAAAATAGACAAACCATTATAACCATATCTATAATTATCTGGGTCATTGTCATATTTCGAAAATAATTATTTTTTTAAATTGTATACAATAAAAAAGTTAACCAATTAAAAAAAAATGTATACATTGTAGAATATAAATCATGCAAAATTTTAGTTTAGCACTAATACACTTTTAAATGGCATCTATGAAGGACCAAATGCTGAGTTTTTCCTGCATTCCGTAATGAGTTTATAAACAATTACTGATCGGTATTATTTTGTTAAACATTGCTATTTGAGCTGTGATAAGATTTAAGATCTTACTGCTGCAGCTGGTCAAATGAAAAAACAGACCACACTCTGCTGCCAAAAAATGTAGTCCTATTTACTCAGACCTCTTGACAAAAGTGGAACAGAGTAAAACAACATATTAATTTAAATATTCAATATTAATTAAAAAAAAAAATCTCAACTGCGCAGTATTGAAACCTAAAGTGGAGCGTAAAGTTGACTCATTTACACGATTCGTCATACTGATTCAAAACACTAACACACGAGTGTGGGAGTCAGAATGCTTCATTTAAAGAGCCGATGCTAAAGAGTCGTTTGTTAAATGAACACATGCGACAAGTTAACACACTGAACTGAAGTAAACGCTGGTTTCTTAAAAGACGTTTAAGCACACATTCATGAGAACTTGGTACTGAAAACACTGAATCCGTATCATAAGCCACATTTCGATTATTGTGCAGATCCACACGTTAGCCTTGTAAATAACATTAATGAATAGTCTCACCTTCGTCCGGACAAGTTCGTCGTCTTCTCTTCTTTCTTAATGGACGATCATATCCAAGCCAAAGTTCAGGATATGGATTTTCCGTTGATGGCTGTCTGTCCACAAAGTGGAATGAGCAAACATGGATGTTACGGGGCGGTAATTTCAAATTAAGTGCTGCGAGCCATTGTCTTTTGCCCTCGTCGTCGGATGGCATCCTGTGCAATTTAAATGGTTTCGGGCATTGACATTCCGCTCGTGTTGTTGGCTTGTGGTCGTAACACTCATTATCCAGAAGTTTTTTTTAACTTTCTGTAGCTGTTGTGACAGCCTTTAACGGCACAAATTCTACCAGAACCTCCACTATTTGCCATCACCTGTAACGTCTTCTAGCTGATGACAGTTACTAAACGGAAGTTGAGAGCATCTTACCGGAAGTCACTCGCCGCTATGGCGCCCCCCACGGAGAAGTGAGGAAAAAGGTGAATATATGGGTGATTCTGTAACTATAGACACTTGACCTGAAATTTGTTTTTCATTATAAAAATAAAATCTTTATTTAAGAATCTTTACTTAATTCTTAATTAAATATTTACTTAATTCTTCAGTTTCTATATGAAAATATTTAATTACAAAAAATAAATATTCTCCCATGGGAAGTGGTGGTTACCTTAATATTTTATATTCTTATATTTAACATAGATGTGGGAACCAGGGAAAATCGGTTTGTCAAAAAAATACAAAAATAAAATAATAATAATAATAATAATAATAATAAAAACAAAAACAAAATACAAATAAGTAAAATAATCGGATTCATATCACTCATTATTATTCAGGACAAAGTGATGTCACATATAACAATTTTCTTCCAAGTATATTTATTCAGCCATTTACTTTTAATAAAAAGAAACACACAAATATTTTTTTCTACTGTCATAACGACAAAGTGTCAGAATTTAAAGAATCGAATCCAATCATAAGGCGTCGTCAAGCTGGTGACGTATAGACAACTTTTGTCCAATCATTTGAAATATATCAATCACTGGAGCTGCCAGAATACAGGTGGGAAAGATATAACAATGTTCTCTCGGTTGAAAATCTGTCTCTACTACGGCGAAGACTTACCTCGTAAATATTAACAAGATAATCCTGACGTTACTTGATAACAAAGCTACCGTATAGTCATGTGACTAATTAATATTCATAAGACTTACCTTCGTCATAGTCCGTGCTGTTCATTCGCCAGCAATCCGCCGCCCACTCACTAACGTCAGCCTTTCAGCCAATCAGTTAGAACAACCTGGTGAACGTCACGTTGAGTTATTAATAATGAACCGTATAATTTCCATAGTATGATTAGCATATTTGCCCCACCGTAGGCACTAGTCAGAAGATCTAAGCAGACCTGAAGGGTGCTTGTCAACACGATGGATTGAGAGTTAGATTTTTTTAACCTGTTTTGATTTAGTTGCGGATTGCAGTAGACATTGGGATGTGAACACGGTGTTTTTACGTATTTATATCTCATACTTCCAATCGGAAACATACATTCATCGGGCGATGCCCCTCTGTTTGTATTCGTTCGTTCGCTATTTTTAATGACGCTGCCCGCCAGTCAACTGTAGGTGATTTGATATATTTGGATGAACGCACCGGTCTTATGTAAGGCATCAGAGCGGTTTTCTATAACTCGATGCTCCTGATGTGCACTAGACTCTACTTATGCATTTGGTAGGAGTTAAATGAGCAACCCTATTAGCTCCTAGAACCAACCAGGTTATCTCTGGTCATCATTTTCACTTTTACTGTTGTCCTTCTAAAATAAATTGTTACAAGAGTTACAAATGTAAACATTGTAACAGATGTTCCCGCCTAAAGTACATTAGTGGAACATATGTTCCAGATGTAACCGTTCAAGTTCAACTGTGTAACATGTAAATGCTACAGTAGCACGCGCATTTCTTGTGTTTTATGTGACGAAGTTGAGCTCCAAATTTGGAATATCTGTTGCATTTTAAATCTAAATGAGCAGTTGCAATTTTCTATCTGAAGTGGCTCTTCAAGTCTGCATCAGCTATGGATACCTTGTGTATTTGATGAACACACCTGGTGATGAGTGACTTTGGAGCGTGAACTCAAGGGGCATGCAGGTTCTCCTCTGTTGTTGTGCACACGTGAGGACATGTCATTGTCATCTGCATCACCATGCATCCCCCTGATGGCCGAAGAAGCGTCAGCAGCAACCTCATGCCCAGCGCCGTCTACCCATCTCTGGTCCTCGGCATCGCGGCGGCGGTGCTGGTATTTCAGCTCGGCTCTGGAGGACTCAGTCTCTCAATTTTTGTCCTCAAACTCTTTCTTTATGTGTCCTTCGTGTTGTTCTGTTTCCTGCTGGGGAGTTTCGGGCTGCTGGTGAGGAAAAGCCCCTCGAAGATCAGCAGGTTTGACATGACAAAGAGACAGTCATCGAAGCTGGTGGATTTATTTCATAAGTTAATGGTAAGACTGACAAGACTACCCAAACACACACTTACCAACACACTCTGAATATTTCAAAGCCTGACTTTGTTATATAATGTTGATTACAATAAAAATTATTCCTACTCATCAGCCCTTTTATTAAAAAAAAAAAAAAGAAGAAGAAAAAAAAGCAAATATCTGTGTTACAGTGAGGCACTTACAATGGAAGTGAATGGGGGCCAATCCGTAAACGTTAAAATACTCACTGTTTCAAAAGTATATCACAAGCCATAAACTATATGCATGTTAACATGATTTCAGTGTGATAACATCGCGTACTAACCTTATCTGTGTAAAGTTATCCAATGTTACAACTTTGGTGCTTCGTTGACGTAACATTATAAACCCCAAAACGACCTTAAAAATGATGATTTAAACAACTTTTTAGCTCAAATAATTCATGAGTTTTATTAGAAGAATGAATGGAAGTGCTTTGATAAAATTGAAAGCCTTACATTTCTGCCTTTAAACGCTCCAAAAATGGGCCCCATCCACTTCCATTGTAAGTGCCTCACAGAAATCACAAAGGAGGGATGAGTCGAAATTTTTGCCACAAACGCTGTCAATTGAGCTTAACTGGTATTAAACCTGGAATATTCCTTTCAGTTGAGAGACGTGTGTTTTGTACTTGTATATACATTACATCATTTTACACATTATTTATTCACAATTTATTTCAAATATTTGCACATTATCAGTTGACAAAGCTGTAAATATATTTTAGAAATGACAAAAGGAGGGATTACAATTTTTAATAGCCTAACACATTCATGAAAATCCTGGAAATATCAGGGAATTATAAAATTGTATTTTCCAGGCCTGAAAAAGTAATGGGAATGAATCAACACACTCTCATGACGAAATCATCAGGATTCGTACAACTTTTCTAAATTTGGATAATTTGTATGATATCGTGCAACTGAACTCAGCATAATTTCACTATAGCCAATGATGTCTCTGGACATCGTTTCCATCTGCTACGCGACAATTGCTTGCTTTTGTCACACACAACAGCTTCCTATCATGTTTACACAGTCTACTGATCGGTTAGGTTTAGATAAGGGGTTTGGGTAAGGGCAAAATATTAATAATCATGTCCTTAACACCTTGTGCGTGGAACTCATACTTACTTCCGCATTTGACATCCCGGAAATTGCAAGTGATGAAGTCGAGCAAGTTTATTTGAGCAACATCGTGCAGACCATACGAAATGACCAACTCGTAAATTATGTAAGAATTTTCATGAGATCGGGTTGGAATGAATAGTCATGGAAAAAACATGGACATTTCTAAAGTGGAAATCAAATTTTCAAGTTATTTCATCCCCTCATTATGGCTGTTGGCTAAAGTTTGTGTAGAGTTGTAACGTTGTCTGATTTATGGGTTCTGTGCTGTAATTTGATCAAAATGGTTCACAAAACGGTTTGAATGATTGATTAGTGAATCGGTCTGAATCAAAATTATTTATGAAATGTGGTCTCCAGAAATGATAAATGACTGGAAAAAGTAATGGAAAGTCATTAGTCAAAAAGAGTTGGAACCCTGTAATAATAATTGGCCAAGTGTAATTCAAGATTATGAATTGATACAGATAATCTTAAAATGTCCAAATATCATCTGATATTTCTGTAGTTGGACTAGGATATTTCTTGTATGTTTCATAATAGGATATGTCTGATGGTTGACTTTCAAACTCTATGATCTGTAGGGCCGGTTCTGTGTGCCACTGCTGGATTCAGCCCAAACCAGGAGGGTTTTGGTGTCTCTCAATGTGGATAAGGCCCTTAAAGAAGGTGAGTGGTCCTTCGGAAGCCTGCACAGTCTATAGTGGATTAAACTTTTAACTTTATTTATGTGAATGTTGCACATGTGACATCAGCATGTAAACAGGAAATGGTTTTGCAGTGAAATCGACACCCTGTGAGTTTAGTAGTGGTGTAACGATCCATTAATCTGGATCGATGCATCAATCAAATAACCAACGATGCAACGTCGTCGATTCAACATGTAAACATCAATGTATATTTTTTTTAAGATGCACCTTTATTTTGACACTCTTAATGCCAGCCATGTCCTTATGCATTTCTGTTGCAGAAATGCAACCTTATGATATGCATCTGGCTTTATAAGCACTAAATGTGCTTCTCATGTGGGACACAGATGTGCGCGGAGTGATTGAAGCCTGAAGTTGCACACTGCTCTATCCAAGCGTGCGTCAACAGGGCGTCCCTCGATTCTGACTACCTGCTACCTGATTGGCCATTATTCCTAAAGCCCAACCCTAAACATAAAGATACTACCAAATACTTTTTCAGTTAGTCCACTTGGTTGCCATCTTTGGAAAGCTCTCAGGCAGGCTGGGCAGCTCCACTCTACTGAAATGGGGAAAAAAAAACGAAATCTCCAAAACGGTTGGTCAAGATTATGATCAAAGGACATGTTTCAAATCAGCAGTAAAATCTGACAACACTGGTATCATGAATTATGCTTCTTTACCTCTAAAATACTAAAAAAGGTGACTGGGTCTTTTACCTGTAAGGCAGGACTTCCTATCCACATCTGTTGACCGTTGGCTGCAGTTGGGCATTCCAATATTTCATATTCATTTTAATAGAAGTGGCCCGTCTCTGCTAAATAGTCTCTGATACTTTGGTGTCAGAATTCGGTGGCAAGATTCAGTGCCACGGTCCAAATAACTGAGATGGATTTTTCCCCATTATGATGGTTGATGTGAACATTAACTGAAGCTGCCTGATTTTATGGACTGCACTGCTGCCACACGATTGGCTGATTAGATAATCACATGGATGATTGTTGGTGCCAGATATGCTGGTTTGAGTATTTCTGGGATTTTCACACACAACAGTCTCTAGAATTTACGCAGAATGGTGCCAAA
This sequence comes from Moxostoma hubbsi, assembly GCA_032164185.1. NCBI lineage: Eukaryota > Metazoa > Chordata > Actinopteri > Cypriniformes > Catostomidae > Moxostoma > Moxostoma hubbsi. The sequence continues at coordinate 37,715,338 of JAVLUX010000025.1, read as the reverse complement.
AACAAAAAACATCCAGTGAGCATCAGTTCTGTGGATGAAAATGTCTTGATGATGAGAGAGGTCAACAGAGAATGGCCAGACTGGTTTAAACTGACAAAGTCTACAGTAACTCAGATAACCGCTCTGTACCATTGTGCTGAGAAGAATATCATGTCAAAATTATATTCTGAGATGCAAGTTGGCACTGTTTTGGTGGCACGAAGGGTCCTACACAATATTAGGCAGGTGGTTTTAATGTTGTGGCTGATCGATGTGAGTGTTTATATTTATTTATATTTTATCACTTATTTATTTATATATATATATATATATATATATAAGTCAAGCCTGATTTCTAACACCTTTAATCTTAGAAACAGTGACTTAATTAAATATCAAAGATGGTGGCGTCCATAACATGGGCAAGTCTTATCACAGTTGATGATGTTTTATTAAATAAACAAGTCTAATCAAGGTGCGAGTTCATGCCAGATCTTAATTAATCGACTGCTGCTTTGAATGATTTTTAAGCAAGTGTAGAGCATAGCGTTTGATTCGCACGGCTCACGGACAGACCATAAAATGGATGAGCTCCGATGTAAGTCAGCGTCAGGATCTTCGGATGACACACGGCTCATATCTCCATCTCTGTGAGGTGCTGAAACCCCACATGATGAAACGCAACACACAAATGAGATGTGTGTGTGTGTGTGTGTGTGCAGTGAGAGTGGCTCTCACATTATATGACGTGAAAGACAACTTGTTGTCCAGCGAGGTTCCATTCACACAGCATGGGTTTGCAGAAAATGTGGTTGTGAGTCGTGAAAAATTACGGGTGTCAGTTCGGTTAGAATGCAGTTGTTACCCTCGTAAATAACCAAACTGTTTGTGAACGAAACCATTTTAAGCACTCAAATACAGGACTGGCAACTGTATTCTGCTGCTGTGATAGACTCTTTGGCCATGTTCACAAGTTAACTGACCAATGTCCCTTTAAACGATTTATGCTTGAATGTGAATGCTGAACGAAATGGGATATCCATTTTCCCAGCACACAGTAACCCTCGAGGTATTTTCACCTTTGACTCTGACAGTCACAAGATCAGCTCTGTGTCCCTGAGCTCCGACTCAGACTAACTGGATTTTTCTGGAATATCTTGGAGTCCAGAGCAGATCACAGAGCCGTTTCAGAAAGCATCTATAAAATATAAAAGCAAGTGATCAGCAAACAAATTATGCTGAGAACTAACTAACTTCACTCTGAGCCATTTTTAATTTGGATTTGTTCCAGTGAGGCATTTACAATGGAAGTGAATGGGGCCAATCTGTAAATGTGAAAATACTGATTGTTTTAAAAGTATAGTCACAAGGCATAACAAATAAGTGTTAACATGATTTTAGTGTGATAAACTCTCTACTAACTTCGTTGTCATGACGATGTAATGCCGTAAACCCTTAAACAACTGTAAAAACGATGATTTAAACATATTTACAGCTCAAAAAGTACACAAAGTTTAATGAAAGAATTAAAGCATGTGCTTTTATAAAATATAAGCCCCAAATTTCTGCTTTTAAACCCTCCCATAATTTGCCCCGTTCACTTCCATTGCAAGTGCCTCACTGTAATCTTGATTTTGCTTTTATTAAAGAATAGTTGGGATGAGTTAGTTATTTTTAGCTGTAGTAAACGTTATGCCACAAATGCTGTCGATTAAGCTGAACTTGTATTGAAACTGGAATGTTCTTTTAAAGCAACTGGTGTTTAATGAATGGTATGGTTCGTTCCCCTCCAGAGAACCAGCAGTGTATCCACAGGTGTGGCTCATCACATGAACTATTGACATGTTCCACTAATGTTTGACAACCACAAAGTGTCCAAATGCTTTTTTATCAGTATTTTGAACAGTTTATCTATTGTTTTATCATTGAAACTGTTGCTTGAAATGTGTGCTTGCACTAGCTTCCCTTACAAAAATTCAAAAGAGTTCTGCCAAACTAGCTGCAAATTTGCTGCAGATTTGCCACTCAGTATTTTCACATGCAAATGATACTTGTGATTTGCTGCAAATGTTTGCCAGAAGTTTGCAGCTCTTCACGGTAGTGGTGAACCTCATTTGGATGTGAAAATAATCAGTGGCGAATTTGAGTCAAGCTTGCAACAAATTTGTCATGTACTCTCGATTTATGTAAGGGTTTCTTTCAAATAAATGCTCTTGGTTTCATATTTTGATATGAAATCATATTTTATGTGACTTATGTGTCCAAATACAGTACCTTTTGGGGTGACTGTATGTGCTAGAAATAAAATCTGTTTCAGGAACAGCTCTGTGACACTGGGGTACTTTTAGAACACCGTTTCAGCTCGCTGTAGATGGAATTGGGTCTGACGATTTATAAACTTCCATCTTTTTCTTTCTGTCTTTGTCTCTCTGAGTCTCTTAAGGGATGTGTTACTGTTGTATTTTGGATATGCCCCCCCCCTCCCTCTCTCTCTCTCTCTCTCTGTCTCTTTCTGTCTTGTTTGGAGCTGTGTGGGTGGAATGAGATTATAGCTCAAACCACTATCTGCATCCATCAAATATATCTTTCACCTCAGCACACACACACTATATTGATTCTTCTTTTGTAGGTTTGTCTTTTTCCCTTGGTCGTTTTCATTGGCCGGCAGGCCCAGAAAGATCAGATGTGTAACCCTTTATAATGATAATCAACTATAAAATTCTGCATTGCTTTTGGGATTTTATGCTAATTACATTTTATTTACATGTACATTTCTACATTTTACAGTTCATTTCCATATACAAACAAGCAAAGTTTCGATTTTTTATTTTTTTAATTCAGAACCTAAACTTCTATAAGGTGAGACATGAAGAACATATGAGAATATGACATAAATTGGAGGCCGATTGCTGCAATCTGGTGAAGAAAACGTAATAACAGGACTTGAAAGTGTCATGCCAGTAACAGCCAGCAGGTGACTGTAGACACATACTGTGTAGTCCAATGGCTTGATGTAACCTCATTTTATATTTTATCACAAGATATGCATTTGGATATATAATGAGACATTATCAAACTATTATTTGTCAAGATTTAGCATTTCATAATGAATTTGAAGTGTCAGATTTTGCTGTTTATATCATAATGCTTGTCATCAAACCTGACCATGGGGTTACAAAGAGAAGACCCAGAATAAGCATTTTTCTACCAATCATTTATTTCAAACATAAAAATGTAATAACTCAAAGTAAATGCATAATAATGTCAAGAAAATTAATATCAAGAAACCGAAATTAACTGCAAAATTCACAAATATTATTACAAATGTGTGTGAGTGTAACAGATAACTTTTAATGACAACAATGACCAAAAGATGGCTGTAGAACTCCACTTATTTATGACCTTGTGTGTGTGTGTGTGTGTGTGTGTGTGTGTTTTGCATTGTAATTGTGTTATCGTCTCACCCTTTAATTTCTGAGCTTGTGTTTAGCATTTAGCAGTTTAGCATTGTGACAGATATTTAATTTTTTTAAGAATGATAAAAACAAGGACTATTTTATAATCTTACCAGCTAATTTTTGTGTATGAGTGTGTTTGTGTATGAGTGTGTTTGTGTATGCGTGTGTGTATGTTGTGCACTGTGGATGTTTTAGAACAGGGTTTCTTAACCACTGGGTTACTGGATCATTGTCTGCTGAGTTATGAGATCTGTTCTGTCATGAGTACAAGTAACCATTAGAAGGATAGAACTGTACATTTGCAATGTTTGGGGCAAAAGTGACCTCTATTGTTGAATCATGTTAAAATCTATAGGTTTATGTAAACAAACTTAAAGAGAGGCTGCATTTCTACGATGTTAAATATTAGCTGGCCAATCACAACAATAAATGCATAAATGCTACGAATTGTTCTTTTTGGACATGGTCTCTTTATGCAGCATTGCATGCTCTAGCAGTGCTACTCAACACGTGGCACGTGGGCAGTATGCGGCCCTCGAGACAACTTTTGTGGCCAGCGTTATTATTTCATCATACAAAAATATAATTATCAATAGCCTATCAAATGTGCATGAATTCAATTGAGGTGTTACTTTATCAAAGGGTTTATGGTAGCTCTCTGAATGGCTGAATCACAGCACAGTTAGAGAGGGAAATAAACTGCAAAAGAATGTAATGAATGAAATAAACAACAAAGAATATCTGAGCACAGCTGATGTTTAATGAGAGCAGTGGTCCATTAGCGGGCATGTTCATAGCAACAATACGTGCACACACGCGTTGTCTGTTAATCAAGAATGCACGCTGTAGTGGCTTTTTCCTATAAGTCAGTGCCAGGTGGCAAGATGTTCTTTACGCATAGCTTGGAATAAACAATGTCCACACGTCGATATTCATTTCATCTGATTTGTTGTCCATTTAATGAATAATATCGATTTTATAGAGTGTAACGCGTTGCTCTATGGTAAGAACCATATGTTCCCGCCACCAGTGTCCTGTGTGTGAATTTGAAAATGGCAAGCCGCAAGATAGAAGCCCCTGTGTCATTCAAGTCTCCTCTCTGCAAACTTTTTCTTTTTGCGGTCAATCTAAACAGCAGTGGTCATAAAACCTTTACAAAACAGGCGCAGTCTGCAGACATTGCTCGACACGAGTGATGTATACTGGTAATATATTGATATTTGATTATTTACGCTGACATCACCCAAGGATAGATGGAACGCAGTGCACACAGAGTCACAGGTGAGCCCGAAACTGCACATAGACACACTCCCAGACAGACATATAACAATAACTAAAGCGCTTGGAGTGTTCATTGCCAAAGTTATGTTGCCCTTACTCCGTTGATGAATATGTGGGATTTCCGCGTATGATTAAACACTTGTGTTGCGTTACAACATCCCTTCTAGCATACATTTTTACAGAAAGGTTAATCATTCTATAGTGATTAACTTCTGAATGTTGAATATATGTTGAGTTGAGTATGGAATCAGAATCAACTTTATTGCCAAGTATGCTTACACATACAAGGAACTTTATGTTGATGCATGTAGGCAGGGCTGGACTGGTAATCTGGCATACCGAGCATTTTCCGGTGGGCCGATGCGCTTTGGGGCCAATCAGGGGCGGACTGGCCATTGTGTGAACCGAGCGGGCCAGTGGGTTGGCTGCGAAACGTGCCGAATGGGCCGTGATGAGCTAAAATGAGCTGCCACGTTATGCAGAATGGACCACAAAACGGCGCCGCGATATGCAGAAAAGTACAGCGAACACCACTCCTGAACCCCACCCCCCCCAACAACTTTTGCCTCATAGTAGCAATACAGTAACCATGGTTTTACAATAGTATTACTGTAGTAATATTGTGGAAGCCATGACTGATGTAACAATGACTGTTGTCACCTTTGTCATTTCCTTTGTAGAAATCCTAGTTTTGATGGTTTTACAACAGCAATACTGTAGTTTCGATATAGTAACCATGATTATACTACAGTATTGTTACCATGACATTAACCATGTTAATTTTGTGGTTACTATGATTTTACTAAAAATACCCTGGTAAAACTATGGTTACTGTAGTGAAACCATGGTGATTTGTAGTGAGACAGGCTCTATCGCGTCTTTGAGTAGAAGGGTTGCGATCTCCGCACGCAGGGTGTTGGCGTTTTCACCGTGCACTGAGGTGGAGCGAATACCGGTGAAACGAGGCAGGAGACGGGCGCATTGAATCACGTAGCTGAGTTGGATGTTCTTGGCCAACCAGCACGACGGGTTGCGAAGTGAAAGCCATGTGTCCAAGCTCCTTACGAGGGGCACTAAGGGGACGATCGTTTTTGACATACCCGGCGGTGCTCTGCAGCTTGGCAGAGCTGGCAATATGGTGTCGGGAGGCAAAAGCACATCCTGAAGCTCTGGTGCTGAGAGAAGACTGGAAGCACTTACCTTGCTCTGCACACTCAGCAGGGGGTGGGTTAGTGACTGAGGAAGAGGTCACATGTAGGCGTCCTATGGACTCGTCAGAACCGGGCAATCGTTCGGTGCACCAGTACTGTTGAGGAGTAGCACCGGGATGCCGTGTGAACGGCATTTGCAGGCCAGGTGACCCAGGGAGAGAGGAAATTGCTCTATTATTGAGAATGTGATAACCGGTAAGGAAAATACCTTTAACTCCTCCTCCCAGCCCTCCACCGGGGGACAGAGTGGTCTGCTTACCAGCTCCGGAGCAAACATTTAGTTCCCTGGGTCGTCTGTCTCAAGAAAGCTTGGGAGCCTTCTGGGTCCTCTAGGATGTTCGGGAGATGGGGTTGCCCGAATGGTGCGGGTCGCTCGAGACTATGGGGCAGAGAGCTGGGCACAGGTTGAAGCGGAGCTGGCTGACTTTTTGAAGCTGCAGGGGGACGCCCTCGGCGTCCTACGGCGGCGGGGCATGATGTGGCCTCCGAAATAGACTGAGCTGGGAGATGGGGGCGTTGAGAAAGCATGTCTACCTCCTGTATCTCGACCAGGTTCCGCCATAGATGATGCTCCTGGACCACGAGGGTGGCCATCTGAGTGCCGGCGCTGTGACCTTCGTGGCCCCGGAGGGCGCGATCGGTCATCGAGCACAGTTCCTGCAGCATATCAGGGACAGGACTACCCAAGAGCAGATCTTCAAGTGCCTTGGCCTGGTGGATTGCAGGGGGGCCATATCATGCAGGGCGGAGACAGCTCGGAGTCGCTCCACCGCCGAGGGTAGTGAGAGCGGAGGAGCAAGGAAGGTGCCCTCTACGGCTTCGTCAACTCCGGGAAGAAAGGAACCAGGGGGGGGCGTGGCTGTGAGCAGTGCCCTGACCCGGGGAACCAATCGTCTAGCCATGAGGGAGTGGCAGAGGGTTCCAGTCCCGCCCCACGCTCACGGCGGTCCGGGCAAGCATAACGGATATCTGCATGTAGTTGGTAGCCCAGTTGAGTCAACAGCATCAGACGCTGCTGTGGCCGTTTGTGGGGATTTACCCGCCGAAACCGAGCCCGCTGTACACCCCAAATCGCCTTCACACAACATTGAAGTGAGCGACAGACGGGGAACTCTTTTTATTAAATGAAGAAAATTTATTTAGGTAAGAATGATAAATATTGAATGAGAAAATATTTTTCAGATAATGCTGTTGTTAACTATACAGAGGACCTTCTAACTTGTTAAATTATGGAAATATAAATTTTACACTTCTACTTTTATAAATTTTATTTCATAATCAAACCATCATAATGTTTTTTTATTTGATCTTGTCACATTTTAGCTTTCTAAAAATTCATGTATTCCATCAATAAATGTCTTTAAATTGCACATTTTATGTTACATGTTTGTTGTTTACATGCAAAACAAACTAACAAACAATTAGTAATTTGTACTATTTACAGATATTCACATTGGAATGTAGAAAGATTGCTAAAAAGATACTGTCTCTTTAAGACCAGCGATCAGGACTTTGACAGAAGTGTTTTGGTTGAATGGCTCCTTTACAGCATCCATGCTATGTGTGATTAGAAGTAAATGTTTATTTTGTTGTTTTTATTATTCAATAACAAATCGATAGTGTGGGTCTCGTCATTGGACTCTCTTTAAACAGATCTCAGTGCTGGATTTCTTCAGCACCACATTGCTCAACCACTGCTGAGTGAAATCTGAAAAATAAGCAGCCAGTGACCAATCACACACATTCTTTGTTACATATGTGAGTGATTTAGAGTGAGGCTTGCAGATAGAGATAAAGTGCGATCTTAGACTCTAGAGCCAAATGAGTGAGAGGCCCAGTGTGTTCCTCGAGATTCCTTGTTCCTCGTAACTTTTGTTACATTGAAATCTTGAGAACAATTTTGGAAAAATTGTGATCTCAAGAAAACAAGATAGAAAAACAATGATGCACAGCCTTTTTTTTTAATTCTATTTTGTGCCACTATAAACATGGAATCTATTCTAGGATGAGGTCTTTGTCTGATGATGTAATCAGTGCTGAGTGTTTCTGACCACTTATGTACATATTGAAAATCTATTTAACCAGTTGACATGCTGTGTGATGTCACAGGTGGACTGGTGTGATGTCAGCTTTGTATTAACTAATCATCATTTACATGCTGCCATTGGATGCCAACATTTTATACAAATTCCTTGATATATTTCCAGTAGTATTTTTGTGGTCATAAGTCGAATCCAGTTTGCTATTGACGGTATCTATAAATTTGACTCTTTTTAAACGTGTTGTTTCTTGCTACTGCATGACAGCTAGTAACATTAATATGAATGAGAATTTAGGAATTTAGCTATTGAATGGGGCAGGAGGGAATGAGATGTATGATTGTAAAAATTTGTTTGTTTACATGCTCTGATCACCTGTGTGTCTGGTACACAGGAGACCTGTTACCAACACAGCGTTGAGGAGTCCTGGAGCCCACTGCACTCACAGTAACACAGGGGTGTTTATTCAGACTGTAGGGTGATATACACTCACCTAAAGGATTATTAGGAACACCTGTTCAATTCCTCATTAATGCAATTATCTAATCAACCAATCACATGGCAGTTGCTTCAATGCATTTAGGGGTATGGTCCTGGTCAAGACAATCTCCTGAACTCCAAACTGAATGTCAGAATGGGAAAGAAAGGTGATTTAAGCAATTTTGAGCGTGGCATGGTTGTTGGTGCCAGACGGGCCGGTCTGAGTATTTCACAATCTGCTCAGTTACTGGGATTTTCACGCACAACCATTTCTAGGGTTTACAAAGAATGGTGTGAAAAGGGAAAAACATCCAGTATGCGGCAGTCCTATGGGCGAAAATGCCTTGTTGATGCTAGAGGTCAGAGGAGAATGGGCCGACTGATTCAAGCTGATAGAAGAGCAATTTTGACTGAAATAACCACTCGTTACAACCGAGGCATGCAGCAAAGCATTTGTGAAGCCACAACACGCACAACCTTGAGGCGGATGGGCTACAACAGCAGAAGACCCCACCGGGTACCACTCATCTCCACTACAAATAGGAAAAAGAGGCTACAATTTGCAAGAGCTCACCAAAATTGGACAGTTGAAGACTGGAAAAATGTTGCCTGGTCTGATGAGTCTCGATTTCTGTTGAGACATTTAGATGGTAGAGTCAGAATTTGGCGTAAACAGAATGAGAACATGGATCCATCATGCCTTGTTACCACTTTGCAGGCTGGTGGTGGTGGTGTAATGGTGTGGGGGATGTTTTCTTGGCACACTTTAGGCCCCTTAGTGCCAATTGGGCATCGTTTAAATGCCACGGCCTACCTGAGCATTGTTTCTGACCATGTCCATCCCTTTATGGCCACCATGTACCCATCCTCTGATGGCTACTTCCAGCAGGATAATGCACCATGTCACAAAGCTTGAATCATTTCAAATTGGTTTCTTGAACATGACAATGAGTTCACTGTACTAAAATGGCCCCCACAGTCACCAGATCTCAACCCAATAGAGCATCTTTGGGATGTGGTGGAACGGGAGCTTCGTGCCCTGGATGTGCATCCCACAAATCTCCATCAACTGCAAGATGCTATCCTATCAATATGGGCCAACATTTCTAAAGAATGCTTTCAGCACCTTGCTGAATCAATGCCACGTAGAATTAAGGCAGTTCTGAAGGCGAAAGGGGGTCAAACACAGTATTAGTATGGTGTTCCTAATAATCCTTTAGGTGAGTGTAGATATTCAACGCACGCGTTGGTCTACCTATCATTATGAGGACTTTCCATAGACATAATGGTTTTTATACTGTACAAATTATATATTCTATCCCCTAACCCTACCCCTAAACCTAACCCTCACAAAAAACTTTTTACATTTTCAATAAAACATTGTTTAATATGTTTTTTAAGCCATTTAAATTATGGGGACATATTTATAGCATAATACCCTTGTAATTACCTGTTTGTAACCTAAAAAAATTGTCCTCCTAAACCACATAAACACGCACACAAACACACACACACACACACACACACACACACTGTATTCTGCTGCTCACAAACCTCATTACAGGTTTACTAGGGTTGTCACATACCAACGTTTCTGTGGACCATACCAATACAAGTGACATTTCACAATTATCAATACCAGCTTTGATGCAACTAATATGCTGCATTTGTTTTTTAGCTCCACATTCCTGTATTTAAAAGTAAAACATTTATTGAAATGTTAAAAGGATAGTTCACCCAAAAATGGTTTACAATGCAAGTGAATTGTAACCAGACCTTTGAAGCTCCAAAAGTCACATAAAGGCAGCATAAAATTAATCTATAACACTCCAGTGGTTAAATATATGTCTTCAGAAGTGATATGATAGGTGTGGGTGAAAAACAGATAAATAGTAAAAAAGTCCTTTTTTTTACTATAAATTCTCCCTTCCAGTAGGTGATGTTATTAATGACGAATGCAATGGATTTAAACACCAGAGTTTTATGGATTACTTTTATGATGACTTTATGTGCTTTTTGGAGCTTCAAAGGTCTGGTCACCATTCACTTGCATTGTATGGACCTACAAAGCTGAGAGATTCTTCTGCAGAACACAAAAGTAGATTTTTAGAAGAAATTAATTTACATCTGGGATGGCATGAGTGTGAGTAAATAATGAGAGAATTTTCTTTTTTGGGTGAACTATTCCCTTAAATAAAATTAAGTTAAATAAAAAATGACATGTAGGCTTCAAGCACTGCTCAATTAAGTAAACAGTGCTTGACATTTTTCAAGTTTTCAAGTAAACATTTCAGCCTGATTGCATGAAAATTCCAAGGATCTACATCACCTGAAGCTTGAAGTTTGGAAAGTTTAGAGTACATCTGGACTGTGAGCAGTGTAATTCTTCCCCCTCCTCAGTCAGATGCGAACTGCAGTGCTGCTCTTAATGTGATCTCATGCTATGTTAAATGAGATCAAATGACTATTCGACAACGAAAATCGATAATGTCGACTAATTGTTTCAGCCCTAATTCTAGAGTACATCTTGTGGACTGATGGAAAAAATGTATAGTCCCTAACAGATGGGTTCAAAAGTCTCCAAATATCTGTAAGACCCAATATATTTACACATCCTGTGAAGCATCAATGTTGCTCTAGGGGGCTTGGACAATTTTGCTTCATTATGATCAAGGACTGATCCATAAAAAGATTAAAGTCTCCTCCAAATATTATATCATGAGTGGTGCAAGCGGCTTGCAACATCCCCTCAAGATCTATAAAAAAGCCCTGATCATCAAAGTTAGGACTTTGTCCCTGAATTTCAGCTAAATCAACAATTAGTAATAATCATCCTAATTTATCTTTACTCTGTTTGAGAAATTTTAATTGTATAGCGGTTTATAAAATAGACTGTACATTATAAATATGTTGACACAATTCAGTATTGATGTGATTCCATCACAACTGTCATTTTGATATATCGATGTGCTATTATTTTATAATAATAGAATGTATATATTTTCTGTATAACCAAGTTACGTTACACTAATGAATGGGTCTTTTTGCATTATGTTGAACATTGTCTAGCATTCACTTCATGTGTTATTGTAGTTTAGCTAAATTATACAGATCAATACTTATGGTACTATAGTTCAAATGCTTTGCAGTTATGTAAGCTTACCTGTCCAATAAAAAGAATGCCAATTCAGGGTCTGTTTTCGATTCCCAACTAAAACGACTCCCAGGCTTGCAGCCTGCTTGGGGGCATCAGCTTGAGCATGTAAGTGTCTTTTAATGTCATTTTGACAAAATGTCCTCCTAGAACAGATATGGAATCTCACTTGTTTATGTCATTAAAAGTTTTATAACTAGCAAAGTGCGCAGAGCTCGGCGTTCACAGGTCCGATCCTCGAATGGCATCACTTGACTCTTTTAAACCCGTTTTAAATTAGTTTTGAAGTGTCCATCTCTATAAATAGCATAGTCACGTTGCACAACAAACTCCACGCGGAGTCGGTGACATGCCGTTACTGTATATTGTTGAACCAAGGAGTTTAGACTGTTCAACCCCCCAGCGCCAGTCACGGAGAAATGAAACCAAAATAACTATCGGAATCTATTGGAGTTTTCCTATAGATGATAGTTTACATTCAAAAGTAGCTTTCCACACCGATTAATCATCTGTAAAAACGATATATCGGTCGACCTCTACTCGCAACATGCCATTTTGAAAAGAATAACTTTACATGTGAAGGAAACTTCTTGATTAGCGCCACAGTTCTAAAACTGACTTTGTCATGTCAGACACAACTCGCTAATTCATCAACACTGTACTGACATTATTTCCCTCTATGTTTCTCTCTCTGTTCAGTGTTTGATTACAGCTATAGGGACTATATTCTTTCGTGGTATGCGCCCTTGAGTAGAGATGAAGGTCAGCTATATCAGATGTTATCAGAGGATTTCTGGGAGATGACCAAACAGCTGCGAATGCATTTGACTGATTTGGATGTGGTCAACCTGGTCTGTAATGACACTGTGAAGACCCTCCACACACACTTCTGTGACCTCAAAGCTGCTAACACAAGGTGAGACTACACATAACACTTCACTTCACGTTTTCAGTGGCTGATGCCGGTAGGGCTGTACAATTCATCTGAAACATTATCAAGATTATGAAGATTGACTTTTTAACCAATCACATCTGTGTCTGTCTGCCACCATTGGGACTAATTTGAAATAAGTAAACTGTATAGGCCAATCACAACCAGTGTTAATTAGGGAGTTGTAAGCAGTCTGATGCACAGATGCCTGTTTTATGTTTATGTCTGTTTGTGGTGGTATGAAAACTAATGCTGAAGAAACACCTGACAGTCGTAAAGAAGCTTTTGGAAAAAGCAAAAAGCGTTATTGGTCATTTTGAATTATTTTGGATTTTCATTCTTGTGCAATTGACACAAAAGCGAGAACCGATGTTTACTTGCACGTACAAAATGAGCACTGCTGAATAAAAACAGCTTGGCACCATCATGTCATAATCATGCAGCCCTGGATGCTGGCATCTAGACAGCAGGGTCACTAAAGTCTGATAGAATATGCAGTGGTTAGATATTGTAAGCAATCTCAGATATGTCTGTTGAGCAATGAAATTAGTCAACAATTTTGTCTGTAATTACAGCTGATCCCAATGCGCAAGTGTTCTACAGTCTAATGCCCAGATGCAAGATTCATGTTTCACATTTGTTCTTGGTGGTGCACACATGCTGAAGAAACATCACTTGATTACGTTTTTTAGAAAAAAAAGCAAAAAGCATTGTTGTTAATTTATAATTATTTTGGATTTGTTACATGTCAGACTGCTTCCTTGTGATGTAGATGGTAAATATACTGCAAACGAGCAACAAAACAATACTAGAATGTTTCCATTTGCAATCAAGTCATTGACATGGTGCAAATAAGTGATTTATTGTGCCATGATGATCCTAATGAAAATCTAAAGAAGCCCAAATTTACGTGAATATTTTGAAAACTGTTTTAACTCCACATACAATAAAATACATTTAAACACAATCTGAGTGAGGCACCCATTGAAAGCAGTTCTTTTCTGGGGTGCCAAAAGAACCCATAAGTACCGCTGCCGAGTATTTGTTTTTAAACAAAAAACTTCATCTATACAAAATTGGTGAAATGAAACCAATTAAGATCAATAATTTACTGGAATAGCCAGTTAATTAGATAGGGTAGCCCACAAACCTTTGGCCGTATAGTTGATATAAGCCCAGCACTTATAAGGACTTTAGTATTTATATAATTTCTACGTCATACTGATAGAGAACGTGTGCAGTCATTGAAATTACAGTTCAGCTTTATATTGGGTGTCTTTACTATGTACTAACATTAAAATACATACAATACAATATACATATTGAGTAACTACTTGTTGTTCTGCAAAAGTCTCACAAGATTCACATTTGCTACTAATGTGGTTGAGGTACAGGTAGGTTTAAGAGTAGGGTTTAGATTAGGGGTAGGATTAACGGTGTAAATACAGATGCAATTAAATGCAGGTACTTTAAATGTAAGTACAATGCAAACAAAGGAACATTGGCAAAAATAGTATGTGTGAACCCTTTGGAATTTGCTGGTTTTCTGCATTAATTGGTCATATAATGTGATCTCATCTTCATCAAAGTCTCAAGTATAGTCAAATAACATGCTTAAGCTAACACCACACAAACAATTATAATATTTCATGTCTTTATTGAACACATTCCATTAAACATTCACAGTGCTGTGGAAAAAGTATGTGAACCCTTGGATTTAAGAACTGGTCGATCCTCCTTTGGCAGCAATAACCTCAAACCAGCGTTTCCAGTAGCTGCGGATTAGACCTGCACAATGTTCAGAAGGAATTATTCCCTCCATTCTTCTTTACAGAACTGCTTCAGCTCAACCATATCATTAGGATGTCTGGTGTGAATGGCTCTCTTGAGGTCAGTCCATAGCATCTCTATTGGGTGGAAAAAGGTGGAGTTTCTTTTTTTGAAGCTATTCTTATTTGGATTTACGTTGAGGCATTGTGTCATTGACCTGCTGCATCACCCAACTTCTTCTGAGCTTTAGCTGCCACACCGTCACCCTGACATTAAGTGGTTCAGGACCCGAAGCAGCCCCAAATCATGATGCTCCCTCCACCGTACTTCACCATTGGGATAATGTTTTCATGTTGGTATGCTATGCCCTTTTTATACCATATGTATTGCTGAATGATCTTTCCAAACAATTCAACCTTAGTTTCATCAATACACAAAACTTTTTCCCAATAGGTGGTCTTTGGCAAACTTCAGGCATGCAGCAATGTTTTTGTTTTTGTTTTGTTTTTCTTTCGTGCTGTCCTGCCATGGACACCATGCCTGTTTAATGTTTTCCATATAGTAGACTCATGAACCGAGATGTTAACCAAGCCAGTATCAATGATTCCTTCAAGTCTTTAGCTATCTTTCTAGGGTTCTTTTTTACCTCATTGAGCATTCTGCGGTGTGCCCTTTGAGTCATCTTAGCTGGAGAGCCACTTCTAGGGAGAGTAGCCATAGTACTAAATCATCTCCATTTGTAGACAGTTTGTCTAACTGTGGACTGATTAATATCAAAGCTCTTCGAGATTACTTTATAACCTGCTTTATTCAAAGCAACAATTCCTGATCGTAGGTCTTCTGAGATCTCTCTTTTGTGAGGCATGGTCCTCGTCAGCAGATGCTTTTTATGAATTGCAAACTCAATGTTTTAATGCTTTATTATAATTCGCTTTTGATTATGTCATTAGACTAGGGGTTCACTTATTTTTCCACATCACTGTGAATGTTTAATGGGATGTGTTTTATAAAGACATGAAAGATTATAATTGTTTGTGTTTTGTTAGTGTAAGCACGTTGTTTGTCTATACTTGTGACAGATGATATCATATTTTATGAACAAATAATGGAGAAAACCAGCCAATTCCATTTAATTTCTTGCCACTGTTTGTATATAAGGAGTACATATGATCAAATTCTTAAGTACATAGTTCGATAAAGTGTTGCTCACATTTTGTTTATGCTTGACAATTACATTGTGACCATAAGTTGTGAAAAAGTATGTTTTCTATATTTTTAATAATTACTGTCTTTACCTTTTACCATTTCTTAGTTTAACGTAATCCACTGAACAGTTGAGAACTCTAAAATATGTCAGACATAATTGTTGTGTCATGGCCTCAATTATGTCTGTGTATTCACAAATTCATGGTCTGTCGTAGGATCAGACCCCAGAAGCGACAGGTTCCCCGTCTATCGTTCACTTCGACGTCGTGTCGAAGAAGCGACACTAGGGGTCTCTGAGCGCCGGATATGCCTCTGGTCTATGAAAAAAGGCCAATGAGAAGTTGGCAGACAGTATTTGCATACCCCACCCCGGACATACGGGTATAAAAGCGGGGAAATGCGTCGAGTTCATTCAGAAATTTTCTTTAGAGCCAATGGTTGTACTGCATCGAGCTGCGAGTCACAAACCCATTCCTGTTCCTCTGACGCTCTCTGCTGTTGGATCTACGGCACACTTCAGCGGCTTTCTCCTTCCTTGCACGGCAGTGCAATTTGCCTCTGGGCACTTCGACAGTGTAAGAGCATATTAAAAGAGTGATATTTCTTTTAAAAGGGCAAAAAATACACAGCGATGTTGAACGTCCTTTTCAGGACGCGTCTTTATAAAGATGCCATTCCGCCCCTGTGTAATTTCTGGATGCGGTGATTTCTCCCCACCTCACACGGTCATAAAAGCTGCCTTGCGTGCCTGGGCTGCGATCACACGCAGGCTGCGTTTTATGAATGGTTCATGTTCTCAGTGCGAGAACATAGCCATGGCAACTTTGCGGTCGCGGCTTTCTTTTGTCATGAGAGAAAGCCACTTCAGCCGCCCCCCGCGCCTCGCCTCCTTCCTACGGGATTGGGGCAGGTGCCGCGGGTGATGAAGGCGTTTTGGGGATAATGACGGGTTGTGTTTTGCCGGGTAATCCCCCTCGAAACACCTGCCTTCACGGCCGGCTGGTCCCTTGAGCTCCCGGAATTGGATGACATCACCGCTGCATCGGAGAGCATTACAGCAGCGTCTGATGCTGATGACTGGCCTGGGCCGCCACCTTCGGGACTACTCGCCCAGTCTGAGCCGGACGCACAGAGGTCCGCTATGCTCACAGCGGCGCACATGGCACCATACTAATACATATTCATTTGAAATGCAGCTTTTTGTCTTCGTTTGTACCTTCCGTCCACACTGAGATGGCATATTTGTTCTGTGAAAATGATCTTCCAAGTGGATACATTTGATAACACAGTATTTGCCTTGTAGTGTGGACAGGGAAAATGGAAATATCTGAAAACGATGATGCATTTGCCATGTTACACAGTCATGTGATACATTTAACCAAAAACAATCAAGATGGCGGCCCATGTTGTTGCGGAACTGTTGTGCCTGCTTTCTACTTTGATAATGTTGTTAACTTTGTGCAAACTTCACAAAGCATTACTTCAAAGGCAATGGGAATTTTACTCGGAACTGCTGTCCTGCGACGGAACACAAAGAAAATTGCGTTTCAGACCATATATAGAACACTGATTTTTAAAAAAAATAAAAAATTGCCAGCACAGCAGGGGGATTTAATCATTTACATATGTGTCAGTGTGGATGAGAACCTTTTTGAAAACGGCAGTGTGAACGGCAAGTTTCGAAAACGACAGAGCTCAACAGTCTGGTTCCGGAAGTATAATTTCCATTTATTTTTCCATAAACTAATCATCTGATGTTGTTAATCGATGATGCACTGTATACCTTTGCCAAACCAATCAACATTATTTTATCTTCATTTGATTTGTTTAAAAAAAGAAAGAAAACATGTTTAATAGCAAAATTTCTGATTAAGAACTGCACTACCCATGATCCTGAAGATAAACGGTTCACAAATCAGATAATTGCCCTGAATAAAGCACACCAAAAGAGCTCTACAGCAACCGGCCATTCCCATGAAGTACTGTGAATGATGCAATCGAGTCACTCTCCCTACACTCTCTACTTATATATTTGCATATATTACAATTTTTGGCAAATTGTTTCTATACATATACTCGACGACTCTAAATCAATAGTTTTATATTTCTCTCTAGTTTTTAAATCAGTAACATCATTGGCAATACTTCATGGGATTGTAGTTGATTCCCTCATGAAATACGTTAACTGCAGAGTCTTTTACCTTTGTCTTTTTGTGCGATATCAATTACTTTTTTGCTTTAAATTGAAGTTTGTGATGTTGTGATTCACCTCGGAGCTGGCTGGTTTGTTCATGGCTTACAACTCTTTTATGATGGATTTTATGAAATACCACATGAAGAAATTGATAAAATGACACACTTGAGCTTTAAGGTTACAGCAGCACAAACAGCCTGTTTACCCACACCATGTGATGGTTGTGGATGCTGTAATGAGTATTGTGTTTGTAACGTCTGCTGTGAGCTCTCTGTTTCTTCCCCCCTCTCTCTCTCTTCCTCTCTTGATCTTTCCTCCCCCTTCTTCTATTTCTATTTTTGATATACACTCACCTAAAGGATTATTAGGAACACCTGTTCAATTTCTCATTAACGCAATTATCTAATCAACCAATCACATGGCAGTTGCTTCAATGCATTTAGGGGTGTGGTCCTGGTCAAGACAATCTCCTGAACTCCAAACTGAATGTCAGAATGGGAAAGAAAGGTGATTTAAGCAATTTTGAGCGTGGCATGGTTGTTGGTGCCAGACGGGCCGGTCTGAGTATTTCACAATCTGCTCAGTTACTGGGATTTTCACGCACAACCATTTCTAGGGTTTACAAAGAATGGTGTGAAAAGGGAAAAACATCCAGTATGCGGCAGTCCTGTGAGCGAAAATGCCTTGTTGATGCTAGAGGTCAGAGGAGAATGGGCCGACTGATTCAAGCTGATAGAAGAGCAACTTTGACTGAAATCACCACTCGTTACAACCGAGGTATGCAGCAAAGCCTTTGTGAAGCCACAACACGCACAACCTTGAGGCGGATGGGCTACAACAGCAGAAGACCCCACCGGGTACCACTCATCTCCACTACAAATAGGAAAAAGAGGCTACAATTTGCAAGAGCTCACCAAAATTGGACAGTTGAAGACTGGAAAAATGTTGCCTGGTCTGATGAGTCTCGATTTCTGTTGAGACATTCGGATGGTAGAGTCAGAATTTGGCGTAAACAGAATGAGAACATGAATCCATCATGCCTTGTTACCACTTTGCAGGCTGGTGGTGGTGATGTAATGGTGTGGGGGATGTTTTCTTGGCACACTTTAGGCCCCTTAGTGCCAATTGGGCATCGTTTAAATGCCACGGCCTACCTGAGCATTGTTTCTGACCATGACCATGTCCATCCCTTTATGGCCACCATGTACCCATCCTCTGATGGCTACTTCCAGCAGGATAATGCACCATGTCACAAAGCTCGAATCATTTCAAATTGGTTTCTTGAACATGACAATGAGTTCACTGTACTAAAATGGCCCCCACAGTCACCAGATCTCAACCCAATAGAGCATCTTTGGGATGTGGTGGAATGGGAGCTTCGTGCCCTGGATGTGCATCCCACAAATCTCCATCAACTGCAAGATGCTATCCTATCAATATGGGATATAATAATATAATAATACTAACATACAGCTAAAGGCTAGCACTTTATAATAATTACATAAAGTATATGTAATTATTGTTCCTACATTATTATAAGTGCACTCAGTAACTTTTGTCTTTGGGTCATCTCTGACTCACACTGACATCTAGTGGCTTGGATGCAGCATCATTTAAAATCGAAATAGTTTTCAGTTTCAGATGTCATTGTAGAAATGTAGTATTTACAGTCAGACATGATTACTTTAATAAATGTGTGAAAGTGTCCAATAACAGGACGGTCACTGAGATTAAGAGAGTAGTATTCACAGTCAGTCATGATTACTTTAATAAATGTGTGAAAGTGTCAAATAACAGGACGGTCACTGAGATTAAGAGAGTAGTATTCACAGTCAGTCATGATTACTTTAATAAATGAGTGAAAGTGTCCAATAACAGGACGGTTACTGAGATTAAGAGAGTAGTATTCACGGTCAGTCATGATTACTTTAATAAATGAGTGAAAGTGTCCAATAACAGGACGGTTACTGAGATTAAGAGAGTAGTATTCACAGTCAGACATGATTACTTTAATAAATGAGTGAAAGTGTCCAATAACAGGACGGATACTGAGATTAAGAGAGTAGTATTCACAGTCAGTCATGATTACTTTAATAAATGTGTGAAAGTGTCAAATAACAGGACGGTCACTGAGATTAAGAGAGTAGTATTCACAGTCAGACATGATTACTTTAATAAATGTGTGAAAGTGTCCAATAACAGGACGGTCACTGAGATTAAGAGAGTAGTATTCACAGTCAGACATGATTACTTTAATAAATGAGTGAAAGTGTCCAATAACAGGACGGTTACTGAGATTAAGAGAGTAGTATTCACAGTCAGACATGATTACTTTAATAAATGAGTGAAAGTGTCCAATAACAGGACGGATACTGAGATTAAGAGAGTAGTATTCACAGTCAGTCATGATTACATTAATAAATGTGTGAAAGTGTCCAATAACAGGACGGTCACTGAGATTAAGAGAGTAGTATTCACAGTCAGACATGATTACTTTAATAAATGTGTGAAAGTGTCAAATAACAGGACGGATACTGAGATTAAGAGAGTAGTATTCACAGTCAGACATGATTACTTTAATAAATGAGTAAAAGTGTCAAATAACAGGACGGATACTGAGATTAAGAGAGTAGTATTCACAGTCAGACATGATTACTTTAATAAATGTGTGAAAGTGTCAAATAACAGGACGGTTACTGAGATTAAGAGAGTAGTATTCACAGTCAGACATGATTACTTTAATAAATGAGTGAAAGTGTCCAATAACAGGACGGATACTGAGATTAAGAGAGTAGTATTCACAGTCAGTCATGATTACTTTAATAAATGAGTGAAAGTGTCCAATAACAGGACGGTCACTGAGATTAAGAGAGTAGTATTCACAGTCAGTCATGATTACTTTAATAAATGTGTGAAAGTGTCCAATAACAGGACGGTCACTGAGATTAAGAGAGTAGTATTCACAGTCAGACATGATTACTTTAATAAATGAGTGAAAGTGTCCAATAACAGGACGGTTACTGAGATTAAGAGAGTAGTATTCACAGTCAGACATGATTACTTTAATAAATGAGTGAAAGTGTCCAATAACAGGACGGATACTGAGATTAAGAGAGTAGTATTCACAGTCAGTCATGATTACATTAATAAATGTGTGAAAGTGTCCAATAACAGGACGGTTACTGAGATTAAGAGAGTAGTATTCACAGTCAGACATGATTACTTTAATAAATGTGTGAAAGTGTCCAATAACAGGACGGATACTGAGATTAAGAGAGTAGTATTCACGGTCAGACATGATTACTTTAATAAATGAGTGAAAGTGTCCAATAACAGGACGGTTACTGAGATTAAGAGAGTAGTATTCACGGTCAGTCATGATTACTTTAATAAATGAGTGAAAGTGTCCAATAACAGGACGGATACTGAGATTAAGAGAGTAGTATTCACAGTCAGTCATGATTACTTTAATAAATGTGTGAAAGTGTCCAATAACAGGACGGTCACTGAGATTAAGAGAGTAGTATTCACAGTCAGACATGATTACATTAATAAATGTGTGAAAGTGTCCAATAACAGGACGGTCACTGAGATTAAGAGAGTAGTATTCACAGTCAGTCATGATTACTTTAATAAATGTGTGAAAGTGTCCAATAACAGGACGGTCACTGAGATTAAGAGAGTAGTATTCACGGTCAGACATGATTACTTTAATAAATGTGTGAAAGTGTCAAATAACAGGACGGATACTGAGATTAAGAGAGTAGTATTCACGGTCAGTCATGATTACTTTAATAAATGAGTGAAAGTGTCCAATAACAGGACGGTCACTGAGATTAAGAGAGTAGTATTCACAGTCAGTCATGATTACTTTAATAAATGTGTGAAAGTGTCCAATAACAGGACGGTTACTGAGATTAAGAGAGTAGTATTCACAGTCAGTCATGATTACTTTAATAAATGAGTGAAAGTGTCCAATAACAGGACGGATACTGAGATTAAGAGAGTAGTATTCACAGTCAGTCATGATTACTTTAATAAATGTGTGAAAGTGTCCAATAACAGGACGGTTACTGAGATTAAGAGAGTAGTATTCACAGTCAGACATGATTACTTTAATAAATGTGTGAAAGTGTCAAATAACAGGACGGTTACTGAGATTAAGAGAGTAGTATTCACAGTCAGACATGATTACTTTAATAAATGTGTGAAAGTGTCAAATAACAGGACGGTTACTGAGATTAAGAGAGTAGTATTCGGCTGGTCATGTGATTCTAAAATGTCAGCCCCCATGTGTGGACCCTCTCCATGTAGAATAAAACAGCTTTTATAATGTTACTGATATGACTGAAGTCTTCATTTTAATGTGAGTGCTCATGATTTCATACAGATATTGCAAAATTACAATTCATGTCTTTACGAGGTAGCCTAAACTTCTTTAATGAGGAAAAAATTACTGAGTGCACTTTAAATACATTAAAAGGCTACATAAAAATATGATGTTATTCATTAATGTTCACTGTAGCAAACAGTTTGATAATAGTTTTTCATCCTTAGTAACAACCTGTTAATCGTACCTAACTGATATATTATAGTTTATGCAAACCAGAAGTAAAGAAGTGTTTGAGAACATTAAGAAGGCATAAATTCATAATTAATAAATTATATATGCATTTATATACTGTATGCATTGAATGGGACATTTGTATATGAATTGGATAATGTAAGTGAATGGGGCCAATTTTTGGAAGGTTAAAAGTCAGAAATATAATATTTATGGTCATTTTAGGGTTTAAGGGTTAATGTTGTTACATTGTCGCGGTAACAAAGTTGAAAAATTGGATATACATTGTATATTGTAACTTTACATTGTAATTATGCCACAAATGCTGTTGATTGAGCTCAAATTATTTTGAACCTGAAAGATTTTTTTAGGCATTTATATTTGTCCAATTAATTTCATATATAAATGTCAAATAATGTATTTATTAATTATGGATTAATACCTTCTTAATGTTCTCAGTAACACTTCTTTCCCAATGGTTTGCATCAAATGAAGTACAATAGTTAAGTACGGTAAAAATGTTGTTTACGAAGTATGAAAAAACACTATTAAACTGCTTATATATGAATGTATTAAAATATTAGAAATCATTTGCAACAGAAACTATAAACAAATAACATGCTATTTGTATATTAATGTATTAACAATGTAAGAACAACAATTTATAAATAATGAATGAACTTTAATACTTTACAAATACTCATGTAGTTATTGTAAAGTGTTACATATAAAAGAAAATACAATAAAGTAAACATTCAATGCCGGTAACTGCTCCCTGTCTCTCTCTAGGGTGGAGGAGGTCCCACACCCGTTTCCGTTGCACCCGTGTCTGCGCAGTCCCGATGAAGAGCTGTGCTTCCTGCGCTGCTGTGCTCGTCTGCTCATGCTGCGTCTGCTGCCCGTGAAGGACGCACGTTCACGCAGCCTGCGACTTTTACTGGTGGAGGTCATCGCTACTAAAGGTGACCTGGAAGTTCTTACTGCCTTACCTTAAAGCTTTTTCTCAAAGTTTTGAATGTTAAAAAACTTTCTGGTCTCCTAGTTTAAAACGGAGACAACTCTGTATATGCAAGCCTTTGATTTTCCTGAAAAGTGTAAACACTGTGGCTCTGTGGCGCTTTCCAAAATAGTTCTGTTTAATGTCCTAAGATAATGTACAGTCATTTATACAGTACGTAAAAGACTAAATGTCCCATGTACAATCTAAAAAGCAGTAGGGATGCACCTATCATGATTTTTCATGGCCGATTCCGCTTGCCGATTTTTTTTATTTTTTTTTTTTACAAGCAAATGGGCCGATATCGATTGCTGTTTTTTTTTTTTTTTTTTCTTTAAGCAGACAAGACAAGAAACAGACAAGAAAGAATGAAAGGGTTCATCAAAAAGATGTTTATTTGCTCTTGTACAGGCCAAACTGACCATAAGTGAGACAATATCTGTAGCTATGTGAAAGTAGAGGCAACTAATGCATATTAAGCACTAGTGGTGCACTGATCACAAAATTTTAGGGCCGATACGATTTTTTAACACTTTTTTTTTTTTTTTTTTTTTTTTTTTTTAAGTGCCCATTGCCAGACTTTTGCAAGTTGTATTGTGCAGTTATATGTTTACGCCCCACACAGATATATTACGATAACATTTACAAAAAGGTTCCATTTGTTAACATTATTTAACAACATTACTGTAGTTTATATGAACTTAATGTTACAAGATATTACAACATATACTATTACAACATATACTATTACATTTTTTAAATCAAAAGTTGTATTATTTAACATTAGTTAACTAACAACTAACAATGAACAATTGTAATTTTATTAACTACCATTATAATTAATAAATGCTGTAAAAATATATTGCGCATTGTTTGTTCATGATACCAAATGCATTAGCAAATGTTAATGAATGCAACCTTTTTATAAAGTTACCAAAATTACATTATAATTACAATAATTGTGAATTACTAACATTTATTTGTTTTGAAACAGTTATGAATAGTTCTGTTGTCAATATCATTGTGTCATGCGGGCAACTAGTAAAAACCATGAGACCATCACACACAGCAGAGAAACATTCAAAAATAAGAAAAATATATAAATGATATTCTCTAAAACTGCTCCAGTGAGAAATCATTCATATCTATGACTTGTTTACTGTCTTTGAGTTTTGCTGCAACACAAATCAATAATTATTAAGCATATGCGTGAAGACACTGTACCGCTGTTGAAGGTTAAACAGTTACATCTGTTATTGGTGGTATTGTGGCTAATATTAATCTGATTTAAATGAGGATCCTCAGAGAATAGCACTGGGATGAGTGACTGATGATGAGATATTGAGAGCACCTGCAGATCCGCATGCTTGATTGACAGCTAGAGCACTCATGTTGAACGTTGTGAGGCTGAAAGCACTCATGATGGCTCAAACAGTCTCTAAAGCTCAACACAACATCTGATTGTCACGACTCACGTGATGTATCATGTATTTGCATGATTCATTTGTTTTATACTTGTTAGCAGTCTCTTTATCCTCTTCCTGTTCACTGTGCAGCGAGTCAGAATAACTACCGTAACGACTCTAGAAAATGGGCAAATTAATTTTCATACACATGTAGTTCTTACACATTTTTAAAAACAAACCGGCATATTCATCTCAATTACATCATGTCTGAAAGTGAATGCTTGGAATTGCCAACAACTCATAGTCCATTCTGTCATGCTTTAAGGTCTGAGAAAGCACTTATTCATTGAATGTATGTGTGATTCCCTGCATGCTGCAAAAAAGATCAGCTCTAAACCTAGGAACGATCGGCCAATTGCCGATCACAGATTTAAGACGAATATCAAAGGGCAGAAAAAATCACACCGTGTCCATCGGGCTGTAAATTGGAAGGACCTGAGACATATCTAGGAACCAGTATGTCATAGAAACTCACATAGACTCAAACTCACGAATGGTTTGTTGAACTGACTCTCTCACCAGAGGTTTCCTGCTCTGTCATGTAATGTTCTCTTCAGGTCACACTGCCGTTAGCTGTTGACAGCTGAATCATTTCTGGAAACTGATGGCAGGCCGGCTTTATTGATGACAGACCAGACAGAGTTCGCTTTAAATTCCAAAGCGCTCCTTCATTTGATATTGTGCCTGTCTGGATTCATATCAGCTCATATTGATCTGATCACAGAAAGCCATTTACCATTGGGTCCTAATGAAGACACTTAACCCCAGGTTACTGTAGGAGGACTGAACCTGTACTGTAAGATACTTGGGGAAAACAGCCTGCTAAATGAATATACTTCCAGACAAACTGCAAGTCTAGATAAGCCTAGTCAATTTCATGTTTTGGTTCACCATTGAGTGTGTTCAGAGATGTGCAAAAATGACTGGAAAGTACCATGGAACCATGTTTTCTTGTACTTGGTGCCATGGTAGTCTCATGGTATTCTTTGAAGTACCTCGGAGTACCATGTAATAGTGGTACATGAATGGGTATAATCCATTATATGATATATATATATCATAGTCCCATTGTATTACCATCCTCAAAAATCTGGATTTTGACATTATTGTATTTATGTGAATAAATATAGATGTTATAGATGACTGTTTTGTTGGACAAGAAAACTAGCTTCATACCATGTAACCCCATTTGGTTTTCATCCATTAAAAATGCGAAAACATTTATAGGATGGAGCCACACCAAGAGCCCCATATCTCTGGTATTTAACCACACAGGGCCTTAAATTTGAAGAAACGGAAAGGAAAGTTTGTTCTGAACCTGAATCTTAAAGTATATCAAGATATCTTTAATATTTCTGGAGTTATAGCCACTCCCAACTTTGGAAAAACAACAAAAAAATATATTTTTGTCCCCTTCTACAAAACAATGTATTACTCAGTATGTCTACTGATCCATGATATTTACAGAAATATTTAACAGTTAGTATTTCTTATTATTAAGTTAACTGTTAAACAGATACAATGTTGTCAGTGATTCCTTAACTTTATTTAATATAAAAACTGAATATTTTACAAAGAAAAAGAACGAGTTGTGTTTCTCAGGGGAGTTTTAGCAATTTTCTCAAATATTAGTGTGCGCCATTATTAGGCAACTAGGTAACAGTATTTTTTTCTGCACTAACCTTAAAATGTAACACTAATTAAGTAGGTTTTTCTAAATAACTCATGTAAAATAACTAGGGCTGTCAGAATTAACGTGTTAATGCATACCATGAATTTAAAACTTTTAACACTATTTTTTTAATCGCAATTAACGCGTTTACCGTTAATACAGCATGAACTCTTGGGGATCTGGGTAGTTTAACAAGTATTGACACTGACTACCACACCTGGAGTCACAAGTTCGAATCCAGGGCATGCTGAATGACTCCAGCCAGGTCTCCTAAGCAACCAAATTGTCCCGGTTGCTAGGGAGTGTAATTCTCAGACTGGCGGTCTGAGATGCGGAGGCAACTGAGTCTTGTCCTCCGTCACCTGGATTGAGGTGTGTAACTGAGCCACCGCGAGAACCACTTAAGCAGTGGGAATTGGGCATTCCAAATTGGGGAGAAAAGGGGATAAAAAAATAGCTTAAGTTTAGCATAAAACAGGATAACTAGTTGACTATTGTGCTCTCCTATGATAGAGCAGCGGAGGTTATCTCAGTAAATCAAAGAATCTCTGTCAGCGCTTTCCTGTCAAAATGATGGAGAAATTAGTTCTTAATGCTATTTGATGTACAAAACAAGCCCAGATGGGACTTGTGATAGATTTAAGTATTTGTCAGCATATGTAAGGCACATTTTAATTACCGCAGAAGCACATCAACTCTTAACTTTCATCAAAACACTGAATGAGACGTTTTTGTTTGCAAGCACTTTTCATGTTGAGTTCAAAGCTGGCATTGATGCTCTGACATGAATCATGAACGCAGCTTCACGATTGCTGTAACAATCGGAAAACATTTCAGCTCTCAGAAGAAATCTTTGATTCACTGAGAATCTGGCAGTATTAGTAACTGAGAATTAGATTTGGGGAAAATCGTGTTTTTGTCTTGAGATTCAATGTCTAAATTGTTGGTATTTCATCTTTCCACCTGATTGGAGGAAGATGATGGTGTGTTAAGTGCTCATCTGTGCTCTTACAATACTGCTCATGTTTTTATGTAAAAGTATATGAAGTTCTGCTTGTTTTTCAGAAACTTTGTCACAAAATTGTTTCCAGGACCTTTTTGATTAGCACCAGATGTGTGATGGTAATTGTCTGAAGACTGCTTTGAAATGATTAATAACATCTACTATTTTTAACATGTATAACCATATATACATGTATAGGTGGATACACACAATACGGTCATACGTTTTTAAACACTTACTCTTTCTTTATTATAATTAAATAACCCTAAACAAAATCCAAAATAAATCAAAACTGTTATATTTTAGCATCTTCAGAGTAGTCCCCCTGGGATGATTTTTAAACAGTATTGAAGGAGTTCCCATCTATGTGGGACACTTATTGGCTGCTTTTCTTTATTATTTGGTCCAAGTTATCAATTTAAAAAAATAATAAGTTATTAAAATTTTAGTTTCATAATGAAATAAATTAATATGGTGGCACAATTATATTTTTGTCTACAAAACTAATTTAAATCATTTAAGCACTTTATTTATATATATATATATATATATATATATATATATATATATATATATATATATATATATATATATATATATATACACACAGGTCCTTCTCAAAAAATTAGCATATTGTGATAGTTCATTATTTTCCATAATGTAATGATAAAAATTAAACTTTCATATATTTTAGATTCATTGCACACCAACTGAAATATTTCAGGTCTTTTATTGTTTTAATACTGATGATTTTGGCATACAGCTCATGAAAACCCAAAATTCCTATCTCAAAAAATTAGCATATCATGAAAAGGGTCTCTAAACGAGCTATTAACCTAATCATCTGAATCAACTAATTAACTCTAAACACCTGCAAAAGATTCCTGAGGCTTTTAAAAACTCCCAGCCTGTTTCATTACTCAAAACCGCAATCATGGGTAAGACTGCCGACCTGACTGCTGTCCAGAAGGCCATCATTGACACCCTCAAGCAAGAGGGTAAGCCACAGAAAGAAATTTCTGAACAAATAGGCTGTTCCCAGAGTGCTGTATCAAGGCACCTCAGTGGGAAGTCTGTGGGAAGGGAAAAAGTGTGGCAAAAAACGCTGCACAACGACAAGAGGTGACCGGACCCTGAGGAAGATTGTGGAGAAGGACCGATTCCAGACCTTGGATGACCTGCGGAAGCAGTGGACTGAGTCTGGAGTAGAAACATCCAGAGCCACCGTGCACAGGCGTGTGCAGGAAATGGGCTACAGGTGCCGCATTCCCCAGGTCAAGCCACTTTTGAACCAGAAACAGCAGCAGAAGCGCCTGACCTGGGCTACAGAGAAGCAGCACTGGACTGTTGCTCAGTGGTCCAAAGTACTTTTTTCGGATGAAAGCAAATTTTGCATGTCATTCGGAAATCAAGGTGCCAGAGTCTGGAGGAAGACTGGGGAGAAGGAAATGCCAAAATGCCTGAAGTCCAGTGTCAAGTACCCACAGTCAGTGACGGTCTGGGGTGCCATGTCAGCTGCTGGTGTTGGTCCACTGTGTTTTATCAAGGGCTAGCTATCAGGAGATTTTGGAGCACTTCATGCTTCCATCTGCTGAAAAGCTTTATGGAGATGAAGATTTCATTTTTCAGCACGACCTGGCACCTGCTCACAGTGCCAAAACCACTGGTAAATGGTTTACTGACCATGGTATTACTGTGCTCAATTGGCCTGCCAACTCTCCTGACCTGAACCCCATAGAGAATCTGTGGGATATTGTGAAGAGAAAGTTGAGAGACGCAAGACCCAACACTCTGGATGAGCTTAAGGCCGCTATCGAAGCATCCTGGGCCTCCATAACACCTCAGCAGTGCCACAGGCTGATTGCCTCCATGCCACGCCGCATTGAAGCAGTCATTTCTGCAAACGGATTCCCGACCAAGTATTGAGTGCATAACTGAACATAATTATTTGAAGGTTGACTTTTTTTTGTATTAAAAACACTTCTTTTATTGGTCGGATGAAATTTGCTAATTTTTTGAGATAGGAATTTTGAAATATTTCAGTTGGTGTGCAATGAATCTAAAATATATGAAAGTTTAATTTTTATCATTACATTATGGAAAATAATGAACTTTATCACAATATGCTAATTTTTTGAGAAGGACCTATATATATATATATATATATATATATATATATCCCTGCGATGGACTGGTGACCTGTCCAGGGTGTACCCCGCCTTTAGCCCAATGTTAACTGGGATAGGCTCCAGCCCCCCCGCGACCCTGTACACAGGATAAGCGGTTGTCGATGGATGGATGGATGGATGGATGGATGGATATATATATCTATATATATCTCTATCTCCGCGTTTCCACATTTTCCAAGTAAAGTCTTGCTAAAATATTTTTCACAATTACTATTCATTTTAATTTGCCTAATTACAATGTCCAACAGTATGTGTACATGCATTCCAGTCTTATGATTATTTTTTTCCTGAAAATTCCCACCACAGTGTAATCTTCAGCAAATTGTGTAGTAGAGTTCTGTGCTGGAAATGACACTGATGGAAATTACATTTTTAATAAAATGGCCTTCTCCTTTGTCTTACTAAGACTAATTTCATAGGGGACATTTTATCTATCCTAATTACACACAATTAAAAAACTTTGGCAAAATAAGAGCTTGATTGGAAATGATGCCCAATTAAATATTCTGATATTTACTTTGATTTTCCTTTGATTTGTCAAACATCACTTGTCTAATATTTCTCAAGCATGCTCTTCACTGACACTTTTGACACTAATAATCAGGGGCAAATGTGTTTGTTGCTGTGGAAATGAAGGCACAACTGTGGGACAGTCATAATTCTTGAAAAATGTATAGAAATAATTTTTACACAATAAATATCAAAATGGTTTGTTTATTTCTCTCGTTGTTTTGATTACTGTTTTAAACATGTAACAGTGTATTTTTATAGTCGATTTTCCAAGTTTAATGTTGAATGTCTGGTTCTTGGGCAATCTGCACTGTACCATGGGACTTCAATTGCCCTGAGTTGAAGAAACCCTGTATTTGTGCCAGATTTCTCTTGAAATAAATGTAACATACTCAGTCTGCACAATTTAACAACAACACTACCCATCCTGCCTTGTTAATCTATCCACTATCAGGGACAGAGTTTATACGTTAAGAGCTTTTTAGATCCAAAAAAATTATACAAATAAGAGTACATCTTTACACATATACTTAATGTTTCCAGCTCTGGCAGTAATGGGAATGACCTCATGCTGCTGCATCTGAGACCATGACCTCATCAGCATCACCTCTTTGCTGGTTGAACTGTCTCTTTAATTTGCAGTTTGAAGTGGTCTGTTTGGCCGTTTAATGTGTATATTAACTGAATTTAATTTGTGCCCTTATCTCTGTCTCTCTGCAGTGCTGAAGCCACTGGTGGACGTGTTGAGTGATCCAGACTACATTAACCGGATGCTACTGGCTCAGTTGGAACACAGAGAGCAGCTGAACGAGCATCATAAGAAAGAGTACACATATGCACCATCATACGAGGAGTTCATCAAACTCATAAGCAGCAGCTCAGACATACAGTTCCTCAAACAGCTCAGGTACTGAAATACTCCCCTTGCTAAGACAAATATTACTATAACTATTGCTCAAAAGTATGGGCTAGAATTTGAACAAAGGAAGCTACACAAGCTATACAGAATGTAGAGATAAGAATATCATAGAGAATTGGGGGCGGGCTCTTCTGATTGGGCCAGTAAGTAACCAGTGGAGAAATGCACATATTTACATCAGTCCCACAGGTTTATTTTGAAACCATTGAGAAATGCTGGTAAGCGGGTTTACACTTGAGATATGTCGTCTTAAGATTAGAGTTTGACCCAAAGTCTACATTGTTCCATTAAGTGGATCAAGATAAGTCTCCTCTCCTTTGATATGGAATCTGAAGGTAAGTAGTGGGAATTGGGAAATCCAAATTGAGAGAAAAGGGGATAAAAAACAAATTCCTTAAATACATTATTCAGTGGAGAAACTAGTTTTGTACATGAGGTGGAGGCTATGAGCCTTTGAATGTTTGTACAACACAGGACACGATCACTCTGTTTGGATCGATCACTTTGGATTGCTTTATATTCCAAAATATGTTTATACGACCATTGAATGGCAATAAATAAAATATGCTGTGGCAGGCATTAGGATCTGAGACCAGCCGTCCAACCTCCCTTCAGTCATTCAGAAGCATGTCACACGCTGTCCTTAAAAAAATGACCTCAGCATCTACACACCGTATCATGCAATATTTGTCCTTGTTTTAAACTGGAGAATTAGCTATAAGTAATCATGTGAAACATTTCTTTATATTCTGCCTATGTTTCATGACAAAAGGAGATAAATAAGCCACATCTGTTGCACGACAAAAAAGCTTGTAGTCTGTGAGTAAAACAATATGCCCATTGTATTCGATTTATTTACGTTAGTGAATGTCTATCTGTGGATATTCTGATATTTGTAACCATGTTTGTTTTGCATTTAATTATCCAGTTCACTGACTGAATGTTTTTACTTCTGTACTAGTGTGATGAAACGTCATTTTATGGGCATGTCAGGAGTTGTGTTTGTCAGCAGTCTTGTTTGTTTTGACAATAATATAATGACGGAGGGAGGTGTCCAGGCCCAGCAGGTTCAGCTTTCCAATCAGGTGCTGGGGAATGACTGTGTTGAATGCTGAGCTGAAGTCTATGAACAGCATTCGAACGTATGAGTCCTTTTTATCTAGGTGGGTGAGGGCCAGATGGAGGGTGGTGGTGATGGCATCATCTGTTGAATGGTTCGGACGTTACACAAACTGCAGTGGATCTAGTGAGGGGGGCAGCTGGGTCTTAATGTGCCTCATGACGAGCCTCACGAAGCACTTCATGATGATGAGTGTTGGCATAGGGACGATGGTGGTGGCCTTGAAGCACGTTGGAACGATGGCTCTGCTCAGAGAGATGTTGAAGATGTTGGTAAGAACATCTGCCAGCTGGTCTGCACATCCTCTGAGCACACTGCCAGGAATGTTGTCTGGTCCAGCAGCCTTCTGTGGGTTGACTCTACGTAGAGTTTTCCTCACATCAGCCGTGGTAAGACAGAGCACCTGGTCGTAGGGAGGAGGGGTGGTCTTCCTCGCCACCATGTGGGCCGAGCGTGGAAGTCGTTCAGCGGATCTGGAAGGGAGGCATCTTTGTCACAGGGAACTGATGTCGTCCTGTAGTTGATGGCCTGGATGCCCTGCCACATGCGCCGCGTGCCACCGCTGTCCTGGAAGTGACTGTGGATTCTCTGGGCGTGTGTGCGCTTTGCCTCTCTGATGGCCCGAGACAGTTTGGCCCTCGCTGTTCTTAGGGCTGCCTTGTCGCCTGCTCTGAAGGCAGAGTCTCGGTCCTCAGCAGCGCGCGCACCTCCGCAGTCATCCACGGCTTCTGTTTGGAGCGTGTGGTGATGGTCTTGGAGAAAGTGACATCATCATGTATCTGGTCACTGATGCTGTGTATTCTCCATGAACATGTGCCAGTCAGTACACTCAAAACAGTCCTGAAGAGCAGAGATGGCTCCTGCTGGCCAGGTTTTCACCTGCTTCTGAAGCGGTTTTGTGCATCTGA
Source organism: Moxostoma hubbsi (assembly GCA_032164185.1). Taxonomy (NCBI): domain Eukaryota; kingdom Metazoa; phylum Chordata; class Actinopteri; order Cypriniformes; family Catostomidae; genus Moxostoma; species Moxostoma hubbsi. Next base: position 37,682,287 of record JAVLUX010000025.1, on the reverse strand, counting down.
TGAGCGGTCTGTATGCTTGAATTAGCATAACGGAGATGTGGTCTGAGTAGCCGAGATGAGGGTAGAGCTCCACCCGGTACGCGCCTGGGATGTTTGTGTAAACAAGATCAAGCGCGTTCGCCCCTCTCGTTGCAAAGTCCACATACTGATGGAATTTAGGGAGCACTGTCTTGAGATTTGCATGGTTGAAATCTCCAGCGACAATAAACAGTCCATCAGGGTGAGTGTTCTGCAGTTCGCTCATAGCCCCATATAGTTCACAGAGCGCTTCCTTAGCGTTAGTGCGGGGCGGAATGTAAACTCCAGTTATGAGAACGTGATGAATTTCCGTGGTAAATAAAAAGGTCTGCATCTAACAGTCACAAGCTCCACCAATGATGAGCAGTAACTAGAGACTAGCATAGAGTTCTTGCACCATTCCGTGTTGATGTAAACACCACCACCACCACCGCGAGTCTTACCGCACTGAGCTGTATTTCTGTCAGCACGAAACGAGGCGAACCCGTCTAGCTGAATGGCGTCGTCCGGAACTCTGTCACTGAGCCACATCTCCATGAAAACAAAGACACAGCAGTCTCTAAGCTCACGCTGTGTAGCCTGCTGGAGTCGGATGTAGTCCAGTTTATTGTCCAGGGACCAAACATTTGAGAGCAGGATAGACGGGAGAACCGGCTGGCTAGGGTTTGTTTTTAGCCTAGCATAACCCCATTTTGGATCCAGAGTGGCCGCTGTGTGCTACCGCGCCGCCATCTTGGATCAAGAAGCTCATGACGAGAAGCGATTAAATTAAATTATGTATACAAGTCGTTTCGGACTTTAAGTCGCAGGACCTTTCAGATGATGATAAAAAAACAGTGACTTATATTTGGGAAAATACGGTAATCATTCTGAAATGTAAGTTGAGGGTCATGAGCATTTCATGTCTCTGCAATCAATCTTGTGTCATCCTTCGTCAGTACAAGACTGAGGTTGGTTCTGAATTTACCGACCACATGTGATGTTGCGTGCATTGTTTGTTTGGCAGGACACTCAGCTGTGGATATGGGTATTACTGTTAACCCTTTAGACCTGCTCTCTGTATAGTAGTTTATAAAAGGCAATTTTATTATGTTTGTTTAAACCTATAGCTTGTAGTAAACTGTAGTTTTAAATGACAAAACCATACTTCTGCCTAAGCTATATCATTTAAATAATTTCAGGGGTTTTTGTGTCATTTTACATCTGACAAGTGCCTTTTTTTTCTCTCTACAAATATATGCTTATTCTGTGCAATTTGTACTTTTTTGTGCCAAATTACATTCATGTTGTCTATCAATGAGCACCATCACTTTAATTTAGCTTGAGAAGTGCTGCAAAAATAGACTTGGATCCGAAACCCCTGCTACACTGCAGCTTCCGCACGCTCGCGCTATGCTCTGACGTGCTGCTGATGTGAATTCTGTAACCTGTTAACATGGGTGGCAAATAAATATACGCTCTGCCTACGCGCTGCTCACACTTTTGATGTGAAACGGTCATAAGCCATGACCCAAACCAACCAGGTCCCAGGTGAATCACCTCATTAATAACTTTGATTTGAAGCAAAAACCTTTCTGAAAATTGCACACAAAGACGAAGACTGTCTCTCATGTGGAAAAAAACTACAATCACATGTAGCATTGTGAATGACAATGAAAAATATAAAACTATTGATTGAAAGTTGTGATTTATAAGTATATAATCTACAAATTTTACTTGTATTAAAAAATATTTAGATATACTGTAAGTAGTTTTGAGAGTAGTTTTGTGCACGTTTTGGCAAATGCAGTTATACATTCTGCACATTACTATGCTTCAAAAACTGCAGATAGTATACCAGTCAAAGCAATCCCACTGTATCCACACAGGCCTGTTATGTCTGGATCTTCTGTATGGTCAGCTTTTGTCCACTGCTCTCCGAACTTCATCAGTTGACAGTGATTTAAATAGGTTATTGATTAATCTTGTGTTTTTTTTATCTTGAGTCAGTGGATGACTCACAAACGTCTGGACCTCAGCCACCTCGCCACTTCCAATACAATTTATCTCCAGATAAAAATAGTTCTGTTGAATCACTCTTCTAACAGGTGAACTGGAAGTCTACGCTGTCTTTTCATTTGTTGTTGTTCAGCTTGTTGTATCCTCTCGGTTCGAAAGGCACATTTGTCATTCTAGGTTCATTCCGTTGGAGTTTACTTCTGGATGAGTTATCTGAGTCATCCTGCAACTGTGACATTTGAAGGCTCAGAGAAACTTTTCAGCTGTATTGCTCCATAAAGGATGGAGATGGATTTGGAGGTGACTGGCGGGAACGCTCTTACTCCAGCATTCTGGATAAAAGCATTGTGATTATAGTGTGCTAGATGTCAACTGTTGCAGTTTGACAGGAATTGTTTGTAGTGCTTTTTTAATTGTAGTCTTGTTAAGACCACTGATTTTCAAAAGCTTTTGGCTTAGACCCCAATTAGGACAAGGCAATAATGTTGAAAAAAGTCTTTGGAAGTATAAAAAATAAATAAAAGACCTTTCTACCCCAGATGCGCGCGTCACTGAAAAACAGATAATTCCCATTACAATCAGCTGAGTTGTCTAAGCATCCATTGCGGCATCCATTGTTACATCACCCTGCATCCTTCAGTTGACGAACACCCCATTTTTTTTTTTGACTCATTAATGAAGTTTCAGGAAGTAAAAAAATGGATACTGCTTTAGGTGTGTTTTTTTTTAGACATTGATGCTTTAACTTTTCCAGCCCTAATTTAAACAAATACTGACCATAACTTCAAAGCATCTTTTGATGTTTCTGGTCTGCTAATATAAAACATCTTTTGGTTATAACTGTATGTATATGTAGCTGTACATTTATGTATAAAAATGTTACGTGATTCTAAAATCGTAAATGTTAGTTTTTATACCAGTGAATTTCTGTTGAAAATAAAGTAGGAAACAAATGAATTCACACATAATACCATTGCTGAAGCTTTTTCTTTTTTTTAATGGACTAGTGCATTATTTTAATAATACATTGTTTTAAGTGCAACAGGGTTAAAGCATAATCTGGACTCAACTTTAAGTTATTTAAATTATTAAATCTAAATATATACATGGAGAAAATAAATAAAAAATATTTGTAATACATGGAGACCTTTAATAACACAGTAGGTGTGAGCTACTGTGGATATTCTGATATTAGTGCTGCTAGCATACCCAATATATCACCAATACATCACACCAACCATTGCGGTGGTAAAAACAAATGGCCTCCACAACATTCCTAGTTACCTGCATGTATTTTTATGCTAATTGTGGAATATTGCACAAAAAAATGCATGATGAAAAAGCCAAGATGCGAACAAAATGTCAAATGTGCATAAATATTTCTATGCTCACTTGAGTTGGATCAAGTTTTTATTTGATAAGAAGGCAGGAGCATAAACTATTATGAATATACAGAATATATTCCATTTAAATGTATACATGGGAATATACAGTAGATGTGCATTAAAACAGTCACCAGACTTTGCTTCATCAAGCTTTGTGAATACATAATTCTCTCAGAGAAATCATCAATATCATAGCAAATGTTGCTCTATTCTGAAATGTCAGACACAAAGCCTGTCATCAAACTGATTGGCTACTATTACCTGAACTCTCTGACACGCTTTCTCCCCCAGACATGATCATCAGAGCATTTTTGTCCATGCACTCTTTACCACATGTCAGTCATATGTTAAATAAAAGGGCCACATTGGCTTCAACTTCTATTTTGATTTCTATTTTATGCCAATTTTCTCAGATGATGTTTTTGCATGACTATTGTTGTCATTATTTACACATAAAAGACACCCATTTTGTAGAATGACTATAAACATCTTAACTGTCTGAACCTACTCGTGAATATTGCTGAATGAGTCTTGGATGAGATACTGTGACAGATGATGTCTGTACTCCTACTTTTAATAACAGCCAGAAACATTTAGTTTACGACTGTAACCTTGGATCCCTGAAAGGAGGGAATGAGACAATGTGTCAGTAGCGGACACTATGGCCCCTGTATGGAATCATGGCAATCTCGTTGGCAAATGGCACTTGGCACTCCACCCCTCATGTGTGCGTCATCGCAGGCTGATAAACCGGAGCACAGCACCATTTCTTCAAGATGTCTTTACTGAAGGGAGGAGCTAGCTCTCGGTCCCCTAATAGCAAAAAATCTGTAGTGCAGCAAGGTTACAGTCATATCTGAGACATTTGCTTTCAAGTAGGACACTTCAAATGTGTGTATAACTTAATACCATGCTACTGATTCATACACACTAGAGCAGGGGTGACCAACCCTGCTCCTGGAGAGCTACCTTCCTGCAGAGTTTAGATCCAACCCTAAAAACACACCTGAACCATCTTATCAAGGTCTTTAGGATTACTTGAAAATGACAGGCAGGTGTGTTGGAGCTAAACTATGCAGGAAGGTAGCTCTCCAGGAGCAGGGTTGGTCACCCCTGCACTAGAGCAATGCCCATTTCCCAATAGGGAAGTGAAAAGCATTGAAATACGACAAATAGGAAGGGATAGGAAGATACTTACTGTGTTAGTGGTGAACACAATACAACAATGCCTCTAGCCAGTCCGGGTATTTAAACATCGATAAGAAGTTCTTTGCATCACAATGAGAATGAATAGAAAATGCCAAGGTAAAAGACCTGCAGCATATTACAATGACACAAGGAAACAGGGTAGTGAAACACTGACACCTCAGCCCTACTTCCCAGTCTAAATTTGGGAAGAGAGGGAGAAAACATCCAAGTTAAAGAACCTGCCGACAGTTTTGAGGGAAGTCTAGCATGCTGCCAGGCAGATGTCCTTCAAGGACACACCCTTAGCCCAAGGCCAGGAGGAGGCAGTGCTCCTGATGGAATAAGCTTTAACACCCACTGGGCACTGTTTGCCTTGCGAGTCATAAGTGAGCACAATGGCATCAACAACCCTGTGAAAAAAAGTCTTTGTTTGGAGATGGCCAAACCTTTTTAGCGGCCTCCAAAGCAGACATGATCTGACAGCCTGAATTGAACTGTTTGGCCAATATACGGTACAAACGCAATGCCCTGGACAAAGCCTGTGCAGCCTTTTAGCCTTGTTTGACTTGACCGGAGAATACCTTCAAGGTGAAAACCTGAACACTTAAGTAAATGGCAAATTCTTTTTTGGAACATAACCTTCACTAGACATTACAGCTTTAGACAAGCCTGGTCCAAACTCTAAGCAAGAGTCTTTGACTGACAAGGTCTGAAGGTTCCCAACATATTTGACTTAAGCCAAAGTGAGGAGCATCAAAGTCTTCAGGGAGAGTATGCAGAAGCTAACCACATCTAATAGCTCAAAAGGAGAACCCTTGAGTCCATTTAACACCAGCTCTAAGTACAAAACTGGAATTGTAGAAGGACGAGAGGGCCTCAGCCATCTAGCTCTTTGGAACAAAATTACTGACAGAGGGTGTTTACCCACAGTCATACCACATATGGTGTTGAGGTTCGTCACTATAGCAGCGATATACACTTTAAGCATGAATGGTGTAGGTCCTGCATCCAAACACTCTTGTAAAAAGCTGAGCACTGTTTGCACTGGGCAACGCGAGTCCTCACCCTGGGAAGAACACCAATCAGCAAAATGTCGTCATTTTAAGGCATACAGCCTCCTTGATGATGGGGCTTAAGTCTGTAGTATGGTGTCGAGCACTGGCCGTGACAACCCTTGAGTGTCAGATGACGTTCAGGGACAGCATGGAGACATGGAGGACCAGAGTCATCTTCGGGAAGTCCATCTCAGCTTCCCTGAATACCTCCCAAATCATCTGAACTGTCTGAAGATGAAGTCTCCATTCCCCTGGTCTGACTTTCTGATGTGAGAGCAAGTCTGCCCCACAGTTCAGGTGACCAGGGATGTGTGTCGTACGTATTGAGAGGAATTGAGACTCGTTCCAAAGGAAAATTTTATTTGCTACAGCCAACATCTGGTGTGAACAAACCCCCCTTTTGGCGATTAATGTATGCTACAATAGCAGTGCTGTCCATGTAGATCAGAACTCTCAGTGCCAAGAGGACTGCCAGTAGTTTCAGGCGTTTTATGTGTAACATAGAAAGAGTACGAGAATTGATCAGACGTGCTGACATGCTCACGGAGTCGATTTTCATTTTACTAAGAAGGAAACCAGCTGACTGGTCACCAATATGTTCTTTTCGCAATTGTTTTTGAGACCTAAATGCTCCTAATGCGTAAGCAACAGGTCCCTATGTTAGCACACCAGTTCCTCTGATTGCGCTAAGAGCAGCCAATCCTCCTTTGTCACATGGACGCAGCACAGCCACGGGATATCAAGCGCCACTGTGACACATTAGGTAAAATTGCAGTGGCCAGGGACAATCTGAAGGGTAGGAGTTTGAACAGGTATGCTGTAGGGATGGGAATTTTGGCCATTTTGTCTAATTAGTATTCGCTGAGTACTCGAGGGGCAATAACATGTACATAAATCTATCTATCTATCTATCTATCTATCTATTATTTGTTACAAAATGTACAAAAGATTGCATAATATATAGATAATGCATCATATTTTGTCATTATGTGAAGATTCGCTGCACAAATTAATGAAAGAACGTGCACAACATGCATGTGTCTGTTCTTCCTTCAGGTTACCATAGTAATCTTAGTAAGCATCCACAAGTTTTTTTAGCGACTGCCTGTCTTTTTTCAAATTGCGGTTGACTTAACAGGAGATGTCATAGCATCACGTTTTTAATATGCTTGTTAAGTTGAAGTTCAGTTTTTAAGATGCTGCATTCTGTTCCATTTGGCTGCGCTCTGTTTAGCTTTTTGAAAGACTCGCCAGCTGTATATGCGCTGCTTCAGCGTGTCCATTTCAGAGTCCACTGCCACACCCTTTACAGTCAGTGACAAACATTAATTTTTATTAAATAATATCCATTAATGAGTCAAAGTTCATAAACTGTGTTTAGCAAGCATTTTGCAAAGACAGGTGTTCAAATCACGGTTAATTACACTCTCTTATGATTATTGTAATGGTATCATTGCAGCATGGTATATCAGTTTGGCTACAATAAGAAGTCTCTGACAATCCATGTACCCCTCAAAATCACAACATAATTAATCTCAAAATTAAATTCAAAATTGAGGTATTTTTATGCAAATTAAATTGGCATAAAATCTGTGGACAGACAATAGGATGCCCTTCACGGAGTGTAATGCAAGCGTGGCACTGCCTTCGAGTCCTGGGAAGGTCCTCATTTATGATTTTGAATCTGAATAAAATGGACGTGTTGGGTAAGTTACTCCACGTAATTACTAATTACATTTCCAAAACCCATATCAACTTTGACCAGATGCACAATAAAAGGATATACATCAAATTATTCTTTTTATTTTTTCAAATAAATCCTATAACATCAAATAAAATATGTCTGGACTTTTCTTAACTATTTCTAAATGTTTAATCAAATCTTTAACTCAAAATCAATCACTCTCATTATAATTTCTTCTCAAAGCAAGTACATTTGTTGCAAAAGGCTGGATTTAACGTAAGCATCGTAGGCAACATTCGTAACAGTAAAGGGATTTAACAAGGCGCAGTGACCCCTCAGCAAACCAGAGCAGAAGGGAAAAAATATTGGCTTCCCGTTTATCATGCGCTGAAACATTATTTGGACTGAAACTTTACAATCTGGAACTATGAGTAACACAGTCCTCTTTGACATTTGAACTTCCTCAGAACATTGAATCGTAATGACACCTGCACTAAAAACAAGGTAGAAACAGCGCAACAAATGAAGCAGAACGCAGGTGAGGTATATTTTTAAACACTGAAGCGGTGTCTAATGGTGCGTTCACGTGCTATGGTAAATATGATATTTTCCACTTGTGAACTGGTATTTACCAGTGTGTTGCGTTCAAGTGCTTTTGTTGTCGTAATGTGGTAAAAAGATGGAGATACACACACAATTGCAATCTTGACATCGCAGCCTGTTCATTATGCTGCGTTCACACCAAACGCGAATAGAGCGTAATTTATCGCTATTTAGAGTTTTATTTATTTTTATAACGTGTATTCTCCGTGTAAATTCGTGCACCGTACCGTGCCGTTTCGATCCAATACGAATGTACCGTTCCACCCCTAGCTAACAGCAGCAAAAAAGGTTTGGTTTTGTACAGTGCTTACCATTCAACACTCTCGCGATGCTCTCCGCCATTTTGAAAAGATCAAAGGTTATCTCATCTCGGCAACTCGGGCATCAAAATATTCTACGAGTTGCCCAGTGGAAAATACCACATGAGGGGGTGTTCATGTGCATTTTCCACGTCGGCTTTTGGTATTTACCATAATTACCATAGCACGTGAACGCACCATAAAATATGTCAGTCCTGCGCGAGACTTGAATGAAACCAGAAGATGCGCCGCAGTCAAGGATGTCTGTCTAGCACGAGATTACATCAGAAATCTATCGAAACAGGCATGTGCAAAAATACATTCGGTGTGAATATCCCTTGCAATCTCTCAAAAGTTTATATCTGTGTTGCCATGTCAAGTGCTTCAGTTGGTATGGATGCATTTGTCTTGTTATCTACATTTGTCTTAAGCTTGTGGTAATGGCGATATTTCCATTTAGTTAAACAGCCACTCTTTCCGACTCAACGTAGTGGCGCGAGCTCACGCACGCAGAAATATTGCCAATGCGTTTAAAGGGGCAGTGATGAATTAGAAAACAAATGTTATCATTAGACATACAATTTATATTTTTAAATATTGTTTTTAGGGCTGTCAAAAATAGCGCGTTAACTACGTTAATTAGTTGTTTGTTGTTAATTACGTCAATTTTTTTAATGCATTTCACGCATGCGCAGTGTGACAAATTATTCAGGTCAGGAAAGTGGTTGGGAGTTAGAGGCGAGATGGAGCAAGGTGAGCAAAGTGGGCCTATTGACGGATTCAAATATAAAAAGAATGATGATGGTACAGTTAACAAGTACAAGGTTATTTGCAAGATTTGTAACAAGGAGTTTCAATTTCACCGGAGCTGTTCAAGCTTGAGGTACCATGTCAACGCCAAACAGCGTTTGCTGGGCCGTCAGGTTCAGCAAGTGGTTTGCGCCAGACCACGCTGAATGTTCGCAGGCCATTAACAAAATCAACCTCAGATAATTTGACCAACACAATAGCAAAATGGATTGCAAAGGATTGTAGCTCATTAGCATTGTAGAAGACTCAGGTTTCCTTGATGTTTTGCAAGTGGCGTCTCAAGACTCATCCTATAAGCCACCGTCAAGAGCCACAGTTATGATGAAAACGAAAAAGAAAAAAGGAAAGAGGTCTTGGCTCAAGTAAATCATATCGCCCTGACAGGAGACCATTGGACATCAGTGAGTAACAACAATTACCTCGGAGTAACTGCACATTTCATCAGTGACACGTGGGAACTGAAGTCTTTTGCGTTGACTATATTAAAAACTGAGGAGCGTCATTTTGCGGAGGCTTGTAAAGAACAGTTCCTGTCTGTTGCACGTAAGTGGGACATCAAGGGCAAGACGACAACCATTGGGACTGACAGTGCACGCAACATGGTTGCCGCAATTCGACTTACACGCTATGAACACATGAACTGTGTCGCTCGCATGGTGCAGAGAAGTGTCACAGTGAGTCTTGCTGACAGCGGCTTTGTAAATGCTTTGGCCAAGGCTCGCAAAGTTGTCGGTCATTTTAAGCACAGCCCAGCAAATGCTGCGGAGCTTCAAGCACAACAAGTCAGCCTGGGAAAGAAGCAAGAGCCATTGATCCAGGATGTTCCAACACGTTGGAATTCGACGCTGGAAATGGTCAAGCGCGTGAGCAGAAATAAAGAGGCTGTCATCGCAGCCCTGGACAATCAGGAGCACAAACTCGTTTTGCCGACCGCAGCAGAGTGGGATAAACTGCAGAGGCTGGAGACACTTCTAGAGCCATGCAGGTAAATCAGTCTGTAACTTATCAAATAACATTGCTTTGATTATTTTCTGGAATGAATTAAACCAAGTCAAATATCAATAACATGTATGTAAAAAATGATAATAATAATAATAATGATAATAATAATAATAATAATAATATGTTGATAACCACTGTTCTAATAATACACTGTCTCTGTGTGCATGTGTGTGTTTGTGTGCGTAGGTATGTAACTGAGCTCCTGGGTGGAGAGGCCTATGTCTCCTGTTCTGTGGTACTACCTTCTCTCTGCCACTTGCGTCTCAAGATGGAAGCCTGTGATGAGGACCCTGCATATGTGGTGAGATTCAAGACCAAGTTCAAGGAGGACCTAGCATCCCGTCAAGAACAGCTCAACAATGCATGGCTCCAGATTGCTACAGTTTTGGATCCTCGTTTCAAAGACTTGAAATCCCTGCCCAAGACAGACAGGGAAAAGGTGTGGACCACACTTGAAGGGATGCTGCAACAAGAATCACCCAGAAGGTCTTCACAGACACATGATGATGGGCCACCCAGGAAGAAAATCAGCCTTCTGCAAATGGGCTCAGATTCAGAATCAGAAGATGAAGAGGTCCAACCTGCCATACAGAGGTACAGAGCAGAGCCCACCATTAAATTGGAGGACTGCCCCTTGAGGTGGTGGGCATCTCATTCAGGAGCCCATGAGAAGCTGGCCTCACTAGCTCACAAATATCTAGCCACTCCTGCAACCACTGTTCCCTGTGAACGACTTTTCTCAGTTGCAGGTCACATTGTGAACAAGAAAAGGTCAGCTTTACTTTCAGAAAATGTGAACAAGTTAGTTTGCCTCAGCAACTGGCTGAAAGATGATGAAGCTCAGTAGATTTGAAAGGTGATGTTCAAACAAAAAGACCAGTTTCAGTGCAACATGTTATAGTAGTTAGCAACTGGATTTTTGAGCAACTGGATTAAAGAATGGAGGAAAAGGTAAAAGATTGTTCTTTGGTTTGATTTAAAAGTTTTATTGAAAATGTTTTTTTCCACATAAAAACGCAACAGGTGACTCAAATTGTGCAAAAATGTGGTAGGCCACTGTTATGATTTGACTACATTTATTGCTTTCTGTTCAATTGAATACTGTAAATTGTACATCCTGGTTAAGAGGAATGCCAAAGAGGAAGCGATGGGACATTACAAAGACAAATATTATGGTATGTAGTATGTTTCAGCTGGATTTAAACCACCATTATTTGGCTGTGTTAATAAACAGACATAATATGAAAATTATGTATCTGTGTCCTGTTATTTATCTTTTGGTATGCATTTCAGAAAAAAAAATGGTTAGGATTCAGGTGTAATTGCAAATAGTGATTAATCCTGATTAATCCACTGAAAATTCTGATTAATTTGATTAAAAATTTTAATCATTTGACAGCCCTAATTGTTTTATATAGAATTGTTGAATGTCTATACAGTATGTAACGCAAGTACATCATAAGTAACTGTAATTAAATTACTAAAAAAATGAAGAGAAATCAATTCACTTTTTCAAGGAAACATTATTGGATTATGCGTTACACCCAACACTGTTGAGAAATTTCTTATTTATTCCTCTCTTTTTCTTTTCATAAAAAGCTTTTAAGTGATTACAAACAAAATGAAAAGAAAATGATGCTAAAAAGAAACAACAAAAGGATTATAATTTAAAGACTACATTATTATTGCAGAATATAGATTAAACAATACAAAAGTGTCTGTAGAAGTCAATTTATTGTTTTTTATGAGCGTATAAATACAATAATTCCTACATGACTCGAAGGCAGCATGACATTTGGTCAAATGTAGAACATGTGCTGTCTTCTAGTATATAAGAGTTAAAAAAACAAGTAGTTTTTCATGAGTATCACAAAGTGTGTGTTTGAGTCATTTTCGAAGTTTACTCTTCATATTGTCATGAAGTATTAGAGCTCAGTCCGCACTATTTGCTACTTGCGGCAATGTTCTCAAATGACCTCTATTTGACTTTCATTAAGCAGTTTCAATCACCAGCTGTCCTCGGCCTGTGGGACCAGAAAATATATTATAAATATTTAGCATTTTATAATATAAGAGGATTCATTTCAGTAATTTCGAGTGAATATTGTTCCTCCAAGGAGTTGTAGCCTTGAAATCTTTATTGTCTCATTATTTTTATTATATTAAGTTTATTAGAAGCAATATTAAAGTGCAGACAGTATGGAATTACAAGAGGTTTTCCTCTCTCTAGTTTGACAGCTTTACTGAGGAACCATTTTTTAACACAGGGCTGTGAATCTGATTTGAGAATTTCTTAGGATGTATTTATTTCCATTAGGTTACAGTAGTTTTACATTAAGGACCCTAGTTGAGCATAATGCTAAGCTATAAGCTATATGTACGAAGTCAGTGGGCATGGCTAAGGAGGTTTTATTTTTTCGTGCTGTGATTACGTATATGCTAAGTCTAGGTTTTATGGGTTGGAAAAATTATGGTTTGATTAAAGGCTGAAGTATACTTCAGTTTTCCGCGTGCCACTAGATCTCACACATTAGCTACATTTTGGGCCAAATGAGGGCGTGCTAGTGGGAGCAAGGGCCAGTTGAGTGTTGCTGATTCAGGCCAGAGAACTCAGCACAAAAATACTAATTTCCCAATCTTTCATATCTAGCTATCAGCTTACCTCAACAAATCAACGTGGAATGGACAATCGTCAGTACTGGACAGTAGATGAAATCAGGGCTTATCTGAATATTTGGGCTGATGAAAATCTGCAATGTCAGATCAATGGCACCTGTCGAAACGAAGACATGATTTAGTATATTGTCGCCAAACTAAGTTTTGTATGCAGCCCACAACGATACAGGTTCGGAAAAAAAAAAAGATTGCGGGCACAATAAAAATCTGTGTTCATTTCAAGGGCTAGCTATTCTAGCTATTGGCCCCGGCTGACCAGTTGATAGCCCTGGCACTCACTGGCCCGATAGTCTGCGTCTGCACACATCGTCTGTGCATGCGCCTGCTGTTGACATGTCGCAAAGCAGTCATAGGGCATAACTCCTACAAAATCTCCTAGAGATATCACATTTGGCAGGATGGTCCCAAATCCCCCACCCCAACAACTCAGGTACACACATCCATCCTAGGTGGTGCTATTATACACACTGTCAAGCTTTTGCTAATATCTTTGCATCTGTGTGGGCTAGAATAATAAAATAAAATATTATTTTCCTCTGATTTATGCCCGCTGCTAGTTTTAGCCTTCATGTTGTGTGCAATATTTGAGCGCTACTCACGAACAACATCTCAGATGTAGATGCTCAATAGTTTGGGTCACTTATATGCATTTAGAATGGCACCAGAGGTGCATTTGACCAGAATTTGAATAAGAAGCGAATTAAACTACTGTGAACTTGCCTACAAACAGACACATGCAGAACTTCCTGGAGAGATCAGAATGTCAAAATAAAAGTGTGTTTTTAAAAGTTATAGGTGTCACAGAGAGACTCACGGATGCAAGTTGAATGGGTTCCAAAAAATAACTGTGTGAATGAAAAGTGAACTGATATCTTACAACTAAATTGAACAAAAAAGAGTTCTGAATCCTTTAAAGACCAGATGCAAGTTACAAATTTGCAAAAAAAATAAAAAATGTCTTTTCTACTGATGACTTATATTTGAATTACTGTTTTGCTGCTACATTATCCAGTATACTAGTTAATAATAAAAGTGTTTCTTAATAAACTATACATTTATATTGAAATAATGTGTAGTTAGAGGTTTGTGTTTCTTTACATATTAAAGAGTACTCCCATTTAGTTCCACACAATAATGTAAAGATATTCTAAACTGATTATGCAAAAAAACAACACTGGTGTCGGATCGGGATTGGTATCGGCCGATACTGAGATTTCCAATATCAGAATCGGAAGAGAAAAAGTGGTATCGGTGCATCACTATTTTGAACACTTTCTAGAACATTTAGAAGATATTTTTTGGCTGTGGCCCAATTCTGTTATCATCCCACATCCTCTTAGCGATTGGAATACAAATTATTTTGGTAACTTTTTGTTATGAGTGGCTCTAGATGAAACATGCAACATTTTGTGCATGTCGGAACAAAAGACTAAGATAAGTTTGAAAAGGTGTGGATGGAATACCTACAAAGTAACTAGAGTGCTAGTTAGGTAATGAAGTAGAGTAATGAAATTACTTTGCCCCTGACACGTCTGTTCTTTCAAGTTTGTCAATTTTGGTAATTCTCTCATTTTGATCTGGGACCACAAAATATTTGGACCCCAATAATTGTCTCTTGCGGCTATATTATCATAGTATTTATAAGCCACATCAAATGCAACAAAATTTCGCTGCCCAACATTATTAAGATCGTATTTACAGTATATTAGATCTCCATTTTGTGCTGACACATTAACCTCCATAGACCCCCGTGTGACTTCTGTGTATATTTTCCATTTCATTTTTTGATTTGTAACTAGTTGCACCTAATAAACAAGCAACAACAAAATGGAGCAAATAGTTTTCTTAAAATTGAAATTGAAAGAAATACCAAGCTATAGAAAGTCAGTATTTTTTTCATCAAATAGTTTATTATGTGTCCAGGAGTGTTGGTTATTCATGTTTTTTAAATGCAACAGACATCACAGCTGATTTCAGGCTGCAAATGTGCTTTTAGGAGCGAATGCATTTAACTGCATAGGAAAGCTATAGGATGCACCCTTGCTCCTTATTTAGTAAATGACTTAACCTCAAGTGTTCTGTCTGTCTGCACTGGTCTCAGAACAGATTGAAAGGCACCTTATTTTCATCCTAACTCTCTGAAAGCAAACAAGCTTTTGGATGAATACATTTATTGTCAATGTGAACATGTTGAACATTCAAGTCAAGTCATTTTTATTTGTATAGTGCTTTTCAAAACCCACATCATTTAAAATCAGCTTTATAGAAATTATGCATTAAAGGGCACCTATTATGCCCCTTTTCACAAGATGTCATTTAAATCTTTGGTGTCCCCAGAATGTGTCTGTGAGTTTTCAGCTCAAAAAACTCTACACATCTTTTACTATACCATGTTGAAAATGCCAGTTTTTGGGTGGGAATAAAAATGAGCTTTACATGGAAAAAAACAAACATTAAATGCAAATGAGCTGGTGCTCCCCACCCCTTATCCAGAATAGGGTGGAGTTTTGACATCTATGCTTCAGAATACTAGACATCATAAGCAATATGACTGAGAGCGAAATAGTAGTGTTCAGTCCTATATGTTTGAACCGGAGTCAGACACTGATGAGGGCGAGACTCCGTCAGAAGTAACAACTTTGAGAATGAACCAGGAAGTTTCAGAATGGTTAATTGATACATTTATTTATTTTTTGTATAGTTTTTTCAGTGGTTTTTGAACCATGGATGAGCAACACACACACACAAATACTGTTACAACATTTGCTATGCGCTATAAGGAAACAACACACACAAACAAACATTTGTGTCGGCAGTGTCCGTCAACAGTCGTGGCCAGAGCCTGTACATAGTGACGTAACTTTGTACAGAATCTGCAAATGGCTTGTTCTGAGACATTGCTTATGATTAATGGGGATTAAAAAAAAAGGACTGGGTGGATTTTATCATTATAGGGTGGTTGTGTACACACACTACCAACACACATTTATGTTTAAACCATGCAAAAGTGAATTTAGCATAATAGGTCCCCTTTAACATAAAATTAAACTGTACTATCTATAAAGTCTTAGAGTGATCATAGTGTAGTTTGATTAAATATGATTGTGAATTGTGTATACAAATTAAATAATTAAATAATAATTGTATTTATAACCCCAGTGAGCGAGCTGTAGGCGACTGTGGCAAGGGAACACAAAACTCCATAAGATGTTGGTTAATGGAGAAAAATAAACTTGGGAGAAACCAGGCTCACTGTGGGAGCCAGGTCCCCTCTGGCTAACATCATGAATATAATGCCAATATTAGTTATTTGTGAGTAAACATATAGGAATACATGTGCTAATGTTCATGAATTGCACCTTATTGTACTGTATTAACAATCAAAAATCTAACAAAATTTTGTTTAAAATGAAGCAAAATGACCTACAGATTTGTTACTGTGAAAAGTTATTAAAAATAACTTACATGTTTTTGGAGCATCTGTCACCTCCTGGCATCCCCAGCAGAATTACCTTGCCGGAAGTGAAACTGATCTATGAGGGCGCAGTCCAGGATGTCCCAATCCAGGACACAACATCTCTTCTGCGATCCATAACACACCCAGTCAACCAGGTACTGGAACCCTTTGTCCCTTTACCTGACGTCGATCAGTCTCCTGACTGTGTATGCCGAGAGCCCTTAATAAGACATGGAGGAGTTGGGACGGGTGTGTCGTGGTGTAAATTAGAATGTAAAACAGGCTATATTTTGGAGATTTGAAAAACAGAGTGAACACGCTTGAGGTGACTAATGACCTTGACGATGGGAAACAGCCCGGTTAACTTGGGACCCAGCTTACGTGAGGGGAGCCAGAGCGGAATGTCCTTAGAGGACATACAAACCTTCTGCCCGCACATGCCTTGAAAGCCACAAGAGAAGCCCTCATATAGACCGGCGCTCATTTTAAGAGGTACTTAGACCGGTGCTTGCCCGCCGACCTCTTAAAATGAGCGCCGGTCTATATGAGGGCTTCTCTTGTGGCTTTCAAGGTGCGTCAGCACCTTTGAATGAAGGTGGGGGCGGACGGGACCTTTACGTCGAGTTCTTGTGCGTGGAACAGAGAGGGGTTGCAACCTGCACTGGAAGGGTGATAACCCTGTACACGGCAACTGCAAGGTGTTGTAGGCATGCTCAACCCAGACTAAATGATCGCACCAAGGAGAGGGATTATGGGAGGCCACACAGAGCAGGGTTTTTTTCAGTTCCTGATTCACCCGCTCCACTTGCCCAATTGTCTGGGTTTGAAACGCATCTAACCCTAATGCTCAGCTGGCGACAGAAATCTGCCCAAAACGTGAGTCAAATTGGGGGCCTCTTTCAGAAACCACATCGACTGAGAGGCCATGAATGCGGAAGATGTGGTTAATGACTGCTGTCTCCCTCGCTGAATGTAATTTTTGGAGGGGAATGAATTGAGCTGCTTTCGAAAACCGGTCCACTACAGACAAAATGAATGTGTTGCCATGGGAGGGGGAGACCAGTTATGAAATCCATGGCTATGTGTGACCCAGGGTCAGATAGCGATTGGACAGTGGTTGGAGGAGCCCAGCCAGGGGTTCAAAGGAAATCGTATTAGTCGCACATACTGGGCAAGCAGCTACAATTTGACATACGTCCTGAGCTAGCAATGGCTATCAGAATCGCTGTCTAATGAGGATCTGAGTGCGAGTTGCACCTGGATGACAAGCGACGTTGGACCCCACATGAGTGACCCTACTGTAGGAAGTGCATCTGAACTGATCACGGAACAAATAACTGCCCTGCTGGGTATGTAGTGGGGGCGCAGTGTTTCATAGTGCAGCATGGATTTTAGCCTCCTCCTTCCAGGATACCATGCCCACCACGCGAGTGGCGGGTAGAATGGTATCCTGTGGGATGGTGGAGGTCTCGACCTCAAAACATAAAACATCGAGACAAAGAGTCGGGCTTGACATTGTTAGAGCCGGGCAATACGAAAGGACAAAATTAAAATGAGTGCCCAGCGAGCCTGTCTAGATTCGAGGCGTTTAGCGCTACAGATGTTCTCTAGGTTCTTATGATTAGTCCAGACCACGAAGGTACCCTCGAATCTTCCACTTATCCCCCTTCCTAATTTGGGAAAGGTGATAAGCATTGTGTAAGAGTTTGAAAGCTAAGGACATCAATGGCAAAGGATAATGTTTCTTTACCGTGATGTCATTCAGCCCCCGATAATCTATACAGGGTCCTAGCGAGCCATTCTTCTCCATTAAGAAGAACCCCAATACCTGTTCATGGCCTCCCTCTCAGGAGCTGCGAGCTAATACAGCTGTCCCTGAGGAGGCGAGGTGCCAGGAAGCAATTCAATCGCACTGTCACATGGGTGATAAGGAGGAAGGGTCATAGCATGGGATCGGCTGAACACTGCCCTCATGTCATGGTATGCCAACGGTACTCTGGATAAATCCACTGGTTCATCCTGCAACAAAATACAAGACTGGGCAGGGGAGACAAGAACAATGTTGGTTGACCAGTCTATGGGTGATTTGCATGTTACCAACCAAGGATGCCTCAACACTACCGGTGCAGATGGATCAGGTAAAATGATAACTGCCCTGTATGATTTACAGAGATGAAGGTGACCGGCTTGGTGGACTGGGTGATAATGGACAGGGGCGTGCCACTGAGGGTGTGGTCGGTGGTGGGTTCATACAACTGGACCATAGGAAGCCGCCATTTAGAAGTCAAGTCGAAATCCATAAAGTTCTCTTCGGCTCCGGAATCCACCCGGAGCCCATGTGACAGGTAGGTCCATACTGTAGCTGGGCCGGGAGAAGTGTCCGAAGTCAAGGAGTTTCTTTTAACCAGACAGGAAGAAGAGTGATGACCAGACCGGGCACAATAAAAGCATAGTCCATTAACGAGGTGTCGCTACTTCTCCCTATGTGAAATCTAATTTCTTCCGATTTGCTTGTGCTCGGTGTCTACCCGTGATTTCGGTGACCTGGCTGAAGAAGCAGACCGGGTAGGATGGCCAGCTGCCCGTATAGGTAGAGTGTGGCGGCAACAGTGCAGGGCCAGGTACCGATCAACTTGGATGGCCAGATCCACCAAATCGTCAAAGCGTGGTGGCATATCCAAAGAGTCGTCGGGAAAGCCCATGCAGAATCTGATCCCACATGGCGTTGTCATTCCACTCACAAGAAGCAGTCAGTGATCTCCTTGACAGTCTGTATAAGAACCTCGTCACCTCCCGACCTTGAGCCAAGTGATCAAATGCTCGGCGCAGCTCAGTAGAGAAAATGTGAATAAAAAAGCACAACAGGAATGTCTGTTGTCCCACATAGCAGTTCCCCATTCACCGGCCCCACACAAGCCCCCTTCATCGTCTCTGACGGGAAAGCCGAGGGCTGTAACATGAACATTGAACAGGGGACAGGGCACATTGTGAAAGGAATGTGCTACTGGATCCCTCTTCACCTGAAAACTGGGCTGGAAGGGGATATGTGCCTCTGAGTGTCCAGAACCATGGAACCGCTAGAGCCGATGAAGATGCTTCCTGAGTGGGGCCCAGTATTGGGAGGTAGGCGGAGTTGCTGCAGGACAGAGGTGAGATCAGCAAGCTGCGATGCCATCATCTCCAGAGCTCGGTTAGATGCTGATATTTGATCCTACTGACATCCGA
Organism: Moxostoma hubbsi; assembly: GCA_032164185.1. NCBI lineage: Eukaryota > Metazoa > Chordata > Actinopteri > Cypriniformes > Catostomidae > Moxostoma > Moxostoma hubbsi. The sequence continues at coordinate 37,662,887 of JAVLUX010000025.1, read as the reverse complement.
GTAAATATCCCTGCTGAGAGATGGCGGAGCGAAGAGTAGATTCCTCCACTAGGTCCATCTTAGCTAGATTGATCAGAAAGCGAGACAAAGAGACCCAAAAGCAGAGGAACAGTTCAAAGGATTTATTAACAATAAATATTAATTATCACTGTGCTGGTGAAGGCCAGTGGGAAGGGGGTCTTGGAGATGCTTGAGTCATGGTCGCGCAAGGGGCAGTCTGTGAAGAGCGTGTGCATTGTGGATGTCAGGATTAGATTTGTAGGAATTCTCAGTTGAAGCGTAGTGAGGTGCAGAGAACAATGCCCAACTGATTAAGGCAATCTTTCTCCTGACACGCGGGCAGAGACGAGGAATTCTCCGTTGAAGATAAGCTGACATGCTGCTAACTGGAAGGCAGACACACTCCCGACACATGGGCAGGGACGGGCAACCAAACAGATACACGAGATAGTGCCAACTAGGCAGACAGAGTGAGGTAAGTTACTTCACATCAAATAACAATCAAGCAAAGATACTGAGAACACGAAGGGCTTAAAAAGGGAGTAAATTAGAGGAGAAACAGGTGCTGCTAGCACGCTAATTAGTGGCATGATCAGCGTTCCCTCCGGAACAATCAATGTTCCCATGGAAACACTGATCATGCATGCTGACAGTGCCTGCGAGACATTAGGGAGATAAAATAAAACATTCAAAACAAACTGACAAACTCACCAGAGCCTTAAAAGTTTAACCCTTACATGACTCCTTTGAGTGTCCTGAACAGTATTCGATTATTGCAAAGTATTATGCATTGCGTAAATTGAATCCAAAAAAGCAAGTCCTCCCGTGAGCCTGCGGTGTCTCACGAGGTTAATGTGGCCAAGTGTAAATATGTAGAAATAAACTAATAAAAAATCAGACTGGGAACTGATAAATGGACATTGTTTTACTTAAAGCAATAAAGATGAAGAAACATGAAATGGAATTAGCAAAACATTTAACTTCTGTGATGTGACATATTTCACAAGTGATTAAAAATATTCAAGTGGAAATAATGTAGGGCAGGACTTAATAGCAAACATCAAGAATCCAATCGAATCCTGATGGTTAAAATTATGTTCTTGGCTAATATTATTTTTCCACACATGTGGTTACACTCAAGCGGTCAAGGTTTGGATGGTTTACATGGTCCAGTTAGCCCTGCTGGTTGATGCCATAATTATACTGCAGAAGAAGATTTTTTTCTTAAGAATAATGTGCAATGATGAATTGTGCACAATAAGACTTCATTAACAAAACGGGGTGTTAACCCCATTTTTGTTTTGGTTGAACTATGACTTTAATGTAATTAGCTTTTTGTCCAATGTTTTGAGTATTCTTCAGTAAGTAATTGATCTTTGTTCTTCTCTGCAGGTATCAGATAGTTGTGGAGATCATTCAGGCGACCACTATCAGTAGTATTCCAAATTTGAAGCGACAGAAAGGTAAAATGCCCTGACAATCATATCATTCTTTATTAAGGCTGTAAACTCTGGGTCACCACGTTTTTACCATTTCTTTAGTTAACTGTAATGACAAGCTTTTAAGGAAGCTCCTAAATCTTCTCTCATGTTCTGAACAATTTCTTTGGACTAATTCTGAGCTCCATTTTCATTTGCCTTCATGTTTTCCAATTTCCTTTAATGGAATCACATATCATATACTGTCAATACATCTTCATGATGGACCATCTAAGAACTAACTCCAGTAGTTAAGAAAGGGCATTACGCTAAATTGAGACTCTTATAGCAGCACGACAACACACACACACACACACACACACACACACACACACAAATACATAGCCTTATTTGCTTTGATCTTTCTTGCACTATTGTGAAGCTGTTCTTTCTGATAAGAGCGCCTGTAGTTCAGTCTAGCCGTGTGTCCGGTCTGTGATTGACAGGTGAGTAATTACAGTGAATTGCTGCTATTTAAGGTTTGGCGGATGTCACGTGAACCAGAAATGTGCCTTTATTACAGATGAATGCTGCTTTGAATGCCAAATAAATGACAATACATTTGCATAGATTGTATGGTGCCCATTTCTATTATAACCCTAATCACATAGTGTTATATTATGCTAGCAGCCAGAATGAAAGTACAGTGGTGGCTTGTGTGTGTTCTGTGGGTCTCATTCACAGATGCTTATTTGTCACAGTTTGCAGAGATGAGGACCCATGTGCAGAATTCAAAACAAAACTACTTTATTAACAAACAAAACTCCCACAAGGGGGGGAAACATAATCCACCCCGTAAGTGATAAAGTAATCCAGGAACTGAGGCAGTGGAAGACAAGGAACCAGCACAGACTGGACTATGCTATGGGAACAGGGATTCCGGATGGACTGGAACACAGAGAACAGATACAGGACATACTAGAGAACAAGATGAACAGGCACTGGACAGCAAACACGCGGAGACTAAAATAGGGAGAGAAATCAAGCGGGTTAATATAGGGCAGGTGTTACTATTATAACAATAATGAGCAAACATGGTGGTGGGGTGTGACGTAAAACAGAAGATGTGGCAGATGTGGCGATACAGAAACAATAACAAAGCTGCGTGTTCTCACAAGAAGGCCAAAATTTTGTTTGGCATTAGCGAACATCGCCAAGACAACAAGGCGATATACACTCATGCCAATCGACAAACAAGACGAAACAGGACACTTGTGTGAGAGTTCGGCCACACAAACATCCGATACCTTACCGAAGTGACCGAACCCCAGCACAACATGAAGACAGTTCGCAACCAAGGCGTGCGGCGCATAGTAAGCGCAACGCGTGCCCACGGACACGAGAGACAGACACAAAGACCGACATAGATGACTGACACAAGTGCATGCAGCCAAGATGACACAAGCGCGATCCACCCACGTCATAACAGATGGACAAGGAGTATGAATGCCTGGGTCCCAACACAGACCAACACAGATCTAGACTGTTAGTCAGGACTCAGAAACCACACTACAGACATGAAACACAACAGACTGAAGAGCATGCGGTATAAATAGTTATAGCATGCGGTATAGCACTCATCTGTGACAGTTCCACTGTATAACTTAAGAAATGTGAACACAACAATCATAATGGAAATAGGTAACATACAGATGGAATAATCATGAGTCATAATGTTAGAAAAGTCTCAACTCGTAAAATACAATAAGCACATTACTTTCACCCACAAACTAGTGTTTTTAGCCATTTCGAGCCACTCTGTGAGATTATTTCAAGATAAATGTTCCACAGTGCTGTTCTGTAAGGAACGATGCACTGTTCTATCCACATTCTGTTGATGTTTCATGAAGTAATAAGTGAAACGATTGCCCCCAAGTAAGACGCATACATGTATTTGCAACGTTTTTATTTATTGCCTCATGAAACTGCTTAGACTACTGCTTAGAAGCTCTACTTTATAATGCATTTAAGCATTACGACCAAAACTGAACAAGTGCTTTGAAATTTGCAGACAAATCAGAAGTGTTCCATTTTGACATTCTATAAAAAAAAATGTTGCACTGTGCATGTTATTGCAATCGGTAAAAACATCAAACTGATCAAATAGTCATGTATCATATGTTGTTGGAAAGCTCTCAAAGAGTTGAATACAACCAGCCTATATGTTTTACTTACAGACTTTAAATACAGAATATTGTGAGTAATAGCTAAGTATATGTCTTTGACATTTATGTTGGTGTTGTTCATATACCATTATTTAAAGAAGGCGATTATCTTTCAAACAAGGCATACACAAGGCAATCGGATGCATAGACAGTGTTTCCCCAAGTTTTTTTTTCAGCAGCGGTGCTGTTGTGCACGTGTGCACGTGCCCGCAACCCCAGATCCATATTAATGTGTGTGGTGGAGGAATTGTTTAAAACAGCGGTGTCAAACTCAATTTTAGGGTTTATTTGTGCTCTCAAGGGGCCGGTTGATAATGTGGTACCAGCACCTGCTTTGTAGCACCCATGCAAATAATATTACATGTTATGTGCACATTTGACAGTAACATTGATTCTGAGGTTGGGATGCAGATGAAAATGATGATATTAACAACAGTAACATCTGTGGACAAAACGAACCATTCTGACAGTGTGATTACAGTTGGGTCTTCTTTACAGACTCCTTCATCAAGCTACTACTGATTAAACTACTGATTAAACTAGTCATTTCTTGGAATTTATGAAGGAAAAAAAAAAAACAATCATTTTCCTATTATCAGAGATTATTACAAGAGAACACTCTAGTCCAGAGGTTTTCAATTGATGAGGCGCGCCTCCCCTGGGGGGCACCAGAGAGTCCCAGGGGAGGCGCAGTGCGGGGAAAAAACATAACGGTTCACATCTGTACACATCTGTCCTGCTAGCTTGCATGTTAAAGTGTGTGTTATGCATAAGTGTGTTGCAAAATGGATCACTTTGTAGTGTCTACAATACAAAACTCTACAGGAGAGGAGGTAGATTCTGGGCCAAGAAAAAAACAGGAAGTATGATCACGAATATATAAAGTTGGTATTTTCGTGGACCGGTCTTGATGGTGCGCTGCTGCCACAGTGTGTTATTTGCAAAGAGGTGCTAGCAAATGATCGTAAATGAGCCCCTTTAAGCTCCGGCGTCACATTGAGGCCAAGCACTCTAGTCTGATGGCCAAGCCACTGGAATTTTTTGACAGAGAGTAATCCAGACTTTTAGCACTGTTAATGCTAAGGCGAGCATCATATCGTGTTGCTTTACCTATAGGACCAAATTTCCCCACCTCTCTCGAAAGGCTATGAAAGTCATCATCCCCTTCACCTCCACTTATGTGAGTGCGGGTTTTCCGCTTTGACCCTTCTTAAAAGCAAAAACCGATCAAGATGCAGGTGGATGACGATTTACGTTTATTCCTTACTACCGTGCAGCCCCGCATCGATCACCTGTGCGGATCAAAAAGTCGGACTCATTGCTCCCACTGATGTAGGGGCGATGAAAACGAAGAGGCAAAATCGGCAATAACGTAGGCCTATATGGAAATAATTTTTCCGCATTTGATACGGTTACGAAACAGTGTTGTCCATCTTACTGATGTTGTTTGATGTCTGATGTTGATGTTTTCAAAGTTTAATTGGCTTAAGTAGCCTAAAATCTCTTTTGAAAATGGCTGTCATCAAGTTCTCTAAGGGGAGGCTCACTTTCACCCAATTTGAAAACTCCTGCTCTAGTCCATAATGATTCTGAAAATGTTCCATCGTTCTTCCATAATATCCATAGTTATTTGTAATAAGTTTGTGGTAACCATTAGTAAAACCATGCATGGCTCCTAGTAATTATGGTTCTATATAAAGAACTTTGGCATTTTTGTAATGTAAAAAGCAGTCTGAATATATTTAGAATAATTTTCTGCCACAACTACAATAATTAATACAGTAAAATGAGTGTTATTACAGTAAATCCCTGGTACATTTGTGTAAGTGTTGTGACCTGAGAATTGAAAAACCTTCTAATTTATGAGTTCTCCTGTTTCTTTGTCATTGCCATTTAGAATGCTTGTTTAAACTAGTTTCATCATAAGACAATTCTGTACTGCATTAAAACAGGTTTTGCAATACCTGCTGCACATCTTGCTGGTTCACAGGTGCATTTAAAATGGTCTGTCTGTGAATTACCGCACCTGCTCTGCACTCGTGCTGCTTTATCCATGATTCAGCAGTGTTGATAATTGACCCGTGTAGCGCTGTTTCATTCCGCTTTCAAAGTGAGCAAAATGCGCTCCAAAACATACAAATGACAGGGGAAGGGTCAATATTCACGACGGAAATGCTTACTGATTGGTCAGTGAGACATTACGATCCTCTGCCATCCTACATTTCAGAAGTGAGCTTGTGAGCCACTCAAACTGAAGCGAGTTTGACGTGTGTGTTATGCGGTGATGTTACTGGGAGTACGTGCACTTATTTGGGTGTGTGTGTGTGTCTCTCTTTCACAGTGTGCAAAGCACACAGCTGACTGGTGCTGGCAAGCATTATATTGTGTCAAGAATTTTAAACTAAACATGTGAAATCTCAACAGCGGTGCTCAATTAAATCTTTTTCAATTAAATTTTATTTGTATAGCCCCTTTCACAACACACATCATTTCAAAGCAGCTTTAAGATCCGGTATTAACAGAAGATAAAACTGTAATGTCTATAATGTTGATGAGTCATCATTGTGTAATTAGAAAAAAATACCACTGTTAATCACGTAAAAAACAAGTAATCTTTGAAGTCCATCCTGGATTAACTGCAGAAGTTCACATAGATACAATTGTCCTTGTTAACTGGCTGATGAAGGCTTTTGTTGGCAATTAATTGTTAGTCTATGTATTCCATTTCAAGATCGTTGTCCATCAATAGACCGAGGTGATGCAGGCAGAGATCAGGAATGTGAAACACAGTTCAACCTGGCCTGTAATTTCGGTGAGGTTTGGTGTGGTCCATCCTAAATCCAAGGTTCAGACAATGGCATATGAAGTATCCCATGTCTTATGGTTGGAGTTGGCATCAGTTCATCCTCTGAAGTCCATCATAATACACTGAAGTGATGTTTGGCTGGCACCGGCTGCATTTAGTCATCATCATTCAGTGACACGTAGCAGTGGAGTCCAACACGAAGCAGGAATGAAACTGAATCCAGCCGGTTCTGGTGACCTCAGGATAGGAGTCCCGAGGTTGAGACGGGGAAACAAATAAAATAATATAAGCATAGATGCAATTAAATTTTTTGCAGAGTTATAAATCATGATCAATGTTTGTGGTTTCTGGTTCCGGCTGACCAAACTAAAGCAGCCTAATTGTGGGTTGGAGGATAAATTAGGTGTATGCCTGTCTAAATAGATGAGTCTTTAGTCTAGACTTAAACTGAGGGAGTGTGTCTGCATCTCGAACAGTGTTATGGAGACTATTCCATAGTTTAGGAGCCAAATATGAAAAGGATCTTCCTCCTTTTGTGGATTTTGATATCCTAGGAACTATTAACAGGCCAGAATTTTGCGATCTTAATGAATGTGATGGAATATAGCGTGGTAGAAGATCACTTAAGTACTGTGCAGCTAGACCATTCAAAGCTTTGTACGTAGTTAACAGAATTTAAAAATGAATACGGAAAAGGGGCGTGGCTGTTTCACCTTGGCTGTCATTATCATTAACACCTCTCTCCTGAAAAGGCCAACAAAGAGCGTCAGTCAACAGAAAGAGAGGGACCAGAGAGAAACTCTTGCTGTGTGTGTACAACCCGATTGAGTGACACGTTTGTGTGTGATTATTTGGCCACTGATTTCCCTTTTTGTGAACAAAGCTGAAGAGTAATAAAATTCTTACGTGACTGTTTTTACCTCCAGACTCCCCCATTCACCCTGAGAATACTATTTCTGTGACAATTTATTTTATTTTGAAGTCCCTCTCGTCTTCACTTTCGGTGAATTGTGGCAAGTTATCATGTTTTTTTAACCCAATATACTGTACACACTCCCTAAACCACAATGACGGTGACTCTCAAAGCTAGACTACATAATTAAAGGCAAAGATTAAACGCACATGGGGTAAAAAGTCTAGGTCAAAATCTAAATCAAACCTTAAAATAAATAAAGTTTTGTGATTTTGAAAATGTTAATAAAACATACGTTGTGATGTAAAATGAAAAAGATATATTTAGGATTTAACAAAAGGTCCCCAAGAATATGACATCCTAATGATGTGGTTGAGCTGAAGCAGTTCTGTAAAGAATGGAGCGAATAATTCCTTCTGAACGTTGTGCAGGTATAATCCGTAGCCTTAGAAAACACTTGGTTGACGTTATTGCTGCCAAAAGATGATCAACCAAATAAATCCTAGGGTTCACTTACTTTTTCCACATCACTGTGAATGTTTAATGGGATGTGTTCAATAAAGACATGAAATATTATAATAGTTTGTGTGTTGTTAGCTTAAGCATGTTGTTTGACTATACTTTGAAGATGAGATCACATATGACCAATTAATGCAGAAAACCAGCAAATTCCAAAGGGTTCACATACTTTTTCTTGCCACTGTATAAGCACTTTATTACATTTAGACTTTTGAAACACACCTTATAGGCCTAGGACATGCAGTACATAAATGGGGTGAAGGGAAGGGGGTCAGCATAGTGATTAACAAGATAAATTACAAATGGCTCTTCATGTAAAAAAGGTTACTGTCCCCTGCCCACAATATCATTGTGCAGAAAAGAATTATAAATAGTCTTCAATGGAATTAATGGAGGAACTAACCTCATTAATTAGAAGGGGGTGTCCACATACAGTTGAAGTCAGAAGTTTAGATACACTTAGGTTGAAGTTATTAAAACTCATTTTTAATCACTCTACAGAATTCATATTAGCAAACTATAGATTTGGCAAGTTGTTTAGCACATCTACTTTGTGCATGACAAGTCATCTTCCAACAATTGTTTACAGACAGATAGTTTCACTTTTAATTGACTATATCACAATTCTAGTGAGTCAGAAGTTTACATACACGAAGTTAACTGTGCCTTTTAAGAAGCTTTGAAAATTCCAGTAAATAATGTCAAGCCTTTAGACAATTAGCCAGTTAGCTTCTGATAGGAAGTGTACTGAATTGGAGGTGTATCTGTGGATGTATTTTAAGGCTTACCTTCAAACTCCGTGCATCTTTTCTTGACATCATGGGAAAATCTAAAGAAATCAGCCAAGACCTCAGAAACAATTTGTGGACCTCTACAAGTCTGGTTCATCCTTGGTAGCAATTTCCAAATGCCTGAAGGTACCACATTCATCTGTACAAACAATAGTACACAAGTATAAACACCATGGAACCATGCAGCCATCATACTGCTCAGGAAGGAGACGCATTCTGTCTCCTAGAGATGAACATAGTTTGGTGCAAAAAGTACAAATCAATCCCAGAACAACAGCAAAGGACCTTGTGAACATGCTGGAGGAAACAGGTAGACAAGTGTGTGTGTGTGTAATATATATATATACATACACACTCACCTAAAGGATTATTAGGAACACCAAGTGAAACTTGTATAATGTATACATTCATTCCACACAGACTGATATATTTCAAGTGTTCATTCCTTTTAATTTTGATGATTATAACTAATGAAAACCCCAAAATCAGTATCTCAGGAAATTAGAATATTGTGAAAAGGTTCAATATTGAAGACGCCTGGTGCCACACTCTAATCGGCTTATTAACTCAAAACACCTGCAAAGGCCTTTAAATGGTCTCTCAGTCTAGTTCTGTAGGCTACACAATCATGGGGAAGACTGCTGACTTGACAGCTGTCCAAAAGACGACCATTGACATCTTGCACAAGGAGGGCAAGACAAAAAAGGTCATTGCTAAAGAGGCTGACTGTTCACAGAGCTCTGTGTTCAAGCACATTAATAGAGAGGCGAAGCGAAGAAAAAGATGTGGTAGAAAAAAGTGTACAAGCAATAGGGATAACCGCACCCTGGAGAGGATTGTGAAACAAAACCCATTCAAAAATGTGGGGAAGATTCACAAAGAGTGGACTGCAGCTGGAGTCAGTGCTTCAAGAACCACCACGCACAGACATATGCAAGACATGGGTTTCAGCTGTCGCATTCCTTGTGTCAAGCCACTCTTGAACAAGACAGCGTCAGAAGCGTCTCGTCTGGGCTAAAGACAAAAAGGACTGGACTGCTGCTGAGTGGTCCCAAGTTATGTTCTCTGATGAAAGTAAATTTTGCATTTCCTTTGGAAATGTCCCAGAGCCTGGAGGAAGAGAGGAGAGGCACAGAATCCATGTTGCTTGAAGTCCAGTGTAAAGTTTCCACAGTCAGTGATGGTTTGGGGTGCCATGTCATCTGATGGTGTTGGTCCACTGTGTTTTCTGAGGTCCATGGTCAACTCAGCCATCTACCAGGAAGTTTTAGAGCACTTCATGCTTCCTGCTGCTGACCAATTTTATGGAGATGCAGATTTCATTTTCCAACAGGACTTGGCACCTGCACACAGTGCCAAAGCTACCAGTACCTGGTTTAAGGACCATGGTATCCCTGTTCTTAATTGGCCAGCAAACACAACTGACCTTAACCCTATAGAAAATCTATGGGGTATTGTGAAGAGGAAGATGCGATATGCCAGACCCAACAATGCAGAAGAGCTGAAGGCCACTATCAGAGCAACCTGGGCTCTCATAACACCTGAGCAGTGCCACAGACTGATCTACTCCATGCCACGCCGCATTGCTGCAGTAATTCAGGCAAAAGGAGCCCCAACTAAGTATTGAGTGCTGTACATGCTCATACTTTTCATGTCCATACTTTTCAGTTGGCCAACATTTCTAAAAATCCTTTTGTTGTATTTGTCTTAAGTAATATTCTAATTTTCTGAGATACTGATTTTGGGGTTTTCATTAGTTGTCAGTTATAATCATCAAAATTAAAAGGAATGAACACTTGAAATATATCAGTCTGTGTGGAATGAATGTATACATTATACAAGTTTCACTTTTTGAATGGAATTCCTGAAATAAATCAACTTTTTGATGATATTCTAATTATATGACCAGCACCTGTATATATATATATATATACACACAGTTAAATCCTATATGGAGATAACCTGAAAGGCTGCTCTGCAAGGAAGAAGCCACTGCTCCAGAACCGGCATAAAAAAGCCAGACTACAGTTAGCAAGTGCACATGGGAACAAAGATCTTACTTTTTGGAGAAATGTCCTCTGGTCTAATGAAACAAAAATTAAACTGTTTGGCCATAATGACCATCATTATGTTTGGAGTAAAAAGGGTGAGGCTTGCAAGCCGAAGAACACCATCCCAACCGTGAAGCATGGGAGTGGCAGCATCAAATTGTGGGGTGCTTTGATGCAGGAGGGACTGGTGCACTTCACAAAATAGATGGCATCACGAGGAAGGGGTCTTCTAAATGGACAATGATTCCATGCATACCTCGAAAAGTTTTGCAAAATGGCTTAAGGGCAGCAAAGTGGCCATTGCATAGCCTTGACCGATAGAACATTTGTGGGCAGAACTGAAAAAGCATGTGTGAGCAAGGAGGCCTACAAGCCTGACTTACACCAGTTCTGTCTGGAGGAATGGGACAAAATTCCAGCAACTTATTGTGAGAAGCTTGTGGAAGGCTACCCAAAATATTTTACCTAAGTTAAACAATTTAAAGGCAATGCTACCAAACAAAGTGTGTGAAAACTTCTGACCCACTGGGAATGTGATGAAAGAAATAAAAGCTGAAATAAATCATTCTGCGTACTCCGGGTAGGGAAGGAGTTATTGCCCCAAGTGAAGGAGTTCAAGTATCTCTGGGTCTTGTTCACGAGTGAGGGGACAATGGAGCGGGAGGTTGGCCAGAGAATCGGGGCAGCGGGGGCGGTATTGCATTCGCTCTATCGCACCGTTGTCATGAAAAGAGAGCTGAGCCGGAAGGCAAAGCTCTTGATCTACCGGTCAATTTTTGTTCCTACCCTCACCTATGGTCATGAAGGTTGGGTCATGACCGAAAGAACTAGGTCGCGAGTACAAGCGGCCGAAATGTGCTTCCTCAGAAGGGTGGCGGGCTTCTCCCTTAGAGATAGGGTGAGGAGCTCAGTCATCCGCGAGGAGCTCGGTGTAGAGCCGCTGCTCCTTTGCGTGGAAAGGAGTCAGTTGAGGTGGTTTGGGCATCTGGTAAGGATGCCCCCTGGGCGCCTCCATAGGGAGATGTTTCAGGCACGTCCAGCTGGGAGGAGGCCTCGGGGAAGACCCAGGACTAGGTGGAGAGATTACATCTCCACACTGGCCTGGGAACGCCTCTGGGTCCCCCAGTCAGAGCTGGTTAATGTGGCTCGGGATAGGGAAGTTTGGGGCCCCCTGCTGGAGCTGCTGCCCCCGCGACCCGACTTCGGATAAGCGATTGAAGATGGATGGATGGATGGATGGATGGATAAATCATTCTCTCTACTATTATTCTGACATTTCACATTCTTAAAATAATGTTGTGATCCTAACTGACCTAAGACAGGAAATGTTTTCTATGATTAAATGTCAAGAACTGTGAAAAACTGAGTTTAACTGTATTTGGCTAATGTGTATGTACACTTCTGACTTCAACTTTACTTTTTGAAGGATAGTCCATGCTCAGCAGCTCACAAACTCAAGTAAAATTATAGATCTGCTTTGTTCTTTTAATGCTTAATCACTATATCACTCTTGGTAGATTTCAGTCATGTACGACTCAAAATGATTCAATGACTCACTTGTAGCACATAAGACGACATTGTGGCATCTGCATAAGTGGTCACTGAACTAATCAGTACCCTTTATTTTTGCAGCAAACTGTGTACAATTGTGCAGTTAAGTTGCCATACTTGAATCACTTAAATCGCTGGAATTTGTGCTTTTACCTTATTCTTAAAAAAATATATCTCTGGAACCCATGTTCATGGACCAGTAATTGTCTCACCTATTTCACCCCTCATGAGTTTGCATCCCTAAATAAATTAAAGATCGGTAACAGGTCAACAATACAATATTAGTAAAAATTTAGAAATGTATTTTACTTTAAGTGGCCTTGAGTGTTAGAAAGGCGCTATATAAATAAAATATATTATAATTATTATTTTAAAATTGAATGATATTATCTTGATATGATATTTTATATTGGAGAAAGAGGCCAAATAATGTAACTTCTTGAGTGCCACAATGCTGTTGAATGTTACATTGTTTTAATGGTGGAAAATCATTACTACTTCACAATGACGTTCTATTTGATCATATTAATATTATAAAATGTATTAATCTCGGTAATGTAATTTATGAAAATAAATAACGATAAAACTTCTATTTTTAAAAATGTGTTCGTATATTTGAAATTAACATTAAGATTAATAGAGTGGCAAGAAAAAGTATGTGAACCCTTTAGAATTACCTGCATTTATGTATAAAATTGATTTAAAACCTGGTTTGATCTTCATCTAAGTGCATATAAATGCAGACCATCTAAATTACAGTAATAAACAAACACAATCTGTTTTAACTACACACAAATTATTGAATTGTTTTTGTACATATTGAATACATCATTCAAACATTCACAGTGTAGGTTGGGAATAGTTAACCCCAAGCTAATGACATCAACGAAAGCTAATTAGAGTCAGGTGTTGGTGGAGTTGGCAAACCTGGCATCCATTTAATGAAACGAGATTGGAGGTGTGTGTTAGAGCTACTTTAACTTATAAACATTTTGAGTCTGCTGATGAAGAGCATGGATTTACAAGGTTTTGTTATATGTGATATAACTTTACCCAGATATGGTTAGTAAGTGGTTTTATCACTAAAATCATATTATCATGCATATTGTTTATATCTTTTGACTATAATTTAGAAACTAAAAGCATTTTGGCATTTATTGGCTTTCCCCATTTACTTCCATTGTAAGTGCTCTTACTATAACTGAATGTTTTTAAATAAAGGAGGGATGAGTCAAAAGATTCTGTTTACTTGTATGAATATAGAAGTTCAGACTAATTGTAAAGTGTTACCAGTAAGTGATTTGGTAACATGGTTGCTCACAAAATATGGAAATTAGTGTTTGATTATTGAACTAACTCGCAGTATTTTCTACAATTAATGTCAATTCATCAGATTACAGTATGTCAATTATAACGTTTTCATATGTCAGATTTGAATTTTTGGATACAGGTTGGAGTGTTTAAAACTAGATACTTCTAATGCATTGTTAATTTTATGTTCGCTTATGGTTTAGTTTTAGTAGTTGGATATTCATTTAGTTTAGAACATCTGTTCTCCTTACAAGGAACATGGGATTGGTTCCGCTATTGCTTTAAGAAAATAATTAGACTCTAATTAGCAGTTGTAAACAGATCTGTCTCTGTATTTTGTCAACTTCTCAAAAGTGGCATATATAGTACATGTTACAATGGCAGCTAATGAGCCATCTCTGGATATAAATGTGGAGGTTTACTTAAGTAAATCAGGTAGTTCATTACAAGAGCCAGACATGGATCAATGGAGATTGATAAAGCTAATTAATAAAGCCTTTGTTTCTGTGTTGGATTAATGAAACCGTTTTTAATGCACATGTTGGGAAGCATTTGTGCTATTTTAGTCCTCGCAATGAGTCAGGAGGTGGTTGTGTATTTGCCGTCATGTTTTCCATCTTTCGGACAGTAATGGGCAAATCTATAAATCTGCCTGCTGCTTCATCACAAAGACATGGCCGTCACAGGCATGAATGCAAGGAGAGCGGCTGTGAATGTCTCCGGTGTTTCCACCGGAAGAAGCAGAGTGCTGAGATGACCGCCAGTTTGTGATGATTGCTCATATTTTCATACTCAATCTGAGTGTTGGGAAATCAAGCTGAATGCTACAGGTGGCTCTTTCTGTTCAAACTTCACAGGTCAAAACTGTAAAAAATTATAAATACATTTCTGTGAGCTGCTTCATGATCAAAAATTCACATACAATTTCTTGATGTCTTTTGGACCAGTGGGCAGCAGCATGCAATGAATTGGCTGTTAAAACTTCTTCAATCGGGAATTCAGGAATGACTTGAATGGAATTGTTCAGGGATTGTAATCTGAAAATGAGGCTACTTATTTAAAATAAAGGTAATAATAAATAATAGTAAATAGATACATGAAATATGCTTGTTGCTGTATAATTTTACATTACTTCAAAATAATACTTAGTGTTTTTATTTTACTTTGTTAAATAAAATGTCTGTTAATGTGAGCATGCAAAATATTATAGTAATGCTTTGTTAATAGTGTACGTTTAAAGTAGGGCTGGGCGACATGGCTATAAAATTATCAATATATTTCGGCCCATTGACGATATTCAATATACGTATATCTCTATAATCTATTTGCTCTGAAATGGTTTAATGCAGGGGTTTTTTCCCCCATCAGTGGAACCATTTCATCCAAACAGCCATTGTTGACAAGTGGATTCAATATTAAAAGGCATTAAATAAAAATCTATTTATAAATAATGGCCTGTTTTTCTCTAAATGAACACAAGGGAGCATAAAACAATGATTCATTGATATGCACATTATAGTTCTATTTTCTATACCGTGATATACACAATATTGATTAATTTTATATCATTGTGAATATTGTGTATACTCAATATATCGCCAAGCTCAAGTTTAAATGTATTCCCTTTCAGAAATCTGATACATCACCATTTAAACTTTATTTTGAAAAATGTTACATATATAAAAATATCCTTTTTTTATTTTCTTTAAAATGTATATTAAAGCTTAAATGCACAAGTATGTGACTTTTGATTTCACTGGAAACCATACATGAACATGTATATGTATTTGACATGTATTGTTATATCAGATTTCTGTATGGGTTTCACCTGAAAACTGTTAACTTCAAATGGAACTGAAAAAACAACACTTACATCAGACAAAAAAACAAACAAACAAAATGATCCTGAGATGGCACTCTGTCACCTCATATTAAAAGGCCACCATACACAAATATAGTTACAGGGTTGACTATCTCTCTCTACATATATATTTCTCTATCTCTGCAGACAGTAAAGGGAAAGAGGCCGCTGCACTGAAGGCCGATCTTTTACGTGCCAGAAACATGAAGCGTTACATTAACCAGCTCACGGTGGCAAAGAAACAGTGCGAGAAACGGATCCGGCTCCTTGGGGGTCCAAACTACGAACAGCAGGAGGATGGAGCCCAGGACGAGGTGGATGGTTCTCAGGGCCAACGGGTACTAGAAGAAATTACATTCACACTATATTTTGAAAGTAAAGTGCAAGTTCCTTGCATGCAGAGAAAACCAATCCAACAGAGATAGACTAGATTTACCATGCCCCCCCAAAAATTCTGTTCACTCTTCTAAGAATGTGGTTTATTATTGTTGCCACCAGCTTTTTATACAGTAACCAGCCAGGCTGACAGATAAACTCAAATAAAACTAATATTTTTAAAGATTTTCTGAGGAAAACATAAGTGGTGCTTGCCTGGGCAAAACCCGCCATCACCATTAATATGGCAAGATCCTTGATACGCTAGATAATCCCTGTAAGACAAAGACAAAAATGCTCAGATTACTGCTTCTGTAAGTCACAAGTTGCCACAAAATCTATATCAGCTCTTACCTTAAGCTGTTTTATTCTCTCTTCATAACAAGCCATTTTCTATTGTCTGTAGGATTTCTTGTGTAAATTCTCCACAATTATGTCTCAGATGTCCAGAACAAAATTGTCCAGCTGAATAATAAACAAATCATTAACTTACAGTTGAAGTCAGAAGTGTACATACACATTAGCCAAATACATTTAAACTCAGTTTTTCACAGTTCTTGACATTTAATTCTATAAAACATTCCCTGTTTTAGGTCAGTTAGGATCACAACTTTATTTTAAGAATGTGAAATGTCAGAATAATAGTAGAGAATGATTTATTTCAGCTTTTATTTCTTTCATCACATTCCCAGTGGGTCAGAAGTTTACATACACTTTGTTTGGTAGCATTGCCTTTAAATTGTTTAATTTGGGTCAAACATTTTGGGTAGTCTTCCACAAGCTTCTCACAATAAGTTGCTGGAATTTTGTCCCATTATTCCAGACAGAACTGCTGTAACTGACTCAGGTTTGTAGGTCCCCTTGCTTGCACACGCTTTTTCAGTTCTGCCCATTTTGCCAAATCTTTTTTCCAAAAAGTAAGATCTTTGTCCCAATGTGCACTTGCAAACTGTTGTCTGGCTTTTTTGTGGTGGTTTTGGAGCAATGGCTTCTTCCTTGCTGAGTAACATTTCAGGATATGTCGATATAGCATCTTCACTTGGTCATTTGTTGTTGTTCAGGGATTGATTTTTTGGAATTTTCCAAGATGCTTTAAGGCACAGTTAACTTAGTGTATGTAAACTTCTAACTCTAACTTCTAACTAACAATTAAAAGTGAAACAACTTGTCTGTAAACAATTGTTGGAAGATGACTTGTCATGCACAAAGTAGAATCTATAGTTTGCTAATATGAAATCTGTGGAGTGATTAAAAATGAGTTTTAATCACTTCAACCTAAGTGTATCTAAACTTCTGACTTCAACTTTATATACTCCTCTACAGATGATGAAATATTATACAAAATTATAATAAATCACACAAGCTTTTAATCCACTCAGAGGCCAAGATAATCAATGAAACAATGGAGGTGCATGGCATCACAAAATAGACTGAATGTCATTGGAGGAGCTCATGGTGAGTGCTCAGCTGCATTAGAGGGCCACCAACAATTGGATCTGTATGTTGTGATTGAAGGTGATAGAGGAAAATGTCTTTTTCCTAGGATTTGCTGCCATCTAGTGGAATTAACACTTTTTTGGAAGGACGTAGATCAAACAGAGCCTGAATCACATGCTTTCAAAGACAGGATAAATACATGTATGTTCATCATAAGATTGTAAACATACAGTGCATCTGGAAAGTATTCACAGCACTTCTCTTTTTCCATATTTTGTTATGTTACAGCCTTATTCCAAAATGGCTTAAATTCATTATTTTCCTCAAAATTCTACAAACAATACCCCATAATGACAATGTGAAAGAAGTTTGTTGAAATCTTTACAAATTTATTAAAAATAAAAAACGAAAATAAATCACATGTACATAAGTATTCCAGCCTTTGCCATGACACTCAAAATGGAGCTCAGGTGCATCCTGTTTCCACTGATCATCCTTGAGATGTTTCTACAACCTGATTGGAGTCCACCTGTGGTAAATTCAGTTGATTGGACATGATTTGGAAAGGCACACACCTGTCTATATAAGGTCCCACAGTTAACAGTACATGTCACAGCACAAACCAAGCCATGAAGTCCAAGGGATTGTCTGTAGACCTCCGGGACAGGATTGTATTGAGTCACAGATCTGGGGAAGGTTACAGAAAAATGTCTTCAGCATTGAAGGTCCCAATGAGCACAGTGGCCTCCATCATAATTTTTTCCATCAGACTTGAACCCAATTGAACATCTCTGGAGAGATCTGAAAATGTGTGTGCACCGACGCTCCCCATCCAACCTGATGGAGCTTGAGAGGTCCTGCAAAGAAGAATGGGAGAAACTGCCCAAAAATAGGTGTGCCAAGCTTGTAGCATCATACACAAAAAGACTTGAGGATGTGATTGGTGCCAAAGGTGCTTCAACAAAGTTTTGAGCAAAGGCTGTGAAGTGTGTGTGTGTGTGTGTGTGTGTGTGTGTGTGTTTTAATAAATTTGCAAAGATTTCAAACTTCTTTCATGTTGTCATTATGGGGTAATGTTTGTGGAATTTTGAGGTAAATAATTAATCTAAGTGCTGTGAATACATTCCAGATGCACTGTATACAAAGTTATTTATGAACTTCTAATTTTTTTTTTTTTAGAGAATTTTTACTTTGTTTTCTGTGAAATGAGACCAATATTTTGTGATTAGTTCACTGTATTTGTGTAAGGTGAGCTTTTTAATTTGGGTGTGAAAAAATACAGGTGGCAGCCAAATTACACTGAAGAGGTTAAATAAAACATTCTTATTTTGGCTGCTTATTGTATTTGTTCATATAAAGAATTGACTTGGGATCTGTTACTGGTCAGCCATGAGTAGATTTAAGCATCCATTAAAGAATATCACTTATGCTATTATGAGTTTCTCTGCTAAATGGAGAAATGTGTAATGACCGGAGAGCCCTTCTCACCCTACAGTTGGTCATATGACAGACTGTTGTTGTTGAAGTAGCTCTAGGCTGTTCTGCTCCACACAGTCAGGACTGTCTCTGAATGTCTCTACAGGCCAAGCTGTAATGAACCCAGTGAAGAGCAGTCCCTGACATAAAGCTCAGTGAGTGTGTTGGTTTGTTAGTCACTAACAGGCCATATCTCCTGCTCTGCAGGCATTCTTAAAACAAACAGAACCCTCAGTGTTTTGAGTTCAACACCATAACCTCTTGGTTAAAGGAGCTTGTTCCCATTATCAGTGGACCTGAAATGCTACAGAATTTAGTGTACAAAAAGCAGAAATATGTGCTTTTTAAAATATGAGGAACAAACTCATCATCTGACGGCAGGTTAATGATACAGCCTTTTCAAGATTATTAATCTGCTGTGTAGTGTATTTTTTGTAATATGAAGTGTTTGTAATAATGAAAATGCAGTTTTTCATTTTTGTCTTGTCATCTCACAGATTCTTCAGTTTGAGGAGATCATGTCTAAGTCAGTGTACCGGGAGCATTTCCGTGTCTACATGGAGCGTGTGGATAAGAGAGCTCTGATCGGATTCTGGGAACTGGTGGAGATGCTCAAGTGTGCCAACAAGGTAAAAAAAAACAACAACACTCCAGCACAACCTTCAGCTCAACATTTCTGATCATATTAAAGCTGCTGTCATTGTCATGTCTTAATAAAGACTTTCCTGTACCACCATAATCTCATTGTATATCAGTATTGTTGCAAAATGTTTTTGCCTTTTTTATGTTGAAAAATAATGAAAACGAAATACAAACAATAAAAACTTTGATATAATTTACAAATTAGGAAAAGTAAAAGCAATATAAAGTAAAAGAGCCAACATCTTGGTTATGAGTGTAACCTTGGTTCCCTGAAAGTAGGCCACAAGAGGCTAAATGAGAGGCTTATGCTGTGGGAGCTCCTTCTAGGGGCGGTTAACTTGAAATCCTGTCCCTCACACCAATTTGATTGGCTAGTGTCGCTTAGTGCTCTGCCTTATGCTTGCGTCACCACAGGCATATAAACCAGAGCCCAGTGCCACACCATCAGAATTTTCAAACTGATGGGAGGAGTGTGTATCCCTCTTTCCCTTAACAGTGAAAAATTCAGTAGTGCAGCACATCTACGCAGTATCTCGTTCCCTCCTTTCAGGGTACCAAGGTTACACTCATAACCGAGAAGTTCCCTTTCAAGTTGGTCA
Source organism: Moxostoma hubbsi (assembly GCA_032164185.1). Classification (NCBI taxonomy): domain Eukaryota; kingdom Metazoa; phylum Chordata; class Actinopteri; order Cypriniformes; family Catostomidae; genus Moxostoma; species Moxostoma hubbsi. The sequence continues at coordinate 37,642,912 of JAVLUX010000025.1, read as the reverse complement.
CTTTGACGCTGCCAGCTATGAGAGCCTTGGCAATGATCACTAGTCAACAGGGAAGTAAAAAGGCTTTGCTATTACCACCCTTTTATTTTGAAAAATAGGAAGTGGAGAAGGACTGCAAGGAGCCAAGAGGACTGCAAGGAGTTCAAGGCGATTTATATGTTATGCAGTTTGTGCACCTATACTGTTGTCAAATGCCGGATGTCCTGCACGCAGGGCTCCCAGGCCTGTATTGGTCATATCTGTGGTGACAACTTTATGTCTGGCCATTTTGGCAAGGGTCACACATTGAGCTAGCAGCAACCAATCATCGTGAATATGTGAGGAGCCAGGGGCAATCCAAATGGTAGGACCTTGAACTGGAATGCATTCCCCTCAAAGGCAAATCTCAAGAATGGCCTGTGTCGAAAGACAAAATTCACCTGAAAGTATGCATTTTTCAGGTCTATTGACACAAACCAGTCCAGAGGGTGGACACGCGACAGTCTCTGCCTCCCGAGTTACCATCTTGAATGGAGACAAGGGCCTCAAGTTCAGTATGGGCCATAACCCAAGTTTTTTTGGGCTTTCAAAAAACAACATCTGTAAAAGCCTTTCTGTTCTTCGCATGTCAGTAAGTTTTGGCGAGGGGATTCTGTAACTCTAAGCATAGAATTTGCACTTCGCGAACTGAAGGAGGCCTTCTTTGGAGCTTGAGTAGACTGGTCAATGTGCATTCAACCTCACTTCATAGTGACGCAAACCAGAAGAGTTACCATCTTGAACGGAGACTTCCTATGTGTCCAATTTCAAGGGCCTTAAGTCCAGTATGTGCCTTAGCCCACTGCTCTTATTGCTGTTCAAAAAATAGCATTTGTAAAAGACCTTGTTCTTTTTTCTTTTTTTTTCAGTGCTACTGTGTCTGTCGGACATAGTGATATATCGCTCACAATGTGAAAAATATTTGCAAAACATTTATGTCTTTAAAAAGACTTTGTTTCTTCATAGGGCTCTTTCAGTATCTTAATACACTCTTATAAAGAGACACTATGTAAGTATTTTAAGGATACACCTTTTTTCAGAGCATGCAGAGTGAAGGAGTGGAGAACTGACTTGCTGACTGGGTGCAGATTAAAACAAAGAAGTATTGGTTTAGGGTTCCAGAGCACGAGAGATAACTACGCAACCCTGAAAGATGTGTGTTGCTGGGCTCTGGTTCATATGCCATGCTATGATGCAAGCATAAGGCTAATCAAATTGGTGTGATGGTAGATGGTTTCACGGTCACCGCCCCTAGGAGGGGCTCCCATGGTGTCAGCTAATGATGCAGCGTTATATTAAAAGGTTTTATTGATAAACTGCTATAAAAAACATCACTGCTTTGTCACTGTTTTTTAAATAACGAAAAAGTTATATTGTAAAAAAGACAATGAAAGCTGCGCAGTTTTGTTCAGGTTTTTTCTGCTGTTTTGTTGTATATTAAACTGAATTCACTTTTTGTCAGTAGGTCTAAATTGTGTTGCCAAAATACACAACGAAACATTTAATTAAAGGAAATGGCTTTTAAAATACCCCAAAATAAATGAATACATAAAATGTGATTAATGCTTTACAAAACAATATTAAAGCAATAGTTAATACAAAATTGAAAATTCTGACATCATTGGTGAGTAAATACATTTTCATACATTTTATTTGACGTATTTTTCTACATTACTAGTCATGTTGCTCTAAACCAGTATGTTATTTGTTTCATCCATGGAACGCAAAATTACATGGATGAGGGAGGGAGAGGATGATGACAGACAAGATCGAAATAATATAATCATGCCGATGCATAATTTACAGCTGTGCAAAACTAGCAATTATGAGTAGTGCTGTGTTGTGGACAGAACTCTCTTAGAGTCGGAAATGAATGAATCTTTTTTTGTTTTGTGTTTCTGGAGAGTTTAAGACAATGTAAACAAAGATGTCTGAAATGTTGTATAATAAAAGCATCTCAGGTTACGTATGTAACCTCCGTTCCCTGATGGAGAGAACGTGACGTCGTGTCGAAGAAGCAACACTAGCGCCGAACGCCGAATATGCCTCAAACTCTTGAGCGCCGAATATGCCTCTGGTCTATGAAAAAAGGCCAATGAGAAGTTGGCAGACAGTATTTGCATACCCCGCCCCGGACATAAGGGTATAAATGCCGGGAAATACGTCGAATACATTCAGGATTTTTCTTCGGAGCCGGATATGGTCCGGCCACTGCAGTGGCCGGGAAGACATGACGTCTCGTTCCCTCCATCAGGGAATGGAGGTTACATACATAACCGAGACGTTCCCCGTCTGTCGCTTACTTCGACATCATGTCGAAGAATTGACACTAGGGGTCCACTTCAAATCATGCCATGCGCTGGGCCTTGTACGTGTACTGCTGACACAGGAGCAGGCAGGTATTTCACGTGCACAAGCGACCAACTGTGTTTCAGACTGCACGTACCCTTCCCCAATGCCCCAAAAAAGTTGTCGGAATACTTCTGGTTACCCTAGAGGGGAACAAGGCGACACTTGCCAACCTGGGAACGGGCCAAGCCTGGCTGGGCCTCTTTTCTCTCTATGTTTCTCCGCATAGAGCAAGAACAGCCGGGGCCCTTACATGCATCGAGGGAAGGGGGTCTTACCCAGTTTCCTATTCTTTCAGGGGGAAAAGACCCTGCAGAGGTCACACCTGCCCAAAAGGGGAGGTGAAGGTGCGAATACATCACATGGGTTTTTTAGGCAACATGTGGAATGTGGCGCAGTGGTAGATCCAGCCTCCAGGATGGGGGAGTTGCTACAGCATAGCGACCAGAGGGCAGCGAAAACTGCCTAAGGAGACGCGGGTCAGCTCGTAAGGTGACCGTACAGCGGAAATACACACAGGAGTCATCCGCGTAGGAGGCCTGATCTGTGGAGCACTTTTCCCAGTGCAGGGTAGATTTGAGATACCCGCAGTGGATTGGGTCGGCGAATTTCTCAGCTGAATTGCAGACCCACAGGGCTAGGGAGGATCAACCAGAGTGCCGTGAGAACGGCATTTGCGGGCCAGGTGACTCTGAGACAAAGGAAATAGCTCTGTTACTGAGAATGTGAAAATCATTTCAACAAAAATTCTCCTCCCGGCCCTCCACCGGGGAGCGCCTGGGAGCCTTACGGGTCATCGAGGGGTCCGTGAGACGGGGGGCGTCTGCTTCCTGTGGTGTGCTCGACGCTGGGGCTGAGAGCTGGGCCCGGGTTGAGGCGGAGCAGGGTGTTTTATAGCCGCAGGAGGACGTCCTAGGCAAGCAGACGGGGCATGGCCCATGGCGGCAGGTTTGTGGCGTGGCAGGATGTGAAATGGCCTCCGTCTGCTTCATCGGTGAGGACTGCTGGGCGGAGTCGTCAACGGTGCCGCCAATGAACGGAGCTGGGAGACGGGGGCGTTCGAGAAGGTGTGCCTTGTCTACCTCCCGCATTTCGACCAGATCCGGTCCATAGATTGTGTTAGACCACAAGGGTGGCCATCGCCCGTTCGAGTGCCAGCGCTTCTGACCTTCATGGCCCGGGTGGCTCGGTTGGTTATCGAGCACAGTTCCTGCAGTACAACAAGAACAGGACTACCCAAGTGCAAGTTTTGAGGCGCCTTGGCCTGGCATTGGTTGCAGGAAGGGCCGTGGCGTGCAGGGCGGAAGCGGTCTGGGACCGCTCTACCGCGAGGGTAGTGAGAGCGGAGGTACGAGGAAGCCGCGGCTTACTCAACTCGTCATGCACGTCCGGGAAGAAAGGAACCAGAGAGGGTGCGGCTGCAGGGTTTACCGGTCCAGCCTCGCGCTCGCGGTTGCCCGGAAAAGCAACAGGCTCAGACTTGTGCGTCAGGCTCAGACTGGGCGAGCAGACCCAAAGGTGGTGGCCCAGGCGAGTCATCAGCATCAGACGCCGCTGTTCTGAAGCAAGCAATTCTGAAGCAAGCAAGTGTGCCGGGGAGGTGGGTGGTTCAAGGGGGTTTACCCGGCGAAACGCAACCTGTCATTATCCCCAAATCGCCTTCATCACCCGCGGCGCCTGCCCCAATCCCGTAGGAAGGAGGTGAGGTGTGGGGGGCAGCTGAAGTGGCTTTCTCTCATGACAAAACAAAGCCGCGACCTCAATGCTGGAACAGCCATGTTCTCGCACTGAGAACATGAACCGTTGGAGAGAAATCACTCATCCCGAGCTCAGACGGAAGCAAGCAAACGTGCCGGGGAGGCGGGTGGTTCGAGGGGGTTTACCCGGCGAAACAGAACCCATCATTATCCTCAAATCGCCTTCATCACCCGCGGCACCTGCCCCAATCCCGTAGGAAGGAGGCGGGGGGCGGCTGAAGTGGCTTTCTCTCATGACAAAAGAAAGCCGCGACCGCAATGTTGCCATGGCTATGTTCTCGCACTGAGAACATGAACCATTCATAAAACTCTGCCTCCGTGTGATAGCAGCCCAGGTACGCAAGGCAGCTTATATGACCTTGTGAGGTGGGGAGAAATCACCGCATCCAGAAATTACACAGGGGCGGAATGGCATCTTTATAAAGACGTGTCCTGAAAAGGACGTTCAACGCCGCTGTGTATTTGCTCTTTTAAAAGAAATATCACTCTTTTAATATCCTCTTGCACTGTCGAAGCGCCCAGGGGCAAATTGCACTGCCTTGTAAGGAAGGAGAAAGCCGCTGCAGTGCGCAGTAAATACAACAGCAGAGAGCGTCAGAGGAACAGGAACGGGTGTGTGACTCGCAGCTCGATGCAGTACAACCATCGGCTCCGAAGAAAATTTCTGAATGTATTCAACGTATTTCCCCGCTTTTATACCCGTATGTCCGGGGCGGGGTATGCAAATACTGTCTGCCAACTTCTCATTGGCCTTTTTTCATAGATCAGAGGCATATTCGGTGCTCAAGAGAGACCCCTAGTGTCGCTTCTTCGACACGACGTTGAAGTGAGCGACAGACGGGGAACATGGCTATTCATGAAGAAATTAGTACTCCAGAATGTTGTTGGCTTCTTAATATCTGAGGCTCCATGTTAAGTTAATTTATGTGAAACTGCAGGTATGCAACTACATTAATGTTCAATGTTGTTTTTTAATTTATTAACAGTTTGCATTTGTTCAGCATAACACCAAACCATATAGTTAATATTAGCCATATGTTGCTAGTGGGTTCTAAACTGTCAGAAATCCTTTTCAGATGCAGAGCATTGAAGACCTTTTCAAAACCATTAAACTATTGCCGGCACAGTGTAGCATTGAACATACGAGGGACATATAGTGTAGAGCAGGGGTACTCAATTAAAGTTCCAAGAGGTCCAGTCTCTACATTTCCTTCCAGCAAAGGTCAGTAATAATATGTAGCTTACATGGTGTCAGTAGTTATATGGCTAGGAAATTATGTACTCTATCTTTAAGAGTTTTTTTTATAACTTGCCATGCTGGCAGCAATAGTACTTTGGAAAAAAAAAAACTATATATATATTATATATATATATATATATATATATATATATATATATATATATATATATATATATATACAGAAGAGGCCTTTTGACAGATAAAAAAAACACTGTATGGGGGTTCAGGAATATCTCCTGAGAGAACATTTATAAAAATGTAAAAGACTTAACATGAGAATACAGTGTTTCCCCTAGGTTTACAGCTTTGGGGGGGGGGGGGGGGGGGGGGGACACTTAAAGGAGTCATGGTGTTCATTTGTTTCTTTTAATGACAGCATTTAATATATTAACAACAATTATTTGAACTGTACATTAAACTAAACATTGGAACATTTATTTTTATGTAATTTATCCACAAAGTGTGCAGCTTTTGTCACTGCAGTGTATCTTTCTGGGCTTCTGGAAGAACATTTCCAGAGCCTCTTGATATGGGAAGTCAGAAACGTCTGGCCCATTAATTGAGATCCGCTTGCATGCTGCAAGATGGTCTCCTTGCAGCCTATTGCGGATGTTTGTCTTGACCTGCAAATGCATTAACTGTTAAATGTGATAGCTTATCATATAGCTAAAAGCAGCAAATCCTATTGTGAAAAGTTTGTATTACCCTGTTCATGGTTGAGAAGTCCATTTCACAGTTTACACTACTGACTGGGACCGTCAGAGCAATAGAAGCCAGCAGGCTCATAGTTGGGTACAGGATACCAAACTCCTCATATTTTGAGGTCAGTTCAGACAATATTGCCAGCTGTGTCTTGTTCTGAAAAGGTTAAAAATGATATCAGTAACACAGTGTAGTGTTCATGATAATGTCATGTAAAAATGTCACATTTGTAAGTTACCTTAAGTGGACCTGAGACCACTTGCTCCTTGAAAGAAGCCCATTCTTCAAGGACTGTTCCAAAATCAAAACAGGAACAAAACTTCTCTACCAGTATCCTCAGTTTATTTCGACACGTTGGAAAACAGGAGCAAAAAGTTCATTTGAGGAAGGTATTACATTGAAATTTGGTGAGGCTTAAAACACAGACACAAAAAAAGCCAATTGGCAGTTGTAAGCCACACAGCCAAGTGTCCTCTGAAATCACACTAGCTATCACTACTACTATTAATTAGAAAGCCATTGCTCAGAAAAATATTTGGTGAATGATACATAAACAACTATGTAACTATGTATTTATAGTTATATGAAGTCTGTGAACACACTGAACAGAATGAATGGAGCACGGTAACCACAATCTTCAAACCATTGTCTGCCTCAGTCATAAATGCTTGCCTGCCCAAATGGCTCTCATGTAGTGATTTTATCTGAGTGTGACTGCCTTTGGCTATGTAGACACCAATCAACCTAGAGTCACAGGGCTGCATGAAGTATGGCTCAAGTCGATCATAGAACCGACAGTGCAACATCTTTTCTGTCTCACCAGATACTGCAACAACTTCACAGCACTCTAGATCAGAGTGTAGACGTTGTTGATTTTTTCTTATTTTATTATTTACTTTTTTGGTTCAGGATCTATCTTTCTCAGTTTGTCTGCTTCCCTAAGCCACCTCACAATCTGTGAGAGAGGATTTCGCCCAGAACGAAACTGCGTAGTATGCGTGTAGGCAGCGGTGGTACTGATAATAGAATATTACACCATATCAAAGAAAAATAAATAACAATTAGCAAAACTGCAGCATCCCACAAATTGAAATAAATGTAAAAAAGAAGGGTGCTATTTCACATGTGCATTTAAAGTATAACTTTTTAATGTATATAAATAAAGTGCATATAAATGTAACAATTCAAAATGAATACAATCTGAACAACATAATAAGTTGGCTCCGCCCTCCCTCACGCATCTTTGGTTCATTGGTTGACACTGTGTGTCTGATTGACAGGATCAAAAGGTGTGGCTGTTAGTCTGAGCCGACAGTCAGAACAAATATGTGTGTGATTGAGCATTAAGGCCTATATTATTTTATTTTTTTCGTTCTTTGAATTAGTTAATTATATTAATTTAAATCTTTTGATTGTTCATATCTTAATTTTTTTTAAAAATATTTTTATTAATAGATCCGGCTCTTCTGATATGCGAGCCGGCTCCCAACGTTCACCTACAAGTGTCGGCTCTTAGTACAGCACTTGGGCTCTTTTCTGTACTTGGACTCGGAGCAGTAGCGCTACTCCGGGTGCTACTTACAGGAGAGCGAGTGTTGCCATCTTCACCACCCTGGGAGCGTTTAAAAAACACTGATATTTTTGTCTTCTTCATATTTCCGACGCGTGCTTTCTGTCCGCTGGTGGGAGTGTGTGATGGGGAGTCGACTCCAAAGAGTCGATTCCTCGACTCTGAATAGCCCCAGACTTGGGGTCGACTCCATCACAGGAATCGACTCTTGGTGTCGACTCTTACTGTGTCCGCCCCCCTAATATAATGGCAGGGGAAACACTGGAATATATTAACAACAAACAAACAATTTACATAACAAGTATATATTATTAACAACAATAAGTATAAATTGGCTTTACTTGCCTTCCATAATGACATTTAATTTTCACACAATTAGATCAAAATGCAGTTTATTTATTAAGAAAGGCTCCTAACATGCTGATTAATAAAGCTAAAGTAGAAAAAACATTATAGTCTTAAGGTGCCACAGTACAGTAAATGAGTCTTTATGCGGCGCCTCATGTCTATAGTGGGAAGAGAGGCAAGTGAAATGTCCTTCAGTCTGGTTCCTGACCTGAGTCTGCCTAATGAGTACCCCTGGCAGGGCTGTCGCAAAGAATTCTGGTCCCCCTGACTATGTCTTGCTCTGGGCCCCTAGAATAATTTCCACCTTCTCCCCCACTAGCTACAGCCCTGACCCCTAGTGTAGATCATAAATCTCATGAAACCGTGAACATGTCCAGATCATATTTCACCCCAAAATCCACCTAAAGAAATAAGAAACGATATGTTGTATATAGAAAATTAAACTTATTTTTGACAGTTGTTTTCATTGGAACATTACTTTCATGACAGTTACTACCCCCACTTCACTGGTGACGAAGTTAGCAAATAATATGAGTGATTATTTACATATAAACATCTTAACGGTACAATGAACAAAAGCATCCTGTTTAATTCTAAGTGTCAGTGGACTTCACGGAGACAATGAAATGCAACATAAGTGTGGTAGAATATTGCCCCCTTTAAAGAGGATTAAAGCTAGCATGGGTGTGCAGTTATTTGCAAGCTTAGCGCAACGGATCAGGTGTTGTTATTTGGACATCAAATGAGCTCTCGTGTCCTTGTTTCCATGCAGAATGAGGTGCCACAGCTGGTGGGTGAGATCTATCAGAACTTCTTTGTGGAGAGCAGGGAGATCCCGGTGGAGAAAGCTCTTTATAAAGAGATCCAGCAGACTCTGGTGGGAAACAAGGGAACAGACGTTTTCCTAAGTATTCAGGGAGATGTTTACGAGACCATGAAGGAGCGATATTACCCTTCATTCCTGGTGAGTGACCTGTACGAGCGGCTCATGAAGCGAGAGGAGCAGAGGAGCAGCTCGCAGTCCAGCAGTGAGGAGAAAGATGACACTGTGAGTTTAAGAGGACATACGTCCTGTGTTTGTCTTTTCTGTTGTGCATTTACAGGATTTAAACCTGGTGCTGTGATTATCAATACACAGGGTTTGTACAAGTTACTTGAAGTACTTCAGTTTGGCTTTTTGAAATTTATAGCAACTTTTTCTAAAACTATTTTCTAAAGCCTGTGCATCATTAACATCATGCCGAAAATCTTGTTGTCTGCAATGTACTAGATGTCTGCTTCCACCTGGTGCACATTTCTGGGCATTTCTTTACAGAAAAATATATTTAAAAAAATTTCCTCAACTTTTGTATTTTACAATTTTTTTAATGTGAAATCTTTACTGTAACTTTTTCTTTATTAAAATCAGCAAAAATTATATTGTTACTGATATTTTAAAATGTGTATTTGTTGAATATAAGCAACTTGTGCTTGGTTAAAATTTGGAATATTAGTTTATTGGACCCCCCCCCCCCCCCCCCCCCCTTAAAAGTCCATGTATTAAATATGATACAACAGGCTTTTGAGGTATAGCTGTCAATCACAACTCCATTCCATTCATGCCCACCACAAAAAAATCAAAGAGCTTTGAAAATTCTGACATATACATATTAAAATTTAAGACTACTAAGATATTTCTGTGTATTTTTATATATGAAGCCTGATCTGTCATTATAAAGATCTCATTATTTTACATTACAAGCTATGATGATGTCATCTGACCATAAGTTCCTGAGACCCAACGAAAACGTTTTTTTTTTACATTTTACTTTACATTTACATTTATTCATTTGGCAGACACTTTTATCCAAAGCGACTTACAAAAGAGGAAAAACATAAGCGAATCATTCGAGACAGTGATACGAAAAGTGCCATACTACAAAGTTTCACTATCATCAGAATAGTATACAAAACCGATTTAAGTGCAACAAGTATTATTTTATTTTTTTGTGACTGGTTAAATGCTCTTGGAAAAGATGTGTTTTTAGCCATTTTTTGAAGATAGAGAGTGAGTCAGCTTCACAGATTGAGTTGGGGAGGTCATTCCACCAACGTGGTATAATAAAACTGAAAGTCCGGAAAAGTGTTTTGGTGCCTCTTTGTTTTGGTTCCTAACCAAAACAAAGCCGTTCCTTAGCCGACCGCAGGCTTCTGGTGGGAACGTAGCTCTGCATAAATGTTTTTAGGTATGCTGGAGCAGACCCAGTGACTGTTCTGTATGCCAGCATCAGGGCTTTGAATTTAATACGTGCATGAACCGGCAGCCAGTGGAGAGAGACAAAGAGTGGTGTAACATGTGCTCTCTTTTGTTCATTAAAGACCAGACGTGCTGCTGCATTCTGGATCATTTGCAGAGGTCTAATAGCATATGCAGGAAGGCCTGCAAAGAGAGCGTTACAGTAGTCCAGTCTAGTTATGACAAGTGACTGAACAAGCAGTTGTGTGGCATGTTCAGAGAGGAAAGGTCTTATCTTCCTAATATTGTAGAGTGTAAATCTACATGATCTTGCAGTCTTTGAGATGTGGTCTGTGAAGTTTAGCTCGTCATCCATGGTTACCCCTAGATTTCTGACTGTTTTGGAAGGCGACATTGTAGTTGGACCCAGCTGCACGGTGATGTTGTGTTCAACATCAGGGTTGGCTGGAAAGACAAGGAGTTCAGTCTTGGCTGGGTTGAGTTGCAGGTGGTGTTCCTTCATCCAGGCTGAGATGTCAGCCAGACAGGCAGCGATTCGAGTGGTCACTGTGGTGTCGTTGGGCTGGAAAGACAAGTAAAGTTGTGTGTCATCAGTGTAGCAGTGGTAAGAGAAACCATGTGACTGGATGATGGGTCCTAATGACATTGTGTATATAGAGAAGAGAAGTGGCCCAAGCACTGATCCCTGAGGTACCCCAGTAAGTAACTGATGTGGCTTGGATACCTCACCTCTCCAGGCTACCTTGAAAGACCTACCTGAGAGATAGGAGTTGAACCAGTCAAGCACAGTTCTGGTGATGCCCAGTTTAGAGAGGGTGGAAAGTAGGATCTGATGGTTTACTGTGTCAAAGGCTGCAGAAAGGTCCAGCAGAATCAGAACTGATGATCTGGATTCAGCTTTCGCCTGTCTCAGCGACTCCGTGACAGACAGCAGGGCAGTCTCAGTGGAGTGTCCACTTTTGAAGCCTGACTGATTGTCATCCAGCAGCTTTTTCTGTGAGAGACAGGCAGAGATCTGATTGAAAACTGCCCTTTCAAGTGTTTTTGCCATGAATGGTTTTCAAGTGCTTTTGCCATGAATGGTACTATATTGACATTTTTAAATGTCAATATAGTGTTTGGTTTATAAAATACATATAATAAAAATAGTTTATTCATATGATAGTATATTTTATTCATATTGTATTTGATGTGCTGAATTGAACTGTGATACATTTCAGTCCATATTTATAGACTAAGTAGAGGAAGTTGTCATGGTCAAACTCTCAAACATTTGGTATGTCTGAAAAGCCCAGGGAGTCCTCTGATAATACCCCAATATTTACCACTTTAGCATGTATGTACTAAGAAAAACTTAAATAACAAATATCCATACAAATATGAATTGCTGGACCTCAGGAGGAGAATGACATTTAAAGCCTAATGTATCAAATATGATGATACATAAAGAAGAAAAAACATACATAAACTTTTTTTTTTAATATGATTTCATTTTATAGTTTAACTAATGGTACTAAAAACAGTTTATTTAAAAAAAAAAAAAATATTTCATATTCTTTACAGGTTTAAGACCTTAGTAGTGTCTTGGGATACTTATACTGCACCAGTCAAGTTTGTTAAAGATTTTGATCAAAAGGCTTATGTTTAAATACTTAGAATTCGTTTTTAGACACATTGGAAATGGAAGGTAGAATACATGGAATACTATATGGAATAAATTATTTCAATGCTCAGTTATATCCTGCAAACATTTTGGCAGATGTAGTAGTTCCATGCATTCGGATAATTTGCACACTGTGCACAGTATAAATAATTAAATAAATAAAAATGCCATTCCAAACACACACACACACACAGTCTTTCTGGAGCTCAGGTTTTGCATCAGTATGTGAACTTTAAGTTTTGAATCTTCCATGTGTTTCTGTGTGTCTAGGGTCAGGTGATCGAGGGAGGTGACGTCGCTCTCGATGAAGGCAGCAAAGGCATCAATCAACAGGCCAGTTACGCCGCCACCAAACTACACCAACTCTTTGAGAGACTCGAGTACAAACGGCAGGCCCTGGGCTCCATTCAGAACGCACCCCGACCTGATAAAAAGGTACTCTGTATAAATGTTTGTGTGTTTGGTTTGATGGCCAGTATAGTAGTCCCTTTGAAATGAAAATGTTGTCCCATTAGTAACCAATGTCTTTAATAATCTTTGTAGAAGGGATTTCAAAAATCAGTCCCACCAACCAGTCTGAACATGCACAATCAATCCAGATATGACAAAACACTTTTTGGGGAAATCAACCTACAAATGGCTTACTTTTATAGCCATTAACACGAATGGGAGAACCTTTTTGTCGCTGACAAATACTGTATGTTCTTCCATGACATACTAAGACTTAAATGTAAACACCCACTGTTCTGACTGGCTATAAATGTGCAGCCCTTCCAATACAGCTACATTTGAAATGCAATCTGAAGAAAATGAATAAAACGGTCCAGGATGCCTTCAGCACAACGGCACAACATGAGAGCGCAGCTGAAGGAAACACAATGGGGGTCTCCTTGTAGAGAATTGGAAACTAGGTCACCGCAGGGTAAAGTTGGTTCCGCTACAGATTTGCAGCTATAACTTTAGTATACATTTGCAATGAATAATTCTTCTTTCCTCTTCTGTATGGTCTATTTTCCAACGAGTCACAATAATGTAGACAGAAATGACTTATAATTTTTTCCCAACTGATTCGGCTACTCAGGCTGCTGTCTCTTTTGAGTTTATATGCTCAAATGAAGCGCAGGTGTGCTTTCTTAACAAGCTCCCGTGTCATTATCATAAATGAGAATACTCACTTCACCATATCATTCTCAAAAATGATTAAAAACACGAAAAACAGCCTGGTCTCACGAAAGGGATATTCCTCTGAACATTTCACAGCCAAGTTTCCAGTCTTTTATTTATAGCGATAATAATATTGCTATGATACAATGATATTACTTTCAAATTTGAGCCGTGTACCATGTAAAAGACAGATGTGTATCAGAGTTGGTTTGGCTTCATGGTGTGAAGTTTAATAAATATTATCCTGAATGTTTATCCTGAATTTTCTCTGATTATAAAAGTGTCCATTATGCGAGCGATCAGATGTGATTGTCCCTGCTCATCTTCTCATTCTGGAGCTGTACAGGTGTGTGAGAGAGCGGAGATTCCCAAGATTGTTTTGACCCAAACAGACACGGACAATAACGATGAGAATTTATTAGCTTATTTATCTTTTTATTAAATTTATTTATTACCAGTGTAGTCTATGACCCGTAGCAGCTTGAATATCTCTGTGAATATGCTAGATTCTGTCACATTATGCCTTCCAGTTGTCAGAATGTTTATTAGAGCTCTGTTGAGTCACAGAACTAAGTCAGATCAAACATTTACACGCTGCTTAATTTGTATGAAGACTTTGATTTCATCAGATCTTGCTTACGTTTCAATGGTACGTTTCAATGGTTTTATGATACCGGAAGTTTTGCCCTGCGAGGGCCACTTGATTTTTACAACAAATACATTTTTTTAAGCCATTAAATCGATATTTGTTTCCTTTTGTTGAAAATGCTAGAAAAAGTTTTTCACAAATGAATGAAACCAAATTGGACACAAAGACCTTTTCACAAACTTAAACTAGATTTAAAAAAAATATATTATTTGATCCACTTTTCTCTCAAATTTGGAATGCCCAATTCACACTACTTACCCCATGGTGGTGCATTTCCTCATCTCAATCCGAGTGGTGGAGGACAAGTCTCAGTTGCCTCAACGTCTGAGACAGTCAATCCATGCATCTGATCACGTGACTCATTGTGCACGACACCGCGGAGACTCACAACATGTGGAGACTCATGCTACTCTCCACAATCCACACACAACTCACCACACACCCCATTGAGAACTAGAACCACAAATCACAACCGCAAGGAGATTACCCCATGTGACTCTACCCTCCCTAGCAACTGGGTCAATTTGGTTGCTTAGAAGTCCTTCTGGAGTCACTCATCATTCAAACTCGTGGCTCCAGGGGTGATAGTCAGCGTCAATACTCATTGAGCTACCCAGGCCCCCTTAAACTTGATTATTAAAAGGTTTCTCATTTATATCCACTCGGACAAACTTTTTTGTCAATGACCCTTTTACATAGAACAGATGACACATTTTACCTTTAGCATAGAAATACTTGAATACTACGTGCCATATTTATAATCATATTCATATTTAACTTCTTGAAGTTAAAGTTGTTTGTTATTTTTGCCATGGTATTGAAATTGGTATAGAGAATCTTTAAACTTCACTTATTTCTGTGGTGAATAGACTACTGAAATATTTGTGTAACAACCGTTCTCTCTAATTTATTGTTGTTTTGACTTCATGTGCTCTGAAATGTGTGTGGCTTGATTTAATCTATTTGATAAGACAGGAATTGATTTCTCTCTAAAGTGCTCTTGAGGTGTTTGTGAATAGTTGGTCATCTCTCGTTTTGACAAAGTTCTTGTGGAAAGCTCAGGGTCAGTGTTTCCAGTCTCCTCAGAGCAGCTGTTGATGTTTTCTGTGAGATGAAGCTCTTAATTCGACTCACAGACTGATTCAGAGAGCTCTGGAACTCATGACAGTGTCGTTATGTAGATTGTGTCATTGCTGAAGGAGGAAATCGGAGCGATGGAGAAGGAGCACAGTGACCTGCAGCTGCATATATCACGAACAGACTGCTGGTGTGAGAATCTGAGCTCATGGAGAGCCATCATCAACACCGCAGAGGTCAGTTCTAAACACAGTCCTGTCCGCATAGGAATGTTATGGGTTCAGCACAACAGCATGTGTGGCATAATTTTATTTCGACAGTTTAAAAGACAAAACAAAACAATAAAACAAATAAAACACAATTACTGATAACTTTCGCTTTTATGCACTGCTGTATCCACACAGATACAGTAGATGTCATTATAAAGCCCAAGACCTTCCTTTTCATCTGTTCCTCATTTTTCCCCTTTTTATCTAGATCTATTTTTCTAATAACCTGCCTTCTTCACTAGCTTTACAAAATAATACTTGAAGCAGTGAAGCGCCACTGGCCTTTAAAAAGAAGCTTATCGCTCTTTATTCTTTTTCAATCTTTTTAATTACTCATTGCTGCTCTGTGCAAGTAAACAGACGTTTGTGAACAGCCCCATCAATGGGTTTATATACTCCTGATGATTAATTTCTCACCATTTGCATATTTATGCTCAGCGGTGGGTCATATTCACTAATCATTAGTCTGTTTATTGGCTGTAAATCACAGGTTTTTTCAATTTTTTTATTTTGGAATTTGGAATGACCAATTCCCAATGCACTCTAAGTCCTTGTGTTGGCTAGTGACATGAATCTCAGTTGCCTCCATGTCTGAGACTGTCAATCTGCGCATCTTATCACGTGGCTTGTTGAGTGCGTTACGACGGAGATATAGTGCATGTGGAGGCTTCACGTTATTCTCTGCTTTTGACGTTGAAATGTAAATGGCTCTGAGCACAACGCGTTGGATATGCTGGTGACCATGAAATCGAGACCCCATCTGACGAATGTCATAGCGATGCCACTGGCTCATAGACGAATTCCACATCATCCTTTATGATGTATGAAGGGGCACAGGGTGGGGATGGGGGGGGATTGTTGAGGTCCTCTCCTCCAATAATCAAGACTAGCAAGTACAAATCAACCCACCCACCACCCCCTGCTTCACAATACAACATGCCAAATGTTTGAACCAGATCTACACCCTTGGATGTGTCAATGTAAATTTGTAAATACTGCATATGATTCATTTGAAATAATATGTTAATACACATAATAGTATATAACCAGGGCTGGACTGGGAAGAGAAATCGTCCCGGGATTTTACATGGCAACTGGCCCAAAAATTGTCAGGGGTGGGGGTTTGTTACACGCCTCATTTGAGCTTATCGCAGCCGACCCACCGGCCCGCTCACTTCTCCCGATGGCCAGTCCACCCCTCATCAGCCCTAAAGTGCATCGCCCCTCCAGGAAAATGCTCGCTATGCCAGATTACCAGTCCAGCCCTGTATATAACCAAAGCTATAGATCGTTTCAGTTAGCCTAAAACGCATGAATAGTTTTAAATAAATACATTTTAAAATTAATTATTTATTTGAAGCCATCAAGTTATTTCGATATGTTTTTGATTAGTCACTACAAACATTTTATCACAACACCGGTAAGACTGCTGAAGTTATATATAAAGTGAAACCAGGAGAGGAGGGCAAAACATTATGTGTGCCAATCCGTTTTTCCTCAAACCACACATTTTTTTGTTGTTGCCATGGTCACCTTTAGCTTGCTTACTGGGGTAGTTTGTAGAACGTTACATGCCCAATTATGATATTATTTTTAGGATACTTAATCATATTCCCAATTCGGATACTATCCGTCCTAAATAGTATTCGAAAATAGAATTAGTACGTCCCAAATCGTAGTATGTTGAAATGAGTGTTCCAAAGATACCCGGATGGTCTACTATTTCCGGTCAGAATCCGAAGTGCAGATCGATGCACACTCTAACGGCTAATATTGCCCACAACCCATTGCGTGCGGGAGGGAGGAGCTTTGAGATGATGCAAACATGGCGGCCGGATGCGGCAGCGGAGATGTGCCCTCAGTTTTTAAGTGTAAGAACTTAAACGTTTAGCGCTAATTAAAGTTATATTTTATTGTCTCATAATATTAATGGATTTGTGTTGTGCAAAAAAAGTACCGTGTTTATCTTGTAGGGTCCGATGAAGACACTGAGCGCCTCATTAACTGGCGCATTGCCAACGACGATGTTTGTTTAACTGTCGCGGTGTGCGTAACTAGGCAACCACGTTATCTTCCATTGCATGACGTCTTCGTAGTATGTCCCAGAACGTGCATACTCTTTTGCTACACACTCAAAAGTATGTACATTTTCTTCAAAAAAAGAGTACATACTTTTAGGTCGTAGTATAAGTAGGCGAATTGGGACGCAGCAAATGTCTTTTTGCGCTTTATGTTAATGAGAATTGGAGTGTAAAATATGCATAACTCTCATTAAAATAATGGGCAGTATTTTCGTGAGTGCGCAAAGGACAGCGCTACATGCTAAGACTGTGCGCTGTCTTCTCCAGTTTTCAGGAGAGTGCATTTTTTGTGGTTGTGGGTGGAAGTGTTTGTGTGATCTGTGGGTGTATTGTATGTTAATGAAGTGGTGCTATCTAATCTAAAGTTAGTTCCTAATAGTAATAAAGTTCATTTTCAAACTCTGAAAATACAGTGGAACATCAAATTCCTGACAATAGGCGAATAGCCATTTATAAAACAAAAATGAGATTTATTTTATATATATATAAATATATATTAGTGCTGTACGATTAATCATATCGCAATCGTGATGTCAGCCTGTGCGATTATTTGACGGCAAATGCTGTGATTTTATTAAATAAATAATTGCATGTGTGGACGTGAAAGCCCATTCTCTCCGAGAGCTGTTTGCCCATTCTCTACACCGCTAATAAAAAGATGACCAGTCTGTCTCGGTTTAGGGAGTGGCACGTGTGGTCGTATGATGTTAGTTTCCAGTGTGCAGCGTGGAAATCAGGTGAAGATGGATGCTGAGCAGACCGCCACTGAACTGGTGGCCAGAAAAAATAACAGAAACAGAGATAACACAGCTTGGCAATATGTCTTTATTTCATCAATAATTAAAGTTCATATAATACGGGAGCGTGCAAACTCAAAACTGTCATTCTCTGTGCGGTCAGAGCTGCTTAAACCAGTCACAGAGGAGACCCAAACTGAGCGGGAGTCGACACCGGGAGAGATTTAAAGTTCCGCCGGCTGATGTGGGCACTAACCCGGAGACGCTCGTCTCTCACCCCCGCTGTCTGCAGCTCGAGTGTCTGATAGAAACACAGATCACAGCTTGGCAATATGTCTTTATTTTATCCTTAATTAAAGTTCATATAATACGGGAGCGTAACACTGCATTTATAGTTGTTGTTGTTGCTAGTTTGTATGTTTGAGTTGAAAAATACACATATCAGCATTATCAGTAATGTATTTGTGCATTTTCCTTTATAACCAAACAAGTTGACACATGATACCATTTGTTTATTATATCACAATCGCATATCGCAATATGACATTTTCCCCAAATCGTGCTGCCCTAATATATATATATATATATATATAAATTATTATTAGTGTTATGTCTATAATTACAGTTGTATTTGTGATCTAATATGTATTCGTATTTTTCCACCTGTTGTCATAGAATGATTTTTAAGTCACTGCAAAAGGGGCCGGTGGAAGAAGTTAGTACAAAAATGTTTGAATTTTGTATGATTTTTTTTTTATCACTTCGTTATTTTGAATATATTTTGGTTTCGTTTGAAGTGTAGTTTGTATTTAGAAATATCTTTTGATTATATTATTTCATGATTCAATAAATGAATACAATTATTCAAAATCAAAATTTACCAGTAGAAGTGCATGCCTATACAAATTAGTGCTTTGCATGAGAAATTTCACCAAACTCACATGCGGCTAGACTTGGAAAATAACAAAACTTCATGGCCGTGCCCACTGACTTTGTAAACATGCCCAATGTCTCAATGTAAAAAAATCCTAATGGCCCTAAAAAAAGCTTCATTTTCTTTTGATTTTGGTGTAAAATAGGATCAGGACATTTTATTGACAGGTTACCCTTGCGATCATTGTCATTGTTTTCTTTGTCATATTGGAAGCAACTTCTGCGCAAAACAGCCAATCCATTACGTTCTGTTGAATGCATGTGGCAGATTTGCTTTAATACCCCAAAAGTTTGCTTTGATGCATGTAAATGAGTTTTGAATTATAGGGATTGAATGAAATTCATTGCAAGCTACAATGTAGAAAGATTAACTTATAATGGTTTAAGCTTTAATCATCAAAGTAAACAATTGGTTTGATATATATTAAATTTCATGAACTTGCCAAGCATTAAAAACTGAACTTTCCGTTTTATTATCAGAAATACATTTCAAGTGTTTTCAAAACTTGTCATTTTGAGTTCATCTTAGTTTGTGTGTGTCTTTAGACCTCTGAGGAGAACGGTGAGCAGATGGCATGTTACTCCGTATCCGTGAGTCTTTCAGAAGCAGACGACTGCAAGAACAACAGCTGGGCTGTCACCAGGAAACTCAGCGAGTTTCAGGCCCTACACAGGAAGTTAACGGAGGTAAGGCTGATATTCATGCCACCACCTAAAACACCAGTGAGATGTGACTGCCGCCCTCTGCCACAGTCATCGCTGTGTTGCTGTGGTGACGCAGTGACTCATCACATCGCTGCATTATTAGCTCTGATCCAGATTATGCATGACTGAGCAGGAGAACCTTAGAACCCCTGGAAATATCACGTTTTTACGTTATGACTTCCAGGATTGGAAAAACAATGGAATTTCTTTGAAATGTATATAGTGAATGTAAATGTTTCTAAGATAGAAATTAAATTCATTGGCCAAAAGATGTAGGAATGCTGTCTCGTTAATTTTCTCTCTTTTCTCTTCGTAGTGTTTTCCATCACTTAAGAAAGTCCAGCTTCCCTCTCTCAGTAAACTGCCATTCAAATCCATTGACCAAAAATTCCTTGACAAATCCAAAAATCAACTCAACACTTTTTTACAGGTGAGTCCTTCCTAATCTCACGTAGACAGACTTCTGACTATCGACATAAAGTCTGGTCCATGTGCATCTTATTCTCGTCAAGAACCGCCCACTTAGACAGGAAAGGTCGTCTGATCAACATGTAAAGCAACCAAGCACAGTTTGTTTCATTTGTATGTGCCTGAACTGATGAACAATTTACTGCCGTTGCCTGATAATATGTAATCCATAAAAAGTAACAGTAATCTGATTATGAGTATTTTAAAATGTAATTTAATGTAATTATAAGTACATATTCCTGATTACATGTGATCTGTTTCTACCCAACACTGAGTGTCGGTTTACAATCGGCTGTGCTGAAAACCCCAAAGAAATGTTTAAAGACTTAGCAATCAGATGACTTCATTTAGAAAACTAAGACAAGAATACTGCTTGTGGATATCTATGCCTCAAACAAAAGTCCTTCATGCAAACTCAAGGACTTTTGTTGGATTTAAATCTATTTATGAAATGATTTTAGCATAAAAGCAAGTCCATCAAAGTATGTTTGAGATTATTTACATATGTTTTATTATACACGTTGCTTGCCATGCAAGAAAAATAAATCAGGCATATACTGTACAGACATATGCTTGTTCTTGAGTTGCTTAAATAATAATAAATACATATTTTGGCATACAACTCATCAAATGAATAATTACTTATGATTAAGATATGCTTGATTAACACAACTTGGGGGTTTAACCTCCCGAGACCCTAGCATGACTGCTGTGTGCATTTTCCATTTCCCTATTTGATTTGTAACTAGTAGCACCTAAAAAACATGCCAAAAAAAAAAACATTTCTAGAGCATGTCCACTTATGTATACAGTAAGACTAAGTTGTGAAATTTTAAATAATACATTTACTTTTATCCAAAGCGACTTACAGTGCACTCATTACAGGGACAATCCCCCCGGAGCAACCTGAAGTTAAGTACCTTACTCAAGGACACAATGGTGGTGGCTGTGGGGATCAAACCAGCAACCTTCTGCTTAACAGTTCAGTGCTTTAGCCCACTACGCCACCACCACTCCACATATAATATCAAGCTATAGAAAGTCAGATTATTTTTTTTAATCAGAAATGTTTATGATGTTTCCAGGAGTGTTGGTTATTCATGTTTTTGAGACTTTACAGACATTACATTCATTTGCGTCATCATGCCAGAGAAACTAGCATGCAGCCATCTTGAAAGTGTTGTCTCTGAACTTCCGGTCTAGCAGTTGCTGTATACTGTAGATGTCTATGGTGTGGCAAAGTGGATTTACAGGTTATAAAGTTGTCAAAATTTATCACGAGTATTTTAAAGTCTTCAGGAGATGTCATAGCAACGGAAAGCAGAGCGTGAGTTTTTAAAACAAGAGTATTTCATTCATAAATACACAAGATCATACCATCATGCTGTGCACACACTCTTCTTCATGAAACTCTCTGTAAGACCCCTCTGAACATCTCCTTGTGTCATTCACTCATCTCTTTAATGTTAAGGTGAGCAGATTTATTTGAGTGTTATACCAGGATGGGGGTGGGGTGTTGCTATATTTATACACGTATACATATACATGTTTTATTGTATATTCTGTTTACAACCATTTTTTATCACATTTAAGCCTTTTAAAAATGAGGTGTGTCAAATAAATTTTATAAAGTACAAATGTAATTTTCTTTAATGTCATGAACTTGCATGTAATGTAATATGAGCTGTCCTGTTGGAAATTTCATGTCAGCTATACATTTTATCACTAATTATTAACGAGTTGAAATGCTTGTATAATGAATAAATGCAGTGTGTCATAGCTGTCTGAATGTGATCTGCAGGTCCAATTTACCTCCACCTGTGTCAGAAAAAAACATTTACAGTGACAGAAAAAGCACCTCACGAGCATTTTCACATAGTAAAGGGGTGCTGTAGAGTCACACCATCAACACTTGGAGAAAAACACTTTCTGTGCTCCCACATGTAATCCAATTTGATCTTCTCAGGCCACGTCCACACGAAGCCGGTGCGTTCCCTATCCGATTTTTTTTTTTCCTCGTTCTAAAAAAAAATTCCGTAAACAACGGCGTCGTCTCAAGAAATATCTGCGTACACACGAAACCACTGAAACCGACTGAAAACGGTGTAGTATATATGCCAGACCAGTATGGGGCGCTGTAATTCTGCCACAGAGATACACTATACACGGAGAAGAAGACTTTGAGCATGCGCATAACCTTGCACGCTGTTGTTGCTGTTACGTGTGACGCAGCCAACACGTGATGTGATGACATCATCGTTTCACAAAATATACGGATTGGCCGTACACACGAAACCGCAAGGGTGTCGTTTTCAGATTTATCCACTTTGGGACCCGGTTTCAAAAAATAGTGGTTTCACTCTCCCAAAACGCCGGATCCGTGTGGACGAAACGCCAATACGATAAAAAATGTATACGTATACAGCGAAACGCGTCTTCGTGTGGACGGGCCCTCAGTACTGTCTAATACAAACAGGAAGTAAGATGGCAAAATGTGATAGAGTGGAGCATGAAAAAGGGGGATTGTGTGCTCCCTTGCTCCCTATTTATTGAATGACTTAAATCCAGTGTGCTGTCTGTCTGCACTGGTCTTAAAACAGAAATGCACCTTATTTTCATAAAGCCTCTGAAAGCAACATATTTCATCTTTTGGATGAATCGATTGATTGTCAATGTGATAATACACAGTAAAGGAAATAATAAGTTTAAGTACACATTAGTGTACATTGTGTTTAGCTGTGTGACATTTTGCGATGCATTGCAAAAATGATAGAAATGGCATAGCAGATGAAACTAGAGATCATTTGACTCAAACAGGTTTCAGTGTAAAAACTGAATTAAGTTTCTTTCCAAATTTAGTTTTGATGTTGTTTCTCCCAAAGACAAACTCTGCTGTGATCAGCGCCATGTTGTTTTGTCATCTGACTCCATTTGTCTGTTTAACCCCTTACTGAAAGCACAGAGTCTCCTGATCTGAGATCAGTCTGTTTAAATAAATTTAAATTATACATTGTGTATAGCGTATTCAAAATATAATGCCCATGCATGTGAGGCTAAAGCATAGAACCTGGAATTTACAATGCATATAGGCAATAAAACCAACTCTTAACAGGCACTTTTTAATTTGCTGAAAATGTAAGTGTTCAGTTTTCATAAATTATGAAATATGATAATTCACTGGACGCCATAATGTCAGACATCTTACAAATTGCAAAGGTCTGAGTAGAATACAATTGTTTACCTCACAGACCAGACATATTTTGAGTACAATCCGTGAAAGCACAGTGTTTATAAGCTGTTAACAGATGTCTGTTTGTCACATTTCTGGATTTCTGCATAGTTACAATTTCAACACAGAAGTATAAATCCACAAGAAGTTCTTCAACTTCTCAAAGACCAATTTCTGTTCTTATGTAAGTGTTGTCATCCATGACTTATGTGACTGTGATTTTGAGAAGTGTATTCATAGATTCATGAAGTTGGTTTCTGTGTTTGTGTCATAGAAAGTACTGACAGATGAGCGCATGTGTCAGAGTGAGGCACTGTATGCATTTCTCAGTCCTTCACCAGAACATCTGAAGGTCATCGACTTCCAGAAGAAATCCTCATTCTCGCTCGCATCCTTCCTGGAGAGACTGCCTGGAGACTTCTTCTCACATCAGGAGGTACACACACACACACACACACACACACATTTGTTTTTATCATGGTGGGGACTTGATATTTGCTCTTCCATAACCTTACCCCTCAACTTAACCCTTACAGATACCGTTTGGAATTTTTCTCTATTCTTTTCACTTAGACATTATTTGCTATGTTTATTAAGCTGTGTTCCCACCATTCAGCAGAGTTCAGGTTTTACTAACTACGTTTCCATCCAAGGATTTTTTGCGGAAAAAGTTTTAGCTCATTGAAATAAAAAGCTGTTTTTACCACTAGCGCATAAACTTTATGTCGATACTTCAAATGTCATGAAAAACTGATTTGGAAACACTTTTTGTCGAGAAAATTGGCATTAATGCAAAAATGTAGTGTCACGTGATGGTTTACCCCAATCGTTAGCCTGTGTTAATCATGATGACAGAATACATCCTTGAAAGCCAATTAATTGTACGTGATTATGGATTGATTTTAAAGGGACATAGATCTGATGCTGCAAACATGACTCTTCCAGGAGTGCCAACACAAATCTTGTATCATGCACCTGTCATCGACAAGTTTTTAAGGACATTGATGGATGGTCCTTATACTATGACTGAAATTTTCCACCACTACTTGATGCAGTTTGCCAGCTTGAACAGGGCCATGACGATTCACTTTCAAGTCTGAACCGGTGGCAACCTGCGATAGGCGCAACATCAGGACCAATATTACAGTCCAATCAGAAGGGCAACTGTTCCCTTTTGATTACAATTACATTTTCTGATTGCTTTTATTTGTGAAATTAAAATGATAGTAAACCGGCTAATTGACTCCATACTCTCCCCATTTTACTAAAACTTCAGAGGAAAAAAATTAGGGGCATCTGGGAGCGAATTAGCATTAAACACATTTGTGAATGGAAACGGCTTCAGGGCAGATTTCTTTTGTGATAAACCAAAACTTATGCGAAAATTTTTTTTTTTAGGCATGACATCATCAAGCACACCATTTTTATCAATAAAAGGCCATTTGAATGGAAACGGGCAGAAGACGGCAAATTTAGCAAAATTGCTTTTACGCATTTTCACTTTGTCGATAACAAAATAGTACGAAAAGTGGATGGAAACTAGGCTGCTGTTTTTGTGGGGTCATTTTTGCATGTGATGCAAAACATGATTTGGCTGATTAATGAGCTATTACAATAGAGCGCAACAGTAAAAATCCGGAAGTAAAAATCATATTAATTTATCCCAGATTTTCAGCAATAACTTATAAACCTTTAATGCTAGATCTACCATGAAGAGATTGTTCATTGATGATATATTCTTCCGTTGAAGCCGTCCGTCTGCATTATTTTAACTTCATTGTTTAAAAATCGTGTTTGATAGCGGAATTCATGGTAAACAGCTACGTTACCAAGAATCAAAACATGCAGCTTTGCTTGCAAGGGCCGCATCTCTAAAGAAAAACAACAACTTGAAATTGAAAAGATGCAGCTCAGTGCAAAAATGGAGGAACTCGAAATAGAAACAGTGCATGCAGAAAACAATGCTAAATTAAAGGTTCTGAAAGAGTATGAACTCTCAGATGATGGCAGAAGCAGTGTACAATCTAAGCCAAGAAAGGGAATCCACCAGATGCAATCAGAACTGAAAACTGAGAACTGAGCAAAGAGACTATTCACCTTGTCATTCAACTGTGGTGAATAGTAAAACAAAGGGCACCTCAAATCCAGTGTTACTCGCAGCACCACAATTAGACATACCAAGAGCCATAGGCTACAGTAATAATCGTCAAGCAGGCATTATTCAAGTTATGCAGAAACAAAAGGACTTGACTGAGTTGCTTGTGAAACAGCAAAGACAAATTCAGCTTCCTAGTAAAGACATCCAAGTGTTTACTGGTGATCCATTAACCTATAGATCCTTCATCAGGTCCTTTTGAGCATACCATTGAACTTAAAACAGACAATGAAAAGGACAAATTATATTATTTAGAACAATACACTGCTGGAGAGCCACAAGAGATCGTCAGAAGCTGTGAGTACATGCCATCAAGCAGAGGATTCAAAGAAGCAAAACGACTGCTCCAAAGGCATTATGGAGATGAGCTAATCATAGCAAGTGCTTATATTGATAAAGCTTTAAAATGGCCTCAGATCAAGTCTGATGATGGTAAAGCTTTGAGTGCATATGCTCTGTTCCTGATTGGTTGTAATACAATGGAAGACGGAGAGTCCATAGAGGAAATGGACAATCCTACTAATATGAGAGTTATACTTTCAAAGCTACCATACAAGATGAAAGAAAGGTGGCGATCAGAAGTTTACGACATCAAAGAGTGACAAGGAGAAAGAGCAAGATTTACTCATTTAGTTAACTATTGATTGTCAAGCAAAAGTGGCCATGGACCCTCTGTTTGTAGACATATTGGACAACCGCAGTGTTGTAACATCAAAGGTGAATCAGAAAGAGATGTATCCTACTTAAAAAGGAATAAGAAAGTGCAGTATTGCAACCAACATATGTATGGAGTTCTATCCTCCGGGTTATTGGACTATTAGTCCACCCAAGATCGTCAATGTTTGTTAAGACATCACAAAATCCTGCAGATCAAGCTACTAGAGGTCTTAAAGCAAAGAACTTTGTACAAGCAGAATCATGGATTAAAGGGCCCAACTTTTTGTTGAAACCAGAAAAAGAATGGCCACAATGACCAGATCAAATGAGTCAAGGTGCACAAACAAGACCCTGAAATCAAATATTAAATCAAGGTCAACATTCTCAACATTAAAGAAAACAATGACATTGTGAGCAAGATAACTGATTACTACTCAAGCTGGTTGTCATAAATTACAGGCCCTCAGCTGGAACCCCCACACAGTTAAACCAGGCTTTTCTGTGTAAGGTTACAAGGACCATCAGATTTGCACAACTCTAAGACATTCCATCTTAATCTAACCTTGCTAGATAATGCTGAAAATCACTTTGAACTGTTGTAACGTTTGTATCTGACAAATGAATGATTATAGACTGAAGGATCTCTTTAAAATATGTGTAGCGATGTGCAACCACCTATAATTGATAAATATAATCTTTAATTTTGTATGATTCATCTCATTCTACTAAGAAAGGTAACTATAAGGCTTAACTTGATGAAATACAGTGATGTGTAAAAGCAATATGATTTTGTAACCAGGGATTTTCATGTTTTATTACCTACATGTATAACGTCCATAAACAAATGTCATGTTTAGTTTGTAAGCATTTGTTTGTGTATAAAGAAAAATGTGATGAAAATGAATATCATGTCTCTTGTACTTTCTCAAGATATAAAGTTCATGATTAAATATGCATTATTATTGACCGGGAAATCTTTAAGAGTCTGAAACAAAGGACCATAAATCAACTGTCAGAAAAGACAGCCCAGTTGACCATGTGACTCTGAAAAGTCACTTCTGATTGGCGCAGGACAACTTTGGGGATGCGGCCAATTTCAGTTCAAATATTTCCAAACAGGAAGAACATTTGTCTCTTCGCTCTTCCTCGAGGCTCTTTGCTCTTCCTCTCTTCTGCCTGCACGTGCTTTGTCTGGTTGCTCCACTGACTGCAAGGTCCATGCCATGTGAGACCCAAGGAAGCTTGGGACTCGACATCCCGAGAAAGCTCATCACTCTCTATGGTTCACACCCATGAGAAGGCCTTGCTTCAAACCTAACCCCATCATTCATCCAGACAATAAAATTCAATCAGACAGAAATCAAAGCATCGACGGAACGAACTTTCGACCAAGCGCCAAGAACCAAGCAACACAAAGAACGCAAGGAAACACCACAAAGACATGCAAGTACCTCTCCAATATTGTGCTCAAAGTGCTGGTGTATTAATTAAATAACTTGGGTAATCCGATTGTAAATCGATGCAGACTCAAAGAAGGATAAATGTTTCTTAAGGCATTGTCAACAGACTCCATAAAGTTCATTTTCCCTGTACTGATCATTTTATTTCACATTCTGTCACTCTTCTCACCAAACTGTCTCATGTTTAAGTGTGTTAAATTAGATTTATGTTTAGAATAGTAATAAAGTTGGTCTGTGTTCAAAGATGACTTGACTGTGGTATAATTTGATAAATAATCTCATCCTGTTTCTAAAAGATTTTGCTTCAAATCTGTACCTAAATACGTGTGATATTATTTTCAATAAGCCATGAGAATAATATCACTTCAATAAGAGAATTAATCATAATTCATTTATTAAAGCTAATTCCTTACAGTAGAAATTGTGATCTGATAGAATTAGACATTGAATTGCGATTTCAATGGTGGAGAATCTATTAAGACAAATAATCTAGTTATTTGTCATTTATCTAATTTATAATGGTTGTCGAACGTGACTAATTCCATTATACATTTTATTACCTAATAATGTACAATAAGGAGAGTTTAATTTAGTTCATAGCTCACATATTTCGAGACCCTAAATTCCCTTCTAAATTTAGCATAACAAATATCTTGCATATAATGGGGTGAGAATGTGGGAACGTTAAGTTCCCTCCTAAATTACGCATACCAAATATCCTAAAGCATGGATGCTAAAACTCAAAGAAATACTTTTACAATTAAGTAAAGCAAGGAAACAGTTTCAAGCGTCCATTACACAAACAGAGAAGGACCCAGAAAAACAAGCATCCCTTCTACAAGAACATATGCATAAATACAGATCAACAATTCACAAAAGGTCACTGACCCTGGAAGACTTAAACCAAGCAGAAATTCAGCTTATTCAGTACAGGCAAAAACAACAATTCCTTGAAGATATTAAGGCTCTGAGAAAGAATATTCCTGTAAAGAGAAAAAGTTCTCTGCTGATCCTGTACTTAAGGTTGGGATACAAAAGAGTCTGTGGTAGGCTTAACCGAGCCGCCATGCCAGAAGAATCCAAACATCCTGTAATTCTCTCAAAATGCTCCCGATTTTCAACTCTCATTCTAAATGACATTCATCAAAGGTGTGGACATTGTGGTCGAAACTACATGCTTTCTATTCTCTGACAAAAATTCTGGATCCCCAAAGAAAACTCAGCCATTCGAAAATGTATACATAAATGCTCAGATTGTTGCAGACACAATAGAAGAGTGGGAGAGCAAAAAATGGCAAGCTTGCCAGAAGACCGCTTGCTACCTGATAAACCCCATTTCACAAATGTAGGTCTCGATTTCTTTGAACGCTTCAGCGTAAAATGGGGCTGGAGTATTGTTAAAAGGTATGGAGTGTTGTTCAGTTGCCTAACAATCAGAGCAGTACACATTGAGATAGTTGATAGTTTGAACACTGATTCATGTATAAACGCTTTGAGGCGTTTCATAAGTAGAAGAGGACCGGTGTCAGTCATGCGTTCAGACGATGCCACAAATTTTGTCAGCGCAGAAAAACAATTGCGAGAAGCACTGAGAAACCTGAACCATAACAAAATGGAAAATGCCATGCTACAGAAAGTGATTGTACAGATCTTCAACAGTCCAGCTGCTTCTCATCAAGGAGGAGTATGGGAGCGTCAAATCCGCACAGTAAGAATGATACTCAGTGCTCTCTTAAAGGAACAGTCCATCAATTATGACAGTCTTCATACCATCATGAGCGAGGTGGAAAGCATTGTCAACAATAGACCAATTACTGGTACATCAGAAAATCCAAATGACCTTGAACCTCTGATGCCTAACCATTTTGGTTAACCACGGGTTTCTCCGTGCACCGAGCGGACAGAGCGAAAGACCTCTCAGGTAAAAGCAGAGGTGGAGGTGTATGTTTTATGATCAACAAATCATGGTGTGATCAGAGGAATGTACATTTTATCAGGTCTTTCTGCTCTCCTGATCTGGAATTTCTCAAGCTTCTGTGTTGACCATTCTGGCTACCGAGGGAATTCACAGCGGTCATTATCACTGCTGTGTACATCCCCCCACAAGCCGACACAGACCGGGCACTTAGGGAACTGTATGAGTGTATAAGTCAGCAGGAAACCGCGCACCCTGAGGCCGTGTTCATTGTTGCTGGGGACTTCAACAAAGCCTACTTTAAAACAATAGCACCAAAATACCACCAACACATCAACTTTAACACACGAGGGGACCGGGTTTTGGATCATTGCTATTCTCCTTTCCGGGATGGCTACAAATCCCTCCCCCGCCCACCATTTGGCAAATCCGACCACTCTTCCGTTCTGCTTCTGCCCGCTTACAGGCAGAAACTGAAACGGGAAGCACCCGCCCTCAGAATGATCCAGTGCTGGTCGGACCAATCAGACTCTGCGCTACAGGACTGTTTTGATCACGCGGACTGGGAGATGTTCCGGTCTGCCTCCGATGACGACATCGAGGTTTACGCTGATAGCGTAACGTGTTTCATCAGGAAGTGCGTAGAGGACGTTGTTCCGAGAAAAAATATAAGGATCTACCCCAACCAGAAACCATGGGTTAACGGCGATGTTCGCGCGGCACTTACTGCGCGGACCACCGCTTTTAATTCCGGGAATGCGGAGGAGCGTAAACAAGCCAGTTATGCCCTCCGTAACTCCATCCGTGCAGCCAAATGCCAGTACAGGCACAAAATTGAAGAACAGTTCAACACCACTGACTCCAGAAGTATGTGGCAGGGAATTAACACCATCACAGACTATAAACGGAATAAAAACTCCGCCATGAACACCGCTGCCTCTCTCCCGGACGAGCTTAATACATTTTATGCTCGTTTCGAGGACAACAACACCGCCCTCACAGAGAGAGCACTCGCGGCCGATACTACAGAGGCTGGTTCACTCTCCGTCTCTGTTGCGGATGTAACCCGATCCTTTTGACGGGTGAACATTCGCAAAGCCGCAGGTCCAGACGGCATTCCGGGCCGCGTCATCAGAGCATGCGCGAACCAACTGGCTGGTGTTTTTACGGACATTTTCAACTTGTCCCTATCCCTGTCTGTAGTCCCCACATGCTTCAAAACATCAACCATTGTGCCTGTACCGAAGCAATCAAAAATCACTTGCTTAAATGACTGGCGTCCTGTTGCCCTCACCCCCATCATCAGCAAATGCTTTGAGAGGTTGATCAGAGATCACATCTGCTCTGTTCTGCCCACCTCTTTGGACCCATTGCAGTTTGCCTACCGCAACAACCGCTCCACTGATGATGCCATTGCATCTACAATACACACTGCTCTTTCCCACCTGGAAAAAAGGAACACATATGTGAGAATGCTGTTTGTAGACTACAGCTCAGCATTCAACACCATAATGCCCTCCAAGCTTGATGAGAAACTCCGGGCTCTGGGCTTAAACAGCTCGCTGTGCAGCTGGATCCTGGATTTCCTGTCAGGCAGACGTCAGGTGGTTAGAATGGGCAGCAACATCTCCTCATCACTGACCCTCAACACTGGAGCCCCACAGGGCTGTGTTCTCAGCCCACTCCTGTATTCCCTTTACACACATGACTGTGTGGCGATACATAGCTCCAATGCCATCATTAAGTTTGCTGACGATACGACTGTTGTAGGTCTGATCACTGACAATGATGAAACAGCCTACAGAGAGGAGGTGCACACTCAGACACGCTGGTGTCAGGAGCACAACCTCTCCCTCAACGTCAGTAAAACCAAGGAGCTTGTGGTGGACTTCAGGAAGAAAGACAGAGAACACAGCCCCATCACCATTAATGGAGCACCGGTGGAGAGAGTCAGCAGCTTCAAGTTCCTCGGTGTCCACATTACTGAGGAACTCACATGGTCCGTCCACACTGAGGCCGTTGTGAAGAAGGCTCACCAGCGCCTCTTCTTCCTGAGACGGCTGAGGAAGTTTGGAATGAACCACCACATCCTCACACGGTTCTACATCAGCACCGTAGAGAGCATCCTGACTGGCTGCATCACTGCCTGGTACGGCAATAGCACCGCCCACAACCGCAAAGACCTGCAAAGGGTGCGAACGGCCAGAAACATCATTGGAGGTGAGCTTCCCTCCCTCCAGGATATATATAACAGACGGTGTGTGAATAAAGCTCGGAGGATCGTCAGAGACTCCAGTCACCCGAGTCATGGGCTGCTCTCACTGCTTCCATCAGGCAGGCGGTATCGCAGCATCAGGACCTGCACCACCCGACTACATGACAGCTTCTTCCCACAAGCAATAAGACTTTTGAACACATGATCTCTCACGATCAACAATCAGCACTGTACTTTATTAATCATCACTCTGTCAATATATTCTCCCAATTCAATTAGTGTTTATATATATTTATACCCTTATCTAGTGTATGTGTATTCTACATTGTGTGTATTGTGTACATTTGTTATGTAAATTGTTGTGTAAGTACGTGTACATTTGTTATGTAAATTGTTTTGTGTAAATATGTTGTTTATTGTAAAGTGGTTTATGTCTCGTCACTGTCATGACTGCAATGTTGCTCGGAACTGCACACAAGAATTTCACCTACTGTTGCACTCGTGTACACAGTAGTGTGACAATAAAGTGATTTGATTTGATTTTGATTTACTGTTATTGAAAACTCAACCCAGCTTACCACCAGGTGTCTTTAACAAAGAGGACCAATAGCCAAGAAAACGTTGGAAACAAGTCCAATATCTTGCTGATTTGTTCTGGAGCAGATGGAGTACCTGCTCATTCTTCAGGAACACAGTAAATGGTCAAGAATTAAAAGGAAATTTGAACCTGGTGATGTGGTGCTAATTGTGGACAGTTCATCCCTCCGCAATTCATGGATGATGGGAAGAGTAATTCAAACTTTGCCAGACTCCAGTGGAACTGTACGTCGTGTAAAGTTACAGACCAAAACAAATATACTGGAGATACCTGTAAACGAATTGTGCTTAATTCCAGAAGCAACTTA
Source organism: Moxostoma hubbsi (assembly GCA_032164185.1). Classification (NCBI taxonomy): domain Eukaryota; kingdom Metazoa; phylum Chordata; class Actinopteri; order Cypriniformes; family Catostomidae; genus Moxostoma; species Moxostoma hubbsi. The sequence continues at coordinate 37,610,410 of JAVLUX010000025.1, read as the reverse complement.
AGCATGCAGACTAATAAAAAATCTTTAAGAATAAAGATAAAGGAAAATGTGAAGGAATTAAGTAGCTATTTCTTATTCATAAATGTTCAAGTTTAATGGCTCTTAGTATTTGTAAATTAATATGATAATTGTTTGTGTCCTGCCCAACCAATTAGGGGCCGGAAGTGTAAGAGCCATAAGTTATGTGTTTCTTTATATAGATGTGGAATAAATAGTTGTGTGCATTAAGCATTGTTAAGTAATTATAAGTATATAATTTAATATGTGTAATATAATATTTCTTAGCGACAATGACGTCATGTCCGGCAATGACGTTTAGTTTTTGTGATGCAATATGGGAGCGATACAGTTTTTTGACCGTATAACATTTTTCCAGTTCATTTTGTTATTACTAAATCTAAAAGAAGTAACTATTGAATGTTATTCGAGTTCAAATCACGCTCACACAGAAAGAAGCAACAAGAAGAAAATTTGGACGGATTTCTATCACACCAATAATCAATAGTTTTATGTATTTCCATAATTTTTTATTCAATGACATCATTTGCAATGCTTTATGGGATTGTAGTTTGTGCCCTCATGAAAGACGGCAAGTACATATCCTTGCACCGTTTGTCTTTAGGTCTGATTTTCAAATACTTTTTTGCCTCAAAACATAATGTGTGATGTTGTGCTTGCCTCTTTTATGAAGAATTGTATTAAAAGTCTATGGAAGAAATGAATAGGAAAAATACTTCTGCAACCCAGATGGCTGAAAAAGTGGGCGGGCACTGTTGTGCTCTATAGAGTGGAAGACCTAAAATGTCCTGACAAGTCAGTTTTCAACATGACAAATCTGATGTGTGTGTGTGTGTCAGGATGAAGGCGAGGATGACAGTGATCTGTCAGACTATGGTGATGAGACGGACGGAAAAAAAGACACACTGGCAGAACCCTGCTTTATGCTGATCGGAGAAATATTTGAACTCAGGGGCAGTGAGTGCAACATTGTGTGTGTGTGTGTGTGTGTGTGTGTGTGTGTGTGTGTGCGCGTGTGTGATGAAATTGCTGTTATTCTCACCTTATAACTGTCACACTGTAACCCATAATGATGAATGTGTGTAGACATACTGTGGGATTGTGTCTGTGGGTGTGAAAACATGTTAAATTGTTAAAAGTTTTAAAAGTAAAAGTTTGTGCAGTTTCTCTAGTGAAAACTGCACATGCTGTATTTTAGCTACACCTTAACACTCTTTAATGCTTTTCTGCTGTACTTTTTAAATTCAAACTTAAGCCAGACCTTATTGTCAGAAGCACGACTCTAAACTGTATTTGTTTGAAATGTACAATACACCAGAAATACTGCAGTTGCTGTGCATTTAAAAGCCCCATGAAATCTAAATGGGGACTTTTGTGGATTTTAGTCCATGACTATTAGCCATCTACAAGCTAGTGTACTCCTACAAGTTGACAAAGGAAACTTAAAGCAGATGAACACAATTAAAAATGTAGATTCTTTCTCTTCCAGGAAAATGAACAAAAAATATTATACAAAACAGACTTTTGATCAATCAAATTATCTCTACAATGAGAGAAACGTCTCGGGTTACATGTGTAACACTTGTTCCCTGAAAAAAGCGGAACGAGATGCTGCGGCACTTTGCTAAACGCTATGGGGAACGACCCAGTCATGAACGAGCTGTGAATATGTGTGTAACACGTCAATGAACATTGACCGGAATTTATAGCCTCGGCTGATGTAGTCATTAGACGCACCTGTGGCCAGGCTATAAATGGATGCGTCACCAGGTGTCGTCAGATACTTCTTTTTGAAGAGCAGTCCTGGGACGTCCCAGTGCGGCAAAGAAGTTCCGCTTTTTTCTGGGAACAAGGGTTACACATGTAACTCGATACGTTCCCTTTACAAAAAGCTTCACTATGATGCGGCACTTTGCTAAGCGCTATGGGGAACGCAATACCCACGCCGCCGCACTGGGGCTGTCTGGACCCCTACGGTTGTGAAGTGTGCTCACAAGAACGCAAGAGGCCTCAGACATGAGCTTGAGATGTCGACTCATGGACGTAAGAGTCCGGAGTAGCAAAACATCTAACCCATAAAATTTGATGAATGTGTGCGGAGAGGACCAGCCCGCCGCATCACAAACTTGTTCAGGCATGAGCTGAGATGTCGACTCAAGGACGTAAGAGTTCGGAGTGGCAAGAACATCCAAATTATAAAAGTCTAATGAATGTGTGCGGAGAGGACCAACCTGCCGCATCACAGACTTGCTTATACATGAGCTTCAGATGTCGACTCAGGGGCGTAAGAGCCCGGAGTAGTATGAACATCCAAACCATAGAGCCTGAAGAATGTGTGCAGAGAGGACCAGCCTGCCGCATCACAAACTTGTTCAGGCATGAAAGATTTAAGCCATAAGATCTAAGAATGTGTGCGGAGAGGACCAGCCTGCCGCATCACAAACTTGCTTAGACCCAAAGTGACCCCTCACCCAAAGTGACATAGTCTGCCAGGAAGTGACCGCCCCCCGGTCATGGCTTCCAAGTGAAGAATTGCTGCCCTGACTTTACGCCACTAGCAAAAGCGGTGGACATAAGTCTGAAGGGTACAGACTGGACAAAGTCTGAGAAGTCTTAGCTGCTCCGGCGTTACAAATGGTAGGGAGCAGAAGGCTTAGAAAATAACCGGCCAAAGGTTGCTAAAGGCACCTTGGGCAGGTAGTTAGGGTGAGGGTGCAAAGAATGCTTTTGGTCATTCTGGGGCAAACTCTAAACAGGCCGGCAAAAGAGACAGAGCCTGTAGGTACCCAAGTCTCCTTAGAGACATAATTGCCATAAGAAAAACCATCTTGAGAGTCAGAAGTCTACCAAACGCTGACTCTAGAGATCTAAAAAGGGGGTCATACCCTATGAAGAGGTCCTAGCAAGGACACCTCTTAGGGGGCACCCCGCCCACCAAGGCGTGGCAAACCGCAGTGGAGGCCACAAAGAACCTGGCAGTGGCGTCGCAAGTGCCCGCTGACAGTTCTTTCTACAGAAAATCCAGAACTGAAGCAAACTGGCAGTTAGCTGGTTCTGTAAAATGAACTTAGGGAGGGAAACTGGGCGTCTCGGGGAGAAGTAGAGGAGATATTGCGCTATCAACAGAGGCGAAGAGATCCTCTTCTGCCCTGTAAAATCTACCCAGATCAGTTCCAAGTGGAGGGAGCCGTAGCACTTGAAATGGTCTCGATAACCTCAAGAGAAAGCCCTGTGAACCTCAGTTGGTACCCTTAGGGGCCAAGCATGAAAGGTTTCACAATTCGGGCCAGTGATGAGAAGGTCCTTCCTGTTCGGAATCGCCCAAGGCGAGCCGTCGAGGAGAGATATTCGAGAAACATATCCTGTTCGGCCAGCACAGCGCCATTAGAAGGAGGCAAGACCTTGCTGGCGAACCTTGCCAAGACTCCCGGGAGCAGAAAAACCGGGGGACAAAAATGCATACAGACGCATTCAGGGTCATGTATGTGCCTTTAAGTCCAGACCCAAGGGGGGCTGGGTGACTTAGGGAGAAGTAGAGGAGACATTGCGCTATCATAGAGGCGAAGAGGTCCTCTTCTGCCCTAGATTTGTTCACTACCTCAGAGTAAATCTGCTCCCACACACATGGGCATCCAGGGACGAAACTGTCCTGAGCTGCCCTGGGCCCCAAGGAGGATCTAACGTGCCAGAAATTCAGCTGACGTGAACGTGGATCCCCCCCGATGGTTTACGTAAGAGGCTACCACTGTATTGCCCACCCGCACCAAGACATGGCAGCCTCAGGAGGAAGTATTTCAGGGCCAGAAATACGGCCATCAGCTCGAGACAGTTACTGTGACAACCGAACTGACGACCCTCCAACTGAAGCATGTGGCGCGTAACCCTTATTTGCCTTAGGGGACCGGCCCTCGGATAAACCCCCCTGGCTTCCAGCCACAGCTGAAGCAGTCTCATGTGCAGAAGGTCCGAAGGGATCACCGCAGACACCAACGCCATGAGACCTAGTATTCAATGATACTGACAAGCAGTGCAAACTCGACCTAGCCTTGCTCAGGGTGTTCTGAATGGAAACGATTCGTGAGGGAGACGATTGTGCCTGGATCGAGACCGAATTCCATATAACCCCCAGATGCGTCAAGACGATAACCCTGTGCTGAACTGCCAGTTCTTGGAACTGCGCTAGGATCAGCCAGTCATCTATAAAATTCAGAATGCGGATGCCCTGGAGTCGCAGAGGAGCCAGTGCTGCATCCATGCATTTCCTGAATGTGCGGGTTAATAGGGCTAGGCCAAATGGAAGAAGCCGATACTGGAAGGCTTCGCCCCCGAAAGCGAACCTCAGGAACTTCCTGTGCTGTGGCTCTATATGAAGATATGCGTGATGATATCCATGAGATCGATGGTGACCAGCCAAACGTGATGTTGGGCTTGTGACACGATCGTCTTGATAGTCAGATCTAGGACTTGAACACCGAGTGGTTCAAGCCTCAATGATCTAGAATCGGACGCAATCCCCCACCCTTCTTGGGAACCAGGAAGATCTGCTGTAATAGCCTGACTCTTTCTCTGGAAGGGGAACATGTTCTATGGCCCCTTTAACCAAGAGATTTTGCAGTTCTTTCCACAGTAGACATGCCTGTCCCGGTTTCACGGTAGTGGGAACCACGCCATTGAAACGGGGAGGACGGCGAGCAAATAGAATTCTGTAGCCTATTTCTACTGATTCTAGAACCCACATAGAAATACCAGGCAGAAGTTTCCACGCTGCCAGGTTCTCTGAGATGGGTATTATTTCTGACAATTCCTGTTGAGGGGATGTCGAGTGTTCCGCGTACTGGAGCAAGGCAGGAAGCAACGGTACACCCAACTCTTTGTTGTAAGCCTCTATCACCCGAAACACCAAAGGCGGCGGGAGTGAAGAGGTTTCGTGAGGGTATCGGGAGGGCCGAAGTGGATGATACACGCGCCCCGTCCTGGCTGGGTACAAGAATGTCAGGGTTTCTTTTTCTTAGAAATCACGCCCCTGAGGTCTTGCATTGGGGGCTGCTGAGGGTGACAAACTGGACCTCAGTCTTTACGAGGGGGAGCACGATTCGCCACGTTTTGTTTAGAGCCTCACGTCTAGAAGGACTGCAGGTGTCTCTTCTACCGGCGGCATCACCGAATACCCCCGAGCTTCAGCACCCACGATAGTTGAATACACCAATGTCGAGGGCATGAAGACACGGGAAGTATAAATTTTTCTCCATAAGGAAAATACTTGTTATGGAGGTCATAGAAGAAAGGAAGGGACTGATATAGAGTTCCATTCCCTCTTTTATTTATTTAATTATTTTGGCCATCAGACAGAAATTTGTCTTATAGTTTGGAGCGTTTGGGGGAGTGTCTCTTGTTCGCGGGGCTAGTCTAGCTTTAGTCTGGCCACAGCCCACGTAATCACCTCGAGTAATTTCTCAGCCACTTTATTATTGTGCGTGAAATGTACAGAGGTTCAGCGCTCCGCCCCCCTCGTGAACCGAAGATCACGGGAAGGACCAGTGCTCGCACCCCCACTGCTGCAACGCGAGAGCAGCGTGCTCTTCCCCTAAACAAAGTCATTCTCTCTTTCTTTTAAAAATATATATTTTCTCGACAGAAGAGAAAGGAGAAAAGGTTCACTTCACACTGCTTCACAAATTCTAAATCCTAGCAGAGGAAAGAAAGTTTTGACAGGGTTTGTGTATACACACACACACAGAATCGCTCTGAAAAAAGAGGATCTGACGACACCTGGTGACGCATCCATTTATAGCCTGGCCACAGGTGCGTCTAATGACTACATCAGCCGAGGCTATAAATTCCGGTCAATGTTCATTGACGTGTTACACACATATTCACAGCTCGTTCATGACTGGGTCGTTCCCCATAGCGCTTAGCAAAGCGCAGCATCATAGTGAAGCTTTTTGTAAAGGGAACTGCCCTTGTCAAGCCATTTCATGGGGTCTTTAAACAGCATCATCTGTACTAGCATTTAAGCATTTCATTGCACCTCAAGCACTTAAGCCAGTTTGTTTTACCTCTTCTACAGGGAGTTTAGTCAGAAGCTGCCAAGCCAGAAAAAGTGCAAAAATGCTTGTGGCCAGTTCTTACACACAGTACAGTCACAGGATACTCTCAACTCTATAAGTCCAGTGAATGGTGTGTGATGTTTCTGATGTTACTGTATTTTTCTCTCTGCAGTGTTTAAATGGGTTCGGAAGACACTAATTGCTCTAGTTCAAGTCACGTTTGGACGGACTATAAACAAGTAAGCATAAATAAGCACCAATAAATAAAATGTTCTTTTGTGGGGGGCCTGGGTAGATCAGTGAGTATTGAGTGCTAGTGTTGCGAGTTTAAATCCAGGGTGTGCTGAGTGACTCCAGCCAGGTATCCTATGCAACCAAATTGGCCCGGTTGCTAGGGAGGGTAGAGTCACATGGGGTAACCTCCTCATGGTCACGATTAGGGGTTCTCGCTCTCAATGGGGCGTGTGGTAAGTTGTATGTGGATTGTAGAGATAGCATGATCCTCCACATGCTTTGAGTCTCTGCGGTGTCATGCACAACGAGTCACGTGACAAGATGCGCATATTGATGGTCTCAGAAGGGTAGGCGACTGCCACCCGGATTATGTGAGTAACCGCACCACCATGAGAACCCACTAAGTAGTGGGAATTGTGCAATCCAAATTGGGAAAAAATGGGATAAAAAAAATACATAAAAAAATAATATTTTGTGAGCTTGCCATCTGAATTAAAATTGATAAGTAAAAAAAAAAAGAGCGTGTATACTGTGAAAAAACAGCAAAACAACTTGTCTTTCTATTGTGTTGTTTTCGCTGGCTGCACTCCAGACAAGCATGAACAAATGACTCTTATAAGGTGGTTCGTTTAATGATTCGGTCAAAACAACTCACCAACTCATTACCATATTTTCAGGAATATTAGTCACATTTTTTCATCATCTGAAATGTCCTGTGACTTATAGTACATTGATGAAGTCAGAAGTTTACATACACCTTAGCCAAATATATTTAAACTCACTTTTTCACAATTCCTGACATTTAATAGAAGAAAAATATTTGCCACCACCACTCCAGTACACCTGGCTTATGTGCATCTCAAGCTGTAGAGAAACACTGAACACAATTGACTTCACATCACAAGTTCAGTGAAACACCTCTGTACTACGAGGAAAATAGTCCTAAAAATAAAGACAAAGAAATTAGGCAAGGTGAGAAAATTATTTTTTATTATTTAAATATTTAATATGTGGCCAATTACAATTTATCTTTTTGCTTTGCCCTCAGTGTTTGTTTTGACATTTCTTTTAATTAGACACTAATTCCATGAATGGCGTTTTAATAAAATGAGTGAACGTTTATTGTTCGTTTGTCTTGATTGTGTCATTATTATATTGCATTATATAATCCATCGCGATACAGCGCAAAATAAACACAGAAATGAGATCACTGGATTTTTTCAAATTTGTCCGGTAAATTTTATCATTCCCGGACGAGTTGTCCTGAGTGAAAATTTCTGAGTGAAAACTCTGGTGCATAGCAAAGTGGGTTTCAAATATCAGAAACTCTTCAAGTTTCTCATTGCTTTATGTATCATACGTATTTGACCAATCACAGGCTGCAGCATCTCCCACAGTCCCTCTTCTCCCAAAAAGTACCTACCCCAAAGTAGGAGCTAAAAAAGTCCCTCTAAATGGCTGAAAGGAATTATAGTTCCTCATGTGCGAAAACAACAGAAATTAGTCACGGGTAAAGTACCTAAATCGAGCTGTAGTTTCTGCCATGGGAAACGTCATTTATCTTTGTTTTGTTTTTCTCTAAACGTGCTTTAGATCAGGTGCAACTTATTTTAAGGTGCATCTTTATTCCCGTTAAAGATGGTAGTTGTTGGTTTGAATCGGTCTATCAAATCCATTACTGAATGAACTCAGTGAAGCAGACTGAATTAACATCCGACCCAATAATGAACCACAAGTCTTTAATATCCACCATGTCTGACTATCTATTTTTATTACAATATTTTTCATTGTAAATTTGTAACTGTTATATACTGTATTGATACACAAGGACATATTTCATATAGTTTGTGTGGATTTATATTGACATTTGTCATATCCTCCTATTGTGATGCTTCTAATAATAATAACAATGGTTTACTCTTAGATAGTAAAACGTTATAGGATCCAAAGAGAAAGTGGGGAATTATGATATCTGACACAGAGAAGTGACATTTTTCACAGGATTGATCTAATTATGTGAAGTCTAAATTAGAGGATTTATCATCATGTGTTTAGCCATGCCAACTGAAAACACACTGTAAGAGAAAGCTTTAATACAATATTTAGCTTCAGTTATAGAATCTGAAATGTGATATACAATTTAAAAGATATTTAATTGACACATTTTGATGGTTGACGTCATCATGAAATGGCATTCACAACAATTTTACTTCTGGAATGTGGCATATTTCCAAGACAAACAGGATATTTCATGTGAAGATGTAAAATGGGATTTTATTTTATCCACTGGTTATTGATTTGAGGGTGAAAAGTGTCTCTAAATGATGGCTGGAGGGGTTGAGTAACACAAGGGCTATGATGTCATTTCCGCAGAGATGGAGCAAGTAATTAAATATCAATGATTGATTATGAAAGCATTTTCTTTTTCAACCTTTTTCAATTTCTCCTTTGGAATAAAACACCAGCGCATCAGCCTCAATAAGATGGAACTTGAATTAAGTAAATGGGTTTAATTTTGATTTACTGTTGACTTTAAGACTACATACATCAACTATATTGTTGGATTTCTTATCGAGCTCTGAATATAATAAGCAAAGCTCATTCAACCAGTGGAAATGCTTAGTGGTCTGAGGAGCAGAGGATTTTGACAAGGTCTTGACTTTAAGCACAACACACACAATTCAAGGAGGACAGTTTATAAGCAGAACTGTCTGGATCTAGATTCATTTCCATGCTGTAAATCACACTGACATGTATGATTTATAACAGTCAGAATGTCAAGGGAAGATTTCCTTAGGTAAAATAGGCAGAGACACTGTGTGTGTGTGTGTGTGTGTGTGTGTGTGTGTGTGTGTGTGTGTATGTGTGTGTATCAGTGGTCTGAAAAGGTATCATTTGTGGAGGAGACAGCTCATTTGTTTGGAGATTGTGACAGGTTTAAAATGAAGGACACACACAGTCACTTCACAGTCCTTATGCCATGTGTCCACCAAGGCATTTTTGCCAGGCGCTATTCTGAAAACGCCCAGCTGGGAGCAATTGAGAGCGTTTTGGAGGTGCAGCATTTTTTCAGCTGAGATGCTTTGGTTACTATGACACGGAATACCTGTAAAAGTAATGTGGTGCAAGTACCTCATTTCGCAGATAGTTTGTGTTATCAACAAGTAATGAATGTAATAATGTTGGCTCAAGGATGAGTACTCGCTCTGGCTCTTATTTTTCATATTAATATTGTGGAATGTCATCTGGTACAGACATGAATACTCAGAGATCAGCAAACTTCTCCTCCATTGTTGTTCAGTCGTTGTACAAGTAGGATGTGACAGTTGGTCGGTGTGGTATTTGTCCCACCCTTCCTCCACTCTGATTGGATGGCTGGGTAAAAAGTGACAGTGATGAGTGCTGCGTTATTCCCAAAGTTCAAAATGTTTCAACTCTCGGCGACCAGAGAAAAAACGGCATGGGATACACACTCAGCGCCTCAACACACTGCTGGCTTTTTTAAATACACGGCGCTCCCATTGCAAAATATTGAAAAAAATCGAGTGTTTAGTTTCGTAATAGGTCATTATGTGCTTGTGCCATATTTCACTGTGGTAGAACAGAATTATCTGCTTCCCAGAGACACTTCAAACATGTTTCACATGGAAAAGGGATACTGTCTCTTTAAGTGAGTGGTTCTCAATTTTTTTGGTTCACAACCCCCAACCAATAATCTACTCGAAAATTTGTAAAAATGAAAGAAATAATCTTTTTGCTGAAAATTTGTATTTATTTATAAATACAAGGAAAACTGAAAGTTTTTTAAGAGTTACACTCTTAATTAGGTTGTTCTGTTTTTTTGTAAATACTTTGTTACATAAATCATGTCTAAAAATCGTGTCTATACACTTTCAAAACATCAGAAAAAAAAATTACTACAAAGTGATACTGCTGCAGGAGCAACCCCTGGGCATGAAAACATTGCAAATTGCACATTGTCTGCTGAAGTCTATTGTTGTATTTCATGAGACACAAACGTTCTCCAGAAGGCGCTCACAAAACCGAATCCTCCATTCATCCACATTGAACTATCAGAACGTTTTCTATCTCCTTGGAGACATTTTTTTTTCTCCTCAATTTGGAATGTCCATTTCCCAATGTCCTCGTGGTGGCGTAGTGACTCATCTCAATCCAGTTGGCGAATCTCAGTTGCCTCCTCATCCAAGACCATCAATCCGCGCATCTTATCACATGAGCGCGCGTTAAGCCTCCTCATGCGATGCGTCTCCGCTTCTCTCCTCTTGTAACAAGCACAACTCACCATGTGCCCCACCAAGAGCGAACCCATTATAGAGGGAGATTGAGAGATGAGAGGTTTGTGATTGTGGCTGTCCAAGCTCCTTTAGCACACATCAAAGCACCTTAAAGTCATCCGTAACACGCGTGCCTTAGATCTAAATACTTCTGAAGCCATTAGATAGTGTTGTGAGAGAAACAGACCAAAAATGAAGAGTTCATTCACCTCTCCACCCATTTGAAACTGAAATGGATGCCAGAACGGCTTGTTTAGCATTACGAGCGCACCTGACACCATGAGTGCTTTTGGCTGTCGAGAGCTGCGTGCACAGGAAGTGATGTGGTGCCAAGCGAAAGTTTAAACAAGGAAGGAGAAAATAATTTGCGCACATTGTTTCTTGTGTTCATTGTCAGTATTTTTGTTGAATGTGTGAAAGTGAATGAGATTTGAGAACGGGCCAGTCTTCCGCACACTTCCATAAAAAGTCCAGTGTCCTTTTACCTTCAGAAGTTCCAGCAGACCAGCCAATCAGATTAGGACTGACTAACTATTGCAATACTGTGCAATATGCATCAGACGTTTAGTGCACAGGCTGTGTATGTGATCTGACTACATTTTCATCTCGTGAATATCTCTTTTCACTTTGAAACATGTGAAAGTATGGAAGAAAAATGGGTTGCTTCTAATAAAATGCACTCTGATATCTCAAGTTAAATGTTACCTAACCCTATGTTTTATCATTTATATTTATACCTTCAGTAAGTTAACAGGGTTGACATCTGAAGCTTGAGACAGAATAGTACAGTATATTAATGTGGAACAATGATAGTAACAGGGTTGACCATATCATTTAATGTATACATCTCTGCAGGCAAATCAGAGACACTGTAAACTGGATTTTCAGTGAGCAGATGTTGGTTTACTACATTAATATATTCCGGGACGCGTTTTGGCCCAAAGGGAAACTGGCACCTCATAACAAAACACGCTCAGAGAGTGAACGCAGAGAAACCAAGGAGAGGGCACAACAGAAGCTTCTAGATAATATCCCAGGTGAGTGAGTCACATCAAATAAAGAGCACTTTATTCAATGTGAAGTGCAGCACATATAGACTATATACATTGCATCCGGAAAGTATTCACAGCGCTTCACTTTTTCCACATTTTGTTATGTTACAACGTTATTAATGGGTTAAATTCATTATTTTCCTCAAAATTCTACAAACAATACCCCATAATGACAACGTGAAAGAAGTTTGTTTGAAATCTTTGCAAATTTATTAAAAATAAAAAACTAAATAAATGTACATAAGAATTCACAGCCTTTGCCATGACGCTCAAAATGTAGCTCAGGTGCATCCTGTTTCCAATGATCATCCTTGAGATGTTTCTACATCTTGATTGGAGTCCACCTGTGGTAAATTCAGTTGATTGGACATGATTTGGAAAGTCACACACCTGTCTATATAAGGTCCCACAGTTAACAGTACATGTCAGAGCACAAACCAAGCCATGAAGTCCAAGGAATTGTCTGTAGACCTCCGGGACAGGATTGTATTGAGGTACAGATCTGGGGAAGTGTACAGAAAAATTTCTGCTGCATTGAAGGTCCCAATGAGCACAGTGGCCTCCATCATCTGTAAAAGAAAGAAGTTTGGAACCACCAGGACTCTTCCTAGAGCTGACCGCCCGGCCAAACTGAGAGATCGGGGGAGAAGGGCCTTAGTCAGGGAGGTGACTAAGAACCCGATGGTCACTCTGACAGAGCTCCAGCATTTCTCTGTGGAGAGAGGAGAACCTTCCAGAAGAACAACCATCTCTGCAGCACTCCACTAATCAGGCCTGTATGATAGAGTGGCCAGACGGAAGCCACTCCTCAGTAAAAGACACATGAAGGGCTCTCAGACAATGAGAAACAAAATTCTCTTTTCTGATGAAACAAACATTGAACTCGTTGGCCTGAATGGAAAGCGTCATGTCTGGAGGAAACCAGGCACCACCACTCATCACCTGGCCAATAACATCCCTACAATGAAGCATGGTAGTGGCAGCATCATGCTGTGGGGATGTTTTTCAGCGGCAGGAACTGGGATACTAGTCAGGATCGAGGGAAAGATGAATGCAGCAATGTACAGAGACATCCTTGATGAAAACTTGCTCCAGAGCACTCTGGACCTCAGACTGGGGTGAAGGTTCACCTTCCAACAGGACAACAACCCTAAGCACACAGCCAAGATAACAAAGGAGTGGCTACGGGACAACTCTGTGAATGTCCTTGAGTGGCCCAGCCAGAGCCCAGACTTGAACCCGATTGAACATCTCTGGAGAGATCTGAAAATGGCTGTGCACCGACGCTCCCCATCCAACCTGATGGAGCTTGAGAGGTCCTGCAAAGAAGAATGGGAGAAACTGCCCAAAAATAGGTGTGCCAAGCTTGTAGCATCATACACAAAAATACTTGAGGCTGTAATTGGTGCCAAAGGTGCTTCAACAAAGTATTGAGCAAAGGCTGTGAATACTTATGTACATGTTGCAAAGATTTCAAGAAACTTCTGTTTGTAGAATTTTGAGGAAAATAATGAATTTAATCCATTTTGAAATAAGGTTGTAACAACAAAATGTGGAAAAAGTGAAGCGCTGTGAATACTTTCCGGATGCACTCTAGGTAAGCCTATGCCAATTTTCAAGTTCATAATTAATAGATAAGTGTGCTGTAAACTCAGTAAAGGGTCATTTTTGACCCAAACATCACAGGTGTCATTATTTTTAAACATAACAGAAGGGTTCAAGTAAATCTACTACATCAGGTAGACAACAATTGTTTATTTACTCACATCACAGAAGCAGTCAAACTAACATTAGACACTTGGAGTTGGAGCATTTAAGAAAAATAGACACGTAGCCTAATGATGTGGTGACAATTAACAGAAAAAAAGAAGAGAAAAATGAACATTATTTGCTAGTTAACCCTAACCCTAAAAAAATAGCCTCGCCTATTTGACCCACAGTCCGTACGTGCCTATTGATTCCCGACCCACACACAATGTGACAATGTAATTATTTTTAAACCCGTTACCTAAAATATTAGCCCACGTGCAGGACTCTGGTACATGCATCACAGGATTTTATGTAAGAAAAATAACATTTTTATTAATTTATGTAAAATGTACAAAATGTATGTAATTTTTGTCATGAAAATTCCCACCACAATGTCATTTCCAGCACAGCTCAAAGTCTGTATTGAGTTTAATAGCATTCTGTGCTGGATAATTTCATAATTAACATTTTATGTCAATTCTGGGTTTAATTCAAGTTAAGCTCAACTGACAGCATAATACTGATTACCAATATTGGTAAATTGGTCAAATATATGTTAAAAAGTTTCCAGTTTAGTTTTAATGTGACCTTCATTGAACACAAATTTAAAAAAATTGAAATGAATCTGTTCGTTTTAATAAAAGTTATCACCTGGAACATGAAATTAAAGAAACACCCAATTTAACTGTCTGTGATTGTAGATGTGAATAATACCTCATATCATGCTGTGTGTCAGTACTTTTATAAGCAATCAAATTTTCACCTGGTGGACGATAAAACAGCCATAAAACTCCAAAAAAATTTGTAGGAGACGACCCAAGCTATATCTACAAACCAAAATATCACAAGACTTGAGGGTGGGCTCTTGACTTGGGCCAACAAATGACCCTATAGAACCACACAAAACATCTAGCAACCACATAGCAACCCCCAGGTAACCACCCAATGAACCCTGTCATTGTGATAGAGATTTGCACAGGCAAGTACCACTGACATTTTTTTCTGATGTAAAAATATACAGTACTACCTATTAACCATTTGCAAATATCACATATATATATATAAAATTAGCTTAAATTGCAGCTTTGTTTTAAAAGAAGATAATAAATTACTGTGATAATTCAGAGGTTTGTAGACATGCACAAAACTGTAAAGCAGTTAATGTGTAAAAGGCCCCATGGCTTCCTGCATGGGGCTTTTTAATTAGAGCTGGACACTTAAAACACACTCACACACACACTCCAGTGAGCATATCCAGAGAGCAATTACATTTGTCTGAGCTCACAGAGCTCTAGATAATACAGTTCACTCCAGAGCTCTTAGAAGCACACACTACAACAGCAGGTGCTCTGAAACAAGGCAGAACGCTCCATTTAACACAGTGAAAGCTGCTTTTTGATGTTTTGTCACTCAAACGCAAGTTTGTCATTTTTAATTGATGGATTCAATCGTATAAACTTGCATTACCTATGGTAGAAAAAAAAATATAAAAAAAATACAATAATAAAAAAATGTATTGTATTGATGCTGTGTGTTTTAGTGTAAAGTTTTACTGCCTCATTGAATCATCTTCATTATTCAGATGCATTTCAGAATCTGGTGGGGCAGCAGAATGCGAGATACGGGATCATCAAAATCTTCAATGCACTTCAGGAGGCCAGTGCTAACAGACATCTCCTCTATGTAAGTCACAATATCTGTCATCACAAACACTGTTTCCTGTGATAGGGAGTAGTTTACGCTACTAACTTAACTACATTATTCTGTAGCATGTCAGTAGCACAGCTATTTTCACAATAGATTAGCTTCGAGTGACAAGCTACATTTTCCAATGCTGTAGCATCACAAAACGCTAAATTTCTCACATTGTGTTGTGAACGCAGTGAATGGAGCCGAAGGAGTAATTAAACACACCCACCTAAACCGTCCTCTCTCTCTCTCTATTTTGGCTCTTGCTTCTCAATGCATTGGTGTCCTCTTGCACTCCTGTATTTCATTGGCTGTTGCTCATTGTCAGTCTCTCGCTCATAGGGACAGTGCACACACCTGACGACATGATGACTTCAATATCAAGCTGATTTGAAATCTGTAATAGGGTCTGCGACTAGTCCGCTCATGTCTGAGAAGTGACCATCGGTCGTGGGATCTGGGGCTTCTCGTCGCCGACTCAAAACATCAAACAAGATGAGCTTGAGTCCTGTAGTTTGTGCTAGGCTTTAGGTGTGAGAAAAGATTGCATGATTCGCCAATCCATGGCAGCCAAGAGGGCCAGCAACATTGCCTCTGTAAGGGATTAAATTATAGGTTATATTGTAAACCATTAATATTTGTAATTAAATGATTGAAATTTTTGCATGTACACATCGCAAAGCAATGCACCAATTTATATGGGCAGTCTGTCTACACATACATATCACAAAGCAATGCCACCTTTCACACGGGCAGTCTGTCACAGACACATCATAGGCAGCAATGCTTCCCCTCTAATGGGTTATCTGTTTGCACAGACATATTGCTCACACTTTAATGCATTGCCCTTGTTAAGAGTAGGCTGTCCACACAGACAAGTAGTGCATACTTTCAGCCATTGCGAGAAGTAATGACTTTCAAAGAGTAGGGGTGTAACTCTAGTTTGCTAGCCAAATTCCCCCCATTGGCCCTTATTAATCATGGCCTCCTAATAATTCCTATCCCTGAATTGGTTATATAACTTTACTATCTCCTCTTCACCAACAGCTGGCGTGTGGTGAGCATACTGTCGCACTATGTCTGTCGTTGCATCATCCAGGTGGATGCTGCACACTGGTGGTGGGTGAAGAGAGTCCACTGTTTAGTATGTAAAGTGCTTTGAGTGTAGTGTCAGAAAAGCGCTATTTACATATAACATTCATTGCTGCTTTATTGCAAGGGTCATCACTTGACACAATCTCATTGTTCGCTTCCATTTTCAATCTTTTAAGCTAAATCAATCTCCGTAAATCATAGGTATGGGAATTTCACAAAAGCTAATCTACCCTTCTGCAAGGCATGGCACAGTTACATACATATTTTTCAAGGGTAGTATGTATTATTAGGTTAATAATATTAACCTGTTAATACGTACTATATTAGGTTATATTTGTATCATTGGTATTTCTCCTCCTTCAGATTTGTCCTACACCCTATGAAGACCAGGGCCCATATTTATAAAAATCTTTATCTTACAATTAGGAGTTCTCCAAAGAGTTCCTAGCTAAGGATTTTTGTTTAAAACCTAACTGCTAAGAGCAAGTTTTACTAAGGAATAAAGGGAAATCTTAAGGTAAGAGTCTTCAGTTTGCCAGACACGGATACATTGCATCATGGACATCATGGACATGGACAAATACCAACAGATAAAAAAAATCAAAACCTGGCTGCCTCTGCCGGAAAGCATACAATGGGTCCTGGTTGGATCTTCCAGCAGGACAATGATCTAAAACAAACATCAAAATCAACACAAAAATGGTTCACTGACCACAAAATCAAGGTTCTGCCATGGCCATCCCAGTCCCCTGACCTGAACCCCATAGAAAATTTGTGAGGTGAACTGAAAAGGAGAGTCCACCAACATTGCCCTCTGAATTTAATAATGAGATATTTCAATTGTTTTACTTCAATTAAAGGTTCTATTTTTTTCACAGCTGCCTTTGCTCATATTTACCAAGGGTGCCAATAATTTTGGCCAGCACCGTACACAGTGTAGCCCAGCGATAGCCATGAATGCCACTTGAAAACATGCACAATGTATTGGCGGACGATGTGGTTCAAGTCATTTATAGTGCCTTTCACAGCACACAGTTTCAAAGCAACTTTACAGAAGATCAGCATTAACAGAAGATAAATCTGTAATATCTGTAATGTCTTAGTCATCATTGTGTAGTTTGTTAAAATACGATTGTGAATTGTTTAAAAATAAGTAATTAAATAATAATTGTATAATAAGCCCAGTGAGCAAGCTGAAAGCGACTGTGGTAAGGAACACAAAACTCCACAGGATGTTGGTTAGTGGAGAAAAATAACCTTGGGAGAAACCACTGTGTGGGCAGTTCCTCTCTGGCTAAACCACATGAATATGCCAAATATTAGTTATTTATGTGCTGTGCAAGTCATGGTTTAAATGATTAAACTAAGTGTTAAGGTCAGTGTTTAAAAAAAGATTTTGTATGAACTGTAAGATTAATGACTAATGTCTTTGAAGTCCATCCTGGATTAACTGCAGAAGTTCACATTGATGCAATTGTCCTTGTTAACTGACTGATGAAGGGTTTTGTTGGCAGTTAATTGATAGTCTATGCATTCCAATTTAAAAGTGTAGTCCATCATTAAACCGAGGTGAAGCAGGCAGAGATCAGTCCAAGGTCTATCCTACATCTAAGGTCCAGACAATGGCATGTGAAGTATCCTATGTCTTATGGTTGGAGTTGGCATCAGTTCATACTCTGAAGTCCATCTTAATAAACTGAAGTGATGTTTGGCTGGCACCGGCTGCATTTAGTCATCATCACTCAGAGACGCGTAGCAGTGGAGTCCAACACGAAGCAGGAATGGAGCTGGATCCAGTGACCTCAGGATTGGAGTCCCGAGGTTGAGACGGGGATAGAATAATATTAGCATAGATGCCATTACATTTATTGCAAAGTTATAGACCATGATCAGTGTGGTCTGGAAAGGGCATTTATAGTTTGCTAAATTATTCTGCTGATGGAAATTCCCTGTTGCATTTTAGCTCCGGTGTAATTGGGTTTGTGGTATGGGGACGTGGTCATGTGTTGGTCTGTGAGAGAGAGAGAGATAGAGAGAGAGAGAGAGAGCGGTAAGGCTTGTCACCTGGTTCATAATTAACCCTAACACCTCTCTCTGTCTTTGGACACTCAGCGTGCCTTTTATGTCTCCCTCCGCATCACTATAACAAGAGATAGGTGTTAGGGATAATTATGAGCCAGGTGACAAGCCTTACCGTTCTCTCTCTCTCTCTCTCTCTCGCATATGACCACGTCCCCACGCTACAGGGTTGTTTTGATTCGTGGGAGAGGTAATTGCATCCCTAAATTTACAGTAATGAAACACCCTTGCAATTCAGGCGAAAGGTAAATGTCAATATTATAATATTAAAGTATATAAATACATTGACTTAATTGCAATACATTTTGAAAGATAACCCTAACCCTTCGAAGTTGTTGTAGGTTTAGTAGCTACAGTATTGTTTGCTAATATTAAATCTGTTGAGTGGTTAAAAATGAGTTTTAATGACTTTAACCTAAGTGTATGTAAACTTCTGTCTTCAACTATACTTTTAGTGTTAAAATGCTCCATGAATAAGTCCTAAAATTTGGGGTGACATGAGTTAGGAGCTTCTTATTTCCTTAAGATTTTTTGTGTATACACTCCACAGACATTAAGAATCATTTGCGCTGAAAAAGAAGAGCACTAAACCACTGTGGAGTGTGCAGTACATGACAACGATATATTTGTATAATTAAATCACAACATGTGCGCTTTATTGGTCATGCTGGGCATTGAACAAACTGTTAATATGGAGAAATGAAGCTTAGTTCAAAACAAATGTCAAAATAAAATGTCCCTCCTCCCCTCGCGGACGGCGGTCTTCCCTCGAACCCTCCGCATCTCTGGGGACGGCAGGGCACTCCTCTGCCCCCGGCAACGGCTCCTTCGCTCCAGGCAGTCGGGGAATCCAGTCCCCACTCGCCCCGCGGACGGCGGCCGTTCCCCGCATCCGGGTGGTCGGGCTACTCCGTCACCCGGCAGAAGGCAGCAGCGCTCCCCGGGGTGGACTGCAGCGATGGGCATCCCTCCTCCTTCCCGGGTTTCGGCACCAATATAAATTAGTTCATGTTCACGGGCAAGGAAGAGGCGAGAAACCGGCTTGACATACAAACTAAAAGTTTAATGTAAAACTCAAAATACAAACACATAAGACAACGGACATATCCGTGAACGATCTCTCTCTCACGCACATCATCCGCAGTCGGCCTTTATCCCTCTTGGAGGCTTGATTAGCCCAATACGGGACCGGGCGTGTTGAATCACGACCCGGCCCCGCCCTCCACCGTGCCACATTCCTCCCTCGTTCTTTCAGGCTGGGGACTCCCGGCCTGACGTACATCCCCTGGGGGGGGGGGGGGGCACCTCCCGTGCGGTCTACCAGCAGGTAATCCCCATCTACCTGGACGAGGGAGGGGGCAAGGGGAGGGAAACAACAATAATTAAAAATGGGGGGGGGGGGGGTGTCCTTCCTGCACTGAGCAGTACCTCCACTCCCACAAACACCATAATTTAAAAAAGAGGGAAAAGGCCAACGCAGAGTGGCAGTGAGAGAGAGAGAGATTAAAAAAAAAAAAAAAGCGTAGCTTGTTCCTCAGCCACTCTTCCACCCTCTACCGAATGGCAGCCACGCCTCTCCAGGCGGATCCGAGGCAGTCCTCCAGCCCCTGGCGTACGGAATGCCCGCCGCATTCTCGGGGACCCGAAGGGGACTCCCCCGCCCCTGGCAGCGGTTCTCCCACTCCAGGCGGTCGGTCGCGATCCCCTCCCCGCTCGCGGACGGCGGTCTTTCCTTGACCCCTCCATGTTTCAGCGGCTGGGAGGGGCATCCTCCGCTCCTGGCAGTGGCTCTGAACGCTCCAGGCGGTCGGCTAGGAGCCCCTTCTCCCCTCGCGGTCGGCGGCTGTTCCTCCGCGTCCAGGCGGCTGGGCTCCTCGTCCCCCGGCAGATGGTCGCGGCTGCTTCGTTGGGGTAGTGGCGAGAACTCCACTACGGCGTATCCCTCTTCCTTCCCGGGCTTTCGGCACCAATGTAAAGAAGTTCATGTTCATGGGCAAGGAAGAGCCGACATAAGCCTGCGACATATGACATAAGCCTGCGATTTCACGCTAAATCTGACCCGACAGCATAAAATAGTGAATCGGGGTAAGACAAAGACAGGGTTTTGAATAGTTTTATTTTTTATGCACTTACTCAATAATGGACTTTTGTTTAAAAGTAAATTTTTGGGGGGGGGTACACGAGGTGGAGCTATTGGGTCCTTCAATACGTATAACGTGCAAGGAAGGGCTGCCAGAGGGCATGGCATTTGTTTTACTCACAGACAAAAACATAGCTAGTAATAGCTATGTATATGTCTTTGAAAATTATGTTGGTGTTGCCACTATGCCACAGTTTTGCTTATTTTTCAAGTAATTGGATGCATAGATCATTAGACAATCCACACAAAGCTCAAAGTAACAAAGACCACCAGGAGATGGTACCAAGTACATGACACAGATTCAATGATGACTCATATGGCACAGAATGAAACTCATTCTTACTATGTACTAACTTGTTAAATTATTATTGTGGGGTTACCCCATCTCCCCTGGAATCTACTCCCCTGGACATGACTACAGTGAAGCTGCTCTTATGTAGCATTTCATTGATAGAGAATCAAAGCTTAACTTTAACACTGCTGTTTCCTTCAGGAAATGCAGTTCTAGTTATTTTAATTATTTTAAAAGTTACTGCTTTTAACAATTTATGTTATTATTCTGTTAAGGTTTTCAAGATTGTTCCATTCATAGGTTATACTGTAGCACCCTCTAATGGTGGATTGGAGAAGATGGAGATGGTGTATATATTGATATCCTTTTCTGTTTCATTTCTTTTCCAGATCTTGTTGGAGATGCTTCTTAAAGAACTGTACCCTGAGCTGAGCGTAGAGGCCATACAAGCCTGAATAACATCACACACAACAAAAAATGTCTAATTTCTCTCTAACATGCTGGAAGTGTTTTTCTGTTGTTTTATTTCTGAAACTCTTGACTGCTGGATCTAAGAAGCATCAAGGCTTCAGAAACCACATGAGTATGTTTGTGTTTAAATCTGTTCTTGTGTTTTTCTCTTGTGGGATTGGATGAACAGGCCAATTTACTGCCAGCTGCCATGTTCTGATTCTTTTTCTCTTATTTTCTTTCTTTTGGAGGTTTTGTTTGGCTTTGTGTGCTCTATAATGTGAAGAACAGTGGAATGTTATATATCTGTAAAAAGAATCTCCTTATTGTGATCACTATGAAGGCTTTTAATCGTGCAATATGTCATGTACAGTTATTGTGATGGTTTTGTTTGTGATATTATTATTATTATTATTATTATTATAGATTTTTATTTTTACCAAAAATAGACTAGTGCATTTATAAGCAATAAATCGCAAAATATGATGTCATGTGTCATGTCTTCAATTTACAGACAGTACAAGTGTGAATTTAAATTGGTAAAATAATGGTAAATCCCCTTTTTCTACAGAACGTGGTCTTTACCTTCAAAATTAAAATATTTGAAAACATATCTGTAATTAAATATTAAATTCATTTAGAAAATAGTGATTTTTTTTTCGGACCATTAATATTTTATGCATTGTGACATTTTCAAAACTTTTTATTCATTCAGATATATTTTTACTCATGAAATGAATAGTTCACCCATAAAGGAAAATTCTCTCATCATTTACTGACCCTCATGCCATCCCAGATGTGTATGACTTTCTTTCTTCTGAAGATAATATTTTTAGAAGAATATTTCAGCTCTGTAGGTCCATACCATACAAGTGAATGGAGTTCTAAACTTTGAAGCTATAAAAAGTGCATAAATTATAATCCATAAGACTCCAGTGGTTTAATTTCTTCTAAAGCAATCAAATCGGTTTTGGGTGAGAACAGAGCAAAATATTGCAAATGTATTTTGACATATTTTTTATTCTAAATATTTACATCAGCAGTCTCCTTGGTGATCATGATTTTAAGCTCGATTATACTTCCTTTAGCGCCAGCTATCACATGCGTCAAGCACTAGAATTGTAATCAAGCTTGAAATCATGATCATGCCTAGATCACTGCAATGACAAGATGTACAGTGAAATAGGAGTTAAGTTTTGGTCTATTTTCAACTAAAACCAATTGCTACCTTTATGTGCTTTTTGGAGCTGCAAAGTTTTATTCACCATTCACTTGCATTGTATGAACCTACAATGTCTAGGTTTTTTTTCTACATTTTCCTTTGGGTGAACTATCCCTTTAATCACATTACATTTTTCTCATTACTATATTACAGTATGCAGGTAAATGCAATGTGTAATACAGAAGTATACATATGTACACTTCAAATATATAGAATAGCATTGCATTAGATAACAAAATATAAAAACAACTGGCATCTACAAACAAACGACTCTAGAGCTTGACGTTGCTTTTTATATTTCACTTCATTTTATATTTATTATATGATGCAATATTAAATTATTCACACATTTTTAAGTGTGGCTAAAGTATCCAAATACTTTTTGGTAGTTAAGAGTTCAGTTTGACAGACAGACTGTATCCAGCATGGCTTCTGAACTTTACTGATGAGAATTGCTGTTTTTGTTTAAATCCTTTCATATACAAAGTCAATTTGCAGCTCTTTGTAAATCACTGCATCAATCTCGCAGCCTGACAGAAACAGAAAGAGAGAGAGATCACAAATTAACAAATAGACATTAGTCAGGATAGATGTCATTTTGAATATTTGATGTAGATGTAAAAGATGCCATAAGTATGGGTCGATCACAGCAAACACCTTTTTGCATTTGTAATATGGAATACACTGTGTAAAGCTGTTTAAAGATTCTAGATCACATCAAATTTTCAAAACACGTGTTTTCTGGATCTACAAAAATGTATTTTAAAAGATATATTGCCAATGTTTCATCAGCTAAACAATCAACACCAATGTAAACAGCACAACACACTGAATAGACAAAAAATGTTTTGCTGCTTGTTCAGTTTACTTAATTCAAATGAACTAAAGCAACACAATTTTAGAACATTGTGTCACAATTTGATTTCCTTACATTCTATCTATTTAAATGTGTAAAATGGAAGTTTTATCCTTTAAAGTTGGGACTACAAAAATACTTTCAGTGGTGTTAATGTAGCATTGATTAATTCACTTTCACTAGTTAGGAAATAAAATAGATTTATTTGAGTTACACTGACACGTCTAATTTGGTTGGGTTTACCCAATTCAGCTATGTACTTTCCACACAAAGTGTTTATATTGAGATTACATAGTAATTTTAAGTAAAAAAAAACTAATTACAAACACGTTGAATGACTGTACATGACTAAATCAAGTTCAGCCAAAAAGCTATTTTTCTTTAAGAGTAAAAGCCAAACCCTTCACATCCACATTTATTTTCCAGTAAAAAATTAAATAGTACGCTACTCTGAGTAAAGTCCATGGCCGCTTTTACGCGTGTCATCAGATTTGCTGAAAATTTTAGACATGACTGTGAGTGTCGGGTACTGCAGTCACTGGACCAGTGAGGCTGTAAGAAGCCAGTGTTTGCTTATTCTCTGGAAGTCAAAATTTTGACTTCAGCATCACTGGATTTCTGACATGCGACATCAACCCGTTAGTTTTAAAGTTAGCAACAGCAATAACAGTATCAATTGTTCATGCGACTTTCGAATTGTAAAAAGAAATGGCTGTGTTGGCTGCACACGGCTACCACCGGACCTACCAACAGTGTAGGGAAAAGTTAAAAAAACTTAAAAGTGACTACAGAACCATCAAGGGCCACAACAGCCAGAGTGGTTCAAACAGAAGAAAGTGAAAGTGGTTCGACCAAATGGTCACTATCTATGGCAATGGGAGGGAGAATGCCCTGGACTCAGCCAAGATGGAGGATGGTATGTTTTGTTATGTTAACTCTATACTCTGCTTGAAAGCTTCACTTTATTTAGTTGACCAACAACTGGAAGCTTCTAAATCAACCAGGCCAATTTACTGTTACACTTGTGTAAAATCAACAGACAACAACTGCTTTATGCAGCACAATGAGCTAGTAGCTAACAGCTAGCGGATGTGTTATTATTTTGGTCAGTTTGTGTCATGTTTAAGATGATGTAACGGCAGTAAAGGTGGCTCAACTATGACGATCAGCCTATAATCCCACCCACGTTTAGATGTCACTAAACTGCAGTGGAAATGCAAGCTCAGAAAAGTAAAGTGAATAGAATTGAGGTGAGTCGAACCGTAACGTGCAGTGGAAAAGTGCAAATTAGACTGGAGGAGACTGTCTGACTGACATGTAAAGCAACCAACCACAGTTTGATTTGTTTAAGGGATACCACAATAATAGAATGGTGTGAAAAAACATACCATGGCACTCTCTGCAAACAGTTGTTGTGATCAGAATGTCTCACTATCCAAATGTAATAAGAACTTAATAAAGTACAACATACAGTACAGTTCTTCTTGTGGATATCTAGTTTACTTGCTTCTAAGTATCTTTCACAAATTTGATGCCACTAACTTGGAACATTTATAATTAATCTTCAATTGTATTTCATGGTGGGGGACAGTACCTGTGTGAAGTATCTCTATGCTATCTCTTTGTTCTGCGAGACACCTTGGCCCAGTTGAAGTCAGCGTGTGTAGTAGAACATGGCTATGCTGATACCCTTCCTGTTATACTCCTCCAGACAGTCTGTGTGTTGTGCTATAGCACTGATGTCTTTGTATTTGCACACCCTGCAGGTCAAACCATTAAAGCCAGTGAGTTTAATGTAAAATATGTGATACAGAACAGTGTTCTTTAATTCTGTTTGACTAGACCCAACAATTTCAATATGAACATCCCCTTTAATTGAGGATATTTTATGTATAGTTGGTATCACAACATGAATGTTCCCATTGTTAAGAGTTTATAAAACGGTTCATTATTGACTAATAATTAATTACAAATGCAATAATATATATATATATATATATATATATATATATATATATATATATATATATATATATATATATATATATATATATATATATATATATATATATATATCATTTATTTGCAGTTATAATAACATGCATGAAAAGGTGACTGAAGATATCATTAGGGATACCATGGCATTTACACTTGGTATGTTTTCAATGCTAACTTATCTTGCTAGCTAGCTAATGGATACAAAGGATCTAAACTCTATAGTATTTATAACTAGACAACATGATACCTCAGTTTGAGCTTCCCTCTTGCTTATGAATTGGGTGTGGTGTGTGGCGTTGGCACCAGGGCAGAGTGTTAAAAGCGTGTTTTAGGGCAATGCTGCGGGGCTAGTTGCCCGATGGTGGGAATGCATATCGATTTTGGTCATGTGGGTCGAGGTACAAGGCTATTAACCCCGGCAGGCCAGTAGAAATTCCTGGCTCCCACTGGCCTGATAGTAGAAAAGAAGCTATTGAACCCCTGTATAAACCCTTAACAAGGGGAACATTAATATAGCGTTACCATATAGATATTAATTACCACCATTGTGGTTTGATTACAGATAGACAAATAGACAGATGGATGAATGAAAGAAATAAAGACTATTGTGGATGCAGAAAGGAGTTAGAAGTTTGTAAAATTTCATAAATGTTTGGAAAACTTTTATCCTTTAATTTAGATGAAGACACGATCTGTTGAACCTTTCCCCCAGGGCAGCTTCTCTCGAGTAGTTTCCTGTGGTAGTAACAGGCTTCAGGCAGGACAGTGAAGTTTCTGGATCCCTCTGCACTCCATGACCATACAGATTTACATTGACATTTCATTCCTATGGCAGACGCTTTTATCCAAAGTGACTTATAAAAGAGGAAAACATAAGTGAATCATCTTAAGGAGACAGTGCCATACTACAAAGTTTCACTAGCATCAGAATAGTATACAAAACAGATTAAAGTGCAGGGAGGCCTGCACTGAGAGCATTTCAGTAGTCCAGTCTAGTTATGACAAGTGACTGAACAAGCAGTTGTGTGGCATGTTCAGAGAGGAAAGGTCTTATCTTCCTGATATTGTAGAGTGTAAATCTACATGATCTTGCGGTCTTTGAGATGAAGTTTAGCTTGTTATCGATGCTTACCCCTAGATTTCTGACTGTTTTGGAAGGCAACATCTCCCACCCCCCATCCTCACTACATTCTATAGAGAGACTATTGAGAGCATCCTGAGTAGCTGCATCACTGCCTGGTTTGGGACTTGCACCGTTTCGGACAAAACAAAGCCCTGCAGAGGATAGTGGGGACAGCTGAGAAGATCATCGGGGTCTCTCTTCCCTCCATCAAAGACATTTACGAAAAACACTGCATCCGCAAAGCCACCAGCATTGTGGATGACCCCACACACCCCACATACAAACTCTTCACCCTCCTGCCGTCTGGCAAGAGTTACTGAAGCATTCGGGCCCTCACGGCCAGACTGTGTAACAGCTTCTTTCCCCAAGCCATCAGACTCCTCAATACTCAGAGTCTGGTTTGATACACCAGCAGTGGGGTTACTCGAGCCTGCATAAATGTAGTGAAGTGTAGCCTGTAAGTATAGAAGAGTTAATAATGTGTATGAGATGTGTGTGATTCCAGATAGGATGGACAGAGAGATGGCCTGGTGAAGGTGAGAAGGAATGGGGTCAAGGGAACAGGTGGTGGGGTGGTTGGAGAGGAGTTTAGAGACCTGTGTCAGTCAGAGGAGAGAACATAGGGACAGAAGAGTTGCATACAGGAGACAGGTGTATGACAAGGTGTGGTGCTGAGAATGTATTGCTGATAGTTAACCATATCTGCTGTCAGTGATGTGTCGGGGGAGGGCAGAGAAGTGTGTTGAATGTTCTAAACAACCTGCAAGTGTCTTTGGTGCTGTTGATCTTGGTCTGGTTATAGGTTTTTCTGGCCAAAAATTGGTTGGTATGGACAGGCTTTATTTTATAATTACTTTATTTTAAGAATGTGAAATGTCAGAATAATAGTTGTGAGAATTATTTATTTTAGCTTTTATTTCTTTTATCACATTCCCAGTGGGTCAAAAGTATTTGTTAGTGTTTGGTAGCATTGCCTTTAAATTGTTTCATTTGGGTCAAACTTTTTGGGTAGCCTTCCACAAGCTTCTCACAATAAATTGCTGGATTTTTGGCCCATTCCTTCAGACAAAACTTGTGTAACTGTGTAGGGTTTGTAGGCCTCCTTGCTCGAACAGACTTTTTCAGTTTTGCCCACAAATTTTCTTTTGGATTGAGGTAAGAGCTTTGTGTTGGCCATTCCAATACCTTGACTTTGTAGTCCTGAAGCCATTTTGCCACAACTTTGGAGATATGCTTGCAGTCATTGTCCGCTTGGAAGACCCATTTGTGACAGAGCTTTAACTTCCTGGCTGATGTCTTGAGATGTTGCTTCAATATATCTGCATAAGTTTCCTTCCTCATGATGCCATCTATTTTGTGGACCATGATGCTACATAAAACATCATAGGACAAACACAGAACCACATGAGACTACACAAACTACACAGACCATTGGTGTTCCTCAAGTATCAGTGCTTGGACCCCTCCTCTTCTCAATGTACACAACATCACTTGAACTGATCATTAAGGCACATGGTTTTTCCTACCACTGCTATGCAGATGATACGCAGCTTTACCTGCCATCCAGACTGATGACCCTACTGTCTCAGCTCGTATATCTGTCTACCTCTCAGACATTTCGGCATGGATGAAGGAACTCCACCTTCAGTTTAACCTTGCCAAGACAGAGCTCCTCGTGAACCCAGCAAACCAATCTGTTGACCACAACCTCACTACTCATCTAGGTTCAACTACACTAAAGCCATCCAGGACAGCCTGGAACCTTGGAGCTGTGGAAGATGACCAGCTTAAGTTTACTGCCCACATCTCATCAACTGTCCAGTATTGCAGATTTGCTCTTAACAACATCAGGGAAATCAGACCTTTTCTATCTGAATATTCTGCACAGCTCCTGGTCCAAGCTCTGGCCATTTCAACTCTAAACTACTGTAATGCTTTGTTGGCTGACCTCCCAACTAACACAATTAAGTCACTGCAGTTGATCCAGAATGCAGCAGCATGCCTGGTCTTCAATTAGTCAAAAAGGGCTCACATCACCCCACTCTTGATTTCACTCCACTGGCTAACTGTAGCTGCCTGCATCAAATTCAAGGTTTTGACTTTGGCCTTCAGGACAGCCAATGGAACCACACCCTTTTAATTCAATTCACTTCTCCAGGTCTGTGCTCTAACTCGATCTCTGAGGTCTATGTACAAGCAGCGCCTGGTGGTCCCATCACAAAGAGGCTCAAAGTCTATTTCATAATCGGTCACTTTTTCTGTTCCTCTGTGG
This sequence comes from Moxostoma hubbsi, assembly GCA_032164185.1. Lineage (NCBI taxonomy): Eukaryota > Metazoa > Chordata > Actinopteri > Cypriniformes > Catostomidae > Moxostoma > Moxostoma hubbsi. The sequence goes on along the minus strand of JAVLUX010000025.1, from coordinate 37,581,799 downwards.
TGGAATTAGCTTCCCACCGTCACACAATCTGCTGCTACCATTTCAGTATTCAAGAACCAGCTGAAAACACATCTGTTCCGTGAGCACTTAACCAATCCACACTAATTGCACTTACTATTGAACTTAACTTGCACTTACTGTACAAAAAACAAAAATCTCCTTCTCTGTCTCTTTCTTCTGCGCTAGCGACTATACTACTCCAAGATCTCTAAATTGATTTTTTTTTTCGAGAAAAGGCTACATGCAAAATGTATTGGGAAGACTAATCTATCCACTACAAAGAGAACAATTTAAAAAGAGGGTCAAGACAAACTTTGAGTTTTGGCTTGACAAAGCTATGCCTGAAATTTATGAACTTTTTTAAAGGTTACAAACGGATGAATGGAAGGACAGACAGACGTAGAGATAGATTGTCTGTCATGGAACTTTCTGAGATTGAGCATTTCAGATCTGCAGTAAAATATACCCAGGGCAGATTGAGCTTACACACTCGTGTTTGGGTTTCCATCATCAGCTGCCAGGATCCAGAGCCTATGACACAACACACAATATACAGAAAAAGAGTTATAACAACTCTTTGCTCTTCAAACAAGCTCTTTTTTGACATTTACTTCTGAAAGGTGTAAAATTGTAATAAGTTGTTAATAAAAGATTGCTTTCTGTCTAAATGAATAACCTTCAACACTGACTCACCACTCTGCCTCAGTGCTGGACATCTGGACACCCAACCCCTGCAGAAATGCCCTGCCCAGGTTATACAGCACTGCAAATCTGATGAAGCCCACTTCAGATGAATCCCTCAATGCAACGTTTTTCATGTACTCAATTGTTTTGCCCTGTATGGTTAACACAAAATTATTTCTGCTTTTACAATGAGAGGGGAAATGTATGTTTATGCTAACTTTATTTACACACCATTGAATTGATATGAAGTGTTTCTGCAATTTTATCGTTGCTATAAAAATGCTACAAACTGGCTTCCTTGACATCACAACTTTAGTGAGCATAATAAAGTGGCTGGTTCCGGAAGTAAACATCCAATTGAACCTTCGCTAAGCTGTGCCCCTCTTGGTTATTGTTGCTCACTCTGACAAGCTTTAAAGAACTTCCCATCGGAATGAAGGAGAGTTGTGAACAACTCATTTTTAGGTAAAACTTTCTTATAAAGAGAGTGTCTTTAAGTGGACTGGAATGAAGAGTGAAATTGTAAGACATATTTATCTGATGTTTTTTTGTAACAGAAATAGTTAAATTACACAGTAATGTGATTAAAAATAGACTTAGCCACATGCACATACACACCACAAACACACACAGACAGAAAACAGGCAGGGACCACAGGGCAGACGGAGCAAGAGCTCCAAATTTGTTACAAGAGCTCCAAAAAACTCCAATGCATACCCCCCCTCACCGACTTGTCCTTCTGCTGGAGTTTGAAGAGCTTCCTGGCTTGCTTGGCTCTGCGTTGTGAAACTATTGATTTAAAGATGCACTTAGTAACATTGTCTTTGTGTCATCTTGAACTTACACTGACATCTAGCAGTTTGGATGTAGCATCATTTAAAATCAATAGTTTTCAGTTTCAGATGTCATTGTAGAAATGAAGTATTCACAGTCAGTCATGATTACTTCAATTAATTAGTGAAAGTGTCCAATAACAGGACGGTTACTGAGATTAAGCTAGAAGTATTCATCTGAACAAAAAGTTAAACTCATTCCTGCTGGGTCCATGTTGTTCAGATCTTTGTCACAGAATGAGTCAAGAATGAATTCCCAGAAGCAGGAATAAGGTAAAATAAAGATTTATTAAATAAACAATACAAACAGGGGAAACAAAACTCTCACAAGGGAGAAAACAACTGGAGAAAAATATAACGTCTCGGTTACTGTCGTAACCTCCGTTCCCTGATGGAGGGAACGAGACGTCGATGAGTTGACACTAGGGGTCGCTCCTGCAGAGCCCAGACATCTCTGATCTTGACAAAAGGCCAATGAGAATTGGCGTGTGGAATTTGCAACCACTTCGGACATACGGGTACAAAAGGAGTGATGCTGCAAATACACATCAGGTATCGCACTGAGGAGCCGAGCCAAAGACCCGGCGCTTTCCGCGGTTGGTTCAGTGTTCTTGCCGGAGGGACACAACGTCTCGTTCCCTCCATCAGGGAATGGAGGTTACGTCAGTAACCGAAGCGTTCCCCATCTGTCACTCACTCGACATTGTGTCGATGAGTTGACACTAGGGGTCCCAAAGGAAAAGACCTGAACCGAGTGACGCAGACTGGCGGTGCGAGACGGGCAGACCTCTGTGTGCCTCGTAGCCAGCGCAGCAAGCCATCGCATAACTACCCCCAACACACTGGCAGGCATGAAGCGGTCCCCTGCACCTAGGGGAATGGCTAACTGCTCAGAAGTATAAGGACTGGCTGGCCCAGTCTTCTAGGGGCCTTCTCTCTATTATTCTCCCCTGTAAAAGGAACAAAATCGTTCGGCTGGGGGCCAAATATATGGTCCAAGCTGGGGGATGTCCCTCTAAAGAGGAGGACACCGCGGAGGCTACACCCAGCCCAGAGGGGGGGGGGGGATTTAGGTGGAATACACACACGGTCTTACCGGTTAGGAGCGGAAGCACACCGTGCGGAGCGGCGTCGTGGTAGATCCTACCCAAGGGGGGAGGAGTTATTACAAACACAGCAACCCAGGGCAGAGGGCCCTCTGTTCAAGGAAGACGTGGTTTACCAGCAGGGAAACCATTTTGCGGGCTATACCTGTACATCACACGGGGTTGCCGAAGGGGACAATCACACGGGGTTGCCGAAGGGGACAACCAGCACATGTGGAGCACTTACCTCAGTACGGGGGCCTAGTAACTTGATATACGCCGCCGCAGCTGTGTTGTCCATCTGGAGCAACACGTGCTTGCCCCGGATCAACGGCAAAAGCCTCCTCAGGGCAAGTAGTACTGCAAGCAACTCGAGGCAGTTGATGTGCCAACGCAGTCGCAGGCCAGACCAAGGGCCAGCGACTGAGTGCCCGCTGCATACAGTGCCCCAGCCCCGTTTGGAGGCATCTATCATAACCATGACGTGCCTGGAGACCTGGCCTAGGGGAACTCCTGCCCGTAAGAACGCTAGGTCTGACCAGGGACAGAGAGAGCGGCAACAAGCCTGCAAGGACACGGTGTGTGCCGTGGTGCCATGCTCGTCTCTCGACTCGTGTCTGTAGCCTGTCATGGAGTGGTCTCATATGCATCAACCCAAGCGGTGTGACCATCGCTGAGGATGCAATATGCCCTAGGAGCCTCTGAAAGGATTTCAGTGGGACCAGCGTGTTCTGTCTGAACGTATGCAGACAGCTCAGCACTGACTGTGCGTGCTCACTGGTGAGACGCGCCATCATTGAGACAGAATCCAACTCCATACCGAGAAAAGAGATGCTCTGAACCGGGACGAGCTTGCTCTTTTACCAGTTGACCCGAAGCCCCAAGTGGCTGAGGTGCCTGAGCACCAGGTCCCTGTGAGCACACAGCATGTCTTGTGAGTGAGCTAAGATTAGCCAGTCGTCGAGATAGTTGAGGATGCGGACGCCCACTTCCCTCAGTGGGGAAGGGCTGCCTCTGCAACCTTCGTGAAGGTGCGAGGGGACAGGCCGAAGGGGACGACTTTGTACTGATATGCCTGACCATTGTAGGCAAACCGGAGAAAGGGTCTGTGTCGAGGAAGGATCAAGACATGAATGTACGCGTCCTTCAGGTCTACCACCGCGAACCAATCCAGATGCTGGATGCTCGCTAGAATGCGTTTCTGCATGAGCATCTTGAATGGGAGTCTGTGCAGAGCCCGGCTGGGCTGGGCGCGTGGAAGTGGGAGGACCATTTCCAGGGCACTGCACCTGCAAAAGAGAAGCGGTGGCCGGCGGTCGTGATAACAACGGCCAGGGAGACCAGAAATAGAACCCGGGGGCTGAGGAAACTGCTGTTTTTTTTAAAAATGTGGGTACCGCAGTTATTGGGCATGTGGCGAAATAAAATTCAAAGGGAAATATGGATTCTCCACCCGCCCCTCCAGCGGGGGAGGGAGTGGTCTGCTTACCAGCTCCCGTAGTGCAGTTTCCTGAGTCCCCAGGCTGCCCATCTCAGGGGCGCTTCGAAGCCTTCTTGGGCCGGCCGTGAATCAGGGGGCGTCGCCATCCAGCGGGTAGCTCCGCGTCGGGGCTGGCCCCAAGGCGTGGGCTGTGGCGGGGCTGGTGTTGGTGCTGGTACCGCAGGGGGACGCGCTGGGCGATGAGCAGACGGGTGCGGGGTCTGTGGCTCCACCTGGGCAGGATGTGCTGTATAGCCTCCATCTGCTTCCTCACCATTGAGAACTCCAATGGTATTATCAAACAGCCCAACCTGGGAGATGGGGCCGTCAAGGAAACGTACCTTGTCAGCCTCTCACGACTCGACCAGGTTGAGCCAGAGGAGGTGCTCCTGGACCACCAAGGTGACATCGCCTGCCCGAGAGCCCGCGCCATGACCTTTGTTGCCCAGAGGGCGAAGTCGGTCGCCGAGCGCAGCTCCTGCATTAGACCCAGGTCAGGACTACCCTCGTGTAGTTCTCTAAGTGCCTTGGCTTGGTGCACCTGCAGGAGTGCCATGGCATGCAAGGCAGAGGTGGCATGCCTTCAGCCGTCAGAGATGACGTCAGCCTACAGGCCCTGGCCGGGAGCCTCGGGCAGTTCTGCCAGGTGGCGATTTGCAGGCATAAGTGCACCGCGACCGCTTGGTCCACCTGGAGAATCGCCGCGTAGCCCCTTGCCGCCCCGCTGTTGAGGGTAGTGAGGGTAGAGGGTAGAAGCTCACGGCTTGCGTGTGGGCAGTAAAAGGTGCCTGCCATGAGCGCGTGAGCTCCTCATGCACCTCTGGGTATAAAGGAATAAAGGAACGGGGGCGGAGCGTGGCTGTGAGCGGCGCTCTGGCCCCAGGAACCAATCGTCGAGCCACGAGGGTTCGGGGGGGAGGTGGAGGATTCCACTCCAGCCCAACACTCGTGGCTGCCCGGGCAAGCATTGCTGTCAGCTCCGCGTCAGCCTGCGACTGAGCCGCCGCACCTGAGGGTGGGAGTCCAGCCGAGTCCTCAGTGTCAGACATGACGAACCCGCTCTCCGATGCCGCGATCGAGATCTCATCGTCATCAGGCACTCCGAACAAGATCACGGGTCCGCCGTTTGCGCCACTCTTTTAGAGAAATATACTCTTTTATTGGTGTTTTTATATTTTTTTAAAATATAAAATATTTACTTTTATTGTCTTTGTTTATATATATATAAACAAAGTTATTCACTCTGTGAGCTCTTTTTCTGCTGCTGAAGTGCCCAGGGGTGTTTGAGAGGGAGAACTGCTGCAAAGTGCCATAAAACCAACAGATTGTAGAGATGAATGAGACAGCAGAGGAATTCAGCTCTGTGACTGCTCTCTTGGCTCCGAAGAAGATATCTGACGTGTATTTGCAGCGTCACTCCTTTTGTACCCGTATGTCCGGGGGAGTGGCATGCAAATTCCACACGCCAATTCTCATTGGCCTTTTCTCAAGATCAGAGATGTCTGGGCTCCACAGGAGCGACCCCTAGTGTCAACTCATCGACACAACGTTGAGTGAGTGACAGACAGGGAACAATTAATTTAAAAGCTGAAAGACAAATTGAACTGGAGGCTAAGCAAACAAAACACAAACTGAACATGGGAAACAAAATGATCCGACAAACACAAGAGAAAAACTCTATTTTTAATGGCGGTTTGGAGTTCCCACCACTTTTTGGAGCACTGCCTGCAGCTATTTCCTTCTCCACCTAACCCAACCCAAACCGAATCATGGGTGGAAGTGCTACCCTATTTTAGAGTGGACCCAACCCCCTTCTGAAGTAACCATGCCCCTTTTGGAGTTTTCCTGCTGCAGCTTTAAGTAGTCATATTCAGAGTCAAAAGAAAATTGAAAACAATAATGCTTTGATTGTAGGAACTGTTGTTTTGCATGTCTAATATTGGCATGGCATCACACCTTTAGTAGTCATAGTTTGAGAAGGATGTACTCACAAGGCCTTCTTTGGTCTTCACGGTCCATCACAGTATACAGATTGGGAGGGTTACTTTTTAAATGCATTCCACTACAGATTACAGAATACATGCTGTAAAATGTAATTTGTAACATATTCCGTTAGATTACTCAAGGTCAGTAACATATTCTAAATACTTTGGATTACTTCTTCAGCACTGGTAGATTTTTTCACTTGTTTTGACTATAAAAACTCTGCCAGTATAGTAAGACAAAATACACATGTTAAAAATACATTCTCTGAAAAACCCAAATATCTTATGCAGTGTTGTTTCTAAAACAAGATCAATGTAATTGATATTGTTTTAAGGATTTTTAGATATTTTTACAGGAAAACGAAACAAAAAATATTATCAAGAATATGATTTTTACCCTAATATCAAAGATCTTACTAGAAAAGAAGAAATTATGATCTAACGGATCATCCAAATTCATGATCTGAATTTTCTTGATAAAAAATATGATCGTGTCTGGAAACATGTGCATGTAAAATGGCTAGAAACAGCATTTTAGCTTAGCATGAAGCTAACAATTTACACAAATATTTCTGTTTCTTCAAACATACTTCTCTGTCTGGTCGTATGAATGTTACACATCATAAGAAAGTGTTTCACCGCTGTTCAAATGCACTTTGGATCATTTATATGTAGAAATGTTTTCCATCTGAAAGGACTAAATATTAAATGAAACAATTGACAATAAAATGCAAAGTAATCTCTTCAGTAATCAAAATACATTTTAATGTATCTGTATTCTAATTACCAATGATTGAAATTGTAACTGTAGTGGAATACAGTTACTTATATTTTGTATTTTAAATATGTAATCTACATAATAATAGTACATGTCAGCCAGCTGATAAAGAGCTCTGGTGTCTTGATCTCTAATGCTAATAAAGATCATCTCAGCTTCTAAATAGAAGTCTCACAGTCTTCTCCACTGACTTGCAGAGATCTCTTCTGGATCACACTCAGATCATGTTAAAAGATTTACATTTTCTGAATTCTGTACTTTTATATTTAATTCATACAGCATGTTAAGTTAAATGAAATATTTGATTCATCGACGTCAAATTATCTTTTTAAGTTCTCTAAGACAATGAAAACAACACATTTTTCAAATCAAATATTATTTATTAAAACAGGAAGCAAAGGCTCAATATTTGCGAGCAGCATCACCTGGTTTAACTCTTCACTGATATCTTGATAAATATCTGAATCTGGGGGATTCGTGTTGTGAGTTCGGTTCTTTGCAGTCTATGATCTCCCTCTACAGGCTCATTCACAAACACTGCTTACACACTGTACACATACATTTACAGTCAGCAGCACGTTTATCATAGATTCGATTTTATCATTTTTGTAGTTTATTCTGAAGAATTGTTGCTTTCTCTTTCAATACATTAAAAGAGAGCTTTTGATGTTGCAACAAAGTCAAAAGGCGTCATTAGCAAAGTCATTACAACAGACGTTACCTTGACAACCGCTTCTGTCGTCACTTTTTGACGTTGCTTTTTTATTTATTTATTTTTTTTTTATTTTACCTCATTTTATTCAGGCTACATCTGAGAAATTGGTAACCTGTTTCAACTATTACTATTAAACCTTAGAAATGTATTCAGGTTGATTCAGTTATGTTAAATAATATTTACTTTAATAATAATAATAATACAAAATTATATTTATTTTATAATTTATAATACTATGCGAGGTGTGTTTTGAGATAACACTTATTTTTCCTCTAAAACACCGCTACACTGTCACCTTAAAATGAAAACTAAAATATTGTCTGGATATTCGTGTTACCTCTAGCAAATCTGAAGCTATCAAAACTGTTTCAATGTATAATAATAATGATAATAAAATACTTTTATAATCTGTATCGTGTATCTTGTGAATCTGGCATTTCTGTATTATGATTATTAATATTATTATTGAGGCTAAATTAAGCAAGGCTTTTTCTGTTGCTGCTAAGTATCCTATCATATTTTGTATTAATGAATTTATATTTTTATTGAAATGTACTGGTATGTGAAATAAATATGATATTTATAAGTCGTAGAGTTTCAGAGAGTTTTTTATATTTTATATATATATATATATATATATATATATATATATATATATATATATATATATACACACACACACACACACACACACACACACACACACAGTACTGTGCGAAAGTTTTAGGCACATAAGATGTTTCACAAAAGCGTTTGTCTTAAGATGGTTATTTATATCTTCAGCTTTAGTGTGTCAACAGGAAAAATACATTTTAGACTCCCAAACATTCCTTTTGCAAATAGAAAAGATTAGAATTGAAGAACAGGGAGCCCTGCAACAGATGGTATTACCTCCACAGAGTCCCCCACTGAACATTGAGTCAGTCTGGGATTACATGAAGAGACGATGTTTACTGGAGTTAGCATGACTTTAAGTGAAAAATGTAAACTATGGCATTTTTCTATGGCAAGATATCCTTACTTTGAAAGTTTTTCACAAGTGCCTAAATTTTGCACACTACTGTACATACACACACACACACACACACACACACACACACACACACAGACACACACACACACACACACACACACACACACAGACACACACACACACAGTTTTTTTTTAAAGTATAGCCTAGCCCTTGTGCCTCGTTAGGGACATTTTTGGTCATTTGCAGTTTAATTTCTTTGACCATTTTGGCTGTTTTAATGCAAATAGTATGTAATTTGGCAAAATTGTGACTTTTTGGATACATTTTAAAAATTCGATCGCATTTTGCAAAATATGTATAACACACACTGTGTAGAAAAAAAAGCACAATTCAGTACTATAGAGACCAAAAATGGCCCATTGAAACCCATTAAAACCTCGTTTAAAGCCGGGGCCGTCATTAATGCATGCATAATTATTTCTGTCGAAACACCGTGTCAGTACTTAACCAAAGGCTTCAAATTTCATAATATAGTGTATTCCACCAGATGGCGTCACTACATAGGTATTCCATATGGGTGGAAATGCATGTTATATTCCTGGTTTCCACTAGGGGCACTATTGACTGTGTTATGAAGCATTTTCATGGCTAATCGATCTAATATTATATTTATAATTATGTGTGGATGTCTGAGAGCAATGTGTGTCTGCGTTGAGAAAAGTGTGTGTGTGTAGGGCCTAAATATAATACATGGTGTATAGGCGAGTGAAATATCGCAATATTCCCACTGCGTCATATTTTTCCATTTTATCTCTCTCTCTCTCTCTCTCTCGCTCTCTCTCTCTCTGTGTGTGTGTGTGTCAGTGGTGTAGGATGTGTGTGTAGATGTGTGTGTAGGTGTGTGTGTGTGTAGGTGTGTGTGTGTGTGTGTGTGTGTGTGTATGTGTGTGTGTGTGTGTGTGTGTGTATGTGTGTGTGTGTGTGTGTGTGTGTGTGCGCGCGCATTTAGCAAGAGAACGCACTTCTACTGCGGTTTTATTTCGGTTTGATTCATGCATATTTTACGCACAGATTTGAACCTTTGACACAGCGTTTTTTTAGCAGTCTATATTTCAAAGTTAAATTGCTAATTTCTCACATAGAGGCACAAACAGCCATGCAGTCAGTCCTTAGACAACAATAACACTTTTCATCTCGCTACATCGCAAAACTGGATGCTTTCCAAAAGAAAAGTCTTTCTTTGTTTTTGTTTTCCACGTGCGTTTGATGCAAAAGATATAAAGCTGTGCACATCTTTGGTGCGGTAATTTCAAACTCGACAAGATGAAGAAAAGCTACACGATCACCGAAGCAGTGGACTACGTTACTGAACCAACAGACAGCGAGCCGGTGTCCGGTGACCGGCGTGGAACGAGGGCGCGTCTGAAGATGATTTGGAGTTACAGCTGACATCGGATTCTGACTCCTCATCTGACCCAACTCAGAGTGAGGAACTGGATGACACACAGGAGCCACCCGATCCTATGTGGACATCACAAAATGGACTTCACTGGTCACCCACTAACGCCGAGACGCTTCGCGCCACCCAAGACAACGACACCCGGACCGACTTATTACGCAACAGCTCGCATCGTGGACCCTAGGTCTGCATTCCAGCTACTGTTCACGGAGGATATGGTCAAATTAATTGTGGACCAAACAAATCTCCAGGGGAGACGGTCAAAGACCGATTGTATTAATGTGGATGCAACAGACGTCGAGGCTTACCTTGGGGTGCTAATTCTGGCTGGAGTCTACAGGTCCAGAAATGAGTCCACCCGGAGCCTGTGGGATGACCACACAGGCCGGCCCATCTTCAGGGCAACAATGCCCCACTGCATTTTCCACGTCTTATGCATGGAAAATGCAAAGCTCAAAATGTTACATATGTAAGGAGCATGCATTGCAATTCTGCAGCTCCTGCAAATGAGCTGTAGAATGACCCCATTTTGTATTGAAGTTTTAATATGTTTTATGTTTATAGAAATTTGATAGTTAATAAAAATTCATGTTCATGGTGATCTTGTATAGTTTTGCTTTCTTTCTAGAGCAAATTGTGTTGTTTAGTGACAGGCACAGGTTGTATTCACCTATAGAAATAAGGAAAATGTTTGCAGTACTACAGATGTTTGCAGTATGTCAATTATATGAGAAATGGTACCAACTGGTGTAAAACAGTAAAAAGCAAATATTTTACCCCAAGGCTTGGTAATGACAGGGTATTTGAATAGAAATTATGATTTTATGATAATATGACAGTGGGTTCAAAAATTGATATTTTAATGGGTTCAAATAGGACCAAATTTGTCCTTAACACACTCAACTGGGTTTTTTTTTTAAATCTGACATAGCACAAAAAATAAAAATGCACCAAAAATAATGTTGCTGCTAATCTTTGACATATTCAAGACTGTGATAATCCAAAGCTAAAGTTTTCACTTTGCATTTAGTATATGGAAAATAATTACATTTTTGTGTTTTTTCTCTAATACAAATTGATGGTATCGCCACCAAAACTGGCATTTAAAGGGTTAAAATCCTGAAATTAAATAAATATTTGGTAGTTATGATGAGGACAGATGCTGGTTAAAAGATTTAACTCAGTATTTGTGGAAAATAATAATAATATATAATATTTTAGGCAATGTTTATTATGTGGACATTTTTGTCCCTTAACATACTCAACTGGGTTTTTTTTTTTATCTGACATAGCACAAAAAATAAAAATGCACCAAAAATAATGTTGCTGCTAATCTTTGACATATTCAAGACTGTGATAATCCAAAGCTAAAGTTTTCACTTTGCATTTAGTATATGGAAAATAATTACATTTTTTGTGTTTTTTCCTCTAATACAAATTGATGGTATCACCACTAAAACTGGTATTTAAAGGGTTAAAATCCTGAAATTAAATAAATATTTGGTAGTTATGATGAGGACAGATGCTGGTTAAAAGATTTAACTCAGTATTTGTGGAAAATAATAATAATATATAATATTTTAGGCCATGTTTATTATGTGGACATTTTTGTCCCTTAACATACTCAACTGTGTTAAATATATAACGAGGCACAAGGGCTAGTCTATCAAATCATAAATAGAATATTTTCAATTGATAAACAACACAGTACATGCAATAATTAATTAATGTTTTATGTGTCTAGTTAACTCTGGATTTCATTTTAAAGTAATAAAATAAGAAAATCAACCGCATATGCTGAATTCCTTTAAACATAAAATGCGCGTTTGATAGTGCCATAAAAGCATCATTATTTCAACAAATGTTACAAAAGGCTTATGGCACCACGCTTTCAATTTAAATGTTGTTTATATCATTCATTAACGACACAATAATGTATATAGTTTCTCGACTATATTGATTTAAAGTCATGTTACGAACTCTGTCACCAATTCCCATCTTATACAGTCCTTCGCTGTGTCTAGTAAGACATACTTGGTTTTATATTACTAAAATGCTCACACTGCATAAAACGAATTTAGTGTTCAAAATGCTACTTAAAAAATACATTTGTATTCGCAACAAGCACATTTAACATGTGTCAAAATAGAAGGAATATAAATGAAATCAATAAAACAGAATGTACTGTAAACGTTACAAAATAAGAGTCACCAGAAGTGGATGATAGTGACACAGCTGTACAACAAAGAAATGAGAATTTCAAAACACTAATCAATAAGACGCTTCATTCATCATGTTTATCTGTCTTATAGCAGTGGGTTTAATGCTTAAAATGATGCTTTTCTCTGTCCTATGAGAGATCAGACAGCAGACAGTTAATGTTAAATGTGAGCAGTATTATTAGTGGTTGAAGTGCTTAGCACTGATCCTCTATTGTAATTGTTATGATTTTTATTATAACTCAGAACTTCACGAAATGAGGCGAGCACATACGACATATGATTCTAAACAAGCATGCAGAATTTTATGGAGATCAGACCATATCTGGCGCTATGAGCTTTAAAAACCATGTATTTCCTTAGTAAATTGTCTGTATTGGTTGTAAATGGTCTATTCCATCTACAATGCTTGCTACATAAAACATAATACAATTTTACACATGTGCTTAAAGGCCTTAAACCGCTTGAACCCCGTTAATTGCTGCTCGCAGCTATATTTAATGATTGTTATTGATGGTCATCATGAAGCTGAGCTCTTCTGTGTGTGCATTACTCATCTGTGAGATACTGTCCATCAATCTCTTCCTCAGAGGATTCTTCCCTGTTCCTGTCAAATCATCATTTTCAGCCAAGAGCAAAGTGACTGACTTTCCTGCAGAGCCACTGACAGGTATCATTTAATTTAAATGTACTGATACTATTTATTTATTTTATTATAAGTCTGTCTGTTTGTCTGTCTGTCTGTCTATCATAATTTTATGTACTGTATATATAATTTGTTTTATACATTTTGTTAGATTGTTTGTTTATGTGTATATTTGTTGCATATTGCTATTCCATTTAGACTTTTATTTATATATTCATATTTATTATTATTATTATTAATAATAAAAACACAGTAACTATACCGACACTAAAACTGAGAAAAATGGTCTCAAAGTTGTTTAATTGTCCAGTCAAATGTGGATTATATAATATCACACTGTTTTCTCTGAATCTGAGCACAGATGATCAAACCCATCTGTCACAGGACAGATCATACATTTTAGATGAAAGAGTTTTGCTATTGAAGGGCAGTGTAGACATTGATCTTGGCCATATGTCAACCCCTCCCATTCTGTTTACTATGCTGTTGTTTCAGACTGTTAGCCAATCAGATTCATAAATGAATTGTGTAAGATGTTGGTTGGTGTGTCAGTGATATCTGTATGATCATATCTATTTGTTGTTCTCACTCATAAAAAAGGCATTTTTAAAATGGGATGTGCTATTTAAAGGTAAACAAAGCCGTTAAATGAGTTTCCAGCATTTAAATGGCCAAAAAAACTGTCAGAACGTCTGAAGCATGTCTGATTTATATGTTTGAGTCACATCCTGGCAAGGTCAGTTTTTAAAGGCAGCAAAGCTGTGTGATATTTTAGCGTGTACACATTAGTCATTAAAATTGCATTCAGTAATTTTGTCCTCATTAAAGAAGTTTAGGCTAACTCATAAAAACATGAATTGTAATTTTGAAACATATAAAATCAAATCAAATCAATCTCTTTATTGTCACACGACCATATGCACAAGTGCAGCAGTGGGTGAAAGTCTTGTGTGCAGTTCTGAGCAAAATAGCAGTCATGACAGTGATGAGACATAAACCAATTTACAACATATTTACACAACACAATTTACATAACAAATGTACACATAATTACACAACAATTTACATATCAAATGTACACATAATTACACAACATATTACTGATATACAATGTACAGTAAACAATACACACAATATAGAATACACACAATATAGAATACACATAAACTAGATATGGGTATTTAAAAATATATATGCAGTATTTATATTGTGGGGAATATATTTGACGGTCCAGTGTGTGATATAAGATGATGATTAATAAAGTGCAGTGCTGATTGTTGATCGTGAGAGATCATGTGTTCAAAAGTCTTATTGCTTGGGGGAAGAAGCTGTCATGTAGTCAGCCTGATGGAAGCAGTGAGAGCAGCCCATGACTCGGGTGGCTGGAGTCTCTGATGATCCTCCGAGCTTTTTTCACACGCCGCCTGTTATATATGTCCTGGAGGGAGGGAAGCTCACCTCCGATCTGTATGAAATCATGAGGACTCACATTAAAATGAAGACTCCAGTCATATCAGTAATCTTATAAAAGCTGTTTTATTCTACATGGTCCGCACATGGGGGTTGACATTTTAGAATCACATGACCAGCTGAATACTACTCTCTTAATCTCAGTAACCGTCCTGTTATTTGACACTTTTACTCATTTATTAAAGTAATCATGTCTGACTGTGAATACTACTCTCTTAATCTCAGTAACCGTCCTGTTATTGGACACTTTCACTCATTTATTAAAGTAATCATGACTGACTGTGAATACTACTCTCTTAATCTCAGTGACCGTCCTGTTATTGGACACTTTCGCACATTTATTAAAGTAATCATGACTGACTGTGAATACTACTCTCTTAATCTCAGTGACCGTCCTGTTATTGGACACTTTCACTCATTTATTAAAGTAATCATGACTGACTGTGAATACTACTCTCTTAATCTCAGTGACCGTCCTGTTATTGGACACTTTCGCACATTTATTAAAGTAATCATGACTGACTGTGAATACTACTCTCTTAATCTCAGTGACCGTCCTGTTATTGGACACTTTCACACATTTATTTAAGTAATCATGACTGACTGTGAATACTACTCTCTTAATCTCAGTAACCGTCCTGTTATTGGACACTTTCGCACATTTATTAAAGTAATCATGACTGACTGTGAATACTACTCTCTTAATCTCAGTAACCGTCCTGTTATTGGACACTTTCGCACATTTATTAAAGTAATCATGACTGACTGTGAATACTACTCTCTTAATCTCAGTGACCGTCCTGTTATTTGACACTTTCACACATTTATTAAAGTAATCATGTCTGACTGTGAATACTACTCTCTTAATCTCAGTGACCGTCCTGTTATTGGACACTTTCACTCATTTATTAAAGTAATCATGACTGACTGTGAATACTACTCTCTTAATCTCAGTAATCGTCCTGTTATTGGACACTTTCACTCATTTATTAAAGTAATCATGTCTGACTGTGAATACTACTCTCTTAATCTCAGTGACCGTCCTGTTATTGGACACTTTCACTCATTTATTAAAGTAATCATGACTGACTGTGAATACTACTCTCTTAATCTCAGTAACCGTCCTGTTATTGGACACTTTCACTCATTTATTAAAGTAATCATGACTGACTGTGAATACTACTCTATTAATCTCAGTAACCGTCCTGTTATTGGACACTTTCACTCGTTTATTAAAGTAATCATGACTGACTGTGAATACTACTCTATTAATCTCAGTATCCGTCCTGTTATTGGACACTTTCACTCATTTATTAAAGTAATCATGACTGACTGTGAATACTACTCTCTTAATCTCAGTAACCGTCCTGTTATTTGACACTTTCACACATTTATTAAAGTAATCATGACTGACTGTGAATACTACTCTCTTAATCTCAGTAATCGTCCTGTTATTGGACACTTTCACTCATTTATTAAAGTAATCATGACTGACTGTGAATACTACTCTCTTAATCTCAGTAACCGTCCTGTTATTTGACACTTTCACACATTTATTAAAGTAATCATGACTGACTGTGAATACTACTCTCTTAATCTCAGTAATCGTCCTGTTATTGGACACTTTCACTCATTTATTAAAGTAATCATGACTGACTGTGAATACTACTCTCATAATCTCAGTGACCGTCCTGTTATTGGACACTTTCACACATTTATTAAAGTAATCATGACTGACTGTGAATACTACTCTCTTAATCTCAGTAATCGTCCTGTTATTGGACACTTTCACACATTTATTAAAGTAATCATGTCTGACTGTGAATACTACTCTCTTAATCTCAGTAATCGTCCTGTTATTGGACACTTTCACTCATTTATTAAAGTAATCATGTCTGACCGTGAATACTACTCTCTTAATCTCAGTAACCGTCCTGTTATTGGACACTTTCACACATTTATTAAAGTAATCATGACTGTCTGTGAATACTAGTCTCTTAATCTCAGTAACCGTCCTGTTATTGGACACTTTCACTCATTTATTAAAGTAATCATGTCTGACCGTGAATACTACTCTCTTAATCTCAGTAACCGTCCTGTTATTGGACACTTTCACACATTTATTAAAGTAATCATGTCTGACTGTGAATACTACTCTCTTAATCTCAGTAACCGTCCTGTTATTGGACACTTTCACTCAAACTATTGATTTTAAATGATGTCGCATCCAAGCCAATAGATGTCAGTGTAAGTCCAAGATGACACAAAGACAAACGTTACTGAGTACATCTTTAAATATTTGCTTGGTAATGTCTAAATGTTCACTTGAATTTGTTTTAGATAATTTTACAATGTTATGGTGCCTTGTAAGCCTGTCTGTAACCAGTTTGTTTTAGATGTGCCTTCATACACAAAACGCAGCATTGACACAACTGCAGATGCTCAGCGTTAAGATCATTGTGCAAGCTGTTCCCCGAGCGTCCAGCAGATGGCAATGGTGTTTTTTCTATGCTATAGACATTCATCGATCACTGTAGGCCACTCTGCTGTAAACCTGTGTGACATGGCCAACTAACCCAAACTACTGTGTATTCCAGAGATCAGTCAGTCATTTATCACAGCTGGCCTGACCACTGCTCAGGATATTTACTCAGAAAGATCAGGGCTTGATTTCTGGAAGAAAGATAAACTATTTAAAACTTTTTAACTTCTTTTACACTGTTAAACTTCAGAGAACAGGTTCAGAGGCAAAGTCCTGGTTTTCATTAGAAAGACAAACACTTTCTATTGCTCATTTTAAAAGCTCATGTAATTTCTGCGACAGTTGCACCCCCGAAAGGAATTGCAAAATAAACAATGTTTTCAATACAGCTTTCTGTATACACCCCTCGTCTGCGGTTGGTCATACATTCAGATAGTCCCACCATCAATTCACAGCATTGAATGAGTGACATTGTTGGGGCGGGTTGTTTTTATAATAATAAAACCATAAAATGCCCAAATGCATGATTTATGTTGACTATTATAGTGAAATTAAAAGGAGGGATTGTCATTTTGCTATAGTTCGCTTTGTGTTTATATTCATTACTGTCTTAACTCACTTGTGTTGTCACGTTCCGCATCATGTTGATGTAAAAAAAAAAAAATGGTGCTACACTGAGTGGTGTCCCAACTTACCTAGTCCTAGTCACCTAAAGACATCTGCAAAAACAAACTTTATGTACAGAGGTTTCTAATGTTGACAACTTCTTAATAAACAACCCGATATCACGCCGAGGCGTGAAATAGACACGCCGGTCCGCTCGCGGATGCGTGTCGGTGTCACGCTTTGCCTCCTCCAGGCGTGTACATGACACGCGCGCGTCTACGTAGAATACCGGCAGGGGGCGATCGTTTCCTCAACGCCAACAACTCTCTGCGCACCAAAGAGGAAGCGATACCGTTGTCGTCGCGTTGCACGTTCGTGCGGGCGGGATGCCGGCCAATTTCGCCGGTTACTTTCACTTGTGACCATATGTGACAAATAAAGGTTCATTACAGTGCTGCTTTCATGAAGAAATCCTAACGTTGCTGTAGCCTAACGTTGTTATATGTGTGTGTGTGTGTGTGTGTGTGTGTGTGGGCTGTCGAGTATCTTGTGCTGATGTAAATAAATAAATATATATATATATATATATATATATATATATATATATATATATATATATTTTTATTTAAAAAGTGTATTTATGTACAAAAATATATATCCTGCTAACCGGAACTGGAGAACGCGATATATCGCTTCCTCTTTGGTGCGCGGACAGTTGTTGGCGTCGAGGAAACGATCGCCCCCTGCCGGTATTCTACGTAGACGCGCGCGTGTCATGTACACGCCTGGAGGAGGCAAAGCGTGAAATAGACACGCATCCGCGAGTGGACCGGCGTGTCTATTTCACGCCTCGGCGTGATACCGGGTTGCAATAAATGCTACATATGTGTCCACTTTACATTAAGGTACATTTTCATAGGTTACTAATGTTGAACAAGTGTTATTAAGTCATTAGAACATGTGAGGTATAACGGCTTACTCTTTGGCAAGTGTTGCAGGACTCTTTTTCATTTAGTTATAACTGCATAATAATGATTCATAACACATTTGCAAATTACATATTAGTCATTAAAAAACCACTTTATAAACCCTTAACAAAGAGAACATTAATGTTAAGTGTTACCAACCACATTAATGATACCTCTGTGGCATGTTGAAGAGGGGTGAGCTATTACATTTCCAAGTGATTGGACTTTAGATTTTCACTTGGCATATAAATCCAATAGTCGTACATTACATTAGAGATACAAGCCATGTCTTGAATATCACAGAGACTAAGTTATAGTAGAAGTCTCTATGATTTTCTGGTCTTTAGATATGGCTCAATCCCTTCTTCATTGTGAGACACAGACATAGTGGTGTCTTAGCAAACAGCACAATTATTTCTCATCATGTTTCAAATGAACCTTTTGCTACTAAGCATTGTCATACTTTTACTCTACGTTATCAATTAATATGCATTAACATGCAGCATTTTTATTCAACCTTACATTTCATACAATTTATTTAAACAATCTAATCTAACTGTGAGCCAGTGGAAGGGGAGGAGCTTTGACTGTCAGCTCCATTCACCAGGATGCCACACTCTCCATTATGACATCATCATCATCACTGACATTGACTGAAAACCAATGCTTAGAGCGTCTCTACGGCAACGAGACTGCACCAGCTGTCTGACTCATGTTCTTACAGTGCTCGACAAAGATAGCCACAGGCCACTTTTCTTTCAGCACACAAACACATGCACACACACTCATCGCCTCCTGGAGCGTGTCACAAGATGTATGTACGATGTTGAATCGAGCACACACTTGACTCAAGAGTACGGCAGTGTCAATCATGTCGTGCAGAAGAGGAACAGGGTTAGAATGCACTGAAGGTTATATTTTTTTGTTTAATACTTTTTGTGATATGACAAACAGAATAATATGACAGACTTTGATACCAGAAAACTTTTGATTGATAGAAATTCCTAGAAAAAGGTGTTGGGCATTGCTATGTACTGCTAAGGTGATCTTTGTGGTTTTTAGTTTGCTTTCTACAGTGGCAAGAATAAGTATGTGAACACCTTGGAATTAGCTGGTTTTCTGCATTAAAAAATAAATGTAACTAAAATGAATACTTCAACTGATTATATTTAAATACATTTGTTTGTTTAAAGCATTGTTAAAACAAACCAAGGTGGGCCAGAATCATATTACATATGCAACAGTATATTACATATTACACAAAACAGTAAATATGAGCTGTTTGCTTGCATTAGTAAACTACAAAACCACAATCTAATGCAGTATAAAGACTGTTCCTCTAGATTGTTCTCTGCTCCTGTGTATTTTATTGAAGTGGAAAGTTTTGTTTCTGCTTTTGTCTTTTCATACAGAGAGCAGCTTTCTGCTAGTGGGGCTTTTGGCTTCAATTTGCCTTATGCATGAGGGAGGAAAGAGGAGGAGATTTTAATGTTTGAGCTTTTTTTTTTTATTATTTTTTTTTTTTTATCTATCCCACTTTTTTCTGTTTCAAAAGATTACAGATGACAGATTAAAAAGTGGGATGCTGTCACAAATGTATTTCAAACTGCAAATTAGCCTGTCTGGAGGTGGAATTCAAGAAAGCACTGTCAAAGGAAGTGTTAAAGAAATAGTTCTTATTTTTCTCACCCTCATCTTTCTTTCATAGAAAACAAAAGGTGTAATTTTGAAGAATTTCTTGGCCACTCTATTCCATATGTTAAAAATGAATTGGAAATGGGGCTGTCAAATTCCAAAATGACAAAAAAATCTCCATACAACTATTATAAAATCATAGTCTTCTGAAGCCATACAATAGCTTTGTGTGAGGTACAGACAGAAATGTTTGAATAGCATGAGAGTAAATGGTGATAAAATTGTAATTTTTGGGCAAAATATTCTTTTAAACTAAAGAGAAGAAATCTGGAAGCGAATCTTCAAGAATGTTTTTCTCTGGCCTCATGTGAAACACTGATCTTCCAGAAGATGCTGAGATGACACACTCCGGGCTTGATTAAGCATCATTTTTAAGTAGTTTCAGTGACTAGTTCTTGTTTTCCATGGTGCTGTAGTTTTGAGGATTTTAGAGGTAGTGATATTTTGTGCTGAAAGTTTGGGAGATTCTGAATTCCTGATTCTGAATGTACTCAAATTGATGTAGAACTTGTTTCTTTAACTTTGATGAAGGACACTTTTTAACCCTATAAAGCCACCTGTATCAAATGATACACAACTTTCTAAAGCCTGTGCATCTTTAACAATCAAAATTTTGCTAAAAATCCTGTTGTCTGCAATGGACTAGATGCCTGCTTCCACCTTATGGACATTTCCGGGCATTTCTTGATGGAAAAATATTTGTAAAAAGTTTCCAAATATAGCCGTTTTTGTATTGCACAATTTTTTTTTTATGTTAAATATTTGCTGATTTTAATAAAGTAAAAGTGATAGTAAAATTATTATATTTTTATTGAAATTTTAAAATGAGTATTTTCTGAATATAAACAGCTTGTGCTTGGTAAAAATGTTGTATATTATCTAGTGAAAAGGCCAGTTGAAATCCATGTATCAAATATGATACAACAGGCTTTTGAGGTATATCTCTCAATCACATTTTATAAGACATATTTAAAGTGTGAACTAATAATTCTGTGTATTATAATATGTGCAGCCTACTCTATAAAGATCTCATTATTTATAAGTTCCTGAGACCCAGCGAAAAATTTGAGAAATGTCAATATTGTGTTTGGTACATAAAATAAAATTGAAAAATAAAAATAATAAAATTGTTTATTGAAAAAAAAAATATTTTATTAATATTTTATTTGATGTGCTAATATTTATTCTCCATATTTATAGCTCAAGGAGAGGTTTGTCATGGTCCTACACAAATATGAATTGCTGGGCCTCAGTAGGATAATGACCTTTAAAACCTAATGTACCAAAAATATGTTTAGAGTTTTTCTAATGGCACTAAAAACAATTTAATGTAAATTAAAAAATTGTGACAATTCTTTCACATGTCAGGCTTTACAGGGTGAAGTATCCAGGTGTGAAGTATAAATAAATTAATGGATATCTTATACACACCATGTTGGCAATGGCATTGTCCTTCGACCTGCGTGTTCTTTGTTCTACGACATACTAACAACAACTGTGAATACAACTTGTTGTCAAAATTCTTTTGATATATATTTGTCATGAACATCTTTAGATACATCAAACTAGCTTCATACCATGTGACACACATTTGGTTTGTGACCTTTGAAAATGGGTAAAATGTAATAATTTACGGATGGAACCACATCAAGAGACCCAAATCTCAGGGATTTAAACATATAAGGCCTTATAAATGAAGACACAAAAAGGAAAGTTCGTTCTGAAACAGAATCTTAAAGGATATCAAGATATTTTTTATATTTCTCAAATTACAGGAAGGGTTACTTTTATAATGTATACCACTACAGATTACAGAATACATGCTGTAAAATCTCATTTATAACATATTCTGTTACTTTACTTATCGTCAGTAATCGAAATACTTTGGATTACTTCTTCTGCACTGGCAGATTTTTTCACTTGTTTTTGACTATATAAACTCTGCCAGTACAGTAAGACAAAATACACGTTAAAAATACATTCTCTGAAAAGTGTAAAAAGTATAGCTTCTCAAATACATTTACTTTAAGGATTTATTTTATTTACCGAAAAAAAAAATATATTTTTATTTACCGAAAAAAAAAATATATTTTGCAGTAAATTTTTGTACTAATATCAAAGGTCTTACTAGAGGGGAAAAAAGATTATCATGATTTTATAATTGTGACTGGTATCAGGTGCATCTAATGGCTATAAATACAATTTTACCTTGACGTAATGTTAAAGTTCACATAGCAATTTACACAAGGATCTATTTCTGATGTTCCAAACTTACTTCAAAGCCCATAAAAAGTACACAACATCTGATTATTTGTGGATTCTGTTCATAGAATGAGGCAGAAACTCTATTATTTGTAGCTTTCTATATGATGATACAGGCTACATTCATTAGCATTTCTCAAACAAGCATCCTTTATTCTTGTAAAAATATCCAAACCGCATAAAAAAATGACACCATATAGCCTTGTAATTGTGTATTTATTGGATTTATATTTCATCTGTCAGAGGGATATAGCTACAGGTGAGGATCCAACAAGGGGGTGGGAGCTCCAAACTGCCAGCAAAGATATAGGGAGCCCCTAACCTTAAATATGAGCATGGGCTGGGCGACCGGGGCTTAAGCCACTAATGTTTTCCGCAAAGCCTCAAATGTTTTGATCATCTTTTTGTAGTGACGTCAGAAGTACCAGTGCTTGGGATAAAGTTGATATGAAAACATAGTGCATCTGGAAAGTATTCACAGCGCTTCACTTTTTCCACATTTTGTTATGTTACAGCCTTATTCCAAAATTGATTAAATTCATTATTTTCCTCAAAATTCCACAAACATTACCCCATAATGACAACGTGAAAGAAGTTTGTTTGAAATCTTTGCAAATTTATAAAAAAAACAATAAAAAAAAACACATGTACATAAGTATTCACAGCCTTTGCTCAATACTTTGTTGAAGCACCTTTTGCACCAATTACAGTATGTATGATGCTACAAGCTTGGCACACCTATTTTTGGGCAGTTTCTCCCATTCTTCATTGCAGGACCTCTCAAGCTCCATCAGGTTGGATGGGGAGCGTCGGTGCACAGCCATTTTCAGATCTCTCCAGAGATGTTCAATCGGGTTCAAGTCTGGGCTCTGGCTGGGCCACTCAAGGACATTCACAGAGTTGTCCCGTAGCCACTCCTTTGTTATCTTGGCTGTGTGCTTAGGGTCATTGCCCGATTGGAAGATGAACATTCACCCCAGTCTGAGGTCCAGAGTGCTCTGGAGCAGGTTTTCATCAAGGATGTCTCTGTACATTGCTGCATTCATCTTTCCCTCGATCCTGACTAGTATCCCAGTTCCTGCCGCTGAAAAACATCCCCACAGCATGATGCTGCCACCACCATACTTCACTGTAGAGATGGTATTGGCCAGGTGATGAGTGGTACCTGGTTTCCTCCAGACATGACACTTGCCATTCAGGTCAAAGAGTTCAACCTTCATTTCATCAGACCAGAGAATTTAGTTTCTCATGGTCTGAGAGTCCTTCAGGTGCCTTTTCGCAAACTCCAGGCAGGCTGTCATGTGCCTTTTACTGAGGAGTGGCTTCCGTCTGGCCACTCTACCATACAGGCCTGATTGGTGGAGTGCTGCAGAGATGGTTGTTCTTCTGGAAGGTTCTCCTCTCCACAGAGAAATGCTGGCGCTCTGTCAGAGTGACCATCTGATTCTTGGTCACCTCCCTGACTAAGGCCCTTCTCCCCCGATCTCTCAGTTTGGCCAGGTGGCCAGCTCTAGGAAGAGTCCTGGTGGTTCCAAACTTCTTCCATTTACGGATGATGGAGGCCACTGTGCTCATTGGGACCTTCAATGCTGAAGACATTTTTCTGTACCCTTCCCCAGATCTGTACCTCAATACAATCCTGTCTCGGAGGTCTACAGACAATTCCTTGGACTTCATGGCTTGGTTTGTGCTCTGACATGCACTGTTAACTGTGGGGCCTTATATAGACAGGTGTGTGCCTTTCCAAATCATGTCAAATCAACTGAATTTACCACAGGTGGACTCCAATCAAGTTGTAGAAACATCTCAAGGATGATCAGTGGAAACAGGATGCACCTGAGCTAAATTTTGAGTGTCATGGCAAAGCCTGGAATACTTATGTACATGTGATTTTTTTTTTTGTTTTTTGTTTTTTTTTAAATAAATTTGCAAAGATTTCAAACAAACTACTTTCATGTTGTCATTATGGGGTATTGTTTGTAGGATTTTGAGGAAAATAATGAAATTGATCCATTTTGGAATGAGGCTGTAACATAACAAAATGTGGAAAAAGTGAAGCACTGTGAATACTTTCCAGATGAATTACATTTTATTATTTTAACATTACATTTTAAAGTTAAGGAAATCGTCTCGGTTACGTATGTAACCTCCGTTCCCTGATGGAGGGAACGAGACGTCGTGTCGAAGAAGCGACACTAGGGGTCTCTCTTGAGCGCCGAAAGATAACTCTGATCTATGAAAAAAGGCCAATGAGAGTTGGCGAACAGTATTTGCATACTCCGCCTCCGGATACAGATATAAAGGCGAGAGAAATACGCTCGTTCATTCAGGATTTTTCTGAGGAGCCGGGAGTGTACTGGGCACCTCAGTGGCTCGGCTTAGCGACGTGGCCGGGAAGACACGACGTCTCGTTCCCTCCATTAGGGAACGGAGGTTACATACGCATCCTCTGGACTCGTCGGAACCGGCCGGCCGGGGAACAGTCGTGGGGCTGAAGACGGGTGGTCCGTGTCCAGGGGGCCAGGACTGTTGATATCTGCGGGCAAAGTGCTGTGAGAATGGCATTTGCGGGCCAGGTGACCCAGAGACAAAAGGAAATAGCTCATTACAGAGAATATGAGAATGTGAAAATTAATTTGACAAGAAAAAATTCTCCTCCCGGCCCTCCACCGGGGACGGAGCGGTCTTACCAGCCTCCGGAGCTAACATCTTGGTCCCTGGGTCGAACATCTACGGACAGCCTGGGAGCCTTCCGGGTCCTCGAGGGGGTCCGTGAGACGGGGGCGTCCGCTTCCTGCGGAGTGCTCGACGCTGGGGCTGAGAGCTGGGCCCGGGTTGAGGCGGAGCAGGGTGTTTCATAGCCGCAGGAGGACGCCCGTCGGCGAGCAGACGGGACATGGCCCATGGCGGCAGGCTTGCGGCGGGGCAGGATGTGCAGTGGCCTCCGTCTGCCTCACCGCTGAGGACTGCTGGGCAGAGTCGTCAATGGTGGCGCCGAATGGACGGAGCTGGGAGACGGGGGTGTGGGAGAAGGTGTGCCTTGCCTGCCTCCCGCATTTCGACCAGGTCCAGTCCACAGGTGTGTTTCTGGACCACAAGGGGTGGCCATCGCCTGTTCGAGTGCCGGCGCTTCTGACCTCCGTGGCCCGGGGGCGCGGTTGGTCATCCAGCGCAGTTCCTGCAGCACATCAAGAACAGGACTACCCAAGGTGCAAGTTTTGAAGTGCCTTGGCCTGGCATTGGTTGCAGGAAGGGTCGTGGTCTGGGACCGTTCCACCGCGAGGGTAGTGAGAGCGGAGGAGCGAAGAAGCCTTGGCTTTGCTCAACTCGTCGTGCACGTCCTGGAAGAAAGGAACGGGGGTGGGGGGCGTGGTTGTGAGCGGCGCACCTGCCCGCGGGGACCGATCAAGTAGCCCGGGAAAGCATAGCGGATCTCCGTGCGTCAGGCTCAGGCTGGGCGGCAGACCCGAAGTGCGAGTGATCAGCATCCGATGCCGCTGTAACGCTCTCCGATGCAGCGGTGATGTC
The DNA here is from genome assembly GCA_032164185.1 of Moxostoma hubbsi. Taxonomy (NCBI): domain Eukaryota; kingdom Metazoa; phylum Chordata; class Actinopteri; order Cypriniformes; family Catostomidae; genus Moxostoma; species Moxostoma hubbsi. Next base: position 37,555,930 of record JAVLUX010000025.1, on the reverse strand, counting down.
ATCCAATTCTGAGGCAAGCAAGCGTGCCGGGGAGGCGGGCGGTTCGAGGGGGTTTACCCGGCGAACAGAGCCCGTCATACTCCCCAAATCACCTTCATCGCCCGCGGCGCCTGCGCCGATCCCGTAGGAAGAAGGCGGAGTGCGGGGGGGAGGGGGGGGGGCTGAAGTGGCTTTCTCTCATTACAAAAGAAAGCCGTGCGACCGCAATCCTATAACGGCCATGTTCTCACACTGAGAAGATGAACCATTGGAGAGAATGCTCATCCCGAGCTCAGACGGAAGCAAACAAGCGTGCCGGGGAGGCGGGAGGTTCGAGGGGGTTTACCCGGCGAACAGAGCCCGTCATTGTCCCCAAATCGTGTTGATCGCCGGGGCGCCTGCGTCAATCCCGTAGGAAGGAGGCGAGGCGCGGGGGGCGGCTGAAACGGCTTTCTCTCATTACAAAAGAAAGCCACACGACTGCAATGTTGCCATGGCTATGTTCTCGCACTGAGAACATGAACCATTCAAAAAACGCTGCCTGCGTGTGATTGCAGCCCAGGCATGCAAGACAGTGTTTTATGACCGAGAGAGGTGGGGAGAAATCACCGCATCCAGAAACTACACGGGGCGGAAATTACATATTTATAAAGACGTGTCCTGAAAAGGACGTTCAACGCCACTGTGTAATGCTCTTTCAGAGAAATAAACTCTTTTTTACGGAGAGAATCACTCTTTCAACTCTTTTAACTCTGCGCTGTCGAAGTGCCCAGGGGCAAACTGCACGCCGGCAGTGAAGAGAAAAGCCGCTGTAGTGCGCCGTAAATCCAACAGCAAAGCAGAGTGTCAGAGGATCAGAAGCAGGATCAGTTGTGTTACTCGCAGCTGACTGCATACACAAGACCATCGGCTCCGAGAAAATTACTGAATGAACGAGCGTATTTCTCTCGCCTTTATATCCGTATCCGGAGGCGGAGTATGCAAATACTGTTCGCCAACTCTCATTGGCCTTTTTTCATAGATCAGAGGTATCTTTCGGCGCTCAAGAGAGACCCCTAGTGTCGCTTCTTCGACACAATGTCGAAGTGAGTGACAGACGGGGAAATACTGTTTATAAATGAATGATTTCTGTCTTTCTATGGTATTGACAACACCAAATACAGACTCAATTCAGGACCCACAAGCTGTCTTGTCGGCAGCTGCTTTCCAGCTCTCATGTAACCTTTGTGAGCGAATGCAAGAACAGAATGCAATATTGCAGCTTTGTATTGGAAACTGTGTTGAGTTGGCCCATCCAGATGCATTAAGTACCAAATATTTAGTTGTATAACCCTGAAAACAAGGAGTAATATATACAGATGTATTAGAGGAATTTGCTAACTTTTAAGTCAAGAGCCAGGACATTTGCATGTTTAGCAAATCTCTTTATTAAGACACGATACAATAAACACAGCAAATTTTAAGTGATCTAGCAATTATTTTTCATCTCTTGTACCTATTTAGCCTGTTTACCACCTGCTTTTTTATAAATGAACTTAAGTACCCGATGAATCAATGAAAACTGTATACAGCCCTGCACAATGTGCGTCAAGCTACGGAAAGCCGAAAAGGACAAAATTGTGTTTTTTCTTTTTAAGTTTACAAATAAATTACACATCATAGATGTATTCAGATTTTTATTATAAAGTGTATTATATTCTGATATTTCATAAAATTATAGCCCCATATCACAGAGATCTGGGCTAAGCCTTGAAAGTCCACTGACCCAAGTACTGCCCCTGACCATGAGAGGAAGTGATGTCACCTTTTGGAGTTGGTGCAACCCCTTTTGGGAGTATCCCCAAACTCTTTTGGAGATTCTGCCCCAATTTGGAGGTCTCCGGCCTGCAGCTTGATGAGAGTGCCCTCTGTCTGCTCGTATGAATGTAACACGTCATAAAGAAAGTGTTTCACAACTGTTCAAATACAAATAAAGTTTAAATAATCACTTCATTTAAAAGCATAACAACTGACTAGACTAATTATAAAATTAAACAAATGACAATAATGCAAATTTATCTCTTCAGTAATCTAAATACATTTTGAAAGTAACTGTATTATGATTATCAACAATTTAAATTGTAACTGTAGTGGAATTCAGTTACTCATATTTTTTAGTTTAAATATATAACATTGTAACATGTATTCTGTTACTCCCCAACCCTGGTTACAGGCACTCCAACTATGGAAAAACAACACAAAAAAGTTTTTTTTATTTTTTTTTTAGACACAATTGGCATATAATGTAACACGGGTGCTGAAGTCAACCAATTTTAGTAATAGACCTACCCATCACTGTGCAAAAATAAACTAATTATACTGCCACCTTTCTACAGATATTGTCTGAACTGTAGCTTTGCTCCAAAATCATAGGTTTAACCTCAATTGATCCCCCCTGAAAATTATGGATTTCTCAATATATATTTCAGTATATCCATGAATGATACCTCAAAACATTTGGCTTGCTGAGGAGAGGTGTGATGTGACTTTTCGAAGCAATTGGACTAACAATAATTATAGCCTGGTGGATAAAACAGACAATAAATAAATAACGATAGATAGAGTGACCCAAGTCATAACTACAGACCAAAATGTCATTGAGTGGGCTCTTCTGACTTGTGCCAGTAACCACTTAGCAACCACCCTGAACCACACAGCAAGCAAAGCAATGCATTAAAAGCACACAGAATACCTTAGCAACCTTAGAGCAATGTCCTGGCAACCACTCACAACACCCTGTCTTTTGCATGGGCAAGCATCACTGAGGGTGGTGTTAGGGACCTAAATCTGACAAAACCTCTTTTGGCTGCATCTGGGGAGTGGAAATATGGTTAATAAATACAATTTATTAAATCAAGTTTTATTTATGAAAAAAACTATTTAGGGTAGGCTTTGGGTAAAGATTTCTCAATATTCATTATAATCACATTTATATAAAAACAGTAGAAGAAAAGTAAATGTGTGAATGTTTATTCTGTCCCCTGTACCATAAAGTTTGAAATGTTTACTTTCTGGTTTGCTGTTTGTGTGTGTTGTTTTTTTTAGACTTAATATTAATAGAGAATATTAATAGAGTTAGGGATATTATGTGTAATGATTATTAGGGTCCCTCAGTAATCACACTATTAAACAGACATATATGATTGAGTTCTTAGATCTTTGCTCTCTTTGTGTGTTTTATGAAATAAGCTTAATTGATTGAGTTCAGGGGTCTAATATGTGATTCTGAAGTTCAACTTTGACATTCTTTTTCTGGTCTTTTTTATCAGACTGAAAATATTCAGAATTAATATCATATAGACATTGTGCCTGTTCCCCGAACTACCAAAAACAAACCCCTCACTAAATCATTTAACATTCAAACTTGAAAATAAATATTGAAGATACACATCATATAAAAGTTAGGGCTACTGAACATTAGATCTCTTTCAACCAAAGCACTAATTGTTAATGAAATGATTACAGATCATCTATTGGATGTGCTCTGTTTGACTGAAACCTGGCTTAAACCGGATGAATATATTCGTTTAAATGAATCTGCTTTTATAGGTTTAAACATGAGCCTCATCTGAAGGGTCGTGGAGGAGGTGTTGCTGCAATTTACAGTGAAGTTTATGGTGTTATCATAGGACAGGATATAAGTTTAAGTCTTTTGAACTAATAATGCTTAATGTGACAGTGTCAGATATAAATAAATTATCTCTGTCGTCTTTTGCCCTTGCTACAGTATACAGATCACCTGGGCCTTACTCTGATTTCCTTGGTGAATTTTCTAAATCAGATATTGTAGTTACTGTAGATAGAGCTTTAAATGTTAGTGATTTCAACATTCACATAATGAAAATGACACATTGGGATTAGCATTTCACTCTCTTGGAGTCAGACAAAATGTGACAGGACCAACTCATCGCCATAATCATATTGTGCTGTAATGAATATCCGTCTCAGGCATTCTCACAAATGTACACCCTCATACTGTAATTTTTGATTAAAGAACTTTGTGACAGGGCGGAGGGCGGGGCCGGGTGGTGATTCTGCACATCTGGTCCCTTATCTGGCTAATTAAGCCTCCGAGAGGGATAAAGGCCAACTACGAATGATGGTGGTGGTGCGAGAGAGAGATCGTTTACGGGCAGCTGACCGTCATGTGTGTGTTGTGTCTTTTTGTTCAGTTTTATATTAAAACTATTATTTATATTGTCAAGCCGGTTCTCGCCTCCTTTCCCTTATATCCCTTTACAAACTTATCAGCAATGTTTAAATGTTTGTTGAACTCTTGGGAGTTAAAATACATGAAAAACATTAACCTTAGGTTTTATGGAGTGGTGCCTGCCTATGCAAAACTCTCTGACACAATAAGAGCTAAGTCGGTGGTTGCCAGAACATTGCTATAAGGTTTCATAAGTGCTCGGAAAAGTTGTCAGTACATTGTTATTAAATTTCTTGGATGTTACTAGTAGGTGGTTGCTTACTGGCCCAAGTCAAAAGTATTTAAATGTCTTTTTACGGTTACATCCCGAAATAAGTCTCGGAGTATAAACGGACGCAACAAAGATAAAAAGTTTAAAGAGTTTTAGTCTCTGCCCTGCCACAGCACAAGCAAAGAAATTGCAAAAAAGTAGAAAGTTAAGCAGTTATCATGTTCAACAACTTGAACTATCATGTTCAAGCAAACTGCTACACCAAGCTGGGCAGGACAAAGACAAAGCTGTGGAAATAGCTCTTGTGGGAAAATTTCTCCCCCTCTGGTAGTTTCTTCTCTGCTTTTATGCTATCTGGACTGTTAAGCAGGCACAGCTGAAGACAATCAGCTACCTGCAATTTGAGTCAGAGGAGCCAAAGGGAAAACAGAGGAAGAAACACAGGAAAAAAGCATACAAAAACACATGAAAGAAAACACAGTTAAGACCAACCATTAAGAATACGTCTCTGGACGTAACATACAAAACATTTGACATTGTTTTTAGATTACAACCAGCACTGACTATCAAAGTAATTAGTTAATATAATCCACTGTAATTACTTTTGTAATAAAAAAAGTGCAACTCATTGCATTTAAAATTCTTGTAATCAGATTACCAACCTATTCTCATAGAATGGACATTACTATAACACAATTTTTGCAAGCTTAGTTTTAAGTGCCATGTTCTACATTTTGCTGCAGTTTACTGGTGAAATGAACACTAGAGGCACAACAAACGTGTTGTATTCACATTCACACAAATCACGACTACAATGGCTGATTATGACATTATAAACATTTATTTTTTGCTCTATTACACACACACACTGGAATGTTGTAAAATAGAAACATTTATACTGTAACACATCATTTTGATTACATGTAGAATAGAATACATTCGTGTTTCTGTGACAGCTGAATGACCCCATAACGAGTCATTGAGCATGTTAACACGCACACCAATATGCGTATTACTCCCAAAAGTTATTTAAAATTTTTGTAGTTAAAATGTTTTATTGATTAAAAAAAAACACAACATATACACACTGAATCAACATTAAAAATGGGGGGGGGGGGGGTGCTACTCCCACATACAATACAGAGCAGGTGATTCAGCTGTAAATACCAACAAAACTGAGATCTGGGAATCCCAAAAGGTTGGGAATGGTGGCTGGCCAGGAACATCTGATTCGGCTACGTGATTCAGTTAGCCAGGCGCCCGCCCCGGTTCGGTGGCGTCCACTTCACTCCAGTGCAGGGCGAGAAAGCTGCCACACAGCATGAGGAGATTGCGACCCTTCTGCGCAAGGGCGCGATAAAGCTTGTCCCTCCAGCCGAGATGAGGAAAGGATCCTACAGCCATTTCTCCATCATGCCAAAGGAAGGTAGTGTGTTGCGGAAAATCTTGGACCTGCGAGTTCTGAACATGTCCCTGTACAGACTCCCGTTCAAGATGCTGATGCAGAAACATTTTGGCGTGAGTCCAGCATCAAGATTGGTTCGCAGTTGTAGACCTGAAGGATGCGTAATTTTAATGTCTCGGTTTTACCTCGACACAGACCCTTCCTGTGCTGGGCATATCAGTACAAGGTCCTCCCCTTCGGCCTGTCCCTGTCCCCTCACGTCTTCACGAAAGTCGCAGAGGCAGCTCTTGCCCTGTTAAGGGAAGTGGGTGTCCGCATAGTCCACTAACTAGATGACTGGCTGATTCTAGCACACTCTCAAAAGTTGCTGTGCGCACTCAGGGGCCTGGTGCTCAGGCACCTCAGCTGTTAAGGGCTTCAGGTCAACTGGGAAAAGAGCATGCTCTCCCCAGTTCAGAGCATCTCTTTTCTCGGGAAGGAGTTAGACTCAGTCTCCATGATAGTGTACCTCACGAGTGAGTGCGTGCAGTAGTTGCTGAACTGCCTGATATTCAGGCAGAGTACGGCGGTCCCACTGAAATAGTTTCAGAGGCTCGTGGGACATATGGCGTCCTCGGCGATGGCCGCACTGCTTGGGTTGATGAATATGAGACCGCTCCATCACTGGCTTGATGTACTTATCGTCATGTTTAGTTGTACATCTGATTCCATGTCAATGTAGTGACGCTAGGGGTCCCTATAGAAAAATGTCACAACAGTTGAACCGTGTTACGTGAACTGCCAATGCAGGTGCAAGCAAGCTGCTGCGTGCATAATATCAGACAGCACGTACCCTTCCACAATGCCCCAAAAGACGTCATGTAGTTCCCCAAATCCCTGAGGAGGGGAAGCGACATGACTAGCATGGGAGCAGGCCGTGCCATCCGTGGCCTTTTCTATCTATGTTTTCTCTCCACAGAATATTAGATTTGGCTTGGGCCATCTAACAATATTATTCTGTACACATCGGGGAAGGTGTTCTTTTCCTATTCTTTCAGGGGGAAAGACCCTGTGGAGACCACATCCTGCCCAAAAGGGAAGGTCAACATGTGGCAATACGACACATGGGCTCAAAAGCCGCACATGGAAGAGGCGCGGTGGTAGGTCCTGCCTCGAAGTGGAGGAGCTCTACAAAAATGAGATGCGGGTCTGACTGCAGGGAGTCCGTATCATGGAAAATACATAATAGGAGGTTACCGGAGTAATTGGCACCTGTAGAGCACAAATAAGTACCTGTAGTGGCACTAGCTGCGAAATCCTCTACCGAATTCGCAAGCCACGGGGCTAGGGAGGAAGGACATCCAGGGTCCATGACTTCATGAACTCGACTGGGGGTAAGAGAGCACGTTTTCACCTCAGAGGAGGGGGAAGGTGCTATTCACAAGTTATACACCTGGCCAGCTGTACCGTATTACCAAACTCTAACTGTTCGTACTTCGAACACGGGACGAAACCAGCTCAACCCAGAGACTGTAAAATCTTGCAAAGGTATTGGGTGTTGCCCAGCCCGCTGCTCTTCAGATGTCTGCTAGAGAGTGCTTGTAAGGTGTGCTTGAAACCACAATGGGGCAGGTGCATTAGTGTCCACGATTCAGTAGGCAAGCCTCTGTTTGGAGACAGTGTTCCCTTTCCGCTGTCCACCAAAGGAAAGAGCTGCTCAGAGTGTCTAAAGCTCTGCGTGCGATCCAAGTAGATGTGCAAAGTATGCATCGGACACAGCAATGATATGGCTGGGTCTGCCTTCTCTCAAGGCAGCACTTGCAGGCTCACCAACTGATCCCTTAAAGGGGTCGTGGGAACATTGGGCACATAGTCCGGTTTGGGTCTTAGTACCACTTGAGAGTCTTCCATACCAAACTCCAGACATGTTTTACTGACAGAGAATGCTTGCAGTTCCCCGACCGTCCTAAAGAAAAGAGTGCGGTCATTAACTCGACTGACTCGACTGACTCTAGGAGCCCTGGCCTAAGTGATCGTGTTTACCACTGCGGGCAGTAGACCACTTAAGTTTTAAGTTTAAAAACTCACTTAAAAACCAGCTCAACCCAGAGACTGTAAAATCTTGCAAAGGTATTGGGTGTTGCCCAGCCCGCTGCTCTTCAGATGTCTGCTAGAGAGTGCTTGTAAGGTGTGCTTGAAACCACAATGGGGCAGGTGCATTAGTGTCCACGATTCAGTAGGCAAGCCTCTGTTTGGAGACAGTGTTCCCTTTCCGCTGTCCACCAAAGGAAAGAGCTGCTCAGAGTGTCTAAAGCTCTGCGTGCGATCCAAGTAGATGTGCAAAGTATGCATCGGACACAGCAATGATATGGCTGGGTCTGCCTTCTCTCAAGGCAGCACTTGCAGGCTCACCAACTGATCCCTTAAAGGGGTCGTGGGAACATTGGGCACATAGTCCGGTTTGGGTCTTAGTACCACTTGAGAGTCTTCCATACCAAACTCCAGACATGTTTTACTGACAGAGAATGCTTGCAGTTCCCCGACCGTCCTAAAGAAAAGAGTGCGGTCATTAACTCGACTGACTCTAGGAGCCCTGGCCTAAGTGATCGTGTTTACCACTGCGGGCAGTAGACCACTTAAGTTTTAAGTTTAAAAACTCACTTAAAAAGTGACTTTTTCCTCGTCCTCCCTGACCTTGCACAGGGTCTGTGCAAGTAGGCTCACTGGGGGGGAACGCGTATTTGTGAATCCCCTGGGCTCAGCTGTGTGTCAGCGCATCTGTGCCGAGAGGGGCTACCATCATTGCCTACCAGAGTGGGCAGCGGGAGGATTCTCGGGAAGCAAACAGGTCTACCTGTGCTTTTCTGAATCAACTCCAAATCAGCTAGACCACCTGGGGGTGGAGTCTCCTCTCTTTGCTGAGCATAACCTGCCACGACAGCACGTCTGCTGTGGCGTTGAGGTTGCCCGGGACATGAATGGTGTGCAGCGACCTCAGCCGCTGCTGACTCCAAAGGAGGAGATGGTGGGCGAGTTGTGACATGCAATGTGAGTGAACGCTGCCTTGGCTATTTATAAACACAACTGTCACTGTGCTGTCTGAGCGGATCATTATGCCACGGATCAGTGGCAGGAATCTGCACAGGGCAAAAAATACAGCCAGCAACTCTAGGCAGTTGATGTGCCAACCCAGCCGCAGCCCTATCCAGGAGTCAGCAGCTGCATGCCTGATACACATGGCGCCCAAGCCCTACTGGGAGGCATCTGTAGTAACTACGATATGTCTGAACACCTGCTGTAGGGGGACTCCTGCTCATAGAAAACAGAGGTCAGTCCAAGGGCTGAATAAGTAACAGCAGGGAGGGGTGAGGGTCACACGGTATGTGTCGTGGTGCCATGCCCATCTCGGGATTCGAGTCTGAAGCCAGTGCTGAAGCGGTCTCATATGCATCAACCCGAGCGGTGTGACCATCGCTGAGGATGTCATATGCCCCAGGAGCCTCTGAAATTGTTTCAGTGGAACCGCTGTGCCTGGTCTGAACCTACTCAAGCAGTTCAGCACCGACTGCGTATGCGCTTGTGAGGTGCATTGTCATTGAGACCAAGTCTAACTCATGACGAGAAAAGAGATGATCTGAACCGGGGAGAGCTTGCTCTTTTCCCAGTTGACCTGAAGCCCTAAACGGCTGAGGCACCTGAGCACCAAATCCCTGTGTGCACAGAGCAACTGTCAAGAGTATGCTAGGATTTGCCAGTTGTCAAGGTAGTTGAGTATGCGAATGCCCACTCCCCTAACAAGCAAGAGGTGCCTCTGCGACTTTTGTGAATAAGCCACGGGACAGGGACAGACCGAAGGGGAGGACCTTGTACTGATACGCCTGGTCATCGAAACAGAAGAAAGGGTCTGTGACAGTGTAATATTGAGACGTGAAAATATGCGTGTTCAGGTCTACCGCCGCAAACCATTCTTGATGTCGGACGCATGTCAGAATACGTTTCTGCATTAGCATCTTGAACGGGAGTCTGTGTAAGGCCGGTTCAGAACTCGCAGGTCCAAGATTCACCGCAACCCACTGCCTTTCTTGAGTACGATGAAGTAAGGGCTGTAGAACCCCTTCTCCATCTCGGCTGGAGGGACATGATGTATCGCGTCCTTGTGCAGGAAGGTTGTGATCTCCGCACGCAGGGTGGAGGCATTTTCGGCCTGCACTGAGGTGAAGTGGATGGCGCTGAAGCGGGGTTGGCACCTGGGAACTGAATCGCGTAGCCGAGTCAGATGGTCCTGGCCATCCACTGCGATGGGTTGGAAAGCGTAAGCTGCGTGTCCAAGCAAGGGGCACTAAGGGGACGTTCACGTGTGATGTACTTGGAGGTGAGACCTTTTGGGGGGGGGGGGGGGTGGGGGGGGTTGCAGGCAACGTCACAACGGGGAGCGTTGCTTCGTCCTGAGGTGGTTGTGCTGAGGAGAGGCTAGAAGCACTTACCTCCCTGCACAAACTCGGCCTGGGGAGGAGGTTCTATAGAGACGACCTCTACACTCATCACCATCTGCCGGCCTGAGGTGGGAGGTCGTTCATGGGGGCCCGACTGCCAGTGCTCGGTGTCTGATCACCGTGAGAGCGGCAGTTCTGGGGACTGGCTAAGCAACCCAGGGAGTGAGGAAACTGCTTTTTTTGTGACAATATGTGTACCGCAGCCCGTTGGGGGTGTGGCAAACAAAAAAAAGGAAATAAAAGATTCTCCACCCTGCCCTTTTGCCTCGTGTTTTGCGGGCACAGGTGCACTGCAACCACCTTATCCACCTGGGGGAGCTCTGTGTACCCGTGGACCGCCCCGCCCTCAAGGGTAATGAGAGCGGACAAGCGAGGAAGTCGGTTTCAGGCAGTCAAAGGTGCCCTCCACAAATTCTTCAGCTCATCATGCACCTCCAGGAAGAAAGGAACCGAGTGCTAAGTGCTGCCCTGAACCCACAAACCAATCATCTAACAGCGAGGGCTGAGGGAAGGACGTAGGGTTCCAATCCAGCCCCACACTCGTGGCGGCCTGGGCAAGCATAGCGAACAGCTTGGCATCAGCCACAGCAAGACACTTTCCGATGCAGGAGCAAAACTTACCGCACTGGCTGTAAGGTGAGCCGGTCTCATCTTGGGACCGGATGGAGGCAGACGAGTGTGCTGGTGAATGGGTGGTCCAAAAGGATTTACCCAGTGAAACCACCCCAGTTCAATTCCCAAAATCTCCTCCAGCGCCAGCCGTGCCAGCCCTATACCTGTGGGTAGAAGGCGTGACGCAGGGGGCGGCTAGAGTGGCAAAGCCACGACCGCAACATTGCCATCCACAAACGTTGCCTCGTTGTGATCCAACCCGGTATCACGCCGAGGCGTGAAATAGACACGCCGGTCCACTCGCGGATGCGTGTCTATTTCACGCTTTGCCTCCTCCAGGCGTGTACATGACACGCGCGCGTCTACGTAGAATACCGGCAGGGGGCGATCGTTTCCTCAACGCCAACAACTCTCCGCGCACCAAAGAGGAAGCGATATATCGCGTTCTCCAGTTCCGGTTAGCAGGATATATATTTTTGTACATAAATACACTTTTTAAATAAAAAAAAAAATATATATATATATATATATATATATATTTATTTATTTATTTACATCAGCACAAGATACTCGACAGCCCACACACACACACACACACACACACACATATAACAACGTTAGGCTACAGCAACGTTAGGATTTCTTCATGAAAGCAGCACTATAATGAACCTTTATTTGTCACATATGGTCACAAGTGAAAGTAACCGGCGAAATTGGCCGGCATCCTGCCCGCACGAACGTGCAACGCGACGACAACGGTATCGCTTCCTCTTTGGTGCGCGGAGAGTTGTTGGCGTTGAGGAAACGATCTCCCCCTGCCGGTATTCTACGTAGACGCGCGCGTGTCATGTACACGCCTGGAGGAGGCAAAGCGTGACACCGACACGCATCCGCGAGTGGACCGGCGTGTCTATTTCACGCCTCGGCGTGATATCGGGTTGTGTGATCTCTGCCCAGACACGTGAGGCTGTGCCCATGCCTGCCAGAAGTAGAGAGGTAATGGCCGCATACAGGAATGACACAAAGATGGAAGGGCATCTTGAGAAAGACACGTCTTTAAAAATACATTCAACATCAATGTGTACTCTTTTAGAGAAATATATACTCTTTCTAGAGGGCTGTCGAAGCACCCAGGGGCGTAGTCTGCAGTGGCGTGCAGAAGAAGAGAAAAGCCACTGAAATGCGTTGTATCTCCAACAGCGTATGTTCTTTTTAGAGGTGAGTGGAACAGCAGTGGGTATTACTCAGTTCATGACACAACTGCTTGTCTCCAAAGAAAAAATCTGTCTGATCAGATGCACGCTGCCCTGCTTTTATACCCATATATATCTGGGGGAAGGGCATGCAAATTCTGTTCGGCAATTCTTATTGGCCTTTTCTCAAAGATAAGAGGTAACCGAGGCTCTCAAGTGAGACCCCTAGTGTCTCTACATTAGGCACAACATCGAGTGAGTGAGAGAAGGTGAACTTATAGTTAATGTTATATATATATGATTTTATTATATATTAAAAGTTAATATTACTACTAATGAACTTTTAGCTTATTATTACAAACCTGTGGATTTATTATGTAAATTCTCATAACTATTGCATTATGAATTGTGTTAATTATTGCTTGTGTTGTTGTAAATACAAACAATAAAATGCTTTACTTAATAATACTTGAGTGTCCTTTATATGGTTATTTCATTTTCTTAGTGATAAAGAATATGAACTATTCAATTTGCATACCATTACATTTTCTTCTGGTAATAAAACAAAAAATAAACGTAAAAACTAAACAAAAAACAAATTTTATGGTTGCATGTTGGAAACCCCTAAAAGGTTATATAAAGAACCTTTCCACATTGAGTTAAGAAACTTGTATGTGCACTTGGGAGAAAACATTTGTGTTTGAAACAAGACGAGGGAATCGTAGTACAGGTTATAGACAGACATCAGTTGTTTGTACAGCATAAATAAATATGCAATGAGTAAACAAGTTTGTTCACAGACGTTTCCTTTCTTAAAATAAAGTGTTACATAGGAGGCTAGCTAAAATTTGATCTCTCTATTGTATACATTTTTAATTCTTTTTGTTGATTGGTTGGTCTAAATGTTGAACCTTTTTGTACAAGCCAAGCTGTATGATATCTTTGATTTTACCATCTTGTACAAATTATTACAAGTTGTCATAAGACTGTGTTGTCTTTTTTGCACATTCCTCAGCTTTTTTGCCTTTTTTAATTGGTTGTGAAGGTGAATCCCTAAATATACCTTTTAACATCCCAAAATGAGGGGTGCTTGCTGATGGATTTTTGGTCTTTTTAGATCATTTAACTGGACTGTAATGGATTTTGTTGATCTTTTTATTCAGCAGAAGTGTCCCCACTGGTTGTGAATGGTTTTAGGAGCAGCAGTGAAGCATACAACCTGTGCCAGACTCTTTAATGTGGCATAAAACTACTGCAGAGCACCAGAATCCACTAATTGCCCATGTTTCACTACAAATGTGACAAGAGTAAAGCCATTAGCCTGTGATTTTACAAAAGCTCACAGTCTAGTAAGCACAGGAGGTTTTGTCGTGTGCCATGTGCTGTCAGAGCAGCTCGTCCCCTGAATAAATGAGATATACAGAACATCCACGAAAGAATCCACTACTCATTACCTATTCTTTTTTTTAAGCATTTTATATTTTCAAAATGTTGGTCAAGGTTTTTTGCACAAACAATCATAATTTGTGTGACTTTTCCCTTTTATCTAAAACTGAGATGCAACATCACTGTCCTATTCAGAGGCAGACAGATAGATTGATGGTAACATCTGTATGTTATAACACTAATCTTACACGATAGAGAACTAGTGATGCTTATGATGACATTTGCTTTAGATGTTCACTTTCTTTTTCTCACTTTGTCATTGTATTATCTTCTCTCTCTCTCTCTCTCTCTCTCTCTCATGCTCTAGTCTGTTAAACACGTTACACTACATAACAGTAATTATGTTGTGTACACTAACAGATGCAATCAATGCCCTCATTATAACTTAGAAATAACAAATAGAAGGGCTGGTACCGCTGCTCGCAGCTTGTGTGTGTGTGTGTGTGTGTGTGTGTGTGTGTGTTTTCATTGACGGCTTCATTAGATGATGTTGTTCCTGTGAGATTAGCTTGAAGGAACTTGCATGTGTTTTCTGGGTGAGGGATTTTTTTTTACAAACAGCGATTTTCCGTGAGGGTGAAGAAAAGGTTTTTCTCTCAGTAAAACTACAAAAAGTTTGGAAATTTGTGATTCCTTTCCTAGAATTGCTAATGAGGGCATCTGCCCTATTTTAGCCTCTCTGGTTATTTGCATTCAAGATGAGAAGTCTTTCAAGTACAACAAAAACAACCACAACAGACTTTTCTTGTTGAAAATGTAGCTACGTTTTTTTGTAAAGACTAATTTATTGTGCCTTCATATTAGGTGTCAGAATTACTATAATTTAAAATCATGCTGTTTTCAAGACACACATGGAGCAGTTTAAATGTTTAAGAGCCAATTTCCAATTTTTTTTGCATTAGCATTATAGCTAGCTAAAATGATGTTGAATTTAAAGGATTAGTTCACCCAAAAATGAAAATTCAGTCATTGTTAACTCACCCCTGTGTTGTTGTAACCCTATATGACTTTCTTTTTTTTTCTTAACACAAAGGGAGTAATTGTGAAAAGATTTTGTGCTCAGTGATGTCATAGAATGACAGTTTGTAGTGACCACCTCTTCACGCTGCAAAAGTATAATTCAGAAGTCTAATAAATGATTCCATGAGACTCATGATTGTTATGAAACAAACTGAAATCTAGCCCCGCCTTATTTTTTTGAACGGAGTACTCGGAAATCAAACAGAAACATAGAGGAGGATATAGGCTGCCACAGTCAAACCGTGCCCTAACCTGTTGGCAAACGACAAGTGATAAAAGGTATATTTTCTATGGAAATCAGAGTTTTTGTTGCTCTGCCATGACAGTAGTTGACCTGAAAGAGAAACTGAGCATATAAGAAGACATTTTGCAAAAATTTCTTGAGAAAAGCACACAATGTTTTTGTAATTAAAATGTTTTATTGATTCATGTATACATCACAAAGAAAAACACAAGGCATAGAAAATTAATCAACATTTAACATATAAACTCTATTATCCCTCCCCATTCACCAACCCCACCCCAACACCAAATGAACACCCCTGTGGTTTCACATAACACACACACAGCCAAAAAAAAAGAAGAAAATAAATTATAATGAACATACATAATTAGACTAAACTACACTCTCCACATCCCCTCCTTGAGAGTCCCCCCCCAAAAAAACTAAATAACTGCCCCATTGTTTAAAGAATAAGTCCCAAAACCACAGTCTTCTACTTATCACTTCCACGAAAGCAGACACCCTCCCCATTTCCACACACCACCAAAGAGGGCGCTTCATCCAACTTCCATCTCCTTAAAATTATTTGCCTTCTGATCATGAGAATGGTCAGAAACCAATTTTTTATGTGATTATTCCCCCAATTTATGACCGACCCACAAGGGTGTAAAGTAACAAATTACAAATACTCACACTAATGTAATTAACTACTTTTTCCTAAGAATTGTCCTTTTTATTTGTACTGTTTAAAAATGTTATCCTTTTACTTTTAATTGAGTACATTTTAAGTGCAGTAACTATACTTATACTGTGCTATATTCCCACTGTCTGTGTTCACTACTTCCGTGTCCTGATTTTATTTTTATCTATCAACATGATTAGCTAGTGAGAGTCTCGTTACTCTTGTCCAATCAAATTACACGTAAAAAAAACTTGAAAGGCAGCTTCAGATCAGTGCCAACTTTTATGTATGTGGAGAATGCCTCAATCCCAGTTTACAGCTGAACATCACAGCAGCACCTGAAAGGGATTTTCGTAGTAGGCCAATTGCTTGATCGTATCATGTGAGTTTAACTTGCTCAAGCCAGATATCATCATTAATCCTACCTCTAATTTGAAGAAACATATCAAGGTAAATTTCCTATTTCTGCTTACTAGATTCTGTGTGTCTATAATATAGCATGTAATTGAACTATTTATCACTGACATTATTGGGCCATGTGAGAGATTAATGCAATATTATCAATAGGGCTGAGCAATAAAATGATCTAGATGTTTGTCCTCGATCAAACTTTTGAGTAGTTTTCTATATTTTGCCTATGTTCTACATCTAGAACAGGGGTGTTCATTACGTCAATCGCTATAGCAAGAGCACCACTGGTTGGTTGATCTAGATGAAATATAAAATATTTAATTTTTATTTCCTGATGTCTGTCGCTGCCTGCTGTTTGATTCACAGGTGGCTATTGTTTGAGCGAAAATGCGCACCTAAATGATTAAATACACTTTATAATTCCACCAATGCCCCGTCTTGGTGAGGATTTAATGTAAACGCAGTCGTTTATGTCTAAAGTGAATTTAAACAGTGGGAAAAAAAAGTATTTGCATCAAAATGTCAGACTTGAAGTGTACATGTAATCGAATTGAGCACTGTCTAATAGGCTATGTCATATAAAGGCTATGTCAAACAACATAAACAAGGCAACGAGAAAAAAACTCACTTGACTGAAAAACTTGAGTAGCTTGAGAGTGTAATAGAAAAAAAAGTGAAATTTTTAATGATACTATTTTTGTAATAATATTGTTAGTTTTATTTTTATGATACCGACCCCTGATGTAGAGAGTGTGTTCATTTGTATAATAAATTACCAGGAAAGTAGAGATGATAAAATTATTTATAATTATGATTAGACTTTATAAATATAGAAAAGTATCAACATTTGTAGAGAAAGAATATTCCACCTGTCACAAACTTCAGAAAATTGTACATCATGCATTAGAATGAGAACACAACTATTTCTTGGCTTTAAAGATACAAGAACTAAATCAATGTGGAACATTGTATCTCAAAAGTAGGACAATGTGGCACCCCCCATATGCTACTTCAAGAAATAATTCGCACACAAATTAAAATTCTCTTATCATTTATTCACCCTCATGCCATCTTCTGTCTATGACTTTCTTTCTTTCTCTAGAACACAAATTAGATTTTTAGAAGAATATTTCAGCTCCGTAGGTCCACTCTAAGTGAAGGGGTGCCAAAAATGTGATGTTCCAAAAATCACATAAAAGCAGCATAAAACTAATACATACAACTCCAGTGATTTAATCAATGACTTCAGAATTGATATGACAGGTGTGGGTGAGAAAAAGATAAATATTTAAGTCCATTTTTGCTAGAAATTCTTCTCCCTGCCAGTAGGTGGCAAATAAAGTGAAAGTTAAAGTGGAGATTGACTGAGCAGGGAGGAGAATTAATAGTAAAAAAGGAATTAAATATTGATCTGTTTCTAACCACATCCATCATATTGCTTCTGAACACATGGATTAAACCACTGGAGGCACATGGATTAGACTACTTTTATGCTGATTTATGTGATTTGTGGAGCTTCAATATTTTCTTCTAAAAATCTTAATTTGTGTTCTGCAGAAGAAAAAAAGTCATACACATAAAGAATGACAGGAGGGTGAATAAATAATGAAATAATTTTCATTTTTTGATTAATTATTCCTTTTTAAGCATGATGTAGCCCCTATACCAAACACCTTTTCCCATGCCTGCTCTACCTCTTCTATTGTGCTGGACATGACATGTGCTTATTTTGAATTTTTTTTGCATTCCTTTGAACATGTTTTATGCACAACACTAACGTTCTGTCGGCATTAAGGGAAATTTACATCCTACACATAAACTGATTTTAATGTATTTTTTTAATACATTATGATTTAAAACATATACATTTTTAATCTTTTCATTTCTGTTATCATGTCTCCCTTTTATTTTTTGGAATCAGACTCATGTTGTGTTTATCATAGATATGTTATGTATTTTAAAATTTGGCAAAAGGTGTTCATTATGCCTATGGAGCATAGGTTTTGCAACTTTGTACTCAATACTCACTACTCAAGAGTACTTTTAAATTAGATACTATTTTACTCTTACTTGAGAAGTTTTTAGGACAGATACTTTTTCTCTACACACACTACATGTTTACTGTACTTCATTAAAGTTTTATTGTACTTCTATACTTGAGTATGATTTTTCAGTACTCTTCCCACCCCTGCCAACCCATCAACCAAAATACAGAGTCTGAGACAAACATAAATCTCTGAACTTTCAACCAAAATTCTTTAATCTTAGCACACCACCAAAAAACAGGGATTGTGTCTCCATCTTCTGATTGGCGTTGCCAGCAGGTGAGTGTGTCTTTAAAACCAAGCCTTTATAATATAAGGCTTGGTTTTAAAGACCCCTATAAGGGGTCCAATAGAATCTATGTAAAAACTTAAAATGGCAAACTTTTGCATCCCTAGATGAAGACGACATTTTTTTAGAATCCTAGCCCACACATCCTCCTCCAATACCAAGTTTAAATCTTTCTCTCATAAACTCTTGATAGAAGTTAAAGCTCCAACCCCTAGAATCTGAATTAACAGGGATTAATACACTGATGCCTCATGACCTATTCCAAAAGCAGTAATCACCTTTCCCAGAGTATCTGCCTCTTTAGGGGGGTGTGAGCTTCTCCCCAAATATTACAGAGCAGGGTGCGCATCTGTAAATATCTTTAGAACTGAGATCTGGGAATCTAAAACTGTAAAATCTAAAATCTAAAAATTTTCTTGAAATAAGAGAGGCTGACATCTACAGGGAGAGACCATAACAAGTAGATACATTTTGGAATACAATTAGTATTAATAACATTAACATTCCCAATAATAAATAAATGTAATGAAGCCAACCTGCCCACATCACTCGAAAACTTTTTAATGAAGGGATCAAAAATAACTCAAACTCTAACTAAATCAGACAAATTTGCTGGGAATGAAATTACAAAATACTTAATGCCCTCTTTGGGCCACTGTAAGGTAACAGGCCGGAAAGCCATTAATGGGCAGAATGTTGTCAGAGCCAAAGCTTCGGATTTAGACCAATTGACACTGTATCCTGAGAGGCAAGGCATAGATCTAGTAGGGTCGGAGACAATAACAAAATATCATCTGCGTAAAGCTAAAGCTTATTCGTCATACCTCCCGCCACCATCTTCCCTTCTTATCACGGCTGCTAATGGTTCCAGTGCAAAACAGAACAATAATGGGGAAAGAGGGCAACCTTGCCGGGTGCCCCTATCCAGAGTAAAATAATCTGAAATTAATCAATTTGTTTTTACCACCACTACCAGGTGTCTATAAAATAACTTAATCCAACTACTAAAATTTTTCCCAAACCTGTATATTTCCAAAGATAATCCCATTCTACCATATCAAAAGCTTTTTCGGCATCAAGTGGGATGGCAATTTCCGGAGTCCGATCATTCGCCACTGACCACATGATATTGACGAAATGGCTTATATTATTAGAAGAGCAATGACCCTGAATAAACCCCACTTAATCTACTGTATATGTATAAGAGATGTCATAAATTAATCAGTTAGCCAGAACTTTTGACTATATTTTAACCTCTAGGTAGATCAGGGAAATTGGACGGTAACTCTTATACTCACTTGGATCTTTGTCTTTTTTAAGAATCAAACTGATCTGGGCTTGTGCCATGGATGGCAGAAGCTTTCCATTATTTAATGATTCTGTATAAACTTCTAACAAAAGTGGAGCCAGTTCTGTAGCATAAGATCTAATAAACTCAGCGGCAAAGCCATCTGGCCCTGGAGCTTTTTTTTTGCTCCTTCGTCAGTTTAGGGAGTTCTAATGGTTCCACAAAATGTCTAATATCCTCATCAGCAGATGAAGACATGGAACTGTAAACATCAAGATAGAATTCTTTAAAAGCATTATTAATATCAATGGCTGAGGTAAATATTTCACCACCAGCAGATTTCACTGAGGGAATGTTAGAAAAGACTCTCTCTACTTTATATATCTAGCCAAAAGCTTCCCTGCTTTATCCTCTGACTCAATGTATGACTGGTTTGCCCTGAATAGCCAAAACTCCACCTTCCGTGACAAAATAGTATTTCAATCAGGTCAGTTCTCTGAGGTCATCAGATGACATTTGGCTCTTCAGCTCTGCCTCGGCACTTTTTAATATTCCCTTCCAACTCCACAAGTTCTCGTGCTCTGGATTTTTGGATGAATGGGGCATATTGTATAATCCGACCCCTAAGAACCGCCTTAAGTGCCTCCCAAGCCATGCCCATAGAGGACAATGAGGACAGTTGGTCTCCATATAAACATGGATTTCAGCCTTTAAATTTTGTTGGAAATCAGGATTTTGCAAAAGGGATACATTAAAGTGCAAACTAAATGATTTTTTTTCTCTGTATGTGGCAACACTTCTAAAATCACCAGGGCATGATTTAAGACTAAGATGTTTCCAATTGAACAATCAACGACAGAAGAAATTATTGAAATAAAAAATTATCTATTTAAGAATAAATCTTATGGACTAATGAAAAACATTTATATTCCCTAACAGATGGGTTCAAAAGTCTCTGTAAGACCCAGATTTTTACACACCCTATGAAGTGTCAATGTTGCTCTAGGGGGCTTACACACTTTTTCTTCACTATGGTCAAGGACTGAGTCCATCAAAAGATTAAAGTCTCCTCCCAAGCGATCATCGGCAGTGCCAGCGGCTTGCAACATCCCCTCAAGATCTATAAAAAAGCACTGATCATCAGCATTAGGAGTGTAAATATTAGCCAAAATCAACCTTAGCCCCTGAATTTCTGCTAAAACAATAGTGACTCTTCCTAATTTATCTTTAATCTGTTTGATACATTTGAGTTGTAAATGTTTACTTATCAATGTAATGACTCCCCTGCTCTTAATTGAGCCAGCACTAAAGAAAACATGTCCACCCCATATCTTTCTAAATTTTTCAGCTTCCTGCAGAGAAAGATGCATTTCTCGAAGTAACACAATATCATATTTCTTACGTTTAAGAAAATAAATAACCTTCCTTCCATTTATGGGGTGACCCAACCCACTCACATTTCACATGGAGAGAGATAATCCACTCATATTAACATTTGACATTTTGACATGTTAGAAATAATAGATTGTGTGTCAAAAATGTTTTTTTTTTTTTAAATGATAAAGACCACATTCCCTTATTAGTGCAACAATCAAACACCGATCCACACAAACAGAAAAATTAACCCATTAACCCTGCATACAACAGCGCCAACTGGCATCCATCCCTCTAAACTCAAAAGGACCATGTACACCTATGAGAGTCCCGGCGATAACTTTGCCATCGGATTGCTCAAGTCCGGTGATTCTTTACAAATTTTATGAGGCATAATTACATAACATTATCTATTAAACAGCCAATAGGCAAAATAAACACAAAGAACATATAGATTAATTCCCAAAGGTGTGTTCTTCCACAAAACAAATTCCAGCCGCTTGCAGAACCAGCACAAAAAACTAATAAATAAATAAAATCTGTTCGGTTTCCTTGGACAGCAAAACGAATGTTCAGTGAGCTGGCTCTTTCAGTTCTGTTGAGTACAGCAGTGACTTAATCCTTCCAATGTCCTGCAAAGAAAAAAAAAACTCTACAAAACAAACTCCAGCCACCAGGCAGAACGGGCACAAAAGAAACTTTAATGGTGCGCAGATTCCTCATACAGTTAAGATTATATTTAGTGAGTCAAGTTCACTAGGGGGCCACATGAGAAACACCAAATGGCTTACTCACCTCATTGTCTCTGATGGACAATGTTTGTTGTGGGCATGTAGCTATTTTGCAACTATCCTTAGTATCTATTCTCAATTTGGCTGGAAACATAAGTGCAAAAGCGATCCTCTGTGAATTCAAGAGTTTCTTGAAGGAGTGTTATTCCACAAAACAAACTCCAGCCACTAAGCTGAACCAACACATTAAGAAACAATATGACGCCCAGCTTCCTCAGACAGTAGAGTGTATGTACAGTGAGTCAATCCACTTGGGGGTCACATGAGAAACACCAAATGGCTCACTCACTCCAATGTTTTTATGAAGGACAATACTTGTTGTGGGCAAGCAAATATTTTGTGGCCATCCTTAGTGCTATTCACAGTTTGGCAGGAAACATCAGTGCAAATTGATCTTCCATTGATGTAAAAGTTTCTTGCATTCCTTGAATCGATCACGCTTCTCTCTTGTCGAATTCGCAAAGTCTGGGAAAAAGAAAATGTTGTGGTTCTTCCAAGAAAGCTTTCTTTGCTCCTCACCTTGTGTAATACGAGATTGTAACACAGTTCAAGTTCATGGGCAAGGAAGAGGCGAGAAACCGGCTTGACATATAAACTAAAGGTTTAATAGTGAACTCAAAAGACAAACACATAAGACGACGGACATGTCCATGAACGATCTCTCTCTCTCTTGCATCGCCGTCGGCAAGTGGCCTTTATCCCTCTTAACGGCTTAATTAGCCTAATACGGGACCGGGCGTGCGTAATCACGCCCCGGTCCTGCCCTCCACCGTGCCACATTCCTCCCCCGTTCTTTCAGGCTGGGGACCCCCGGCCTGACGTACATCCCCTGGGGGGGGGGGGGCCTCCCGCGTGGTCTGTCGGCAGGTCATCCCCATCTACCTGGACGAGGGAGGGGGCAAGGGGAGGGAAACAACAACAACAATTAAAAATGGGGGGGGAGGGTTCCTGCACTGGGCAGTACCTCCCCTCACACAAACACCATAATTTAAAAAAGAGGGAAAAGGCCAACGCAGAGCGGCAGCGAGAGAGAGAGGAGAGAGAGATTAATAAAAAAAAAAAACTTACTCGCCGGTTCTCTGATACGCCGTAGCTCGTTCCTCAGCCACTTCTCCACCCTCTACCGAACGGCAGCCGCGCCTCTACGGGCAGCTCGGAGGCAGCCCTCCAGCCCCTGGCGGACAGAACACCACGCTGCGTTCCCGGGGAGTCGAAGGGGCCTCCTCCCGCCCCTGGCAGCGGTCCTGACCGCTCCAGGCGGTCGGCTATAGGAGCCCCTTCTCCCCTCGCGGTCGGCAGCCGTTCCTCCGCGTCCAGGCGTCTGGGCTCCTCGTCCCCCGGCAGATGGCCGCGGCTGCTCCGCTGGGCAGTGGCGAGAAATCCGCTACGGCGCATCCCTCTTCCTTTCCGGGTTTTGGCACCAATGTAACACAGTTCAAGTTCATTGGCAAGGAAGAGGCGAGAAACCGGCTTAACATATAAACTAAAGGTTTAATGGAGAACTCAAAAGACAAACACATAAGATAACGAACATGTCCATGAACGATCTCTCTCTCTCCCATCACCGTCCGCGAGTGGCCTTTATCCCTCTTGACGGCTTAATTAGCCTAATACGGGACCGGGCGTGCGTAATCACGCCCCGGTCCCGCCCTCCACCGTGCCACAGAGATCTTTAAAGGGATGATCTCAGAAATTTGGCCAGAATTGATCGGGCCTCTCTCCCTCACCCAATCTGCAAGCCAGGACTCTGTGAGTTCACTGGTTTCCAGCTTATGGCCTGTTATGTCAAGCAGACTCCGAAAGAGCTCTTCTAGGAATTTCACCATATCTTTCCTTCCCTGAGCCTTCCTCATTCTCAGGAATTCCAAGAATTCGGATGATGTTTCACCAGCTACAATTGTCCAAATCCTCCAGTTTTTCCAAAATGCATTGCAAATCCATCTTGGTCACTAGCAGATTAGCAGCTAATTTCCTCTCAGAAGACTCCAGATAATTGATCCGTCTCTCGACGTCCGACAATCTTGTAACCAATTCAGAGAATTTCATCTCCATGGAAGTAATCAATTGACGTATTACAGCAAGATTTTCAAATCTGCAATGACTTTCGTCAGCATTGCCAATACATAAATCAATTCATGCCAGATTTCTTTCAGTTCACCGTCCGAGATGAGTCCGGGGCTTCCGGCCTGTTGCTCCGGGGAATCAGCCCGAGCATGTATGGGTCTTTTAATATCTCCAGAGCCCAAGGATTTTAAATCTTTTGACATATTGTCCTCCTAGAACAGTTAAGAACCAGGGTTTATCGAATCTCACTGGTTTATGACACAAATATTAACAAAATTCACCGCTCACATGTCCGCTCCTCGCATGGCGTCACGTGACCTACAAGACACAATGTTAAATGGAGAGCATTTTTGAAACGCTCCCTCTTTTAAATGGAGGAAAACGTGTTCTAGTGTTGATGAGGTGTATACGTAAATAAATGAATGAGTTTTCAAACGAAACCTATTAGTGTGCATCTGGACTAATGTTGCGTTCAAGCCCTCTTGTAATTATTGTAATTAGAAGATGACAATCCAGAGATTCTGCTTGGAATTGTTTATGTTCTTAGACTGAGAAGTTCTGTTTCTCTGGCAACATTTACTATGGCAAAACTGATCCTTGCATGACTTTGTTGTTGATTCAAACTTTTTTCACAGCATTTATTCATTAATTCACCTCAAAATGTTCTATCTAAATATTTAAAGGAATATTCTGGTTAAGTTCAATTGACAGAATTTGTGGTATGATGTTGATCAACATGATCAACATTATGTCAAATTAATTTTGACTCATCTCTGTTTCACCTGCACTCATAATGGAGGTGAATGTGGCCAATTTTTGGAGGGTTTAAAAGCAGTAATGTGAAGTTTATAGTTGAATTATTCTATTAAAACTTGCTATAAAGTTGTTTAAATTTACATTTTTACAGTCATTTTAGGGTTTCAGAGTTTGTTGACATTGCATTGTCATAGCAACAAAGTAAAATTTGCTCATAATAGTAAATATTTATCATGTTATAAAAAATATTGTTTATGTCTTGTGGCTATACTTTTGAAACAGTGAGTATTTTAACATTTACAGACTGGCCCCCATTCACTTTCATTGTAAGTGTCTCATTGTAATCCATATTTGTGCTTTTTAAAGAAAAGGAGGTGAAAGTCAAAATGTATTTTTGTGGTAATCAACATTATACTACAAATGCTCTTGTATCGAACCCAATATATTCCTTTAAGAATAAAGAAAATGCTCAAGCTAATCGCTTCTGAGCATATATTGTATACTGTGATCATTTCCATGCACTGTTATGATATCACATATGATGATGCATCAATATGGAATTTCTTAGCAGATATTGATTACCGATAATTTACAGCTCATTGTGGCCGATATCGTTAACTAATTATTAGTATTATTATACTTATTTATTTAATTTTTATTTTTTTTATGTTTTAACCTGAAACTGCTAGCTAATTAATTAAAAGCTACTCTTTTGAAAAATACCTGTCATTTGAATGATTGGAATCTGGCCTTGATAATCTGACCAACTCTTAACTGCTGCTATTTAAGGTTTGGCGGATGTAACTTGAACCAGAAATGTGATTATATTACAGATGGATGCTGAATTGAATGAATAACAAATGACAATTCACTTACATAAATTGTATGTTGCACATTTCTATGAGTATTTACAATAATCCTGATGAATCACTAACAGAGAGAAAATAATGAACTTCTAACAGATGTAATAAAGCGTTTAACTGAAATGAAGCAATAAATTAGCAGTATGCAATGCACATTAAACAACAAAACACACTATACATACACTTATCTCTGAATACATGGTGTAATATTTTTGCCAGCAGCCAGACAGTGTGTGCAGTGGTGGTTTGTGTTTTATGCCTGTGCGCATTGTCTCATACAAAGAAATTACAGCTTTCATCTACAGTTCCATTTTCTAACTTATGAACTGTGATCAAAATAATCATAATGGGAATAGGTAAACAAATCATAAAGATCAACTAGTCATGTGTCATAATATTACAAAAGTCAGTTTGTCCTCGACCATAGTTAAGAAAATTTAGCAGTTTAAAATTCAGAATTTTTTTGGCTATAAATCTTTTAACATTGTGACTCTTTAATTTATAGTGCAAATAATGTTAAAAGTTGAACTCCTAGAAGAGTGAAACCACTCTCATATTGACAAGTTTTTGTCTGTCAACCCTTCTTAAGTCGATGATTCAGGAAAGTGAAAAATAAGTGCTCTTCACATTTAACGGCTAATTCCAATTAATGCAGTATGGGTTCATGCAAATTCAGTTGTTTATTTGTGATTTGTGAAAACATTTACATTTGGTCACTTTTGAAGGACAAAAGCTGTACTGTGAAACATCTCATGGATCTTGAAGGTCTATTTGAACCAACTATACAAGACTAGATGGTCTGTTTTTAGACTGATTTCTCTAATGTCTTGGACTATTAATCATTGGCACAGCCTATATGTTATTATTGCACATGGCAATGGGGATAGAGCAGTAAGATGCAATCAAAAGTGACCAACTGTGTGATTTTCACAAATCAGGCTTTATCTTAATCAAGTGAATTTGCATGAACCCAGACTGTGTGGAAATAGCTGTTAAAAGTGAAGGGCGCTTATTTTTCAGCTTTCCAATATGCAAGTGGTTTCACTCTTCTAGGTGTTCAACTTTGAGAGCTATTGCCATTAAAAAGATAAAGACTTGCAATAGTAAAGGTGAACTCAGTAACTTTTGTCTTTGTGTCATACGTTGACACTTAGCATCTTGGATGCAGCATCATTAAAAATCAATAGTTCCTTATCTGTCACTCACTTGACGTTGTGTTGATGTAGTCACACTAGGGGTCACCATTGGGAGCCCCAAACACCTCTGATCTTTGAGAGAAGGCCCATGGGAATTGGCGAGTGGAATTTGCATGCCACTCCCCCAGACATAAAGGAGCTGGCTCACAACCACTCATTCAGATTTTTTCTTCGGAGCCGAGCGGTTGTGTTCAGCATGCTCAATTCCTCTGCCTATCCATTCACCTCTGAAGAGCCAAAGCTGATTTATGGTGCATTGCAGCAGTTTCTCCTCCTCGTGCATTGGTGGTGTGCAGAGAATGCCCTGGGAGCTTCAGAAGCTAAAAGAGTATATTCTTCCTACTAAAAGAGTATATTTCCTATCTAAAAGAGTGGCACTTACGGAGCGTCTTTTTAAAGATGCCTTTCCATCTGTGGATAATTCCTGGTTGCGGTCATTATCTCTCAGCTTCTGACGGCCACAATCTTTGTCTCATATGCTTGGGCACTGCCCACGCGGAGACATTGTTCATGGATGCGTCATGTCCTCATTGCGAGAACATGACCATGGCAATGTTGCGGTCGCGGCTTTCCTTCGTCAGAGGGAAAGCCACCCCAGCGGCTGCCCCCCTTGGTCCTTCTACCTATGGGTATGAGGCTGCGGCGGTTAGCACTGGGGATGATTTGGGGACCTCAATGGGAGCTTCTCTGCCGGGAAACACCCCACAGACCTCCCATTCCCCAGCACGCTCATTTTCCCCCACTCGAGTTCTGCAATGAGACCGGTTCGTCTCAGGGTGAGTTCATGATCTATTCGGAGCTCACAAAGTGGATGAGCTTTCGATCGCAGCATCGGATAGTGGGTTCGTCCAGTCTGACGCCAATGTCTCGATTGTGTTCCCATCCTCAGGTGCAGTCGCCCAGTCACAGGTTGACGCGGAGCTGGCGGCCATGCTTACCCAGGCGGCTGAAAGCATCGGCTGTATTGGAACCCTCCACTCCCCCCTGAACCCTCACGGCTCGACGATTGCTTCCTGGGCTCAGAGCGCCACTCACGACCATGCCCCACTTCCAATTTATGGGATCCTCTGCTCTCACTAACCTCGGCACCGTTCCTTTATACCTGCCGTATGGTGCTCCAGAGGTGGGCCCCCTACCCCTCAACACAGGCCCTTTCTGAGGTTTGCTTTTGAAGACTGGATGTACCAGTACAAGGTCCTCCCCTTCGGTCTGTCCCTGTCACCTCGCACCTTTATGAAGGTCGCAGAGGCAGCCCTTGCCCTGTTAAGGGAAGTGGGTGTCCTCATCCTCAACTGATTCTAGCTCACTCATGGGATATGTTGTGTGCACACAGGGACCAGGTGCTCAGGCACTTCGGGTCAACTAGGAAAAGAGCAAGCTCTCCCTGGCTCAGAGCATCTCTTTTCTCAGCATGGAGTTAGACTCAGTCTCTATGATGGTGTGCCTCATGAGCGAGCAAACGCAGTCGGTGCTTAACTATCTGAAGGCGTTCAGGCGGAGAACGGCAGTCCCACTAAAACAATTTCAGAGGTTTCAGGGGTATATGACGTCCTCGGCGGCGGTCACAGCGCTCTGGTTGATGCAAATGAGACTGGTTCATCGCTGGCTTCAGAATCGAGTCCTGAGATGCGCATGGCGCCACGTGGCACATCGCATGCTCGTCGCGTCGGTCTGCCACCATCTGTTCAGCTCTTGGACGAACATGCCGTTTCTACTTTCCTCCAAGTCGGGCGGGGGCGCAACGTGCAACAGGAATGCAGCCACAGGATCCTGGACTGGCCCGCAACTGTGTTGGCACATCAACTGCCTCGAGTTGCTGGCAGTGTTGCTCGCCCTGCAGAGGCTTCGGCCGTTGATCCAGGGCAAGAACGTGTTGGTCTGGACAGAAAACATGGCGATGGTAGCGTACATTAACCGCCAAGTCGGAGTTTGCTCTCGTCGCATCTTGCCCGCTGCCTCCTCCTCTGGAGTCAGCAGCGGCTCAAGTCGTTGCAAGCCACTCACATCCCGGCGACCTCAACCTGCGGCAGACGTGCTGTCATTGCAGGTTATGCTCAGGGGAGAGTGGAAACTGGAGTCGATTCGGTGAAGTGCAGGTAGACCTGATCACTTCCTGGAAATCCTCCCACTGCCCTCTCTGGAATGCCCACGACCAGACCTCTGGAATCTCCACGTCTGGCCCTTGGACGGGACACAGAAGACCTAAGTGACCTACCACCCTTGGTGGTAGACACGATCACTCAGGCTAGGGCTCCCTCTATATGGCACCTGTATGCCTTGAAGTGGTGTCTGTTCGCTAAGTGGTGTTCTTCCCAAAGCGAAGACCCCCAGAGTTGCACAGTCGGGTCAGTGCTTTCCTTCTGCAGGAGAGGCTGGAGGAGCGGCTGTCCCCCTCCACCTTGAAGGTGTACGTGGGTACTATAGCGGCACACCATGATGCGGTAAGTCTCTTGGGAAGCACAACCTGGTCATCATGTTTGTTAGAGGCACGAGGAGGCTGAATCCTCCCAGACTGCGTCTCATCCCCTCATGGGACCTCTCTGTGGTCCTTCGGGGAGCTCCATTCGAGCCCCTGGAGTCAATCAAGCTAAAGGCTCTCTCCTTGAAGACTGCCCTCCTGACTGCGCTGACTTCCATCAAGAGCGCAGGGGACCTGCAGGCGTTTTCTGTCAGCAACATGTGCCTGGAGTTCGGTCAGGGTTCAGTCTAACGTGGTCACGAGACTCCGACTGGGCTATGTGCCCAAGGTTCGCATGAACCCGTTTCGGGATCAGGTGGTGAACCTGCAAGCGCTGCCCCAGGAGAAGGCAGACCCATTCTTGTCGTTCCTGTGTCTGGTGCGTGCTTTATGCGTCTATTTGGATCGCACGCAGAGCTTTAGATGCTCTGAGCATCCCTTTGCCTGCTTTGGAGGACAGCGCTGTCTCAAAACAGAGGATCGCCCACTGGGTCATTGACGCCATCACGTTGGCAGATCACACCCAGGATGTGCCGGCCCCCTTGGGGCTATGGGCACACTCTACCAGGAGTGTGGCAGCCTCCTGGGCTCTGCAGCGCCTCTTTAGCAGACAACTGCAGAGCAGCGGGCTGCACCCAACACCTTTGCAAGGTTTTACAACCTCCGGGATGAGCCGTTGGCTGGCTGGATGGCTGGATGTACCGCTTCCGTATAGCGCCTTTCCCCTCCCAGAGGGGAAGACGTGTGCTTTTTACATGTCCCTTCAGCCAAAACACAGAACTACCCGTTGAAATGTCTGGGACCTTGTCTCAGCTCCTCAGCACAAAACCTGAATGAGTGGTTGCGAACCAGCTCCTTTTATAGCCATATGACCGGGGAAGTGGCATGCAAAATCCACTCTATAATTCCCATTGACTTTTCTAAAAGATCAGGTATTTGAGACTCCCAAGGGCGATCCCTAGTGTCAGTACATTGACACAACATCTTGTTCCCTCCATTAGAGAATGGAGGTTACGAAAGTAACCATGACATTTTCAGTCACAGATGCCATTGTAGAAATTCACAATTCAAATTAAGCCATGATTAATTTAATTCAAGAGTGAAAGTGTCAAATAACAGGATGGTTACTGAGACTAAGTTAAGTAGTATTTGACTGGTCATGTGATCTAAACTTGGCAGCCCCCTTGGGCAGACCCTCTCCATGTTACTGATATGACTGGATTCTCCATTGCATGTGAGTGGTCATGATTTTAAATATATATTTAGAAAATACAATTAAATTATTTAGGAGTTAAAAGTGTTCAATGAGGAATTCAAAATTACTAAGTGCACTTTTAAAACGACCGATTGTGGATATGACCTGAATTAAATCATGAAGAATAATAAGCAACATTATTTACTTGTCTTAGACAGCCCACTGCAAATTTCTAATCAAAAGAAGTCTGAATTTTAAACCCCATTTACTGCTGTCCTAGCTTTCACTGTCAGACATGCTGTGAGTGTGCATTCGCACTGTCGCTTGAGACTGCTTGAGTGCCTGCCTGAAGGAAAAAAAAAACACAAAATTATCAGCTAAAATATCAGCGGTAAATCCACAATCATTGTGATAATAATATTTAGTTTTTCCTGGTTATTGGCCAATAACATATAAGTCACTGATATAATGTGCATCTAGTGATCATTGACTTCAAAATACAGTGAAAAAAATCTAGAAACACTATCATTCAAATTGTATAGATTTTTCTTAGGGATACACTGATGTATCTGCTGCCAATGTTTATCGGCCAATTACTGACAAAATTAAAGGCTATTCTACATAATGAGGGAAGCCATTCAAAACATTTTGAAACCAGCAGACTTTGACTTCTGAGATATTGGTATGATAGCCATTAATGCTGCATGATTGATTGAATCAAGATTAAAATTGCAATATGGCTTTGTGTGATTACTAAACCTTAAAAGCCTGTGTTTTAAACTGCAAAACCAGAAGCACAAAAATGTTTTAGAAGTACAAAATAACTTTTTTTCATGTTATCATATTTAATAATTTTTTGTATCTTTTTATGTTTTTATCTTGTATGTACAATGGCAAGAGAAAAGTATGTGAACACTTTGAATTACCTACATTTATGTATAAATATTTATAACACAAATTATTGTTTTGTTATTGTACATATTGAATACATCATTCAATCATCCACAGTTTAGGTTGGAAAAAGTGTGTAAACCCCAAGGCTAATGATGTCAACAAAAGGTAATTAAAGTCAGGAGTTGGCAAACCTGGCTGTAGCAGCGGGGGCGTGGTCAAGCGCCCGTCCGAAGGGGAGAAAGCGGTAAGGGCGCTTGCACCTGAGCTAAATTATGTCTAACACCTGTCTCTAATTTCAGTGAGTATGGGGAGAGCGGCATAAAAGAGCACCAGTGCCTCCAGTCGAGAGAGAGAGCTGCCAGTCCAGTGTTGGCAATAGAGAGACAAGCCTAAGCTGTTAGATTAGTTTCAAAGTTTATGTATAGCACATTTTTGCACTACCCCTGTCTGTCCACTACCCGTAATTAAAAAGCCTTACCTTCGTGTTGAACCCTGTTCCCGTGTCCTCCTTCCTGTGAAACCTTTACACTGGTGCCGAAACCCAGGAGTGAAAGTTGGATCTTCTTCGTCCAACCATGGAGAAAGCTCGCCCCGTAGAGTCCTCCCAGCTGGCCGAAATCCTCCAGTCCCTCGCTGCTCTACATCAAAGACACCAACAGTCCCTGCTTGAGCTCAGACAGGAGCAAGATCGGCAGTTCTGTGAGATCCTACGGGCTCAAGCAGACGATCGACAGGCCATCCGGAGCCTCCTCAGCCAGGAGGCCGCCACAGCCGCGACCCCGGACAAGCGTGCCATGCTGCCCCCGCCCACGTTACAGAAGATGGGGGCAGCTGACGACGTTGAAGCGTTCTTGGATTTGTTTGAACGTACTGCTGAAATCTGGGGCTGGCCGCAGAGTCAGTGGGCAGCCCGCCTTGTTCCACTTCTGTCCGGGGAAGCCCAACTCGCGGCTCAACAATTACCGGCAACAAACCTCCTGGCCTATGCTGACTTAAGAAAAGCCATCTTGCAATGGGTTGGTCGGAGCCCCGAAGAAAACCGCCAACTCTTCCGGGGCATGAAGCTGGAGAAGTCCGACCGCCCGTTCGCCTATGCCCAGCGGCTCCGTGATGCCTGCCGTAGGTGGCTGCTAGTGGGGGACCGCGACGTCGAGGGACTCATCGATCAGGTGGTGCTGGAGCAGTTCGTCCAATGCTTGCCCAGGAAAACGGCGGAGTGGGCCCAGTGCCACCGCCCGGCGTCGCTGGAGGCGGCCGTCCAGCTCGCAGAGGACCACATGGCGGCGAACCCAAGGGCGGATGAGCCCTCTCTCTCTCTCTCCCTCTCTTCCCCCTCCCCCTGTGTTTTCTTCTGCTCTCGCCCATCCCCTCCAACCCTCTCCCTCTGTCCTCTCTCCAGGGCCCGTTCCTGCCCCCTGCAGGCGAGGAGCCTGGTTAGAATCTTCAAACCAGTCATCGGCCACATCACCTTCTTCCCCCACAACCTACAACCGCTCTCCCCCTCAGGTGAGGGCGTCCGCCGAAGCAGGTACGGGTGTAGCGCCTGGGCCAGCCTGTCGGAGGTCCGGGGACCCGAGCCTCTACCGCGATCGGTGTTCGTTGATGAAGGTGGGGGTGGTGGTTCGGGTCTCCGATCTCCCACATGCTGCCCCCAATCGGGCTGGAGCGTACCGGATTCCGGTAAGAATCCAGGGGGGTACACACCAAGCTTTGCTGGATACCGGTTGTAATCAGACCACCATCCATCAACGCTTGGTTCAACCCGGGGCTTTGAGCACAGCTAAGCGGGTTAGGGTGAGGTGTGTGCATGGGGATGTTCACAACTATACGATGGTGACCCTACTGGTTAAATTCCGAGGGAGAAAACATAGAGTGGAGGCAGCGGTTAGTTCCCGTCTCACCCATCCTCTAATCTTGGGAACTGATTGGCCTGTATTTAGAGATGTATTAGGGGGAATTTGCATGGATGGGTCCTGCACTAAAATAGGGAGATGTGCGATGTGCGATGCTTTGGCAGGGGAGGCGGAGCCGGGGCCATCCTCGACTGTTCCAAATCAGGATGACGAGGGAAGGGGCGGGTCCTCCGCCCCTCCCCTTCGTAGGGAATTCCCTGACGTAGATTTCCCTTTGGAGCAGTCGCGGGATGAAACTCTTAAGCACGCCTTCGATCAGGTGAAGACGATTGATGGACAGCGTCTTCAGCCGGACATCGTTCTCGCATACCCCTATTTTGCGATTATAAATGAGCGATTGTACAGAGTGACGCAGGACACTCATACAAAAGAAAATGTTACACAATTATTGATTCCACGGAGCCGCCGCGAAATGTTATTCCAGGCGGCTCATTATAATCCCATGGCGGGTCACCTAGGAGAAAGGAAAACACTTCTCCGCCTAATAGCCCGTTTTTATTGGCCGGGCATTACCGGCGACGTCCGCAGATGGTGGGCGGCGTGCCGTGAATGCCAGCTGGTAAACCCACCGGCCACCCCAAAAGCGCCATTGCGCCCTCTTCCGTTGATCGAGGTCCCCTTCGAGAGAATTGGAATGGACCTCGTCGGGCCATTAGAGCGGACAGCACGCTGACATCGCTTTGTGTTAGTCCTAGTGGATTACGCAACGCGATATCCGGAAGCAGTGCCTCTAAGCAATATCTCTGCACGTAGTGTTGCGGGGGCGCTCTTCAAAATAATCTCCCGGGTGGGGATTCCAAAGGAAATCCTCACCGATTAAGGCACAACATTTATGTCACGCACACTTCGCGAACTTTACGATCTATTGGGCATTAAATCGATTCGCACTAGCGTGTACCATCCGCAGACAGATGGCCTAGTGGAACGTTTTAACAGAACGCTCAAGAACATGATTCGTAAGTTCGTACACGAGGATGCTAAAAACTGGGACAGATGGCTTGATCCCCTGTTGTTTGCAGTGCGAGAGGTCCCGCAAGCCTCAACCGGCTTCTCTCCATTTGAGCTACTGTATGGGCGACGCCCACGCGGTGTCTTAGATGTTATACGAGAAAGCTGGGAGGAGGGATCTTCCAATAGCAAAAACGAAATTCAATACGTCCTTGACCTCAGAGCAAAACTCCACACTCTGGGGAAATTAACACAGGAGAATTTGCTCCGGGCCCAAGAACGTCAATGCCGACTGTATGACAGGGGAACACAGCTAAGGGAGTTTGCACCGGGAGATAAAGTTCTTGTATTGCTCCCCACATCGAGCTCCAAATTACTCGCCAAGTGGCAAGGGCCCTTTGAGGTCACACGACGAGTGGGGGATCTCGATTATGAGGTTAAACGAACCGATAGGGGGGACGCGCATCAAATTTACCACCTCAACCTCCTTAAACTATGGAGGGAGGCGGTCCCTGTGTCATTGGCTACGGTGGTTCCAGAGAGGGTGGAGCTTGGACCGGAGGTAAATTCAAAAACCGATCTCAATGCCCCGGTCATTTGTGGAGACCACCTCTCCCCGTGTCAACGTTCAGAGGTTGCCAGGTTGCAAGAAGAGTTTGCAGACGTGTTTTCTCCCCTACCGGGTCGCACAAACGTCATCGAGCACCATATCGAGACCGAGCCGGGGGTGGTCGTTCGTAGCCGCCCTTATCGCCTCCCCGAGCATAAAAAGAAAATTGTTCGGGACGAATTGGATGCCATGCTTAATATGGGGGTAATAGAAGAGTCCCACAGCGATTGGTCCAGCCCGGTTGTTCTCGTTCCCAAGAGTGACGGGTCTGTGCGGTTCTGTGTGGACTACAGAAAAGTCAATGCGGTGTCTAAATTTGATGCGTACCCAATGCCCCGGGTTGATGAACTGCTCGATCGGTTAGGTACTGCTCGCTTTTATTCGACATTGGATTTGACAAAGGGTTATTGGCAGATCCCCTTGACACCAATTTCCCGTGAGAAAACAGCCTTCACCACGCCGTTCGGATTACACCAATTTGTGACACTTCCGTTCGGTTTGTTCGGGGCCCCAGCCACGTTCCAGCGTCTGATGGACCGTATCCTCCGCCCGCACTCCGCCTACGCCGTTACAACATCTGAGGGCGGTCTTGAAGTCGCTGCGGCGGGCAGGGCTCACAGCAAACCCCAAGAAGTGCGCGATTGGGCGTGTGGAGGTACGGTATCTGGGGTTCCACTTGGGTCATGGCCAGGTGCGTCCCCAAATTGATAAGACCGCGGCGATTGCGACTTGCCCTAGACCTAAGACCAAAAAGGGGGTGAGGCAGGTCCTGGGGCTGGCTGGCTATTATAGAAGATTTGTGCCTAATTATTCGGATTTCACCAGCCCGCTGACTGACCTCACTAAAAAGGGGGCTCCAGATCCGGTCCAATGGTCGGAACAGTGCCAACAGGCGTTTACACGAGTTAAAGCCGCACTCTGTGGAGGGCCGCTCTTGTATTCACCTAACTTCTCTCTCCCTTTCTTATTACAGACGGACGCTTCAGACAGAGGGCTGGGGGCCGTACTCTCGCAGGTGGTGGAGGGGGAGGAGCGCCCAGTGCTGTACATCAGTCGGAAGCTCTCCTTAAGGGAAACGAAGTACAGCACTGTAGAGAAGGAGTGTCTGGCCATCAAGTGGGCGGTCCTCACACTCCGATACTACCTGCTGGGGCGGGCCTTCACTCTCTGCTCGGATCATGCCCCACTGCAGTGGCTCCACCGCATGAAGGATACTAACGCCCGGATCACCCGTTGGTATCTGGCTCTCCAGCCTTTTAAGTTCGAGGTGGTCCACAGACCAGGGGTGCAGATGGCTGTCGCTGACTTCCTCTCCAGAAATGGGGGGGGAGTGGTAGGCAGGCCGGATGACGCCCCGGCCTGAGTCGGGCGGTGGGGGTATGTAGCAGCGGGGGCGTGGTCAAGCGCCCGTCCGAAGGGGAGAAAGCGGTAAGGGGCTTGCACCTGAGCTAAATTATGTCTAACACCTGTCTCTAATTTCAGTGAGTATGGGGAGAGCGGCATAAAAGAGCACCAGTGCCTCCAGTCGAGAGAGAGAGCTGCCAGTCCAGTGTTGGCAATAGAGAGACAAGCCTAAGCTGTTAGATTAGTTTAAAAGTTTATGTATAGCACATTTTTGCACTACCCCTGTCTGTCCACTACCCGTAATTAAAAAGCCTTACCTTCGTGTTGAACCCTGTTCCCGTGTCCTCCTTCCTGTGAAACCTTTACACTGGCATACAATTAACAAAATGAGATTGGAAGTGTGGGTTAGAGCTACTTTTAAAATAAAAAAGGATTAAGCATTTGTATTTGCTATTCACAAGAAGTATCTGTTGATGTGGACCATGCCTCGCAAAAAAGAGATCTCAGAAGACCTACGATCAGGAATTGTTGCTTTGCATGAAGCTGAAAAGGGTTACAAAGTTATCTCGAAGAGCTTAGATATTCATCATCACTGTTAGACCAATTGTCTGTAAATGGAGACGATTTAGTTCTGTCGCTACGTTCCATAGAAGGGGTCGTCCAGCCAAGATGACTCAAAGGGCACACTGCAGAATGCTCAATGAGGTTAAAAAAGAACCCTAGAGAGACAGCTAAAAACTTGAAGAAATAACTGGAACTAGTTAACATCTCTTTTCATGAGTCTACTATACAGAATACATTAAATAGGCATGATGTACATGGCAGGACACCACAAAGGACGCTGCTGCTTTCCATCAAAAATATTGCTGCATGTCAACAAAAGTTAGCCAAAAACCACATTGGCATTCCACAACGCTACTGGGAAATTGTTTTGTGGACTGATGAAAATAAGATTGAATTGTTTGGGAAGAACATGCAGCACTACGTATGATGTTAAATGGGCACAGCATACCAACCTGAAAACATCATCCCAACGGTGATGTACGGTGGAGGAAGCATTATGATTTGGGGCTGCTTTGGGGTCTTGACCGCTTGTCACCATCGAGGGGAAAATGAATTCCCAAATGTATCAAGATATCCTAGGATAATGTCAGAGTGGATGTGTGGCAGCTAAAACTCAGTAGAAGTTGGATGATGCAGCAGGATGATGACACTAAACGTGACAATGACAATAGAGATGCTGTGGAATGACCTCAAGAGAGCCGTTCACACCAGACATCCTAAGAATATGGCTGAGCTGAAGCAGTTCTGTGAGGAAAAATGGTCCAAAATTCCTTCTGAACGTTGTGCAGGTCTAATCCGCAGCTACTGGAAACGCTTGGTTGGGATTATTGCTGCCAAAGGAGGATCGACTAGTTCTTAAATCCAAACTACTTTTACTACATCACTGTGAATGTTTAATGGGATGTGTTCAATAAAGACATGAAATATTATAATTGTTTTTGCGATGTTAGCTTAAGCACATTTTTGTTTGTTTCTTGTGACTTTGATGAAGATGAGCTCATATTGTATGGCCAATTAATGAAGAAAACCATCTAATTCCAAAGGGTTCACTACTTTCTCTTTCCAATGCATCTTTCCCTCTGGCTTTCTTTAAAATATTGGCCTGTCATGTGTTCAACAAATCCAATGTTCAATGGAAATTATTTATTGTTAGAACAGTTAAAAAGCTTTTTTACTGCTTTGTAAATTTTTAAGCATTTCTATGTAAAATAGTTATCTGATGACAAAATAATGTAAGTTGCAAAATATCTGTATCATTATCGGTCTAGAGTTTTTGTTAAAATTGGTATTGGCCAGTGGAGCCTGAGTAGCTCAGTGAATATTGAGGCTGACTACCACCCCTGGAGTCATGAGTTCAAATCCAGGGTGTACTGAGTGACTTCAGCCAGGTCTCCTAAGCAACCAAATAGTCCTGGTTTCTAAGGAGAGTAGAGTCACATGGGGTAACCTCCTCGTGGTCAAGATTGGTGGTTCTCGCTCTCAATGGGGCGTGAGATAAGTGCACAGATCGCAGAGAATAGCATAAGCCTCCACATGCTGTGAGTCTCCGCGGTGTCATGTACAACGAGCCACGTGATAAGATGTGCGGGTTGACAGAAGCGGAGACATCTGAGACTTGTCCTCTGCCACCCAGATTTAGGTGAGTAACCGCTCTACCTATTAAGTAATGGGAATTGGGCATGCCAAATTGGGGAGAAAAGGGGATAAAACAAAAAAAAAAAAATCAGTATCAGCCAAAACATTTTATATAACGTTGCATCCCTTATTTTTCTGCATTCACTGTAGCTTCAATAATTGGGGCAAGATTCACAACCAGGGACAAGGGAGTAACTCACCAGTGACTGATTACTTTATACTGGACCATAATAATCATACATAAGTCAAAATGTAAGAACGGCAGTCAGACCCTCGCTAATATGTTTGATAGTTATTCAAATGAAAGACATACAAACCTTATAAAGTAACCAGGAACTGCAACATTATTATGGTTAAAGTGAAACTTTAAGATTGATAGCCCTAGCTGATGTACTGTTAGTGACGTGAGTGATCCAAATGAAAGACATTACAAAAATAAACATTCAAACGATCTATTAAAGAAAACATCTGTCTCGAGTCGTGCATCTCCTAACAGCTTACCTAAGTGGAAAATGTATCATCGAAAGTCTATCCAGCAATTATCTTGCAAAAATCTGATACCAGCACATGCCTAGCTTAGCTTGTCGTTTCTTTGGACAGTGAAGATATATTCTATGGATTCTCCTACTGCCATGTTTTTGTTCCCCTATACGTCCCTCATCAGGCACTGACCACCGGCAGCATCCCGGATGACATTGATGTGGTGATGAACCTAAATTCTCCGGATCTGCTGGAGGATAATCTTATCTGGGAGGCCCAGACTGCCAGCAAACGTGTAATCTTCTACAGTGATGACTCTTGGGTGTGCCTTTTCCCCAAACACATCATGGAGCAACGATGGCTCAACTTCCTTTTTCGTGTCCGACTTAACCAAGGTGAGAGGACCTGGTGGCTAAACTTTAAACTCTAAATCAGAGGTGCCCAAAGTTTTTCCTATGAAGGGCCAAAAAATCTGATTTGATTGAAACTTGAATTTGAATTTATACAACTAATTAAATTTTAAAATGCATATTGTGCATTGTTACTGATTTTTTTTTTCTCATTCACATATTTCCAAATATTTTGGCTATTAAATTAACAGCCTACTAAACAAATGCTCCGACACAGAAGAGTAGATCTCAGCATTTCTCCAGATTTGGAATGAGAAGCTTATAATAAAAACTTTGCAACTCCTTCTTGCCAATTTAATAAAACAATGAACATTAGTCAGAGATATGATTCATAAACCAAAAGTGGTTAATGTTCTGTAAAATGATTCATTAATAACATTTTATTTAACATCAAGGCTATTTAACACATTCATATATTATTTTCTTTATTAATATTATTAATTACATTGTAGCATTTTATATTTTTAGCATGGGAGCACGACACCGAACTGATGCCTAGTGCAATACCTGTAATACCTGCAATCCTGCACCAAATTTCAGGCTCTGCAATCTGTTGTATATTAAAATATTAAAGTTGCCCTGGTTCCCCTCTTTTATGAATTCATTATACAAAAAAACATAACTCTGCAATCTGCTAAATTAATGCAATGAAAAGCTAAGTCAATAGCCAATTTGAATTTTTTTTTAATTTTTACCAAGGCGGGCCAAATCAAAGGTCATCACGGGCAACTTTAGCCTGCAGGCCCTAGTCTGGGCATCTCTGCTCCAAACACTATATTTAAAGTCTTCTGCAGCCATAGCTTTGAATGAGGAACAGACCAAAATTTAAGTTGTTATTCACTGGTAACCTTCTCCTATGTAATAGCTCTCAAATTACCTTTCTATTTGTCAATTATGGCAAACATCATGGGTTCTCTTGTGCATGGGTGTCGCACCAAATTTTGTGCCCCTGGCACAGAACTATTTTAGGGCTCCCATACCAATTTGGGTTTGTGGTAGGGATAATATCCAGTATAAACATTTTAGATGGATTGTAACAGTGCTAATTACTCAATTATTTGAATCAAGCAATTATCTTAACACATTTCTGTTCTCAGTTAGTTTTAGAAAGTCTTAACTTGCTAACGGATATTTACACAGGGTCCAAAACCAACTTAAAATTAGGGCTGGCATAGATGTTGTTACACCTTCTAGATAACCTTTCTAGATACAAATTGAAAATATGACTTTTACATATGATATTTTGTCTGTTTTTTTCATATTGGTTGCATTTTGTTTTTTGAAAAATTTTCAATTCCATCAATACATATTGTAAAGAGTGACAGAGACGTGGGTTCAGATAACTCTTTCCTTTCTTTAATGGCCACAGTCTCATACAGCACTTCTCCAAAATAATCACCTTTTTAACACACACAATTCCTAGCTAAACATAAACAACAACGCTGGGCTGCCGTGTACATGAAGATCTCTCTCTCTCCCTCCCCGTTGGTTCTGTGGCCGCTCTTATGCCGCTCTCCCCATGCTTACTGGAATTAGAGACAGGTGTTAGACATAATTTGGCTCAGGTGCAAGCGCCCTTACCGCTTTCTCTCCCCGGACGGACGCTTGACCACACCCCCGCTGCCACATACCCCCACCGCCCAACTCAGGCCGGGGCGCCATCCGGCCCGCCTACCACTCCCCCCCCATTTCTGGAAAGGAAGTCCGCGACAGCCATCTGCACCCCCGGTCTGTGGACCACCTTGAATTTAAAGGGCTGTAGAGCCAGATACCAACGGGTGATCCGGGCGTTAGTATCCTTCATGCGGTGGAGCCACTGCAGTGGGGCATGATCCGAGCAGAGAGTGAAGGCCCGCCCCAGCAGGTAATATCGGAGGGTGAGGACCGCCCACTTGATGGCCAGACACTCCTTCTCTACGGTGCTGTACTTCGTTTCCCTTAAGGAGAGCTTCCTACTGATGTACAGCACCGGGCGCTCCTCCCCCTCCACCACCTGTGAGAGTACGACCCCCAGTCCTCTGTCTGAAGCGTCCGTCTGCAATAGAAAGGGAAGAGAGAAGTTAGGTGCATGTAAAAGCGGCCCCCCCACAAAGTGCAGCCTTAACCTGCATGAACGCCTGTTGGCACTGCTCCTACCACTGGACCGGATCTGGAGCCCCCTTTTTAGTGAGGTCAGTCAGCGGGCTGGTGACGTCCGAATAATTAGGCACGAACCTCCTATAATAGCCAGCCAGCCCCAGGAACTGCCTCACCCCCTTTTTGGTCTTGGGTCTCGGGCATGTCGCAATTGCTGCGGTTTTGTCAATTTGGGGACGCACCTGGCCATGACCCAAGTGGAACCCCAGATACCGTACCTCCACACGCCCAATCGCGCACTTCTTAGGGTTTGCCGTGAGCCCGGCCCGGCGCAGCGACCTCAGGACCGCCCTCAGATGTTGTTTGTGCCGCTGCCAATCGTTACTGTAGATGATAATGTCATCCAAATAGGCAGCGGCATAAGCCGAATGCGGCCGGAGGATACGATCCATAAGTCGCTGAAACGTAGCCGGGGCTCCAAACAAACCGAACGGAAGTGTCACAAATTGGTGCAATCCGAACGGCGTGGTGAAGGCTGTTTTTTCACGGGAAATTGGTGTCAAGGGGATCTGCCAATAACCCTTTGTTAAATCCAGTGTCGAATAAAAGCGAGCTGTACCTAACCGATCGAGCAACTCATCAACACGGGGCATCGGGTACGCGTCGAATTTAGACACCGCATTGACTTTTCTATAATCCACACAGAACCGTACCGACCCGTCGCTCTTGGGAACAAGCACGACCGGGCTGGACCAATCGCTGTGGGACTCTTCTATTACGCCCATCTCGAGCATTGCATCCAATTCCTCTCGAACTATTTTCTTTTTGTGTTCGGGTAAGCGATATGGCCGGCTACGCACTACCAGTCCCGGCTCGGTCTCGATATGGTGTTGGATGAGATTCGTACGTCCCGGTAGAGGGGAAAACACGTCTGCAAATTCTTTTTGCAACTCAGCAAACTCTGCAAGTTGGTACGGTGAGAGGTGATCCCCGCAAATGACCGGGGTGTTATGATCACAGCTTTTGTTTACCTCCGGTCCGAGCTCCGCCCTCTCCGGAACTACCGTGGCCAACGTCACAGGGACTGCCTCCCTCCACAATTTCAGAAGGTTGACGTGATATATTTGACACGCGCCCCCTCTATCGGTTCGTTTCACCTCATAATCGAGATCCCCCACTCGTCGTGTGACCTCAAAGGGCCCTTGCCACTTTGCGAGTAATTTGGAGCTCGATGTTGGGAGTAATACAAGCACTTTATCTCCCGGTGCGAACTCCCTGAGTCGAGTGCCCCTGTCATACAGCCGGCATTGTCGTTCTTGAGCTCGGAGCAAATTCTCCTGTGTTAGTTTCCCCAGAGTGTGGAGTTTTGCTCTGAGATCAAGGACGTATTGAATTTCGTTCTTACTGTTTGAAGGCCCCTCCTCCCAGGCTTCGCGTATCACATCTAGTACACTGCGCGGGCACCGCCCATATAGTAACTCAAAAGGAGAGAAGCCAGTGGAGGCTTGCGGGACCTCTCGAACTGCAAATAACAGGGAGTCGAGCCATTATCCCAGTTTCTAGCATCCTCGTGCACGAATTTACGAATCATATTCTTCAGGGTTTTATTAAAACGCTCCACCAGCCCATCCGTCTGCGGATGGTACACGCTAGTGCGAATCGACTTAATACCCAGCAATTCGTAAAGCTCGTGAAGTGTTCGTGACATAAATGTTGTGCCCTGATCGGTGAGGATTTCTTTCGGAATCCCCACCCGGGAGATTACCTTGAAGAGTGCCCCCGCAACACTACGTGCTGAGATGTTGCTCAGAGGCACTGCTTCCGGATATCGCGTTGCATAATCCACCAGGACTAATACAAAGCGATGTCCGCGTGCTGTCCGCTCTAATGGCCCGACGAGGTCCATTCCAATCCTCTCAAATGGGACCTCGATTAGTGGAAGGGGGCGGAATGGCGCTTTTGGGGTGGCCGGTGGGTTTACCAGCTGACATTCACGGCACGCCGCACACCATCTGCGTACGTCGCCGCCAATGCCCGGCCAATAAAAACGGGCTATTAGACAGAGTCGTGTCTTTCCTTCCCCTAGGTGACCTGCCATGGGATTATAGTGAGCCGCCTGGAAAAGCATTTCCCGGCGGCTCCGTGGAATCAAGAGCTGGGCTGCTTCCTCTTTTGTGTGAGCGTCCTGCGTCACTCTATACAACCGCTCATTTATAATCGCAAAGTAGGGATATGAGAGTGCGACACCCGGGCGGAGTTGTTGACCATCAATTACTCTCACTTGGTCGAAGGCGTGCTTGAGGGTATCGTCTCGTGACTGCTCCAGAGGGAAATCCCCTTCGGGAAATTCTCTGAGGAGGGGAGGGGCTGTCACCTCCCCCTCACTCGTATCATCCCGAGATGGAGCAGACGAAGACGGCCCCGGCTCCGCCTCCCCCGCGAGAGAATCGCACATAACACATCCCTTTGCCTTCATGCAGGACCCATCCGCACATATTCCCCTTAATATTTTATTGAATCCGGGCCAATTAGTTCCCAAAATCAGCGGATGGGTGAGGCGGGAGCTAACCGCGGCCTCCACTCTATGTTTTGCACCGCGAAAATGAATTGTCAGAGTCACCACAGGGTATTTGTGAATATCGCCATGCACACATTTCACCCCCACCCTTTTGTGCGTATCCCATGCCCCGTGCCGAACCAAGCGTTGGTGGATGGTGGTTTGATTACAACCGGTGTCCACCAATGCTTGGTAAGTACCCCCCTTGATTCTTACCGGAATCCGGTACGCTCCGGCTCGATCGGGGGCAGCCCGTGGAGCCTCGGGGATCCGGACCACTGTCGCCATCTCCATCACCGGGCACTGATCCTGAAAGTGCCCCGGATCCCCGCAGCGCCAGCAGGCCGGCCCAGACGTCCCGCCCGCACCTGTGTCGGCGGGTGCCTCCACCTGAGGGGGAGAACGGCGATACGCTACAGGGGTGGGGGTCGTCCACTGCCTGGCACGGGGAACTGGTCGCGTTGGCGGGATTCCTCGCCTCCGCGGGGCAGGAACGGGCCTGGGGAGAGAGCAGAGTGAGGGGAAGAGGGGGAACACACAAGGGGAGGGGAGAGTGAGAGAGAGGGAGAACAGGGCTCTTCCGCCCTCGGGTACGCCGCCAAGTGGTCCTCCGCAAGCTGGACAGCCTCCTCCAGCGACGACGGGCGGTGGCACTGGACCCATTCCGCAGTCCCCTTCGGCAGTGCATGGACCAACTGCTCCAGTACCACCTGATCGATCATACCCTCGACGTCCGGGCTCCCCGCCAGCAGCCATTTCCGACACGCGTCCCGGAGCCGCTGCGCGAAAGAAAAGGGGCGATCATCTTTCCCCAGCTTCAACAACCGGAACAGCTGGCGATATTGTTCGGGACTGCGCCCCACCCGCTGCAGGACAGCTTTCCTCAGGTCCGTGTAGCTTAACACATTCGCCGCCGG
Source organism: Moxostoma hubbsi (assembly GCA_032164185.1). NCBI lineage: Eukaryota > Metazoa > Chordata > Actinopteri > Cypriniformes > Catostomidae > Moxostoma > Moxostoma hubbsi. The sequence continues at coordinate 37,511,360 of JAVLUX010000025.1, read as the reverse complement.
CAATTGTTGGGCCGCGAGCTGCGCTTCGCCCGACAGCAGTGGTAGGAGTCTCGCCGCCCACTGGTCACGCGGCCAGCCCCAGATCTCCGCCGTCCTCTCGAAGAGATCAATAAAGGCTTCTGCGTCATCCTCCGCCCCCATCTTCAGAAGCGTTGGGGGGGCAGCTGGGAGCGGATGTTGGAGGACACGGTTGGGGCACTCTGCTGGGCAAGGAGGCTCCGGATCGCGTGTCGGTCCTCTGATTGCGCCCGCAGGATTTCAAAAAACCACCGGTCCTGGTCTTGGCGCAGCTCCATCAGGGACTGTTGGTGCGTCTGATGCATGCTGGTGAGGGACTGGAGGATCTCGGACAGCTGGGAGGGCTCCATGGGGCGTACTGTAGCTGGTTCAACTGGGTTTTTCGGCACCAGTGTAAAGAGTGACAGAGACGTGGGTTCAGATAACTCTTTCCTTTCTTTAATGGCCACAGTCTCATACAGCACTTCTCCAAAATAATCACCTTTTTAACACACACAATTCCTAGCTAAACATAAACAACAACGCTGGGCTGCCGTGTACATGAAGATCTCTCTCTCTCCCTCCCCGTTGGTTCTGTGGCCGCTCTTATGCCGCTCTCCCCATGCTTACTGGAATTAGAGACAGGTGTTAGACATAATTTGGCTCAGGTGCAAGCGCCCTTACCGCTTTCTCTCCCCGGACGGACGCTTGACCACACCCCCGCTGCCACACATATTTTGAAACGGCATTTATATTTTGCATATATATTTGTTACATGTTTATTGTTTACATGCATAAATTGTTCCATTTACAGTTATTTACATTGATACTCAGAACACATGCTAAATTGGTACCATCTCTTAAATAGATAACAGCATCTGAGTGCACCGACAGATGATTTTGTTCTTCGCATATTCTTTTGGTGGCTTAATGTGAGGAATATTTTGCATATATCTCAACAGTTGGTCAACATCGAGAAACATCTGATGGTAAATTATGCACTGAAGTCAAATGTATTTATACAGTAGATGCGTGAGTAGCGGCAGATGTTGACAGTTTCATTTGAATTGTGCACGATGATTTATTAAGCAAGAATTTGATTGTTGTTCCCTGTTTAATAAAAAAACATGTAATGATGCAGTTGCTAATAATGTTACATTCCACTTAGTAGTCACTTCCAAAAACTATCCCAGTGTAATATGCAGAGACAACTATAAGTTAATTGCCCTAAAAAGTGTAACACTGTGGCACTATCAAAACATTGCTCTATTAATTTAAGTTTCCGACGAGCTACAGCATCTTTGATTCAACCAGTTGCCTGAGTTTGGGACAGGACTGTCTGAACAACGGATGATGGGACCACAACGGTAGCCTCCATAAAACGCCATGGCGGCGTGCACTCTCGTCAAATGTCGCAACTTGCCCGCAATCTCCTCCTCTGGCCATCGGTGGCCATCTCTAGCAGACATAGTCAGAGCAGCGGGCTGGGCAACACCCAATACCTTAGTCTCGTGGCGTTATTGGATAGGGATCCCTAGTGTTATTTCATCGACACAACATCGAGTAAGTGACAGAAGGGGAACGTCTAGGTTACTGCCGTAACCCCGTTCCCTAATGGAGGGAACGAGAAGTTATGTCCCTCTTGCGACAACACCGTACCAACCACTGTAACGTCCGAACCTCGTTCTTGGCTCCTCGGTGCAAAACCAGACAAAACAGATGCACAATTCCCTCCTTTTATACCCAAATGTCTGGGGGAGGTACATGCAAATTCTCTTTGCCAATTCTCATTGGCCTTTTCTCAAAGCTCAAATCTCAGAGGCAACTGAGGCTCTCAAGAGAGACCCCTAGTGTCACTTCACTGACACAACGTCTTGTTCTCTCCATCAGGGAATGGGGGTTATGACAGTAACCTAGAAGTTTGCACTAAATAATAATAAATAAAAAAAACATGGTTACTACAGTCTTTGTTTCTACAATATTACTATAGCAAAACCATGGTTAATTTTCATAAGGTTTGAACAAATAGGGCGACAAAATTAAATTGAATGAATTGTATACCTAATATACACTGATAAACTACAAAACACAAAATATAGTGATTAACATCAGCAATTCACTAAATATTTTACTTCAAAAAAGTCATTTTAAGGCTGCACAGGTGTTCAAGTGAATCGGTCAATAATTTATGTGCATAATCATTTACAAGAACCATTAAAAAACAACAAATTCACTAAAATGATTCACATTAAATTGACATTTATTTTAACTTGTTCATTAGGAAAGAGCCAATTCACTTCAATGATTTGTTTTTCCAGTGCTACATGAGAGAGGACGGTTTAGATGAGTGTGTTTAATTAGTCCCTCAACTCCATTGCTGCTTTAGCAATACAATGTGACAAATATAGCGTTTTGTGTCATCCCAGTGCTACTTGCTGGAAAATAAAGCTCAACACTTTAAAAGTTGCACAATACTGTAAATAGCTGAGCTACAGTCACACTATTGAAAAATGTAAGTTAACTATGGAAATAATTTTTTTAAAGGGAACCTTGTCATTTCCAGTAACATGTTCTGCTCATTTGCAGTGATGTTTGCCAGAACTCTATGTATTTATACAAGTAAATTATAAAATGTTCTTAGAAATCTAGGAAACCTGGACTATTTACAATATCTGTATCAGAATTCCACCCATGCTGCCCTTTTTCAGTCACAGAGCCTTAACACACCTCTAGATTGGTGACATCTGTATAACCAGCTGCTTACCTACTTTAGCACCCTGCAGGCCTGCCCATTATAATATCTGCATGCAAAATCTGTTCCCTCTGCAGGTGAGAGAGTCTCACTCCCTACAGGACCAGAGAAACACTGGAGCTCTATACAGTATGACACATCCAACACTCATTAATAATATAAGCCCTTTATGTAAGATTGCATTTAGGAACCTTTAATCTAGGTTGTTTAAAACTTTGTTTCAAGCAACAATTAATTTTACAGTTTTAGAACATGATAAAATGAAGTGTCGGGTAACATCTATCAGAAAGAAGGACAAGGAACACCTCCAATTATTTCAAGGGGGTCATATCATGTACATATATACTAAATATTTTACTTTTGAAATAAAAGAGCAGAAGAAAATGTAAGAAAGTCTGCCAAATTTGTCAAGCTCCTGGCTGTGTAGAACCTGATACTCCGCTTATACTTGTGAAGAATCCCACCTGGTCTCATAGATTCACGTTACTATACCGACAATTTTGCAATAGGATATTTATATGGATCGTTGTATGTAGCATGGCAGTTCCCTTGTGAAATGAACACTTGAGGCGCTACAACAACAATGAGATTAATTATTAGTTTATTGGCAGATTTAGGCAGATTATCAGTTCATAAACACATACTTTTCTACCTGTTCCTCACAAAATGCTATCTAATGACATCTAAACAATTTTACTATAGTGCTTTACATGTAAGGTGATTTTACATTTGCATTACATAACCAACTACATTTAGCAGCTTATTTGTGTGCGATTGAATTGTGCTTTAACTCAACTAGAGTGTTGCATTTGTGATGCTGAAGAGCATACAAGTTGCCATATGAGTCAAATGTGTCAGAAGCAACACAAAATTATGTGATTGCTCTATGAAACAGTGTCTCATACTTTTCCTCACGTGTAACTTGAATCCTTCGCTGCCATAGGTCATGAAGAGCTAACAAAACTTATCAAAACATCAAAAGCCACAACATGTTTGTTAGATTCATTACCAACCAAGCCCTTAAAAGAGGCATTCCCTGTAATCTAAGAACCTCTTCTTAATATTATTAACTCTTCACTATCTTTAGGACATGTCTCAAGAAATTTAAAAATGATGTCAGGGATTGAAGTTTCAATCTAGCAGGTTTTCTTTCCTTGAAAGTTGAATTTTCTGAAATGTAGTTTGACAGGGAAATTGATTACTCTCGCACATCCATCTGAATTCTGGTCTGCATGGGAATGTTTGAGTATTGTTTGCAGTGGGGAGAGAACAAGAGTTAGTGGATAAGGAACTCCAGAGGCAGGAAATGAGTGTGTGAGATGAATTTGGGTGTCAGATGTTTGAGGGATTCCCTGGAGTGCTGTATCGAGTCAGATGTGTTGTACAGCTGGTGGGTAAAGTTATAATAAAACGATCGATATGATAGAGCACACATCTTTGAGCACTCTTGCAGTACCTGTCTTGCAGTACTCTTTACTTATAAACACACGAAGCACAGGTCTCTCTCCCCTGAGATCAGTTCGGGTCAGTATTTTCTTGAATTCTTTTATTAGCCAGCATGTTTTCTTTCTATATGCTCCACACAAGTCAGCAGCCGTTTTTCTTTCGTGTGCAACAGAAGCAGAGGAACAGACTGTGAGAAGATCATTATAAATGGACCCCCAAATATGTTACTTTCCTATCAGAAATTACACTGTGTGGCTATTATAGTATATGTGTCTGTGTATTAAAGCAATAGTTGATCCAAAAATAAAAATTCTGTTTTAATTTTCACACAGTTTGTCCTTTAAATTTAGTCAATATTTCATCATGTTGTATTCAAACCTTTTAAACATCCTGCAATATTTGCCAAAAACGCCTAAAAAAGGCCTATCCAAATTAAAATGCATGCTGTTCTTGAACCCTTTGGAGTATATGCATGCTTTTGGTCTCTTTTGAAAGGGGAGACTTTGAGGTTTGTTCCTGAATAGTCAGAATCACTGTAAGTCTTACTTGTATTGAGTAATAGAACTTTGAACACACTCAAAAAGGGGAAATAAACTCCGCCTACATTTTTTTTTTGTAAAAAGATGCCTGCAGATAACTACAGCTGGGAGGACTTAGCTGGAAAACACAATTAGATCACAGCATGAAGCCTTACCAAACCCAATATAAAATTTGATAACAATACATTAGAAAATGAGTGTTTTACACATGTTTATCCAAGTGTATGTATAGGCTTCAAGGATATTGATACCTGGCCACACCTCTAAAATGCACCGACTGGCTAAAATGACCTGTCCATCTAAAGTCCAGGGGTCAGCGGACATTTTGACATAAAAATATCAGTAATGTTTACATGTTCAAGGTAGCTTCATCAAAGAATACAAAATTGTGTCAGCTCTGTCGGTTAGCTCGAAATGCTACGTCTATACTACGTGGGTGTTTATTGATATATAAATGTGTTATGGACCAAAAACTTTGTTGAATTGGATTGTATGGACCCTTTACAGTGTAACTAAACCATTTTTGATGGAATATAGTGGATCAGTAGAGTAAGATGAGCATTATAAGTGAGTTTCTACCATTTTGGATTCGTTTATTTTGCTGTAAGTGGTCTGAGAAATACACCGATTGTACCCGCTGTGTTAAGTGTATATTAAAATTGTTTACATCGTTCGAATCACAAGAGTCTCAGCTTTCCAACGATGTAAGATATGTGTATCTTTTAATTTTTGAGTTTTTGCATTTCGTGAAGTTATTGCGCAATAGTCGACCGGGCCCGCAGACGACCCGTCGGGCTGTTGTTAATTGTAATTTTAGTAGACAAAAATAACATATTTTACAATAGTTGCCAATTAATGTGCAAAAAGGCAAAACATATATCAATAGCAAATCTAAATTTAAGCAGATATTTTGAAAAATGTATAAAAAACTTAATATTATATAAAAATATCATTCTCAGTTCTTTCCATATTTGTCATTCTTAAAAAATAAGAAAATAAAAATGGTTATGGGCTCTATTTTAAGAGTGCAAGTGTTCAGCAAGTGTTCAGCATGCCTTAAGTCATAAGCGCAAAGTCAGTGGGCATGGGAATTAAGTTTTACACTTTTCGTCTAGGAGCAAGTGGGTTTTCTGAAATTGCACGGCAAAGTGCAAAAAGGCTGGACCAAGTGCAATTTAATTCTGAGGTTCTTCTCCAGTTATTCCAATGTCTACATCCTATTATATAGCCCAATCCCTCAAGCACCAACGATTTAAACTAAGACAGTACATTCATAAGAAGTTGGGAGTGTAAACGGACTGTATGAAAGACTTGCGTTCTTTCATGCATTAACTGCGTCCTTGATGAACACCAGGCATATTTCAATGATAACGAGGTGCTTCTTTTAAACAAATAGGACAATGAAAATATAATCAAAATAATAAGTGGTCAAAATCATACCAAATCCAAACATTTTACTCTCTCCAGCATCTTCCTATGGCCCCTTTTGCGGTGACTTAAAAATCACTCTACGAAAACAGGTGGAAAATGACAAGTCAAAATTAAATAATAAATACAATTGTAAACATACAAGAATAGTGGTCTATGTAACACTTTACAATTCATTATTTCAGACAATACTGTAAAGGGATTAATGGAAAGGAGGAGGCAAGAACCGGCTTGACAATATAAATAATAGTTTTAATATAAAACTGAAACAAAAAGAGAAACACACAAAGTCTGTACAGGCTGTGATGTATATTCTGTGGTACAGTCTCCCTGTCGGCAGGTGTTGGACAGGTGTCCATAAATCTCTCTCTCTCGCTCTGTAGTTTCCAGTCGCCCTTATCCCTCTCTGAGGGCCCCGCCCTCCACCCTGTCACAATTACCAATTCAAATGTAAAAATAGAAAAACTATTTGGTACTGTGGGCTGTACCATTAGCGAGGAGGTGTGGGTTAGGGACCGGACTGCTTATTACTGCATGGTCGTTGATGAGTTTATAAGACTAGCAGGTGTCGCAACCTAATTATTATTATTATTATTATTATGATTAATAATGGTAATAATAATATTTTTTAATGTATTAAGGCTGTTAAATGGAGCATATACTTGGAATTTACCAGGTAACCTCTAGAAAATGTAACGAATCTCATCAGCGACCATCAAGAACATTATTTGATGTTCTGTACTTTCAGAATATGGACATAAACTTTATTACCACCTGCTGGTGGACTCTCCAAACTGCAAATGCAGGAACTGTCTTAGCACAATGGAATATTTCTCAGGAAAACAGAAAATTGCGACACTTCATTTACATCCACAGTTTGTGCGAAAATTGCACTTCGAATTAATGTGCTCATGAAAATGGGATAAGACATTGCACATGGTCATAGCGCATAGCGTGTAGCTCTGTGATTTGCGCACTCGCAAAAATAGAGCCCTGTATCTTTTATGAATATTATTTTTCTCATCACATTTTCATTAACAGTATGTTTTAAAACCATTTAATAATCGTAATGATATGTCTTTCTTCTTGTCTTCTTTATCATTGACAAAATCAAAAAACCCTTTGTCAATGAACGTTTTCATTAATGATTTCGTTATGTATGATGTTTATTTCTACATAGAATGCAAAGTCGGAACATTTCCACACAACAAAATTAAAACAAATTTCCAACTAATTCTTCTTTCACATTAAAAGTTTGGCAAATGATTGCCGTTAATACATTTACTAAAAGGTAGCACTAATTGACAAGCATTTTAACCCCAGTACTGTAGGTGGCGTAATGCACCATTTAGCTTGTCTGCCCTTCGCCCATATGTAATTAGAAGAACTACCAGCGATGTACGCTTCACTTCGGTGCAGGGCGAGAACACCGCCACCGTGCGTGCGGAGATCGTGACCCTTCTTCGCAAGGGTGCAATAGAGCCTGTCCCTCCAGCCGAGATGGGGAAAGGGTTCTACAGCACTTACTTCATCGTGCCAAAGAAAGGCAGTGGTTTGCTGCCAATCTTGGACCTGCGAGTTCTGAACCGTGCCTTACAGAGACTCCCGTTCAAGATGCTGATGCAGAAACACATTTTTACATGCGTCCGGCATCAAGATTGGTTCGCGGCAGTAGACCTGAAGGACGTGTACTTCACATCTCGGTTCTACCTCGACACAGACCCTTCCTACAGTTTACCTTCGACGACCAGGTGTATCAGTACAAGGTCTTCCCCTTCGGCCGATCCCTGTCCCCTCGCGTCTTCATGAAAGTCGCAGAGGCAGCTCTTGTCCACTTAAGGGAAGTAGGCATCCACATACTCTACCTTGATGACTGGCTGACTCTAGCACACTCTCGATAGTTGCTGTGCGCGCACAGGAATTTGGTGCTCAGGCACCTCAGCCGCCTAGGGCTTCGGATCAACTGGGAAAAGAGCAATCTCTGCCCGCTTCCTCAGCAGCAGTCACGCCACTCGCGTTGATGCATATGAGACTGATTCAGCACTGGCTTCAGACTCGAGTCCTGCATTCCCCCCAGTGATCCTTCTTGCACAGACCCTGTACAAAGTCACGGAGTTCGAGGAACAAATCACCATCGTGGCCCCATACTGGCCCACCCAGACTTGGAAACATGACCTGATCATCAAGTTCCTCAGAGGTGCCCAGAGGTTGAATCCTTCCAGGCCATGCCTCTTCCCCTCATGGGATCACTCATTGGTCCTCTTGGGCCTTCAGAGAGCCCCATTTGTGCCACTAGAGTCATTCGAGCTGAAAGCCCTCTCCTTAAAGATGCTCACCTCCATCAAGAGGGTGGGGGACCTGCAAACGTTCTCTGTCAGAGACTCTTGCCTGGAGTTCAGTCCGGCAGATTCTCACGTGATCCTGAGACTCCGACCAGGCTGTGTGCCCAACATTACCAGGACCCTCTTCAGGGATCAGGTGGTGAACCTGCAAGCGCTAAAGCTGCTGTGTCCGGTGCGTGCTTTTCATACCTACTTGGATCACACGCAGAGCTATAGGTGCTCTGAGCAGCTCTTTGTCTGCTTTGGTGGACAGCGGAAAGGAAACGCTGTCTCTAAACAGAGGCTTGCCCACTGGATCGTGGATGCCATTGCATGGGCCTACCAGCCATGCCCACCCCCTTGTGGGTTCGAGCACAATCTACAAGGAGTGTGGCATCTTCGTGGACACTGGCTAATGGCACCTCTCTAGCAGACATCTGCAGAGCAGGGGGCTGGCAACACCCAATACCTTCGAGATTTTACAATCTCCGGGTTGAGCCAGTTTCATCCTGTGTTCTTTCAGGTACGAACAGGTAGAGTTCGGTAATACGGAACAGCTTGCCATGTGTATTGCTTGCATATATCGCCTTCCCCTCCCTGAGGTGAAAACATGCACTTTTACCCCCAGTCGAGTTCACGAAGTCTTGGACCCTGGATGTCCTTTCTCCCTAGCCCTATGGTTCTCGAACTCGGCAGAGGAGTTCGCAGCCAGCCCCACTATGGGGTCTAATATGCCCTGTACTGGGATAAGTGCTCCACAGGTGCCAATTATGTATATTCTGCGGCACAGTCTCCCTGTCGGCAGACCCACGTCAACCTTGCCCCCGGTCTCTGTGTTTGTAGAGTCGCCACACCCCCCCCCCCCCCCCTCGTGGTGTCGTATTGCCACATTTTGACCTCCCCTCTTGGGCAGGATGTGGTCTGCACAGGGTCTTCTCCCCCTGAAAGTATGGGAAGTGATAAGAACACCTTCCCCGATGCGTATGATAGTGTTAGATGGCCCCAGCCAAATCTAATACTCTGTGGAGAGAATAGCCTATTTTCCATCCACCTTTCGCGCTATTTTGTTATCGACAAAGTGTAAATGCAAAAAATACAATTCCGACATTTGTCGCCTTCTGCCCGTTTCCATTCAAATGGCCTTTTATCGATAAAAAGGGTGTGTGTGATGACGTTACGCCTAAAAAAAACACTTTGTCGCATAAGTTTTGGTTTAGCGCAATGAAATCTGCCCTGAAGCCATTTCCATTCAGAAATGTGTGCTTATTGCTAATTTGCCTCCCAGATGTCCCTAATATTTTTCCTCCGAAGGTTTGGTAAAATGGGGAGAGAATTTAGACAATTCATTAAAATTATCCAGTTTACTATCATTTTAATTTCACAATTAAAAGCAATCAGAAGATGAGGAATTGCAATCAAAAGGGTGTAGTTGCCCTTCTGATAGGACTGTAATAGCGTATCGGCATGGCCCTGTTCAAGCTGACAACCTGCACCAAGTAGTGGCGGAAAATGTCTGTCTCAGTATAAGGACCATCATTCGATGTGTATATGCTGTGTGCACAGATATTAAAGAAAAAAAATGATGCAGTGTTATATCAGGGTTTACATGATACAGTCCTGATATTCAATATTTTGAACAATCATCTAATCAAAAGCATCGCCATCACAACTCCATTATGCATTATATCATTACTGCATATTTCTCCAGCAACTTTTAACATCCAACTGAACTTGATTATCACCTAAAATTTATTTTAGCTTCAAAATGCATATTTCTATAATTTATATATTATATATACAGTAAATGTGATCTGAGCTAAAGAGGGTTAGATTTAAAATATTTAAATGTTTTAAAATGTTCAAAAGCTAATTTTCTGAAAAATTTTGGTTGTTTATAGACTTGAAAAAAGTGCTGAACATTCAGCAATTCAGCAAACAAGCAATCATTTACATACTAAATATGGCATACTGTAACGTTCCATGTTGTCTCTTGTTTATGTATTTTCACTCTTAAGTTTCTGGCACTTGTCTCACTCCATATTGTCTAAGTTTCTGGCACTTGTCTAACTCCTTATTGCACTCTTATTTTGAAACCAGTCTTGTCATGTCCTGTTTTCCCTCCTTGTTCATGTGTCTGTTTTTCATTGGTTCATTGTTTGATTGCTTGTTTATCAGTTCTAGTTTTGTCATTGGCTTTAGTTAATCACCTTATTAAGTCCTGTTTGTCCATTGGCTGTTGTTTCCCCTGTTCATGTATTTAAGTCCTCATGTTTCCCTTGTACTTGGTCAAGTATTGTAGTAACCCTTACCCCTGCCTTATGTTACCCTGATGTTCTTGAGTCCAAGCCAGTCTATCTATGTTCCAAGTTCCTGTCTTGTTCCTGTATCACCACTATCTTCAATAAAGCTGCACTTGGGTCCTACTCCTCACCGTCATCCTTGACTGCCTCCCGATCGTTACACATACTTTCATGAATATTATACATGGAATAACAAAACATGAAAATCCCTGATTACAAATCATACTCATTAACCCTCTGGGTTGACGGACGTGCCGGCGTGATAATGCAAAAAGTGTGAATATGTTATTAAATTGTGTGTAATTGTGAAACAACATGTTAGCTATTAACTTAAGAAAAACAAATGAGTCACACATTTTATATATATATAAAGAAAACTGCATTTCCTTAGCACCATTTTTGCCAAATAATTCTATTAAATACATTACAGAATTTTAGATGTGATGGAAATGACACTTTGTGGGAATTCTCAGAACTTTCATTTTTCTTTGTATTAAATGATCAGTTATTACAACAAAACATTTTGTGAATTGTTTATCTTTGAGTCAACATCAGAATGAAACAAAGAGCCATTTGTTCATGAATAGGACTATAATGGTGCTGTATGTTTCTTGTTGTGTACAACCAGTGAGGACAATGCTATTGAAAGATGCATTTTTCTATTTATTGTCTATGTATTTTTGTGGCATTCAGTCTTTCTTTCAGCTAAATTATAGCTAAAAATTAGATTTTGTGTCTTTGCCTCAGACAGACGACTTCTCATGGCAGCTTACTGGGATAACTCCGTCGAATTGATCCCCAATCCTTGATTTTCTTCTTTCACATTTGTTCATAAACCTAAATTTTAAACTTTACAAACGTGTGAATATATCTCCGATACTAGTCTTTATAAAAAATAATCAGATTTCTTTGATATTGCTATTTATATCCAACTTTCCGAAACTTTCGCTACTATTCTTAGCCCGCTAGCACTGCACGCGTGGTCTCTCGCCAATCGATCGTCTTACTTACACCTCTACACCTGTATAACTGAAAGCTATAATTCGCCATTATAGCACATCTGCTATAATGGCGAATATAGCGGATGTGTGTCTAACTCTACCTCTGTGTGCAGGTGAAGACACCTTTGAACTGCATTCGGTGCAGTTGGAGCTGGAATCCGTCGAGAGGCAGATCCAGGACCTGCTAGAGAGACAGGCCGAGCTGCGAGATCGGCGGTCCGCGCTTGAAGCATCACGCGCCGATGCTCACAGGTCAGTGGTTCATCATTTTTTGACTCCGTCCTCGTCTACTCCGTGTGTTTCTCTGCACAGGATGCGATCCTCCCTGGCTTCATTCACTCCGGCACCGACACATCACCATGGACCCTGGGTGATTCCACGGCGGAAGACGCGAGCCAGGACCAGACCAAGGACCTCCCCGCCCCTCCCGGCCTTCGAGATCTCCACCCGGAACCGCTTCTCACCTCTTCGCGAGTCGGAGCGCGACGACGCCGTGATCATCGGCGATTCGACCGTCCGTCATGTCCGCACTATCTCTGGCAAAGGTAAGGTGCGCACTCACTGCTTTCCTGGTGCTCGTGTTCTTGATGTCTCTATGCAGGTTCCCGAGATCCTGAATGGTGACGAGCGCGTCGGAGCTGTCGTGCTGCACGTGGGAACGAACGACACCAGGCTGCGGAAGACGGAGGTACTGAAGGAGGACTACAGGAGCCTGATCGAGACGGTACGCAGCACTTCGCCAGAAACAACGATCGTCGTGTCTGGACCGCTTCCCACGTACCGACTAGGACAAGAAAGGTTCAGTAGATTATTTGCTCTAAATGAATGGTTAATGTCATGGTGTAATGAACAGAGACTGCTCTTTGTTAATAATTGGAATCTGTTTTGGGAGCGACCTAGGCTCTTCCGTCCTGATGGCCTTCACCCCAGCAGAGTCGGAGCGGCTGTTCTGTCGGACAACATCTCCAAGACGCTACACACCATATGACTAGTAAGTCAAAGTCCAAATCACAGTATTTGCTGTCCCAACTTAATTGATATAAGTACCAATGTAGAACATTATATAGAAACTGTGTCTATTCCTCGTTTAGTAAAGCCAAACAATACATCTACTGTAGGATCTAGGAAAAATCTAATTGTAATTAAACCAGAAAATCTCAATATCAGTGAACAAAAACAATTTCTAAAGCTAGGTCTTCTAAACATTAGATCGCTCACACCTAAGGCGGTTATTGTAAATGAAATGGTCTCAGATAATAGTTTTGATGTATTTTGCCTTACTGAAACCTGGCTTAAACCAAATGATTATTTCGGTCTAAATGAGTCTACTCCGCCAGGATACTGTTATAAACATGAGCCCCGTCTGATTGGTCGTGGCGGCGGTGTTGCAACAATCTATAGAGATATTCTTAATGTTACTCAGAAAATAGGTCACAGGTTTAATTCGTTTGAAGTACTTGTGCTAAATGTTACACTCTCAGATGTAAGAAAAAAATCCCTATTATCTCTAGCCTTGGCTACCGTATATAGACCTCCAGGGCCTTACGCTGATTTCCTAAAAGAGTTTGCAGACTTTCTATCAGATCTATTGGTCAATGTCGATAAAGCAATAATTGTTGGAGATTTTAACATACACGTAGATAACACAAATGATGCGTTAGGGGCTGCGTTTACAGATTTGTTAAACTCCTTCGGGGTCACGCAAAACGTCAGTGGTCCCACTCATCGCCTAAATCATACGCTAGATTTAATTATATCTTATGGAACCAATCCAACCGATATAGATATTATACCGCAAAATGATGATGTCACTGATCACTACATGGTAACTTGCATACTACGTACCACTGAAATCTGTCATATTGCGCCACGTTATCGACCAAGCAGAACAATCCTTCCAACCACAATAGATAGATTCACAAATAGCTTACCTGATCTATCTCAGCTGCTCAGTGAACCCAAACAAACAGATGAACTAGAGGAAATGACTAGCAGTTTGAGCACCATTTTCTCTGGTACATTAGATATTGTTGCACCAATTAGATTAAAAAAGTTTAGAGAAAAAACTAGAGCACCATGGTACAACAGTGCTACGCATGCTATCAAGAGAGAAACTCGTAACTTGGAGCGTAAATGGAAACAAACTAATTTAGAGGTCTTTAGAATCGCATGGAAAGACAGTATGTCACGTTACAAAAAGGCTCTAAAAACAGCCAGGGCTGAGCACCTCCGCAAACTAATAGAAAATAACCAAAATAATCCAAGGTTCTTATTTAACACCGTGGCTAGACTAACAAATAAACAGAGATCACCTGAGCAAAATATTCCTTTACAGTTTAGTAGTAATGATTTTATGAATTTCTTCACTGAGAAAATAGAAAACATCAGAAACACAATTGTAAACACAATTGTTAATGTACAATCTTTAATGGTGTCTTATGATTCAGCCTCAATTATCACCCCTCAAGAACAACTACACCGCTTTACAACTATAGGACAGGAAGAGCTAAATAAACTTATCATTGCATCTAAACCAACAACATGTTTACTAGATCCAATACCCACTAAACTACTGAAAGAAGTGTTACCTGTAGTGGAAGAGCCTCTTCTCAATATTATTAACTCGTCTTTATTTTTAGGTCATGTTCCAAGAATATTTAAGCTGGCAGTTATAAAACCTCTCATTAAGAAACCACAATTAGATCCAAATAACCTAGCAAATTACAGACCCATCTCAAATCTTCCATTTATGTCTAAAATATTAGAAAAAGTTGTGTCCGCTCAATTGTGCTCTTTCTTGCAAGAAAATGATATCTATGAAAAATTTCAGTCAGGATTCAGACCGCATCATAGCACAGAAACTGCGCTAGTTAAAATTACAAATGATTTACTTTTAGCTTCTGACCAAGGCTGCATCTCAATATTAGTTCTACTCGATCTTAGCGCTGCGTTCGACACTATAGATCATAAAATACTCTTGGATCGACTACAAAACTACACTGGTGTTCAGGGACAGGCATTAAGCTGGTTTAGATCGTACTTATCAGACCGTTACCATTTTGTCTGTTTAAATGGGGAAAAATCAAAAATAACGTCAGTAGACTATGGAGTGCCACAAGGATCTGTGTTAGGCCCTCTATTATTCTCAATATATATGCTACCACTTGGTAAAATTATAAGAAAACATGGAATTAATTTCCACTGTTATGCTGATGACACTCAATTATATATCTCATCACGACCAGATGAAAACATTAACTTATCTAACTTGACAGAGTGTCTTAAAGATATAAAATGTTGGATGACGCGTAATTTCCTGTTATTAAATTCCGATAAAACGGAGGTATTACTTATTGGTCCAAAAAACTACCCACAAAATCCCTTACAATACAACTTTAATTTAGAAGGATGTCCTGTTACATTATCCACTACAGTAAAAGACCTGGGTGTTATACTAGACCGCAACTTGACTTTCGATAATCATATTTCATCTGTTACGAGAACAGCCTTTTGCCACCTTAGAAACATTGCTAAGCTACGTAACATGCTATCTGTTTCTGATGCAGAAAAGTTAGTTCATGCATTCATGACCTCGAGACTAGATTACTGTAATGCTTTATTAGCTGGTTGCCCTGCATCCTCAACAAACAAGCTACAGTTATTCCAAAATGCAGCCGCTAGAGTTCTTACTAGGTCAAGAAAATATGATCACATAACACCGATTTTATCATCTCTACACTGGCTACCAATTAAGTTCCGTATTAATTACAAAGTATTACTACTGACCTATAAAGCCCTAAATGGTTTATCTCCTGTGTATTTAACGGATCTTCTATCGCCATACAATCCATCGCGCTCTTTAAGATCACTAAATTCGAGGCTTCTGGTCATACCTAGGATATCTAAGTCCACTAATGGAGGGAGGGCGTTCTCACATTTAGCTCCTAAACTCTGGAATAGCCTTCCCGATATTGTTCGAGGCTCAGACTCGCTGTCCCAGTTTAAAACTAGATTAAAGACACATCTCTTTAACCAAGCATTCACATAATGCAAACTTTTTATACTACTGCTGAATCAGTTATAATGCATTAATATTATGAACATCAGCTATGCTAATTATTTCCCATCTGCTTTTCTGCTGTTATCTCGGGACGCCAGTCCCGAGGTAAATAGCATTCGTCAGCTCCAGTTTGTATCCAGCCTCTCACGGAGACTTCAGATGCCCCATCACCATGGACAAGGATCTTAAAATGGGATACATAGACTAATTATTGCCAACAAAAGCCTTCATCAGCCAAACAAGGACAATTGCATCTAAGTGAACTTCTGGAATTTAATCAAGGATGGACTTCAAAGACACTGGTCACTAATCTTGCAGTTCAAACACATTCACTGTCTAAATACTGACCCTTAGCACTTAATAAGTTTAATAATTTTTTAAATCATGTTTTTTGACTATAAATAATTCTTATTTACATTATTCATGATGTTAGCCAGAGGGGAACTGGCCCCCACAGTGAGTCTGGTTTCTCCCAAGGTTATTTTTCTCCATTAACAATCATCTTTTGGAGTTTTGTGTTCCTTGCCACAGTCGCCTTCGGCTTGCTCACTGGGGTTATTAATACAATTATTATTTAATTATTTTTAAACACGATAAAGAATCATATCTTATCTAATTCCACAACAGGGCTCCAAACAAAAAAAAAAAAAAAATCAATTAAGGAGCCAATGGCTCCTACAGGGGGAAAAACAGGCGCCAAATATTTTAAATTTTTTAACTCCATCCATTCCTTTTCGTCCCGCAGCTCGCTAACAGTGTAGTCTGTGGAGCATTCTTCGCAATTATGTGATCACGTGCATTTTTATGCTTGTTACCGTCACCGTGTTTTCTAACAGTCTCTTTTTTGAAATTGTTAGTTCCTGCAATGAACTCCGTTTTCCCCGCTATTTCTTTGATATAAACTTTTGTTATGTATCTCTGGAAATGTAATGCAAATTTTAAAATCAAAAGGGAGTAAACTTTTACTGTCGCCAATGGCGACCTTGACAGAAATTACACTCACAAATAAATTTATTTGGTCACAAATGCGACCATTTTTAGTCGCAGTTTGGAGCCCTGCACAAGGATGATGATTTATCGACTTTATAGATATTACATTTTTATCGTCTGTTAATGCTGAACTTCTGTAAAGCTGCTTTGAAACGATGTGTGTTGTGAAAGGCGCTATACAAATAAAATTGACTTGACTTAAAATTGACTTAAATGTAGCTAAATATAAACTAGGTAGGTTCCAGTGTTGCCTATTTTTTTTAGTACAGTTCATTTAATACTACAAGCTCTTTTATTGTCATGTCTAGATGTGTTTTTGGTATATATATATATTTATATTATTTGGTATATAATATATATTTATTACCATGGTGCTACTGAATAGTGTTGTAGGAAACACTGCAGCATGCTCCTGCATTGGCTGTGGTTTGCTTTAATTTGGTGCAGTTTGCAGCATCAAACTGCATCATTCTCTCTTTCTCTCCCCTGATATATTCCCTCTCTTTGGACAGCTTTAAAGATGAACAGATTGATGAATCTCTCCTTCAAAAAAACAATCTCTCCATCCCTTTGAGTCCGTGCACCAAATCCCTTAAATGAAGCTGGTGATTTCAGCGTTGGCACAATAGAAGAGCACATCTACAGTGACTGGCCTTCACTCTGTCCTTCTGCTCATCTGGGCCATACAGTGCCACAGGAATCCAACAACGTGTTCAGTGTCTTTGTACTGCCATTTTGTGACTGAAACAGGAGTTTGGATTATATCCTGTTATTCCCACTCAAATGAATGTATATCGTAAAAATTTCAGCAATTAGAGAAACTCAATATAATTGAATGCTTTCATTTCCTGGCCTCCTTTTCCTGGACAATATCCCTCCAATGAAGATGAGATCTGAGACTGTAAATTGGGTCTTTCTTTTATAAATTCACCCACACTGATTTACTTGAGTCTACACTGTATAATTAAATGCAAATCTCATATTTGCCTCTATTTTGGGTTTTTAAAGTATCCACAGAGAAAGCTGCTATGTCTACTGTTAGATGATTTTAGAGTGATTAGGGGATAGAGGTCTGCACAGGCATTAAATTGAAGCCCGAACAGGGCCTGTACCCGAGACCATGTGACCCAACTGGTACAGCCAAATTTCAATCCCAAAACCAAAATCGCTCACTCTCTTTATAATTTCTTCTCCAAGTAAGTAACTTTTGCTGCAATAGTACACATACGCTGATGAGCCAAAACATTATGAACACTGATGAGCTGAAACATTTTGACCATATGTCTAATATGCTGTTGGTCCTCTGCGTCTGATCACTGACAATGATGAAACAGCCTACAGAGAGGAGGTGCACACTCTGACACACTGGTGTCAGGAGCACAACCTCTCCCTCAACGTCAGTAAAACCAAGGAGCTTGTAGTGGACTTAAGGAGGAAAGACAGAGAGCACATCCCCATCACCATTAATGGAGCACCGGTGGAGAGAGTCAGCAGCTTCAAGTTCCTCGGTGTCCACATTACTGAGGAACTCACATGGTCCGTCCACACTGAGGCCGTTGTGAAGAAGGCTCACCAGCGCCTCTTCTTCCTGAGACGGCTGAGGAAGTTTGCAATGAACCAACACATCCTCACACGGTTCTACACCAGCACTGTAGAGAGCATCCTGACTGGCTGCATCACCGCCTTGTACATATATAGGACATATATAATGTAGAAAAAAGCTCGGAGGATCATTAGAGACTCCAGCCACCTGAGTCATGGTCTGCTCTCACTGCTTCCGTCAGGCAGGCGGTATCGCAGCATCAGGACCCGCACCAGCCGACTACATGACAGCTTCTTCCCCCATGCAATCAGACTTTTGAACACTTGATCTCTCGCAATCAATATACATCAATACTGCACTTTATTAATCTTATTATCTCACACTGGACTGTCATAATTATAATTATATTCTCTTCACAACACAACTATATATATATATATATATATATATATATATATATATATATACTATTTTATATACTTTTAATTTTTTATTTTTTCTGTATTTGTATTCTATATTGTGTGTATTGTTTACTGTACATTGTATATTATTATTGTGTTGTGTAATTATGTGTACATTAGATATGTAAATTGTGTTGTGTAAATATGTTGTAAATTGGTTTATGTCTCGTCACTGTCATATGACTGCTATGTTGCTCGGAATTGCACACAAGACTTTCACCCACTGTTGCATTTGTGTATATGGTCGTGTGACAATAAAGTGATTTGATTTGCGTAAAAATCAGGTGTACCTGGTCTGCAATGACGTTTAGGTTGGTGGCACATGTCAAATTGAGATCCACATGAATGTCTGTACCCAGGGTTTCCCAGCAGAACATTGCCCAGAACATTACATTCCCTCTAACGGCTTGCCACAGTGCATCGTGATGCTATCACTTCCTAGGTAAATGGCGCACACGTACACGGCCGTCCACGTGGAGTCATCGGACCATCTGCCACTGCTTCAAGGTCCCATTCCGACACTCATTTTCCCATTGCAGAGGCTTTCAATGGTGGACAGTGTTCATCATGGGCACTCTGACTGGTCTGCGGCTTGTGTTGTGACACATTCCTTCTGTAACCATCATTTAAGTTTTCTATGAATATAGCCTTTGTTGCCCTTGTGCATTTATGAGCCTTGGGCACATAACACCCTGTTGTAAGGTCTCTTCTCAGATCACAATCAGTCATTAAGACAAATGTACAAGACTGTGTACTTACCATCTTTCATTAGGGCAAAAATTGCAATTCATTGAAACATTTCGAATGTTGTCATTGAAATAAAAATTTTGAGAAAATATAAATCTTTTGATTTTAGGTGTCGATTATAAGTATAGAAACAATATTTATATTTTAAGTTTATTGCAAAGTATTCCAATATGTACAAATATTTAAGTAGTTTAAGGGGGAGACCGAATCGATTACGTCATTCACATTGCATCATGGGATTGTGTGGTCGCTCCGAGGCACGTTTCCCCGGTTTCGTTGGCCACGGTTCTCTGATTGGTGGATCTTTCTTTGCTGTACCATGGGTAATGTAGGTGTTTACCATTAATTCCACTATCAAACATGATTTTTAAACAGTTAAGTTGAGATAATGCTGACAGATGGTTTCAACAGAAACATATACCATCAATAAAGTTCCTTGTAGCTCAGGGTAGGTCTGTCTTTAAAGTTTATGTTATTGTTGAAAATCAATAAGTCTATGGGATAAATACTTTCTCGCTAGTAATAAAATCAAAAGTGGGTAAGACATTTACATTTATACACAAACTGGCTATCAACTGCCTCTTCAGCCACCATTTTCTTTCTTCAGCTCAACCGCTGTGGATCCGCATGCACAGAATTGTGGGATTTGATTCAGACGTGCCCTGGTCCCTTCCTATCTCTGTATACAGCCTCCAGAGGCAGTATTTTCTTGGTTTTGGACGCAGCCATAATCCTGCTACCATCCTACCCGGATGGTCCTCTCGCTTCATTTTTCTGTTGTATTGTTTCTCTTTGTTTTGCGTCTCCTGGTGCATCTGCTTTTTCACCCAGCCATGCCTCCTTGTCTAGTTCCTAGGTTTGTTTTTAGAGCCAGGTTCTGCAGTTGCTTTCTCGCAGCTGCACAAATTGCAAACAAGACGTGGAATGATTTGCTGACGACACAGCTCAATGTTAATTTGCTTTAAAAAGTGTTTTTCTTTGTTCTCTTCTTCAATTTATTATGTATTATACCTGATATAATCTTTTCATGTGAATAAATAATGTGTGAATATTCCAAACACTCTGACATTGTAATCTATGTATGGGATGTGGAATCGTTATCATATTTGTAAAATATCTGTCTTTATTTAATTAAAAATGGATGAAAAAAACATAAAACATTCTGACAAACACAGACAGGGAGCCGATGATGCAATGGCCTTTCACTCCTCCCCAGACTGCAGCTGCCTACTCTCCTCTACTTTCAAGGTGAGGCGTTTGACGCCTCAAATAAGCCTCTTGTTTAGTCAATTGATGCCACCTGTTTCTCATTTTGTTCCACATTATGTCTGTCTATTTATGTCCACTATTTTCTCTATTTTGTTTTGGCAGCTTATTTTTCTGTGTTTTTGAGTCAGCCTTGTATATTCAGTCTTGCTAGTTTTTTGCCCTGTCTATCCAGTCTTTTTGGTCCTTGTATTTCTCTGTATTATTTTTGATATCCTGCTTTTGCCCTTTTTTTTCAATAATGTTTCTCTTTTCACAGCTGCCCCTGGTCAACTGACCAATCGAAGGTAACTAATCAACTGACATTTAGCTAACTGTTATAGTTTTCCCTATATACAGTAATGCACTTTGTGGCATTCACTATAAAGAGAATTAGTGAATGAGTGTGTGATTTTGCTCATTCACATTTATTTCGGCTGTGTTCTATTCATGGTTAAACTATTTTATGGAGAAATAGTGCATTTTATGGAGATATAAAGCAATATAACTAATCATAATTAGAGAACAGCATACATCCATTTCCCTGTTTATCCTTTGTAGGGTCACAGGGCGGGAACTCGGCAGCATCCATTTTGAAGTGCGCTTTTTCCTTTCATCTTAAAAGTTCTGCATGTATTTCGAGAATCCTTGTGTGATTTGCGACGGTATCTGTATCACATTGGGTATTCTTAACTTAATAATTATTTGGGAGTCTAAAATGTATATTTCCTATTGGTACACTAAAGCTGGAGATTTTTGTTTTTATATTTTTTGTGGCAGTGCATTAATTAGTGTGCTGGTTAAAAGGGCTAGTTCACCCAAACATTTAAATTCACACATCATTTACTCAGCATCATGACATCTCAAATG
This sequence comes from Moxostoma hubbsi, assembly GCA_032164185.1. Taxonomy (NCBI): domain Eukaryota; kingdom Metazoa; phylum Chordata; class Actinopteri; order Cypriniformes; family Catostomidae; genus Moxostoma; species Moxostoma hubbsi. The sequence continues at coordinate 37,489,660 of JAVLUX010000025.1, read as the reverse complement.
TGTATAACTTTCTTTCTTCTACTGAGCACAAACATATATTTTGTCAAACGAAAAAGTTGGTTTTCCAAAATGTCTGTTCTCTCCCACAAACAACTGGATAGCTTCAGAAGACATTGATTAAACCACTGGAGTCTGATGGATTATGTTTATGCTGATTCAATCTCCCTTTTGGAGTTCTGATCACCATAATACTCTGTGACATGGGAGGCATGGTCATTTGTTAGTCTGCGGGAGAGAGAGAGTGGTAAGGCTGATCTCCTGGTTCATAACTATCTCTAACACCTGTCTCTCATTATAGCGATAGTGGAGGGAGACTTAAAAGGCATGCCAGAGCATGATGTGTGTGTAAAGCACGATGTGTGTGTAAAGCTGAAAAATAAAAGACTGACGTTGAACCTGCTTCGCTGTCTCCTGACTCCTCCATTGCCTGAACTAAGAGATTTGTTACATACTCATTATATTGATCCACAGAGCTGAGATATACTTCTAAAAATCTTTGTTTGTGTGCACAAGAAATAAAGTCATACACATATGGGATGGCATGATGGTGAGTAAATGATAAGATAATTTTCATGTTTGGGTGAACTATCCCTTTAAGTTGTGCTTAAGCTATTTGTCAGTTTGCATGCTAAAACCCTCTCAGAAAAGTTCTTTCTTCATCTTTAAATACATCACCTTTAAAGCACTGCCACTACAGCCATGGGCATTCAGACAGAAATTTTTGCCCATTTTGTTGCATCTAGGGTTGCCAACTGTCCTGTTTTATCCAGGACGTCACATTTTTACTCATGTGGGAAAACGTTTCACTATGTCATTAAGACCGATTTTTAGACTAGTCGTTCAGAAACACCAACTAGTTAATAATCTTTTTCACGCAATTTAGTGAGGACAGAATTAATTATCTGAACAACATCTTCCCTGGGCAAATAATGTGCAATGGGAAGACCTTTGCATGGATAAAACTGCATATCTGCAAGTGCCATTGTCAAGTCAGTCATTTAAATGAGTGAATGGTTTCTGTGACCTATGGTATTTCGTCTGGATTCTTGTTCCTTATAAGACACAAAGTATATAGCAGCTTGAAGTACTCTCTATGCAGTCTCTTTGGAAATGCTGGTCTCCATTTTCAGTTCACTATATAGCATGCTCCTAGCCTAAGAACACAAAGGTAATGCAGTCATTTGAGGAGCTCTTCATTTCACTTGTTGGCTTTTCATGGAATTTATTTTAAAGAACTAATTCAACATAATACTTTTGCAATATACTTCAAGTCTTCAAATGTAATTTGTACTTGCACCTTTTTAAAATTTGGTAAATCAAGGTGATTTTATTGCCAGGTTTGATATCATTTACACTAAAGACTAGTTTGTTTTGTAATGGAATGTGATGCACCAAATTTAAATATGAGGAAGTGTGAATGAGCTTTGAGAGACATTGCGAAGCACAATATCTCTCTCTCTCTCTGTAACTAACCAGCTTGGCTTCCAACACAAGCCCATCATATTTCTTAGAAATATTCCATTAGAAAAACTCCACTGTGAACACCGCTGCCTCTCTCCCGGATGAGCTTAATACATTTTATGCTTGTTTCGAGATAAATAACACCACCCTCACGGAGAAAGCTTTCACGGCCAAAGCTACAAAGGTTAGTTACAGGTCTCCGTATCTGTAGTGGATGTAACCTGATCCTTCCGATGGTTGAATATCTGTAAAACCGTAGTCATCAGAGCGTGCGTGAACCAACTGGCTGGTGTTTTTACGGACATTTTCAACCATTTCCTCTCCTTGTCCATGTTAAAACATCCACCATTGTGCCTGTACCAAAGAAATCCAAAATCACTTGCTTAAATGACTGGTGTCCTGTTGCTCTGACCCCCATCATCAGCAAATGCTTTGAGAGGCTAATCAGAGATTACATCTGCTCTGTTCTGCCCACCTCTTTGGACCCATTATAGTTATCTACCGCAACAACCGCTCCAATGATGATGCCATTGCATCTACAATACACACTGCTCTCTCCCACCTGGAAAAAAGGAACACATATGTGAGAATGCCGTTTGTAGACTACAGCTCAGAATTCAACACTATAGTGCCCTCCAAGCTTGATGAGAAATGGCTCTGGGCATAAACAGCTCGCTGTGCAGCTGGATCCTGGACTTCCTGTCAAGCAAATTCCAGGTGGTTAGAATGTGCAGCAACTTCTCCTCATCACTGACCCTCAACACTGGAGCCCCGCAGGGCTCTGTTCTCAGCCCACTCCTGTATTCCCTTTACACACATGACTGTGTGGCAACACATAGCTCCAATGCCATCATTAAGTTTGCTGATGATACGACGGTGGTAGGTCTGATCACTGACATTGATGAAACACTCTGACATGCTGGTGTCAGGAGCAAAACCTCTCCCTCAAGTAAGACCAAGGAGCTTGTGGTGGACTTCAGGAAGAAAGACAGAGAACACAGCCCCATCACCATTAATGGAGCACTGGTGGAGAGAGTCAGCAGCTTCAAGTTCCTCGGTGTCCACATCACAGAGGATCTCAAATGGTCCATCCACACTGTGGCCGTTGGGAAGAAGGCTCACCTGTGCCTCCTCTTCCTGAGATGGCTGAGGAAGTTTGGAATGAACCACCAAAACCCTCACACCTCACTCCTGACTGGCTGCATCACCGCCTGTTACTGTATCAGCACCACCCTCAACCGCAAAGCCTTGCAAAGTGTGGTGCAAACTGCTAGACACATCATCGGAGGTGAGCTTCCATCCCTCCAGGACATCTATACAAGGCGGTGTGTGAAAAAAGCTTGGAGGATCATCAGAGACTCCAGCCACCCGAGCCATGGGCTGCTGAAGGTGGCAGGTGGCATATATTTCATTCTTACACTTTTCCATTTTCCCAGTTTATTCATTTTTCCTGCTGTTTTCTCCCCTTTACTTAAATCAAATCACTCTTTACTGAAGTCAGAAATCACTTCAGTTCAGCGCTTTTACATATTGGCCAATTCTTGCTTTACCACTGCACTCCATTCAAACACATGTTTCTTAGCACCCAGCAAATCACACGCAAATGAGAACACACTTATTGCCTTCTCACAACAAAGTCAGAAACGTTCAGCTTTTTGAAGGACCTCCCAATGAGTTTTTGATGTTATTATATCTATCTTTTTGATAGACCATTCTTTTATTTTTATTTTGCTCTAAACTTTCTAGTATTGACTCATGGAGGAAGTGTTCTATTTTGAATATTTTCTATGCTAACAGCAAGCATCCAGGGAAACACAGTATATCACTTTTTAAAACTGTATATTCTTATATCAAGTTAGTTAGCTTGCTTTGTTCGCTGTTGTTTGTCCTTAACCCTGTTACTGTCAGCAGTCTGTTATGCCAGTTTTTGGAGTGATAAGAACTCATCCATCTCCATTTCAATACTGCAGTCTGATACCAGGCTTTTATCAGGTACACAGCAGGAAATTGAAAGCCACAACAACTGCCAAAACCCACTAACAGGCACTGGTGAATGGGACACCCCCACTAAAGAAATTCTGGTTAGAGTTGCCCAACTAGAGTTAGTCTTTTTTTCATTTTGATGTCTTGTGATGCAAAGCAAAGATTTTACAATTGAACTCTATTCTAAAATCTTTGTTGTGTTGTGATAACACTTCATGGCCGTTTACGTTACTGTCAAATGACTTCCGAAGATATCTAGCTATGCTACAATATTCTCATGTCAAAGGTTTACTAAGTTTTGCACCTAAATATTTTTTTTACAAATATATATAAAATGATGCACAGTGGGGGGGTCCAAAAGTCTGAGACTGAAACAGCTGCATTTACACTGCAATGCCTAATGCACAGTACCTATCTTTTGACCAAATCTGTTTGTTTGTTTTATGTCCCGCCTGTATACATTAATAACTCACCAAGTCACTCATGACCTGGGATAAGTTCCTAGAGTTTTGATTTATACATTTCCTTCCTAGCAATGTTCCAGATAATAATAATAGCTTTACACCATGTCAGATGTCAGTATGGCTATGAAATAATAGAATATTTTTTTTTATTATTATTATTTTTGTTATTATTATAACTTTCCACGTTGGCAGAAAAAGTACTTTGTCAAAGAAAAAAAATCCCTAAACAGTCTCTTAAAAACTGGCCAGGGATGAGGATATTGGGGGCACATAGACAGAGTTCATCAGTCGAGGGTACTTGGATATGAATATTAAAAGATAAAATCAAAAGTTTTGAAGCTGAATGACAGCAGTCCAGTTTTTGTTTTTTAATATTTTCTTTAGTACAATCAGCATATAAACCTATGGATGGGACATAGGAGGCCTTATGATGTAAAGAACATACTGTACAGTGGCAAGAAAAAGTATGTGAGTCCATTGGAATTACCTGCATTCATAAATACATTTGAATTAAAATCTGGTTTGATCTTCATCTAAGTAACAATTATGAACAAACACAATCTGTTTTAACTAATAACGAAAATTATTGTATTGTTTTTCTACATATTGAATACATAGTTCAATATTAGGTTGGAAAAATATGTGAACAAAAACTCTAATGACTTCAACAAATACTAATTAGAGTAGAGTCAGTTAGAGTCAATGTTATGTGGACTGATGAAACTAAGATTGAAGAACACGCAACACTACGTATGCCGTAAAGTATGGTGGAGAGAGCATCATGATTTGGGGCTGATTTGCTTCATCGGGGCCTTGACTGTTTGCCATCATTGAAAAAAATTTGAAGAATTCCCTAGTTTATCAAGATATCCTACAGGATAATGTCAGAGTAACTGTGTGCACAGCTGAAGCTCAACAGACATGTGGTGATGCAGCAGGACAATGACCCTAATCATCGAAATATATCCACTACAAAATGGCTTAAAAAAAAAAAACTCCACCTTTTGGAGTGGCCCAGTAAGAGACCAGATCTTTACCCAATAGAGATGCTGAGAAATGACCTCAAGAGAGCCATTCACACCAGACATCCTAATGATATGGTTGAGCTGAAGCAGTTCTGTAAGGAACAATGGTATAAAATTCTAGTGGTCGACCAATATATCGCTGAAGTTGATAAATCCGCCGATATTCTGACTTTTTTCATTTTTGCATTGGCTGGTAAATTTTCTCCTTTGGCCATTTTGTTTCTTGAGGGTGCAGAGAAATGCCTGGTTACATGTGAATCGACTGAGACTTGTAAACCACCAGTCATGGTTCCTTTTGTTGTTACATGCATCGTGTTACAAAAATAATAGACCGGTGTGCAACACAGTCTCATTTAAACAGTCCGCATATCAGAGCCGTGGCAGACACATTTGAACTCATAATGTTAAAGTGCTTGCCTGTTTCATTCTCCCTCTCTCTCCTCAATAGTTCCCTGTAACTTTTAACTGTCTTGTCTAATGTTAAAAAGGCAAATATCAATCAAACTCTTCCTCTGAAGCACATATTCTAACAGCCTCTCCTCAACAGTTCCCTGTCACTTTTCTAATGATAAAAGGCAAACATAAATAAAGCTTATATTATATACCTCTGAAGCACATATTCTATCAGCAAGAATCCAAACTTCAGGATCAAAAGTTCCTCTGATTCACAAATCATGATGTTAAGTGATCACAGAGAGAAATAGGAGCGCTTCTGTAGAAACGCTATGACGGGGCAACCGTTGTCATTATGTCTCGCAGTCTGGATAAAACCAAGCAGTCTGCTAATTGTTGACCACAGTTTAGCATTGTTCTAGTTAGTAGTCCTAATAAGTGATAAACATTAACAGCAACGACCCTGCAATTATGTTAAATGCCATTGTTCTTAGAAATAAACATCAAGCTCAAATATAAACATCACAAGAATTGCCAGCAATTCTTCAAAGGAGAAGACGACTCACAAGGACAACATACAGTATTTATTGTTGATTTTGTTGTTCATGCTTTAAATTATTTAATGCAGAAATTACTTAATCTTTTCTGCTATATATATATTTAACGTGTGTGCGTGTGTGCGTGTGTGTGTGTGTGGCGTAGTGGGCTAAAGCACATAACTTGTAATCAGAAGGTCGCTGGTTCGATCACCACGGCCACCACCATTGTGTCCTTGAGTAAGGCACTTAACTCCAGGTTGCTTCGAGAGGACTGTTCCTGTATTTTATTAAAAAACATTTTTATTTCAAGGATAAATGTCTGCATGACAGACAAAAAAATACAATAAAATAGTGAAAAATCTCCTAGATTTCACAAAACACCACACAACATTTCATAAACATAATCATACAAATGTTTATATTCACTTATTCATTTCTGTAAATAAATCCAAGGAATTTTGACCAAATATGATAAGTTAGTTTAGCAGATTAATTTTTTACTGTTTTGGTTACACTTAATTTTACAGTGTCCTTGTTAAAGTGTAAATACACAAGTAATTACTGATCATTGCTATTTAACAACATGTACTTACTATAGGTTTAGTTGCTTGTAATTATGCATAATTGACTGTTATTACTACAGTCGTTACATGTATTACAGTCGTTACATGTATTACATGTACACATACATGTACAAGGACACTGTAAAATAAAGTGTTACCTCTGTTTTTAACTCCTAATTGAACATAACAGGAGGGTTAATACAACATTTTTCATTAAAATTATTAGAGCTCTCAGTTCACAGATTTTGAAAATACTGAAATTTGGCACCATATATATTTATTTTCCTGTCAAAATGCATTTATTTCCATTTTAGGACACATCCCATTAAACATTCACAGTGCTGTGTAAAGTGTGAGTGAAAAGTTTACACCTCCTGGCTCTTGAGCATCAGCAAATGTTTTCACCCTTTGTAATAGTTGTGTTTGTAATGTTTGTGTAGAGTCCATCAATTGTCCCAACTGTGAAAAGATGGCTCTCAAAATCATACAGTCACTGTTGGAAAGTGGTCAAATATGCACAAGATGCTGGATAACCAAAGAATCTGCAGGACCTGGAGGATTTTTCTGAAGAACAGTGGGCAGTACTCAGGACAAACAAGGACTCATGAACAACTATCAACTAAAACAGTTCATCCAGTTCAACAAGGTAGTCACTTACAAAGTTCACTTACTTTTTCCACAGCACTGTGAATGTTTAATGGGATGTGTTAAATAAAGACATGAAATATTATAATTATTTGTGTGGTGTTAGCTTAATGTTATTGTCTATACTAGTGACTTTGATAAAGATGAGACCACATATGACCAATTAATGCAGAAAACCAGCTAATTCCAAAGGGTTCACATACTTTTTCTTGCCATTGTATAGTTTGTACATTACAGAATATATATTGTGTTTATAGAGTCCTCATAAACCACAAATACCAACATGTGTGTGTGAGTGAGTGCATGAGAGAGAGAGAGAGAGAAAGAGAATTGTCATTTTAACAAACTTTTATTACAAATACAGTTCCCAGTACATTTAAATTACAATATACAAATATATTAAGCACAACCCAACTCACAAGAAGCATGTGAAAACCTTCAAATACAGAACACAAAGCCTCATTGTAACACCAAATACCTTCAAAAGTGACAAGATCATCCTTATGTTTGTAGTAACTAAAATCAATCAATTTTCTTGCTTGCAACATGTTTGAAAACAGAGCAACTACATTCTCCTCCAGATTCTGTTCAACTTTCTTTTTCCTACTTGTATAAATAGCCAATTTTGCTTGGCCTAAAACAAGATTCAGCAACTGCCATACAAATCTTCTTTTCAACACATATTTAAAACCCAAAATTAATAAAGCCATAGACAAAATTTCATTACAACTCTGAAAAATATTTCCTAAAGACAATAATAAAGGCACATCTGGCACAATTCACAAATGCATGAAAGATGGTTTCTCTCTGTGCAAAAAGGACATTCAGCGCTAACCTCGGGATTTAAAACTGAGATAAAAGCATTGATGGCGACAGTGCCATGAAGGATTCTCCACTGTAGATCACCTGTTTTTTTAGTCAACGGTGGTTTATAAAGTGCTCTCTTTGATTGCCTGCTAATCATGACTATAACATAATCTGCATAAACAAACAATATAAGATTATTTTTACAATTTGCCAAGTGTATACCTTGAAGTTTGACACTTATTTGTTGTAAAAGTGGTTCAATTGCTAAAGAGTAGTGCATACCAGACAAAGAGCACCCCTGCCTAACACCTCTATGAGAGTACATAAACCCCCGTTCACCTTTAAAATACTCACAACGCCACTATAAAGAACTTTAATATGATTTATACAATTCTTACAAAAACCAAGGGCCTCTAAAACTCTCCACAAATAACAATGCTCAACATGGTCAAATCTTTCTCCTGATCTAATGAGATTAAACCACAAACTAAATTTAGTATCTTGGAGACTTCTAAAACATCACAAACCAATGAAATATTGTCAAATATTGACCTACCAGGAACACGGTTGGTCTGGTTAAAATGGATGACTGAAACAATCCATCACTCCTGCTAGCCTATTAGCTGGGTTTTTAGACAGCAGTTTATAGTCACTACAAAGTGACTTATAAAAGTCAACTGGCAGACCATCAATGCCTAGGACCTTTCCAGACTCCATTCCTTGGAGGGCCTTATACAGTTCCCCTATTCTCAAAGCACCAGAGATCTTAGCATTGGCTTACCTGGGGTAAGTCATTGCAAAATTCACTATCACCCCTGTATCCTGCCCCATGTTCATTTTTATACAAGCTCTCGTAGAAAACCACTGCTCTCTTACGAATGTCCGCAGGGTCTGTTAATAATCCTCCAGATTCAGAACGCAGAGAATGGTCAGAGCAGAGCCATCCATTCTTTTTCTCCAAGTTGAAAAAGAAGCTGGATGAAGCATCCATCTGATCCACACTTTGAAACCTTGACCTGACCAGAGCCCCCTGTGCTTTAATACCACTAAGTCAGCCAACTGTGTCTTTCTGTTTAACAGAGAATCTAAATAACCTTGGGCGCCAGTTGACCAGTTGATGTTTTAAAATGTCAGTCCCCAATGTGTTCATACTCAGAGTTGTCTCTATAGTGATGTTTTGAGTATACTGCAAACAGAATTGCTTTATTTGGGCTTTCCCAAAATCCCACCACTGTTGTAATGATTTAAAAGATCCCTTTCTGGTTCTGAATTCACCCCAGAACAATTTAGAAGTGCTTTTAAAATACCGGTCACTTAAAAAAAAAGAAATATTTAACTGCCAGTTATGCACTCCTTGGTTTATCAGAGTTTAAAAACACAGAACACTGCACCATACTGTGATCAGAAAAGACATACACACTAATAAAAACACTAATAAAATGTCCAAAAGTAGCTCTTACTTTTAAAAGTCTACCTTTAACCCCTTCTTCCACCTGATAGGAGTGTAAAACTGAAACTCTTATCAAAAAGAATGGCAACCCCTCCACTAAGTGAGGTGTTGTGTCTCAAAACAGAGACCCCATCCCATTCCACTGCCCAATCAGCAGCATTCCTCAAGTCACTATGTGTTTCTTGCAACATAACAATCAAACATTTCTGTTATTTTTCTCATTACTCTTCAAAGTCTCAATATTCACCCATATTTGGAGAAGAGAAAGAGACTAAGAAACATAGAAGCACTCCACACACACACATCACATCAACAACCAAGCTGTCAGGGTTTCTAACTACCTTCATTGGTATTGTCAGAAAAGGTTTTAATCGGTATACCTCCTTATTTGTAAACAAACCCTCTGACATAAAAAGCCTAGTTTTATCAACAAACTGTTCTGTGTCAGGAAAATAGCCATTTACACGCACACCATTGTAGTTTAATGTCGTCCACTTCATAAGCACAATTAGAGAAGTCTCTCTGAGAGAAACTGACATTAGAATCAGAAGACTCACTGCCACTCTCCATTCCGTCTTCATTAGAGAACTCCTCGTCTGCCTTCTTAGGTCTAACAGCTGAAAAAACACCAGATATTTCCTTTTTGATGGAACTTTAAAGTTACTCTGCTCCGTCTCCATTTCAATGCCATCACAAAACAAATTGGGCTGTAAGACATAAACTGTGCTATCACTCTTTTACATTTCCGTCTTAGAAACGGGTTTGCGAGAAAGAATATTCGAAACCTCAGCATCACCCGTTCAATTTTCCTCAACCACGTTTTTGGGGTCAGTAACCTGAATCGCAGCGCTCTAGCCCACGGGCGGAACCTCAACGGATCCGTCCTCTGCTGCACCTGTCTCTGCTGCAAGCGGAGCCTCGTTTGACAGTACAGCCTCAACCGGCTCACTAATATCATCAACAATGTCATCAGCCGCAGAGCTGTTTTCCTCATTTTTACCAGAACAAGCACGAATTAAATGACCCACCTCCCCACAATTGAAACATTTAATCGTGTCCATTGTAGCATAAATAACATAGTCAAAAGTATCAACTTTGAAATGCAGAGACAGATCTAGATCATCATCATCTTTTAAGATCATGTAGAGGAACCTCCTAAAAGAAACCACATGTTTTAACAGAGGAGATGTACAAGCAATTGGAATCATTTTGTTAGGTGACACCAATTTACCATATCGGGACAAAACTCTCACTAAAGTTTCATCACATATGAAAGGTGGAACGTTACACAGCAACACTTTTTTGGATGGCATTAAAAGTGTAAGGACAGGAGAAAAAAGATCATCAATGACTATTCCAGTCTCAACTAGATAATTTGCTTTTTCAACAGAGCTAAGAAAAATGACATTGGCACTGTTCATTCTGGAGGCCGACATTCATGCCCCACAACTTCTCCTACAGCTAGACAGCAATCCTCAATTCTCACTGTGGAGACCACTTTCACTCCATGGCACCATGTGAGATTACTCAAAACCTGCACACGAGGAACCATCATGCTGTCCGCAAAAGAAAAACGGTAGCACACGGCCCGACCAAACAAACCAAGACTTGATAACAATAACTCAAGCAAGAAAGAAAAGAAAAAATAGAAAAAGTATAGATTTACTCACAAGCTCCAAACACACTCGCACCACTCCTCACGCTTAACAGTCACTCCGAGAGAGAGAGAGAGAGAGAGAGAGAGAGAGAGAGAGAGAGAGAGACTTTTAGGGTCTCTTTTATTTTACAAAAATTCCTCCTTACAATCCAAGACTTTTGAAACAGGAAAAAACAATATACCATAGATTTAAATATAACAATGTACCATAGAAAATGAGAGAGAAAAAAAGGAATTATTATATATACACTTTACACATTAACTTGCAGATTACCATCAATACCAACTTCACACACGCATTGATTTACTTCCCATTTGCATTTAAAAGTCTCAAGATTATCAACTAGTTTATAATAAGCGTACTCTATTTTAACACGTGTTTTTATCAATCCTTTCAAAATTGCTGAAACATCAGTTGACCCCGTGTCATTCAATTTACCCTTACGTGACAACCATATTGCCATTTTTTGCCTGTCCAAATAAGAAGTTTAGTAAAACAAGAACTTCTTTTTCACTTCTAGTATATTTTGGCCCATAAATAAAAACCAATGGGGTAAAAACGTTTGGCACCACTTTTCTAATTCCGTAAATAGTATCTGCAGTCTCACACAGTTTAAAAACAAAAGGAAAACGGTTTCTTGAACGCCACAAAAAGGGCAACCCTCCCCTACTTCTGGATCAAGGTGTGCGTAGCTATTATACCATGCACAATCCTCCACTGAAGATCTCCAGTCCTTTTCTCAGTAGGAGGCTGTACAGAGACCTCCAGCTGCCTTTAGGGGAAGCGCCTGCTCCAAACACCTCCTGTCATTTAGACTCCTTTACACTGTCCAACGTTTGAAGGTTTAAAACTTTTACACACAGTACATAAAGAGCTTTTTTTCCAACATTACTGAAAACACCAAGTTGGGGTGTCTCATAAGACAACAGTCCACCCTCCGTTTCATTCCATAATCCAGTCTCTGCAGAAATAGACAACTCTGGGAAGGAAAAAAAAGTCGTCTTCTTCATCATCATGTGTTTCTAGAGACAGTCTGTAATCCAAAGGCAGGGCTTTATTTAACTGAGTCAGTATATTCTGGGCGAGCCGAATTGATATTATACCCAGTTTTTTGGCCAAAACGTCAGCAGATATCCATCCTTCCTCAGATAAAAACTGTCCAACTTTTAATAACTTTGCAATCTTTAGAGTATTTCTTAGAGATATTGACTTTAAAATATTCAAGTCCAATGCAGGATTGAAAAGAAGCGGTTCTTCATTCAGCCACACTCTCTGCACACCATTTTGTTCTCGAGATACTCTGCAAACTGTCCAAGATGTTAAAATTGACCTGTAGAAAACTGTTAATCCAGAGAGGTCTATTTTGTTAATTTCCATGAGGAATAAATGGCGGTCTAGTCCCATATTTCCTGCTCTCCTCAGTAGGGGACAGGCGAGAGAGAGAGAGAGAGAGAGAGAGAGAGAGAGAGAGACTACTGTCAGAACTGGCCCCTGACTGTCATGTTTATTCAGTTGGTTCCTGTTTTTCAAGTCTCTTATTTTGAAAAGTTCATGTCATGTTTTGTTCCTGTTTCCTTGTCATGTGATCTTCCTGTTTCCCTCCATCCACATGTGTCTTGTTTTCATTGGTTCATTGTTTCATTACTTTGTTATAAGTTCTAGTTTGTCATTGGTTTTAGTTTATTGTCTTGTTATCTTGTTTAGAGTTCTGTTTGTTCATTGGCTTATGTTTCCCCATGTCCATGAAGTTTGTTTGTGTAGCCCAGTTCAAGTTCATGTCAAGTTTAAGCCATGTTATGTCTAGTTTATGTCAAGCAATGTTTATGTTCAGCCATGTTTTAGTCATGTCAACGTTTATGTCTAGTTTAGTTAGGGTTTATGATTTCATGTTTATTTAATAAATTGCACTTGGGTTCTACACGTCATCATTGCCATTGCCAGCTACATACGTTACACTGACAGTCAATTTTAAAAAAAATAAAAGATGCACATTCACTCTGGGAATCGCTGCAATAGAACACACCCTACACTACAACTACCTCAATTTAAAGATCAGTGCTTCAGGCGGTTTTTGGTCTGGCAGTGATTGCACTAAAAGAGAAAGCTAGAAGAGCATTTCATGCTATTAAGGGCAAATTTACCCAAATAGACTTTCCTGTAACAATTTGGTGTAAAATCTTGATAGTATTATTATGCCTATTGCTCTGTACAGATGTGAGGTTTGGGGTCCACTCTGTATGGCAGATTACACTAGATTGGACAAACACCCCATAGAATCCCTGCATGCAGAATTCTGTAGAAACATTCTAAGAGTTCACAGAAGAACACCTACTAATGCATGCCAGGCTGAACTAGGCAGATACCCCCTTATTATACGGATTGAAAACCGATTCCTCAATTTCTTGACACTAACACACTGCAACGTGAAGCCCTTAAAAGCCAAGAGTTGAAGCCTAAAACCAGTACCCTTTGTCAGCTGGCTCTGAAACTCACAAACCAACTAACAAACGCCAGTTTCAGATCAGCACTGCTGAACAAAACCAAATCACAATAAACCAAATCATAAAAGAAAGCAAAAATTCATATTTAGACCTTTGGGAAAATTTAAGTAAAACCCAAAGCAAATTGTAATGTTATCGGGCCCTAAACAGAACATATAATCTGGCAGAATATCTGCACACTGTAAGAGATCCAAAACAGAGACGGATCCTCACCAAATACAGACTCAGTGATCACAGTCTGGCCATAGAAGAAGGCAGACACAGACAAACATGAACGAGTCTGTGTTCACTGTGACACTGGTGAGGTGAGAGAGAAATACTTTGACAAACTCTCAAACCTCATGCCACAGTTTCCCAGTTCAGCAGAAACAGATCAGATGCTGGTGTAACTGGGGGAGGACCATCATGCATCAGTTGCAGCAAAATACATTTTTGAGATGCACACACTCAGAAACCAATCGCTGCCTTAATGTACTTCAGTCACAGTATTGTTTATGTTCATAATTATACAATAATTTTTTAATGTATAGTGTATATTGTTAATAGTTTTTATTTTATTTTATTCATTACCTGGCACCTTATTTTACTTCTATTTGTATTGTTAATTGTTACTGTTTTATTATAAGTATTTGTCTTGTCATTATCTTTTTTTGCATTAATGCTTGTAGAGCGGAGGAGGGTGGGGCTGGGCTGGAACAACGCACACCCGGTCCCCAATCAGCCTGATGGGGCGCACGAGGGATAAAGGTGGCCGGTGACAACGGTTCGAGAGAGAATTACAGGCAGCTGCTCTGTGTGATTATGTTTGTGTGTTTTTGGTTTGGTTAATTATTGTCAAACTGGGTTCTCACCTCCTCCTTTCCCTTAACCCGCTTTACATTGGTGCCGAAACCCGGGAAGGAGGAGGGATGCCCGTCGCGGAGTCCTCGACACTGCCATCCACCCTGGGGAGCACCACTGCCATCTGCCGAAGTAGCTGACCGCCCGGACGTGATGAACAGCTCCCTGATAACAATCAGCCCAAGGTGATTATTATACTGCATTGTGTGCTCTAGGACAGTGCTGCCTAGAGAGAACTGGTATCTGTGTTCCTGACATCTGGGCTTTTTATGAAAGACCATAATATTTGTCTTCTTCAGGTTGACTGCCAGTAGTTCTCCAGTAGGTCCAGATGTTGCTGTAGTCCCTGTGGGGTGGGTGACAACAGCACCAGGTCATCTGCATAGAGCAAAAACTTGACGTCTTTGTCTTGCAGAGTGAGTCCAGGCGCTGTAGACTGTTCCAACTGCACCGCTAGTTCATTAATGTAAATGTTGAAGAGTGTTGGACTCAGACTACAGCCCTGTCTCACTCCTCTCTTCTGGGTGAAGAACTCTTTTGTTTGTTGCCAATTCTTATTGCACATTTGTTGTCCGAATACATCAATTTCATGATGTCATAAACTTTACCCGTACACCACTTTGTAACAATTTGTAATATAGTCCGTCATGCCAAATAGAATAAATGCATTTTTGAAATCAACAAAGTATGCACATATTTTCCCATGTTTGGTCTGGTGGTCCTTAGTTCTATAATTTGGAAGGAAGCCAATCTGACTCTTACTCAGGACATTGTGTTCATTAAGGAAGTTTACAATTCTATTATTTAAAATGCTACAATATAACCTCCCCAGGTTACTGCTCACACAAATGCCTCTGAAATGATTCGGGTCCAATTTGTCCCCCTATTAGGGTAATAAGTCCTTGGCTCCAGATGTCAGGGAAACAGCCTGAACTAAGTACAAGGTTGAATAATTTGAGCACAGCCGTCTGCAGGTCAGGTGTGCTGTGTTTCAGCATTTCACATAGGATTTTGTCAGCACCACAAGATTATTAAAATTTTGGCTTTTAAGTTTTTGAACCAATTCATCATGTGTAATTGGAAAGTCAAGTGGATTTTGATTCTTTTTTTTTTTATTGTGTTTTCATATATTTGTAGTTTTTGTTTGACCTGATTATAATTGTCATTTAGTTGTTTTGGTGGGATTTCTTTATTTAAGTTTTCAAAATGTTTTTACCAGATTCCTCTATTTTGGATCGGCAAATCTTGTTGTTATGTGGTGCTCAAATTATTCCACATATCCCAGAACTGATTTTGATTTATTAATTGTTCAGTTTCATGTACACTTTTGGTGAGATGGTGATGCTTTTTTACTCTGATTGTTTGTTTGTATTGTTGTAATTTGGAGCAGTAGTCAATTCTTATGTCTGTATTGTTTGGTTCATTGTGTTTCTGATTTGATAATTTCCTGAGTTGTTTTCTTAATGTTTTGCAGTCTGTGTCAAACCACTTTTCCGTTTTGGTTGTTTTTTAGGATGTTTTTTGCCTTTTCTTTTTCAACTCAGTTTTACAGGCTGCTTTTTTAAATATATTATTGATTTCATTTGTAGCCAAATTTACACCATCCTTATTCATTCCAAATAGTTTGTGAATAAATGTAGTGATTAGGTTTTTCAGTTCTGCAGAATTGAGGGCCTGGATATATTTGTCTGTGCTGTCTGGAGTCCATCTGTATCTCTGCTGGACTTGATACATGTGACAGTTCTCCATTCTTCTTTGTTATGCTGTGCGGTGTCTTTTAATATATATATTAGTTTGGTTATGATCTGAGAGTGGGGTTTGCTGTCTGACAGTGAATGCACTGAAGGAGGAGGGTTCCATGTCAGTGATGGCATAGTCAACTACTCTAGCTCCAAGACCTGAATAACATGTGAACCTCCCTAATTAGTCCCCTCTGATCCTGCCATGAAATACGTACAGGCCTGATGCTTGGCAGAGGTGAGCTAATTCTGTACCATTTTTATTTACAATATGGTTGAGATTTTTCTGTGCTGGGAGGATTTTGTGAGGCTCAGGGTGTTCTGGCCAAATACATGTTTATTGCCCTTTGGGTCAGTACTATCCGGTTCAGTTCCAGTTCTTGCATTAACATCTCCACACAGCAGCACCTTTCCCTGGGTCTGGAAACCACTAATCTCTGTTTGGATGTTGTTAAGATATTCCTCATCATGGTAAGGGGATTCAGCTGGAGGATTGTAGATGGCAAAGAGATACTGTGTGTGTCAGTGGTACAAATGCCAATTTCATTGTTTATTTTTAACCAAGAGTGGAATTTTCCTAGTGTAATAATAGAGATATGTTTGGCCAGATCCTCCCTGTACCACACTAAAATCCCTCCCGAGTCTCGACTGCGATGGACTGTACTTAATTTAACTGAGGGCAAAATTATTTCATAGCAGCCTGAGGGACAGTGGGTAAGCACATCCTGTCGACACCAGGTTTCAGTGAGAACAATAATGTCGACATCTTTGATATTTTTTAAATAACTCTGGGTCTGTGCTTTTAAAGCCAAATGTGAAAGAATGAAGACCCTGAAAGTTCCAACAACTTATAAGTTATGAATGCATTGATATTAAAACTAGAACTACCACAGCGGTCATTTTGACCGTTTTTAAATTTTGCAATGTAATAACTTTGTTGAAATAAAACCCATATAACCATAGGACCATGACTTTTCTTAAATGTGTGTATATTTTATTCTAACATTGTTATTTTATTAAAATTTCAAAACAAAAAAGAGTTCTGAGTATTTCTAACTTGAATGGCCATAACGGTCATTCTGACCACACGCATTTCAGCATTTGCTATGTAAAGGAACAAAGGGCGCTGTTCACTACGGAGGTGCTGAGAAGTGATAATGAAAGCTCACAGTCTATCAGTGCAAAAGAAGGAAAGGACAGTTCACACAGCTGTTGCCATCACAAGTGGCCAAAAGGCTAAACCAGAGACATATACTACAACAGAACCATGTTCGGAGTAGATGTGCTAGATCAAATGGCAAGGAAATACTCTGTGAAAGCAGTGGCTGTGTTTTATAATATCCTTGAACTGGCTGCGATAAATGCTTCCATCATGTTAAAGAAATGCACAAATGAGAGAATGTCACGGAGGAACTTTATAATGCGACTGGCAAATGAAACATATGAGAGTAAAAGTCACACAGCTGATGGTGCGAAGACCAGGGCAAGAGCAGCTGTAGATGGAGAGGGGAAGGCAGTGCCAAGTGTGGAGAAACTGCAAGAAAAACAAAACTAAGGACACTTGTGACGAATGTCAAAAGGTTGTGTGTGGGAACTGCACATGGAAGGTAGAGAGTAGGCCTACCTGTGTTGACTGTGAGTAATCGATCCACAATCGTCAGTGAATGATGTGCGGTGTTTGCCCCCAAAACAACCAAAAATTTGTTCATACTGATTTTACAGCATAATATTTTCATTATAGTTTTACAACATGATATTTTTGCTCACTGTAAAACAAATATTGCTTTCTTAATCAGTTTGTTTTCCCACAGTTTAGCGAATGTTCATATTCTTTATTAACAGTTTTGTCCATTTTGGGTTAGACCTATATGTGGTTTTTATGGTTTTTACTATGCCTTGAAATACACATTGGTGATGTTTTATAAGCTATTGGATTGATTTGTTTTTATTTTACAAAGAAAATAATAGAATATAAATAATCAAATTTGTATCTGTAATTAGCTACAATAGCAAGTTCTGTGGTTCTAGATGAACTAATACATTTTCACATTCATTAGAATTTAAATTTCGTGTCCTGGTGTTTATTATTAATATAACAGATTCAGTTATTCATGGATTTTGATTCTTTGTTGGCTGCATAGGATTGTTTCCGATTTGTGTTCAAACATTTCCAATAACTCCAGAGCGTTGTAAAGTCCAAAAGTCAACAAGTTTTGAAAAAGATAGATTGTAATAATTTCCAAAATTCACAACATGTTTTTATCTAACGAAATATTCTGCCTCAATCCATGTATGTTGGCGTTTAGACTTTCAAAAACCTTTTCACTGCGGTGAAAAAACTTGCTGGACACATAGCGAGGCACGCACCTTCCGGGGCAGTCTAGCAGCTAATATATATATATATATATATATATATATATATATATATATATACACTACCGTTCAAAAGTTTGGGGTCACCCAAACAATTTTGTGTTTTCCTGAAAAGTCACACTTATTCACCACCATACGTTGTGAAATGAATAGAAAATAGAGTCAAGACATTGACAAGGTTAGAAATAATGATTTGTATTTGAAATAAGATTTTTTTTACATCAAACTTTGCTTTCGTCAAAGAATCCTCCATTTGCAGCAATTACAGCATTGCAGACCTTTGGCATTCTAGCTGTTAATTTGTTGAGGTAATCTGGAGAAATTGCACCCCACGCTTCCAGAAGCAGCTCCCACAAGTTGGATTGGTTGGATGGGCACTTCTTGCGTACCATACGGTCAAGCTGCTCCCACAACAGCTCAATGGGGTTCAGATCTGGTGACTGCGCTGG
The DNA here is from genome assembly GCA_032164185.1 of Moxostoma hubbsi. NCBI lineage: Eukaryota > Metazoa > Chordata > Actinopteri > Cypriniformes > Catostomidae > Moxostoma > Moxostoma hubbsi. The sequence continues at coordinate 37,470,770 of JAVLUX010000025.1, read as the reverse complement.
CCACTCCATTACCGATAGAATACCAGCTGCCTGCTTCTGCTCTAAATAGTTCTTGCACAATTTGGAGGTGTGTTTAGGGTCATTGTCCTGTTGTAGGATGAAATTGGCTCCAATCAAGCGCTGTCCACTGGGTATGGCATGGCGTTGCAAAATGGAGTGATAGCCTTCCTTATTCAGAATCCCTTTTACCCTGTACAAATCTCCCACCTTACCAGCACCAAAGCAACCCCAGACCATTATATTACCTCCACCATGCTTAACAGATGGCGTCAGGCATTCTTCCAGCATCTTTTCATTTGTTCTGCGTCTCACAATCGTTCTTCTTTGTGATCCAAACACCTCAAACTTGGATTCATCTGTCCACAACACTTTTTTTCCAGTCTTCCTCTGTCCAATGTCTGTGTTCTTTTGCCCATCTTAATCTTTTTCTTTTATTGGCCAGTCTCAGATATGGCTTTTTCTTTGCCACTCTGCCCTGAAGCCCAGAATCCCGCAGCCGCCTCTTCACTGTACATGTTGACACTGGTGTTTTGCGGGTACTATTTAATGAAGATGCCAGTTGGGGACCTGTGAGGCGTCTGTTTCTCAAACTAGAGACTCTAATGTACTTATCTTCTTGCTCAGTTGTGCAACGCGGCCTCCCACTTCTTTTTCTACTCTGGTTAGAGCCTGTTTGTGCTGTCCTCTGAAGGGAGTAGTACACACCGTTGTAGGAAATCTTCAATTTCTTAGCAATGTCTCGCATGGAATAGCCTTCATTTCTAAGGACAAGAATAGACTGTCGAGTTTCAGATGAAAGTTCTCTTTTTCTGGCCATTTTGAGCGTTTAATTGACCCCACAAATGTGATGCTCCAGAAACTCAATCTGCTCAAAGGAAGGTCAGTTTTGTAGCTTCTGTAACGACCTAAACTGTTTTCAGATGTGTGAACATGATTGCACAAGGGTTTTCTAATCATCAATTAGCCTTCTGAGCCAATGAGCAAACACATTGTACCATTAGAACACTGGAGTGATAGTTGCTGGAATTGGGCCTCTATACACCTATGTACATATTGCACCAAAAACCAGACATTTGCAGCTAGAATAGTCATTTACCACATTAGCAATGTATAGAGTGTATTTCTTCAAAGTTAAGACTAGTTTAAAGTTGTCTTCATTGAAAAGTACAGTGCTTTTCCTTCAAAAATAAGGACATTTCAATGTGACCCCAAACTTTTGAACGGTAGTGTATATATATATATATATATATATATATATATATATATATATATATATATATATAGTGTATAGTCTAGCACTATTATATATTACAAATATATGTATTATGTAGGTCTATCTGCATTTGCTTGGCGCTCCGTTCTCCATTTAATCCATATTATTCTATTTTATTCAAATTGAGGATTTTGTTTGAGGATTTTAAATTTTTTAGGGTGATGACGACAGACATTAGAAGCTTCATTTTAAAATCTCAATAGAAGTTTCGAATGTAAATATGATATGAAAAAAAATGACATTTGGTACAGTCTAGTATGAATGGTCAGAATGACCGCTATGGCCATTCTAGTATTATAGAATTCCGGTAGTTCTAGTGTTAATAAAGACAGAGAGAAAACATGTACAATATATTGCATATGTAAACACATGCATGGCAAACAATTTACATTAGAGAATTATTATTATTATTATTATTATTATTATTATTATTATTATTTATTCCTTTTTTCCCTTTCAATTTGCTGTGTGTGAGAGAAAGTGTGAGTTTGTTTGTGAGAGTTTGTGTGTGTTTGTGGGTGTGAGTGTGTGTGGGGCTGTGTGTTTGAGAGTGAGTGAGTGAGTGAGTGAGTGAGTGTGTGTGTGTGTGTGTGTGTGTGTGTGTGTGTGTGTGTGTGTTTGAATAGTGTTCTTATCTCTGTAATAGCTGGTTGCACAGTGTTTGTAACATCTCTTTAATGTGCCCAAGCTCGCTGGATGTTGTTAGTGTGGGTGTGTCAGGGGTCCGGGCCACAGCTTCAGAGTGAGGAGTACCGCCACCACACCCAGTTCCCCATGTGAGGTGGTGTGACCCCCCTCCGCCCCCACAATGCCCCGCAGCTCTCCCCCTCAGATGGACGTGTCTGCCGACGCAGGTGCAGGCGTGGCACCTGGGCCGGCCTGCTGGAGTTGCAGGGATCTGGGGCACTTCCGGGATCAGTGGCCGGTGATGAAGCTGGGGATGGTGGTCTGGATCCCCGATGCCCCACAGGCTGCCCCCCACCGAGCCAGAACGTACCGCATACCGGAAAGAATCAAGGGGGGTTCTCACCAAGCATTGGTGGACACAGGTTGTAATCAAACCACTATCCACCAACGCTTGGTTCAACATGGGGCATTGGGTACAGCGAAAATTGTGAAGGTGAAGTGTGTGAATGGGTATATTCATAAATACCCTATTGTGACCCTGGTAATTAAATTTCAGGGAACAAAGCATAGAGTGGAGGCCATGGTTAGTTCCCGCCTCACCCATCTGCTGATCTTGGGGACTAATTGTTCTGACTTGGTCTGAAGTTTATTAAAGGGAATATTTGCAGATGGTTCCTGTGACGAGATGTGAAGTGTGTGAGGCTTTAGCGGGTGAGGCGGGGCCGGGGCCATCTTCGTCAGCTCCCATACACAGGGGATTTCCCGAAAGGGATTTCCCTCTGGAGCAGTCGCGAGACGCAACCCTGAAGCACGCCTTTGACCAAGTGAGAGTAATTGATGGTCAACAACTCCGCCCGAACGTCCCACTTTCATACCCCTATTTCACAATTATCAATGAGCGGTTGTATAGAGTGACGCATGACACTCAAACAAAAGAAGACACAACCCAGCTCTTAATACCGCGGAGCTGCCGGGAAATGGTTTTCCAGGTGGCTCACTGTAATCCGATGGCTGGTCACCTAAGGGAAAGAAAAACACTGAACTGCTTAATAGCCTGTTTTTATTGGCCGGGCTTTGGTGACGATGTCTGCAGGTGGTGTGCGGCATGCCTTGAATGTCAGCTAGTGAACCCACCGGCCACCCCAAAAGCGCCATTGCGCTCTCTTCCACTAATCGAGGTCCCCTTGAGAATTGGCATGGACCCCGTCGGACCATTAGAGCAGACACCACGTGGACATTGCTTTATATTAGTCCTAGTGGATTATTTCTTCAAAATAATCTCCCGGGTGGGGATTCTGAAAGAAATCCTCACCGACCAGGGCACAACCTTTATGTCATGTACACTATGCAAACTTTATGAACTATTGGGTATTAAATTGATTCGCACCATTGTTTACCATCCACAGACCGATGGCCTAGTGGAGCAATTTAATAAAACCCTTAAGAACATGATTCATAAATTTGTGCACGAGGATGCTAGAAATTGGTATAAATGGCTCAACCCACTGTTATTCGCAGTATGAGAGGTCTCTCAAGCCTCCATGGGGTTCTCCCCATTCAAGCTGATGTATTGGCAGCGCCCACATGGGGTGCTTGTCATCATTCGCGATTCTTGGGAGGAGGGACCTTCAAATAGCAAAAATGAAATTCAGTACATCCTTGCTCTTAGGGCAAAACTCCATACACTGTGGCAACTAACACAGGAGAATTTGCTCCAAGCTCAAGAACGACAGCGCCGACTGTATGACAGGGGAACGCAGCTAAGGGAATTTGCATGGGAGATAAAGTTCTCTTATTACTCCCTACATCGAACTCCAAATTACTCGCCAAGTGGCAAGGAGCCTTTGAGGTCACACAACGAGTGGGGGATCTCGATTATGAGGTTAAATGAACCTATAGAGGGGGCGAATGTCAAATATCATCTCAACCTCCTGAAATTGTGGAGGGAGGCGGTCCCTGTGACGTTGGCTACGGTAGTACCGGCGAAGCTCGGATCAAAAAAACAAAAATATCTCTCACTTGTGGAGACCTCCACTCAACATATCAATGCACAGAAGTTGCTAAATTACAACAAGAGTTTGCAGATGTGTTTTCCCATCTACCGGGTCGTACGAACCTCATCCAGCACCACATCAAGACCGAACCGGGAGTGGTGGTACGTAGCCATCCCTATCCGTTGCCCAAACACAAAAAGAAAATAGTTTGGGAAGAAGAGATCGCTGCGGCAGGCCGGATGGCTACCTGACCTGTGTCAGGCGGTGGGGTATGTGGTAGCTGGGGCGTGGTCAGGCGGCCATCCGGAGTGGGAAGGTGGTTAGGACGCCTGCACCTGAGCTAAATTATGAGTAACACCTGTCTCTAATTCCAGTGAGCTTGGGGAGAGCAACATATAAATGGCCACTCCCAAAGTGAGAGAGAGCCAGGCTAGAGTGCAGAGTCTGTGAAGCTGAAGTGTTTGTGAAGCTAAGCTTTTTAACTAAAGGCAGAAAATAGAGCCTTACCCATCTCACTGTGCCCGTCTCCTGATTAACTTTACAAGTGGCTTCCCAAAAAGTCTCTAAGGAGCTAGTGGGCATGGCATGTTGTGCTGCATCATTTCACTGAAACTTTGGCTGGGGTGATGAGGCCTGTGTTTTCATAGGTGTCTGTGTGTTAGATACAGGTTAAAGGCATTGTAGTGCTGCAGTGAGGAGTACTATCTCTGCTATTCTCCTGTTGATCTCTTAGCTAATTAAACAATCTGGAGAGGTTTTTTTCTTTACTCTCTGTGTCTTCTGTTAATTTGTCAATCTGTGCACGGAGAGTGTGATTTTCTTCTTTAAGTTCTTTGAGAGATGCTGTGAGTTTAGTGATGGAGGTGTTGCTCTCTTTCTTCAGCTGCTGGAGATCATCTTTTAGCTGTTGGATGCAGATGTTTGTGTTGTGTGTGTCTGACTGTGTTTTGAATGTGTTGTCTGAACTCAATAAAGACCAGTTCCAGCAAGGCAAGACTGTCTCTCAGCTGACGCTCGACGGTGAGGGTGGGAGTTTTTCTACACTCTCCTTAGTATCAGATCAGTTTGCAGGGGTCTTGCCTCTCTCCTTATCTACTCAAATGAGTTCAAGCTTGCCTCATTGCCTTGCAGAAGGATGCCTTTAGTGTGTGTGGTGAGGATGGGGTTGTCTGTGTCCAGTATTTCATCTTCATATACAGTTAATCTTCCACCTCTGCCAATTCCTTCTTTAAAAACATGCTTAAATTTATCACAGATGGCTGATTTCCATCCAATAATCAGTGCAGTTTAAAAAAAAAATTTCCCTTCCATTGAATGTTGTCCACATAAAGAATATCAGGATTTTCTTTCAGTGTTTTGTCTTTGTGTTTTCTCCTTGCCTGAACACTTTTACACTTCCCTGCACTCTGACTGGCCTTTAGTTGTCATGGTGATCACTCTGGGAAAGTGCCAGAACCGCCAAACTGCCGTTTTACTTTAGCTTTAGCCATAGCTTGCAATGATGATATATTTTGATGGATATAGACCCAATTTACAGTTTTGTTGATGTTGTATGCCAGTTAAAGTTCACTGTTTAGAGATCTGTTTAGCATTTGGAGATCACTGTTGTAGGATGCTTTTTCTTTTAACTGTAGTCATTTTAATTAGTTCTTTAGTGTTTTTGGAGGGAAAATGCAGTTGACCTTCTGTCACTCACTCGACGTTGTGTCAAATGAAGTGACACAAGGGGTGTTCCTGGGACCCCAAACGCACCTCTGAACCTGAGAAAAGGCCAATGTCAAGTTGGGAGACAGAATTTGCATGCCCCGCCCCGGACATACGGGTATAAAGGGAAGCGGGGCAGCGAGTGCCAGTCAGAATTTTTTCTTCTGAGCCAAACGGTTGAACAACAGCAAGCTTAGTTCACCACTGTTCACTGTACCACTCACCTCTACTGGCGATAAGCACTGCTGTTGGATCTGCGGCGCATCTTTCTCCCTTGAGCCCCCGCAATTGGATGACGACATCATTGCTGCATCAGAGAGCATCACAGCGGCGTCTGATGCTGATGACTCGACTGGGATGCCACCTTCTGGTCTGCTCACCCAGTCTGAGGCTGACGCGCCGATGTCCGCCATGCTTTCCCGGGACTGGAAGCCTCCGTCCCCCCCCCCCACGGCTACTCGATTGGTTCCTCAGGTCAGGGTGCCACTCATAGCCACGCCCCCCCGGTTCCATTCTTCCCGGGAAGTGCATTACAAGCTGACGTGGTCGTGGAGGGCACCTTTTACTGCCTGGAACCGACCCCTCCGCATGTCCACTCTCATTACCCTGGATGGCGTGGCTGCCCACGGGTATACGGAGGTCCCCCAGGTGGACAGAGAGGTTGCGATACACTTGTGTCCACTCCAGAGCCTGTAGAATGACATCATCACTGACCTCGAAAGTCTACAGTGCCCCCGGACAGGCCGCCTCTGCCCTGCATGCCATGGTTCTCCTGCAAGTTCACCAAGCCAAGGCACTCAAAGATCTGCACCTGGGTAGTTCCGATTCCGACCCAGCGTTGAGCGCATAAGTTCCTTGAGGTTACAACAGTAACCACGACGGTATCTCATGTAGTGATGTTCCAGTAACCAGATGCTAATCCAGAGGTTTTTATCTTCTTTGTAGTCAAAATATATATTTTCTCAGTAAAAATAGATATTCAAATGTTGTTTTTTATTCGTTGCATTTATAATTTTACTCTCTGTCTCAGTTTTTTGTTTTAATCTTTCTTAATTGTTCAGGAGCTCATTTTTAGAGTGGCTGCTGTCCACTGTCTCTCTCTCTCTCTCTCTCTCTCTCTCTCACACACACACACACACACACTCTCTCTCTCACTCACATACTCACTCGCTCTCTCTCTCTCACATACACACTTATTCTCTCTCACTCACTCACATGGGATGGCGTTTCACGAGTGTGGTGGTGTCTTCCCTGTCACTCACATGTGTAAGTAATGCGGCATTTTCGGTTGAAGATGTACTGCTGGATGTAGGAGAAAGAGTGCGACATGGAAATATTATATAGATGAATAAGGCCATGGTGGTATTCCTAAAAGACGAGCAACTCATTAATCGATTGGTTGAAATCGGAATCACGGTAAATGAAAATTTTGTTCCAGTTCAACCCTTTGTTTCTCCAACAACAATGGTAACGATTTCTAACTTTCCGCCATTTATTCCTGATGCGGATATAGAAAGAGAACTTTCTCACTTTGGGAAGTTTGCAAGTGGCATTAAAATGGTCCTACTTGGATGTAAGAATGCAGCTTTGAAGAATGTGTTGACGTTTAGATGACAGGTGTATATGTTTCTGAATTAACCAAATCTAAATGTTTCATTTAGATGCGTTTTTAATGGGAAGTTGTATATGATGTATGATAGTGCTAGAGAAATGCATTTGTTTGAAGGTGGCTCAATGAACGTTTTACATGTCCTTTTAGAAGTGAAGAGGTTGAGGCTGGCCCAAGTAATATTTTGGATGAGAGAACAGAGAATTCAGCGACAAAATGAACTATTAGTGGTGAGGCTAAATCGCTAAATAATAAGAATTGCATTGAGAATAGATTGAATCCCTGACAATCACTGATGCTCAATTGTCTAGTAGTGAGAATCAGAATGGAAACAGTTCTGGCAATGTTCAAATTCAGAAAAGTGTTGAGAATGTAAATGGTAAGCCTGTTGTAATTGATGAAAGAGTTCTAAGTAAACAGGTTCTGGAGCAAATTGAGGCTGTGGATGAGATAAGGGTAGTAGGCCAGATGAACATTGAAAGTAGCGAAGCAGTAGAATCTACATTTTTCCTTCTCCAAAGAAAGAGTTGGAAACTGATAAGAAAATGGGTAATGAGGATGGTGATGGTAATGATGAGTGTGTTCAATCTGGTTATTCAGACATATCTGATTTCTCGCAAATTACCTGTGAGCAAGTATATTCGTTGCAAGAAATTAATTTCATGGACGAGACTTTTGGAAAACCTGTTGATGTAAGGATTTTTTTTTTTTTATTTGAAAAAGTTTTAAACTTCAGTTATTTACTGGCAGAAGAGTGTTGGAGAAGATGGCTTGAGTCAGAGAAAAATATTCCAGTTAAAAAAAAGATACTTTCTAAACTGAGAAAAGTAAAAAAAAATCATGCAAAACGTAAATTCAATAATTGGGCCAAATGAGATGCACTTGGACATAGACCAAGATGGCGCCGAGTATGGCTGCTGCATCGCGAGCTCCGTCAAAACACTGCAGTTTATTGTTTGTTTTGTTTACAGTTCTGTGTTTTTTTGTCTTGGATGTTGTCTGCCTTATTGTGTACGACAGACAAACGCTTTTGGACATTGGTTCGGCAATCACACACCGAAAACCGGACTTCACATTCCTCAATGCCGACCCGCGGTTTACAAACATGCCAGCGGATCCCTTTGTTTGGGCTGCCCGGCCGCGGAAACGCAGATGGAAAAGGGGAAAAAGAGCCGGCGTTCTCATCAGATTAAGACGTCGCGCAAATCGCCCCCCGCTACCCAGTATACTACTGGCAAATGTTCAGTCTCTGGACAACAAGCTCTGCGAGCTGAGAGCGCGGATCTCTTTCCAACGAGAGACGAGAGAATGCTGTGTTATCTGTCTTACGGAAACCTGGATGTCCGCGGAGATTCCAGACTCGGCCATCAAACCCACGGGTTTCTCCGTGCACTGAGCGGACAGAGCGAAAGACCTCTCAGGTAAAAGCAGAGGTGGAGGTGTATGTTTTATGATCAACAAATCATGGTGTGATCAGAGGAATGTACATTTTATCAGGTCTTTCTGCTCTCCTGATCTGGAATTTCTCATGCTTCTGTGTCGACCATTCTGGCTACCGAGGGAATTCACAGCGGTCATTATCACTGCTGTGTACATCCCCCCACAAGCCGACACAGACCGGGCACTTAGGGAACTGTATGGCAGTATAAGTGAGCAGGAAACCGCGCACCCTGAGGCCGCGTTCATTGTTGCCGGGGACTTCAACAAAGCCAACTTCAAAACAATAGCACCAAAATACCACCAACACATCAGCTTTAACACACGAGGGGACCGGGTTTTGGATCATTGCTATTCTCCTTTCCGGGATGGCTACAAATCCCTCCCCCGCCCACCATTTGGCAAATCTGACCACTCTTCTGTTCTGCTTCTGCCCGCTTACAGGCAGAAACTGAAACGGGAATCACCCACCATTAGAATGATCCAGTGCTGGTCGGACCAGTCAGACTCTGCGCTACAGGACTGTTTTGATCACGCGGACTGGGAGATGTTCCGGTCTGCCTCCGATGACGACATCGAGGTTTACGCTGATAGCGTAACGTGTTTCATCAGAAAGTGCGTAGAGGATGTTGTTCCGACAAAAAATATACGGATCTACCCCAACCAGAAACCCTGGGTTAACGGCGATGTTCGCGCGGCACTTACTGCGCGGACCACCGCTTTTAATTCCGGGAACGCAGAGGAGCGTAAACAAGCCAGTTATGCCCTCCGTAACTCCATCCGTGCAGCCAAACGCCAGTACAGGCACAAAATTGAAGAACAGTTTAACACCACTGACTCCAGAAGTATGTGGCAGGGAATTAACACCATCACGGACTATAAACGGAATAAAAACTCCGCCATGAACACCGCTGCCTCTCTCCCGGACGAACTTAATACATTTTATGCTCGTTTCGAGGACAACAACAACACCGCCCTCACGGAGAGAGCACTCGCGGCCGACACTACAGATGATGGTTCACTCTCCGTCTCTGTTGCGGATGTAACCCGATCCTTTCGACGGGTGAACATCCGTAAAGCCGCGGGTCCAGACGGCATTCCGGGCCGCGTCATCAGAGCATGCGCGAACCAACTGGCTGGTGTTTTTACGGACATTTTCAACTTGTCCCTATCCCTGTCTGTAGTCCCCACATGCTTCAAAACATCAACCATTGTGCCTGTACCGAAGCAATCAAAAATCACTTGCTTAAATGACTGGCGTCCTGTTGCCCTCACCCCATCATCAGCAAATGCTTTGAGAGGTTGATCAGAGATCACATCTGCTCTGTTCTGCCCACCTCTTTGGACCCATTGCAGTTTGCCTACCGTAACAACCGCTCCACTGATGACGCCATTGCATCTACAATACACACTGCTCTTTCCCACCTGGAAAAAAGGAACACATATGTGAGAATGCTGTTTGTAGACTACAGCTCAGCATTCAACACCAAAGTGCCCACCAAGCTTGATGTGAAACTCCGGGCTCTGGGCTTAAACAGCTCGCTGTGCAGCTGGATCCTGGATTTCCTGTCAGGCAGACGTCAGGTGGTTAGAATGGGCAGCAACATCTCCTCATCACTGACCCTCAACACTGGAGCCCCGCAGGGCTGTGTTCTCAGCCCACTCCTGTATTCCCTTTACACACATGACTGTGTGGCAACACATAGCTCCAATGCCATCATTAAGTTTGCTGACGATACGACGGTGGTAGGTCTGATCACTGACAATGATGAAACGGCCTACAGAGAGGAGGTGCACACTCTGACACGCTAGTGTCAGGAGCACAACCTCTTCCTCAACATCAGTAAAACCAAGGAGCTTGTGGTGGACTTCAGGAAGAAAGACAGAGAGCACAGCCCCATCACCATTAATGGAGCACCGGTGGAGAGAGTCAGCAGCTTCAAGTTCCTTGGTGTCCACATCACTGAGGAACTCACATGGTCCGTCCACACTGAGGCCGTTGTGAAGAAGGCTCACCAGCGCCTCTTCTTCCTGAGACGGCTGAGGAAGTTCGGAATGAACCACCACATCCTCACACGGTTCTACACTACTACTGTAGAGAGCATCCTGACTGGCTGCATCACCGCCTGGTACGGCAATAGCACCGCCCACAACCGCAAAGACCTGCAAAGGGTGGTGCGAACTGCCAGAAACATCATCGGAGGTGAGCTTCCCTCCCTCCAGGATATATATAACAGACGGTGTGTGAAAAAAGCTCGGAGGATTATCAGAGACTCCAGCCACCCGAGTCATGGTCTGCTCTCACTGCTTTCATCAGGCAGGCGGTATCGCAGCATCAAGACCCGCACCAGCCGACTACATGACAGCTTCTTCCCACAAGCAATAAGACTTTTGAACACATGATCTCTCACGATCAACAATCAGCACTGCACTTTATTAATCATCACTCTGTCAATATATTCTCCCAATTCAATTAGTGTTTATATATATTTATACCCTTATCTAGTGTATGTGTATTCTACATTGTGTGTATTGTGTACATTTGTTATGTAAATTGTTGTGTAAGTATGTGTACATTTGTTATGTAAATTGTTTTGTGTAAATATGTTGTTTATTGTAAAGTGGTTTATGTCTCGTCACTGTCATGACTGCAATGTTGCTCGGAACTGCACACAAGAATTTCACCTGCTGTTGCACTCGTGTACACAGTAGTGTGACAATAAAGTGATTTGATTTGATTTGATTTGATTTTGATTTGATTTTCACATAAGGTGACATTACTACTCATCCTTTTCTGTCTGTCTCTTCTATCTTTCTATGTTAGTCTTCTTATGGAGATTATAAGAGTGGGTTCTTTAAATTTCAATGGGGCAAGAGAGCAATGGTTGCTGAAATCATAAATTTAAAAAAAAATATAAACATTACATTTCTACAAGAAACACATACAGATTATAACAATGAGGTAGAATGGTATAGATGGTGGAAGGGGAAGTGCTTTATTAGTCATGGATCAAATACAACTGCAAGTGTGGCTATCCTTTTAAAAAAAAAAATGGATTTGAAAATATTGCTTACCATGGAATTAGAAAAAATTTGTTTTACCATGGAATTAATTTTAATAGTTAAAGCAGAAATTAAGGGGTTTGTATTCTTATAATTCCACGGTCTGTATAAAAAGGTAAATAAAACAGTTGGAGTAAGATCTTCATGATATGGAAAACTTGATTGATGGCAATGATGTAAGAGTAAAAAATTGTTTTTAAACTTTTTGTTAATATTAGCAAAGATAGCAACATGGAAAACCAGGAAGAATAAAATAATAGGTACTGGATCAGTTGATGTAGAAAAGGTTCTGAAAGAGTTGGTTACTGCTCTCTCGCTCAGTTACTCTCTCTCTCTCACACACACACACACACACACACACACACACACACACACACACACACACACACACACACACACACACACACACACACACACTGGTGGATTTTGCAACCCTAAATGCCCAGTATTGTAATTTTGAAATGTTTAAAATAAATACATTTAAATAAATGTAAAAAATATATATCAACAATATCAATGCTTAGGTCTACAATATTGGCTTAAAGCCATTGGTTGTTATATTCTTCGGCATGATTTGAGGGATAGTTTAGCTGTTACTTGACAGTAATGTGTTGGTCAGTCACAAGATTAGCATGTTTCTAAGCAGATTTATTATGCTTTTTCCTACAGGCACAGTTAAAGTCACACCTGTCAATGCACACTATTATTTTCCCACACTGTAATTTTACCAATGGTCTTGGATAATAGCTTGCGAGTGAGGCAGCGTTTTCAAATGGCTTTATTCGTGGAGCTAACCAATAGCATTAACTCGGGCAGGGAGGAAGGGCAGTCATTAGCATATGTTTCATTAGCTCATGAATAATTGAATGTCCGCGTGCAGAGAAAAGGACTTGTTGTTAGTGTAGCATCATTAGTTTAGTGAGAACGTTTGGAGCGATGGCCAGACAGCTGTTAGCGTAGCGCTACAGGGTCCCAGGAGTGTGTGAGAGTTGCTGTTTAGTGTGTGTATACCGGCTCAGAGAGCACGTTGAGGGAATCAAGTGGCCCGACATACTGAAAGGACTCTTTGATGTGAAACAGAGCTGATCGGCCACACATCCCTCATGGCAGAGAGATAGAGAGAGAGAGACTTGTCCCCGTGGCTTAGCATTAAAAGTAGTGATTTGCTTCAGTGAAGAGGAGAGTAATTTAACTTCACTCCCACACCCAATTTTCTGTTTTTCTCTTATGCACAAACAATCTCACACATAAACATAAATACATTCATCATATAGACACACATTTCTCACACAATTTTACTAACAATTGTGTCATTTAGATAAAGTTGATCAGCTGGCTCTCTGGTGCGGTCAGAACAACCTGGAGCTTAACATGCTCAAAACAGTGGAGATGACCGTGGACTTCATGAGTAGCCACCCCACTCTGCCCCCCATCACCATACTCAACAGCCCAGTGTCTGCTGTGAAATCCTTCAGGTTTCTGGGTTCCACTATATCCCATGACCTGAAGTGGGAGCCCAACATTGACACCATCATCAAGAAGGCCCACCAGAGGATGTACTTCCTGCGCCAGCTTAGGAAGCTCAACCTATCTAAGGAGCTGCTGATCCACTTTTACACAGCCATCATCCAGTCTGTTCTTTGCACCTCCATCACTGTCTGGTTTGGATCTGCCACCAAAAAGGACAGGAGCAGACTACAACGGACAGTCAGGACTGCAGAAAAAATCATTGGTGCCAACCTGCCCTCCATTCAGGACTTATACATTTCCAGAGTCAGGAAACGGGCAGGTAACATCACTGCAGATCCATGTTTTTGTTCATAGTGTGTATATTTGTGTTGTCTACACTGTAGCCTGTGTCTGATTTTATTTTATTATTGTGTTATAGTATTTTTGTATGAATAAGTACATCATGAGCAATGTACAATCCTGAGTCAAATTCCTCATTTGAGTACACATACCTGGCAATAAAGCTGATTCTGATTCTGATTCAAATACAATCTTGTCAGTTTTTAAAATATTCCCTATATAATTTGGTAGCATGCCTACATTAAAGTGTGTTAAAGGTATATTTTTGTTTCAGTGTAAATTAAGCTCAATCGACAGTAACCCTCCCAACCCTGCTTGTTGTAAACATGTTGTAAGCAACAGTTTCCTGGTGCTACTACACTAGACGTGCTTTAACCTTAAACTTAGCCTAGTGACTGTACTTTTGAAAGAGTATGAATTTTAATGTTTATTTATTGGCCCAATTCACTTCACTGTAAATGCCTTACCGAGTGTTGTAGTAATCAACACTCTGCCACAAAAGCTGTCGATTGAGCTTAACTTGAATTGAACATGGAACATTACTTTAAGGTCTGTGTCTGTGCCTGCAAAGTAAAAAGCAAATGTGTGCACAAATTAGTATCTTAATTACTTTGGCAATTTTGGCATAATGTAGACAGAGAATATGTAGATATACCAAAACGTGCACTGTTAGAAATTGCTGTAAATTTAATATTGTTATGTTCAAAAGCAGTACATTGCCGTTTTTTTGTTTTTGTGAAATGACGTAGACAAAGTATAACGGAAACAAAACGGTACTTTTTTGGCTAGCCTACGGAAGACTGCAGTGAGCACGCATGGATTTTTCATCCGTCTTCATACTAATAATAGGTGAGTTCCCTTTTGTTTTGCTCGTTGTAATAGAAAAATACATTACATCTTCTGCAATTGTAACTAACTCGTATTGTGGATATTGGTACTGTAGTTATTTTTTTTTCATTCGCTCGTTTCAGTGATAAAAGCACCAACTGTGACATTGTGAGTGAAGTTGGATTCCTGACATGAATAATTCCCGATTACAGGGTGAGTTTCATCCAACATAGTTAAATTCTTCTGCAAAGTTTCTGCAAAGCCTTCAAACACTGTTGCATTTAAATTACATCGATGTCTCTGTAGCGAGCTAAAATGACTGGTGTTGTTGGCTAAAAACATGCATGCAGCTTGCTTTTCATAATTCGCGAAACCTCCCAACGTTAGACAAAACCTTAATTTCGGGGTCGTTGTGCTTTCAAATGTGAGTAAACTTGTTGTAATCTGTACATATCTCTTTTCTGAGGGTGGTTTATTTTTTGTACTAGTAGCCTAGTGTTTGTATTGTTACTTTAATGGTGGCTTTATTTTTGCATCGATCCAAGTTGTTTGATATAAGTTAAGTGATAGAATAATCATAAAGAATAATTCATATTTAAAGTTTCGTTATTGCTGCTGCAATGTTACTTTGCCCAGCACGTAATTTTTATGGATATTTTATTTTGGTGGAGATTCATTGCTGAGAATTTTTTCATGCCCAAGGACTGTCCAGTTTGACTTGTCAGCATGTTTCCATGTCAGTTCTGTGGACATCAATGTTGTACTACAGTGGCCTATGTGAGCACATGAGGATTCAATATCCCTTACTTGCTTCTTCATTGTTGCATCCAAGCCTGCAACAGGAAGTTCACAAAATTAGCAGCTTTGAAATCACATCTTTACAGACGTCACAGGGAGTGTGTGGTGGTGCCTAGATCACATTTATGACCTTGCATGCCATGTTGACTTGTGTAGTGCCAAATGTGATACACTGACTTTATTCCCATCTAAACAGTGGCATGCCCCTTTTTCATCATTTACATCATGATAGAAGATATTTTGAAGAATGTCAGTAATCAAACAGTTGACGGCACCCATTGACTTCCATAGCAGGAAAAAAAATACTATGGAAGTCAATGGGTGCCGTCAAATGAAAAAAAAAAAACAATGAACCCTCGTGTCTCCAGTCTGCTTCAATTTAATTTAATTTTTTAATTTAAGATTTTAAGTGGGACTTTATATAAGTATTACGCTTGCGCACACACACACGCACACGTACGCACGCACACACGTTCTCTTGCATGCTTATTTTTGCAGGTATTCACTTAAAATCAGGTGAATAGAGTCATTCACTATGTTTGTGTCCAGAGTTCATTTTTTTGACAGTATACTTATTAGTAATTTGTTAAAGTAATTCAGAATATGATTTGGGGAACATCTTGTTTATTTCTGTTTGTTGTGACTTCTAACCCTTAAAGAGCTGAAATTTTAGTTATTTCCTTACATGCCCTTTATGCTTTCTCCCCAAAACAATTTCACAAGTTTAATAAAAAAGATACAAGTTTTGAAGCAATACTACAAGCTGCTTTTCTTCTGTTACATTTTTAATTCACTATTTCACTTTTATTCACTGTACTAAAACATGGTATTTTATAGCAAGACCGCTACAGGGAAATTTATTAAATCACAAGGTTTAGAAAATAATCTATAAAAACACAGGGGGAAAAGTTGTCCTTTTTGCTAGCTCTTCATTACTCAATTGATTACACAATACCATGTAGTATACAGGTGCTGGTCATATAATTAGAATATCATCAAAAAGTTGATTTATTTCAGTAATTCCATTCAAAAAAGTGAAACTTGATATTATATTCATTCATTACACACAGACTGATATATTTCAAATGTTTATTTCATTTAATTGTGATGATTAAAACTGACAACTAATGAAAATCCCAAATTCAGTATCTCAGAAAATTAGAATATTACATAGACCAATACAAAAAAAGGATTTTTAGAAATGTTGGCCAACTGAAAAGTATGAACATGAAAAGTATGAGCATGTACAGCACTCAATACTTAGTTGGGGCTCCTTTTGCCTGAATTACTGCAGCAATGCGGCGTGGCGTGAGTCGATCAGTCTGTGGCACTGCTCAGGTGTTATGAGAGCCCAGGTTGCTCTGATAGTGGTCTTCAGCTCTTCTGCATTGTTGGGTCTGGCGTATTGCATCTTCCTCTTCACAATACCCCATAGATTTTCTATAGGGTTAAGGTCAGTCGTGTTTGCTGGCCAATTAAGAACAGGGATACCATGGTCCTTAAACCAGGTACTGGTAGCTTTGGCACTGTGTGCAGGTGCCAAGTCCTGTTGGAAAATGAAATCTGCATCTCCATAAAATTGGTAAGCAGCAGGAAGCATGAAGTGCTCTAAAACTTCCTGGTAGATGGCTGAGTTGACCTTGGACCTCAGAAAACACAGTGGACCAACACCAGCAGATGACATGGCACCCCAAACCATCACTGACTGTGGAAACTTTACACTGGACTTCAAGCAACGTGGATTCTGTGCCTCTCCTCTCTTCCTCCAGACTCTGGGACCTTGATTTCCAAAGGAAATGCAAAATTTACTTTCATCAGAGAACATAACTTTGGACCACTCAGCAGCAGTCCAGTCCTTTTTGTCTTTAGCCCAGGCGAGACGCTTCTGACGCTGTGTCTTGTTCAAGAGTGGCTTGACACAAGGAATGCGACAGCTGAAACCCATGTCTTGCATACGTCTGTGCGTGGTGGTTCTTGAAGCACTGACTCCAGCTGCAGTCCACTCTTTGTGAATCTTCCCCACATTTTTGAATGGGTTTTGTTTCACAATCCTCTCCAGGGTGCGGTTATCCCGATTGCTTGTACACTTTTTTCTACTACATCTTTTTCTTCCCTTCGCCTCTCTATTAATGTGCTTGGACACAGAGCTCTGTGAAAAGCCAGCCTCTTTAGCAATGAACTTTTGTGTCTTGCCCTCCTTGTGCAAGATGTCAATGGTCGTCTTTTGGACAGCTGTCAAGTCAGCAGTCTTCCCCATGATTGTGTAACCTACAGAACTAGACTGAGAGACCATTTAAAGGCCTTTGCAGGTGTTTTGAGTTCATTAGCTGATTAGAGTGTGGCACCAGGTGTCTTCAATATTGAACCTTTTCACAATATTCTAATTTTCTGAGATACTGTTTTTGGGGTTTTCATTAGTTGTCAGTTATAATCATCAAAATTAAAAGGAATGAACACTTGAAATATATCAGTCTGTGTGGAATGAATGTATACATTATACAAGTTTCACTTTTTGAATGGAATTACTGAAATAAATACACTTTTTGATGATATTCTAATTATATGACCAGCACCTGTATTTGTGTTGTCGTTTGTGTTGTAGTTTACACTAATTTCACTAACTGCCAATGCTTTTTTTTTTTGCAAAAACAGTAGCCTACTGTAAATTTCAACAACAGTAAGACACCATTAATTTAACAATAACTTGCTGGCAACCGTGCTGCAAGTTCTTTACTGTTTTTTAACGGGAAAATGTTTAACAGTGTGGCTAATAATTGTAAATTATTAATTATTTGTTTATTAAAACTATTTAGTCATTTGTTTATTAATATTATTAATTGTAGCAAATAATATACGCCTTGCAATTCAGTGGTGCAATTGCATAAATTTATAAATACCTCCGCATTTTCTCCTTGTAATTTGTGAATTCAGGTCGATTATCATCTAATTGACATGCTATTTGTGTGTTTCAGGAATCCGAAGGAACTTTGCCCAACTTGGTGCTGTGTGGTGATCATGGCATGTTTGAAACCTGCGGATCATTAGAACCAGAAATCAACATGCTGCTCATGCTCATTAGCCTTGTATTTAGGAGGAAAAGTGAGTAACGTTTTACCTGCAGGTGACAGTATTGACAGACTGTGTGGGTGGGTGAAATTGACTAAATTGGATTGCCAAAATATCCTGCTCAAAAGTCATTTAGAAGTTTTCTGAAGAAAAGGTTACGTGTATTCAGTTCCTGCTCCCAATGTAAAGGTTACAACTCTTTTTGAAGTTCAAAAGAAAATTGCCAGGATATTCTATCAATTTTCCAACTGCAAAGTTTCTCTGTTTGAAACTAAGGTTATTTTAAGCCTTGGTTGTATATTTGATGTCTTCCTCGGCTCAATAGAGTATATTGGCCAGACTCCCTAAAATCTGTACACAAAATTCCACCTACCATTGCTAAGCTGTGTTCTATATTGGAGTTATGACAGATCCCTCCATTAAACAAGGGCTTTAATTGTCTCTGAGCTCCCACAAAGGAGCTTTACGCACATACATTTTTTTTCAAATCAGTCTCTAGACTTTGTGTTGGTGTGACAAAAGTCCACAGATGTTTTTTTTTCATTAGTATCCTGCTTTAAACAAATGGACAGATAACGACCAGTATAACACTGGGGCTTTAGTGTGACTGTAGAGCCGATAAGGCAGATAATAATGTTATTTACTCTTTTTTGCAAAAAAGCACATGAATTGAAAAGCTAGCACTTAGTGTACACAAACTCTTCTTCAGTAATGAGCTTTCCAAAAAAAAGTTGCTTTCAGTAACGATTACTTAAATGGATTTACTTACAACAAAGTACAATGCTTATCAAAAACAGCAAAACAATAAGAATTTTTCAAATCCGTGATAATGACAAACCACCCGGCTCAAGGCAGAGTAACATGAAGGGGAGGCCACACGTGGATATAATTTTAAATCAAATATAAATGTTTATTAATTATTAAAAAAAAACAGAATAAATACATAAAAAAACCCCCCCACCAAAAACAGATCCAGGTGCTGGTGAGGGGAGGCCAAACTATCTGGGAGAAGGGCTTTTTTATAAGCCTGTTTAATCCGGGACTCATCAGGTAACTCATTGCACCTATTCACAGACTCCACCCTGGAAAATAGGCAACATCCTCTGGTGGACAACGATAGCTTCCACACCCAGGGCTGTGACATTAGAATATGCAAGCTAAACACACATCTGTTTGGGAAATATTCAAACTGTTGTTATATTTCAAATAATTTGCTTGAACACAAATATTATCAACTTTTTTTTTAGCATGGAAAATGTTGGTTAAAATTTTGTTTTGTTACTCGTAAACACTGATTAAGCTGTTCCACAAATCAACAACCTGCTATGTTTTGCATGCACTTTATGTTAGCACCACATGCATCATTTTTTACAGGGGTAATGGTCTATAGCATTTGAGTTTTTTCTTATTATAATACATTCTCTTATAATGTAAAACCAAAAAAGGCAGACATGTAGTTTGTATGAACATGTTCTACCCTCTTTCTTACCCTTACAATTAAACAGGTCACTGAGTGTATTAACAGTGTTAATCTCATCAATGAAATAACTGACAGAAATGTTTGTTTATTATTATTAATTTATGTTTATTTTTTGATCAACTAGACAGAAGACGAGACAAACAAACACACATCATGACAATAATCTAACAGTTTGCTGTTGGGGACATTTTTAGCCACTAGAGGGTGTTTTTGAGTCGTAATTTGGCCATAACTTTCTCCGTGTTTCAGCAAATGTAATGATTTTTGGTGACAAATCTTATTTTTACACATATTTTGGGAAAATGCTTTGAAAATTTTCAAAAACTCAACAGTACACTCTGGGCAAATTTACTACCCTTTTGTTATGTTCGTGGCTAAAAACAGCCACTACTTTAAACTGCTTTAAAAATGTATCAGATAAATATTTTTTTCAAATTTTTTTGCATAAATCTATTAATCAATCTCAGTCCTGTTCAAAACTACTAAATGTTTTTAAAAAATTCAGGATTTTAACTCTTTAATTGCCAAATTCATAAATGATGTCACTGATTTGGGGAAAAAAACACACAAAATGACTTATTTTCAATATAAAATGTGATTGTGGACAGGATTTTTTTTTACCTTTTATCACAGTCTTGGACATGTCAAAGATTAGAATTTTTTTTTTTTTTGATGCATTGTTAGTTTTTGTGCAGCATCAGATTTTAACTTTTTCTCCCTAATTTACTGTTCGTGGCTGTTTTTGCCCCATTGACTTCCATTATAACCACATTTTTTGATTGCAAAGCCATGACACCATATAATCATGCATTTTTGATTGTTGGTGGTTTTCCCTGTTGGGAAGAGGTAAAATTTGTAATTTTTACTGTTGATAACCACGTGGCACCATTAACCCTTTAGATAGGCCTGTGCAAAAAAAAATCTATTTTTTCTGTAAAAAAAATCTACTCAGTATCTGCATCAGATTTATGAACAATTTATTATGAACCAAAATGCAACAACAACTTCAAATAAACTGAACAATGGTTCAAGAGTTGAGGATGGATGAAGAACTAAACAATTAAACGAACCACAAACTCTGTGTGTGTGTGTTTTCAGTCTTTCCAGCAGGACTTGCAGCATATCACTTGGTGCTGTTTGCAAGTGTGTCCACCACAACGGATGCAAGTGCTGGCTGTTCTTTTTTTTTGTCCTGTGCAGCACTTGCATGTTCCCCTCTTCTCTTCTGAGCTGCTGGTGCCTGCTGGTGTCTGTGGATTTGTGTCTGGAGGGACAGCTGCAGGAGACTGAATCTCTCTCACCAGTGCAGCAGCAACTGGTGCGCGAGGGAGGTGCTCTCTCAGCTCTTCTAGGAAAAGCCTTCTCCGAAACCGCTTTGCCTGGTTCCAGGAGGGATCCACAACTGTGAAGATGACATATGCATTATATGCCGAGACGTCCATCATATTAAAAAATAACGTCTGTGGCCACCGATTGGTCCTCCTTCTGCAGCTGTAGGTGCCGACAACCTACAGAAATAAAAGAAAAAGAAAAGAATAAGTACAGATTTCATAATAAGTATTTTTGAAGCTGCACATGACAAGAATAATCATGCAAACATTGTCAAAACACAAACAGTATCTCCTAAATTTATCTCTAACAAGCACATGCATTCAAGTAAAAATTAACAGGAATAGGATGCGTGTAGTAACAAATGTGTAATGGCACATACCTCGTCTAGATTGTCGACACCTGTATTGTGCGGCGCCCATGGAGGTTGGTCATGCTGACAATGAGGTCAATCATCTCCTCCGTGAAAAACAGATGAAACACAGAATCCATGTTCTGGACCCTTGCGATGGCATAACGTGTCGGCCCTGGAGTCACGCCTCTGGCAGGCTGAAGAAAGGGAGTTGTCTCCGCGTTGGTGGAAAACCACACTTCGCCGTTTCTTCCAATCCACCCAGATCCAGGATCCTCCGAATCCTCCTCGCCTTCAGTGGAAGCTAGAGAGGATGATGAGGGTGCCACATCCAAATTAGGATCTGACTCTGCTGAGTCTGTGGTGTCAGAGTGAGAAGACAATACATCCTGCAGCTCGCTGGAGGGGTCAGGCTGCATAATCATCTGTAAAACTTCACTACAAGTCAAGCTCTTTCTCATGTTGCTTGCTGCTCTTCTCACTATCAAATGACCAGCAGGCTTGCATGCAAGTGTTTAAATCCACTAGCTTTGTTTTTGTTTAGTCTGCATTTTTCAACATCAAAAGGCACTTTGTTTGTTTACTCCATGTAGCTCTGAGAGCTGAGGTGCATGTTTTTGATTTTCTCAGACGCAACAAGGTGAGTTCTCACACACACACTCTCTCTCTCTCTCTCTCTCTCTCTCTCTCTCTCTCTCTCACACACACACCCACACACACACCCACACACACACCCACACATACACCCACACATACACACACACACACACCCACACACACACACTTTAATATGCTATTATACTCCACATAACTCCATGTAAAAGCCAGAAACTAAGCTTTTTTTTGCACAGGCCTATCTAAAGGGTTAATGGTGCCACGTGGTTATCAACAGTAAAAATTACAAATTTTACCTCTTCTCAACAGGGAAAACCACCAACAATCAAAAATGCATGATTATATGGTGTCATGGCTTTGCAATCAAAAAATGTGGTTATAATGGAAGTCAATGGGGCAAAAACAGCCACGAACAGTAAATTAGGGAGAAAAAGTTAAAATCTGATGCTGCACAAAAACTAACAATGCATCAAAAAAAATTTTTTTTCTAATCTTTGACATGTCCAAGACTGTGATAAAAGGTAAAAAAAAATCCTGTCCACAATCACATTTTATATTGAAAATAAGTCATTTTGTGTGTTTTTTTCCCCAAATCAGTGACATCATTTATGAATTTGGCAATTAAAGAGTTAAAATCCTGAATTTTTTAAAAACATTTAGTAGTTTTGAACAGGACTGAGATTGATTAATAGATTTATGCAAAAAAATTTGAAAAAAATATTTATCTGATACATTTTTAAAGCAGTTTAAAGTAGTGGCTGTTTTTAGCCACGAACATAACAAAAGGGTAGTAAATTTGAACAGTGCACAAGGGTTATTTCATTTAATTTTAATTCATTTCAACAGCGCTTCTGCTAAAAGAGTGTATACCTCTAAAAGAGAATTATTTTCCCTCTAAAAGAGTTTATTTTCACTCACAAACAGGCGTTGAACGTCCTTTTCAGGACGCATCTTTTTAAAAATGCCCTTCCACCCCTGTGTTGTTCCTGAATGCGGTCGATATCTCTCCAAGTCTGACGGTCATAGATGCTGCCTCGTGTGCCTGGGTAGCGTTCACACTGAGGCAGCATTTGTGGATGGTACATGTACTCATTGCGAGAATATGACCATGGCAACCTTGCAGTCGCCATCTTTGGGTCAGCCTTCCGAGTCTGAGGCTGATGTGCTGATGGCCGACATGATTTCCCGTGCCACCATGAGCGTTGGGTTGGACTGGAACCCTGAGAGAGCCTCAGAGCCACGAAGGTAACAGTGCGGGCACTCAGGCAGGCAATGGCCACCAATCTGTTTTTGCATGTCTCTGCTCTGTTTTTTTATTGTTTTACTATGTAAACGTGCTGGACAAATGTCCTTGACTACTGCACTGTTTCTTCTGTGTCTCACGCTGGACCGGCACATTTTTAGACACTGTGTCACGTTAATAAGAGCTTCATGTCGACACAACTGCGTTCTGTTTCATTCTTTGTGCTGTCTATTCTTTGTGCTGTCTGTTTTTAGCACAAGTGCCTCAAAGATTTACTGTAGTATTCTGAACAATTTCAGGTTGCAAAGAGGGGACTGTTACAATGTTTTAACATTATTTCAGATTATTCTGGAACAAGCAAGTTTAAGTGCTTGATAAGTGGCAAGTTTTTTTCCCTTCTGCTCTAGTGTGATGAGGGGTCGCTGTCCCTTGTATGTTGATAATACTGTTATGAATGTAGCCTACGATGCTTACAAATAATACAGCCTTGGCGTCAGAATATAACTCGCATAGCAAAATTGGCCTGGCCTGGCCCAGTGGCAGCCCACACTGCCCACTTACACTCAGGCCATATATAGCAATGAATTACGGTCCACGTGTGGTCTGAATATGGTAGCCAGAACATGGGCCACATATGCCCAGTGCATAGCCACATCTTAGCCAACTGCATAACAAGAGCTTGCCCTATTCTGGCCCTATGTTGGCCCAGACAAGTTTTAGCACTGGCTTCAGATGTCAGCCTCCACTAAACCTTTCTTAATACACACCCTTGCCATATTTGGCCCAGATGAAAAATACCTCAATGACAACAGATATGAAGAAATGGACAGAGTGCCATTTCTCTGTGCAGTCAGCGCCTCTTCTATGAGTTGCGAAAATGTCCCAATCTGAAGGGGAGAGATTGAAACTGCACCGGCTGATGCACACACTGTCACAGGGATGCTGGACAGGGATGTTAAACTATGGAACATCTGTAGCATTTTAGTCCATGAACCAGCTGAACGATCAAAACTCTTGAACGTCTGTGCCATTTTAGTCCATGATCCAGCTGTACCGCTCCCAACTATTGAACGTCCTTGCCATGTTTCAGTCTATTAACCTGTCGAACTCTCCACGCAACCTTTTCTTTTCATCCTCTCTCCCCTGTCACCATCCTTATCCGGGGCCAGATGTCACTATCTTTTGATGGTGGATTTGATCTTTGTCCGTGGCCCCAGACGTCAGATGGTTATGCCTCACAGCAGCTGAAACATACATGCACACATAGTTTCAAATAAAAATACTAACAATAAGTATTACTAGCTTATGTGGCTTCTGAACTTTAAAGAACAATTCCATTAAAACGGAACCCAGGACTTATTGACAGACATTCAGGTGGTAACATCTACAGGCAGTGACTGTAATTTTGTAGATCAGTTCAGTAAATAGCTGGCACCATCCTCCTATCAGGTTCCAATAAGACAAATCTGAGCATTTGTATCTCACAGAGCCATGTGCAATTAAGTACAATCATATATCTGTACTTATTTTAAAATTGTGCGTAGCTCAGTGTGATACAATGCATTTTTTGACAATATTACTTCTGAAAAACACATTAAGGATGTGGATGCCTATACACTTTCTACTTAAACTAGTCAAAGTGTGTAGATATCACACCAGAATGCCTGTTATTCAGTTGTAGTGGAATCGTACTTAAAACAGTCGGCAATTTCCACTTCCCAAATCATTTGTCTAAATAAATACAAATGACTCCCATACCGTATAAAATATAAACGTTTCCTCTCTTTTCCCCTGCTCATCACCTCTTCTCTTCCTCCACTCTCCTAACCTTATCCATTCTTACTTTCCTCCCTTCTCTTCCTATCCACTCTTCCCCTTATCTCTCTTACAGTCAACCTCCTCTTCCTCTACTCTCATCTTCTCCCATCCCATCCCCCTCCTATTCCAGTTTCCTTCCTCTAGTCCCGCAAGTACCTGAACTATTAGTTTAAAGAACTTTTGATGATTTTTAAATGTATGAATAACACTACTGGCATCAAGGTCAACTTACCAATCACAACATGCCGTATCTGTAGGTGCAGGAAGCAAATCATTTTGTTCATTCCTCTCATGTTTATATTCTGCGCAAAGAGTTTGTCATGAGTGCACGCATAATCCTCCAAACACACTCATGAATGTCTGCCCCACCTTTGAGAGCCAGTGTGTTTACCTGAAATCATTTCTTAATTAGATTTTATTTTCAGCAGTGGTATAATATTTCAAAGGATAGTTCACCCAAAAATTTCTTTTTTCATCATTTACTCACCGTCATGCCATCACAAAAGTGTATGACTTTCTTCTGCTGAACACTAACGAAATGTTTCAGTAGAATATCTGAGCTCTTTTGGTCTTTACAATGCAATTGAAATAATACTTTAACTTTGAAGCTTAAAAAACACATACAAGCAGAAAAGTAAACCATTAAATGCCATAAATATTCATAAATGTCTCCTGAATTCAGTTTATCGATTTTGGGTGAGAACAGATCAAAATGTAATTACTTTTTTCTATAAATCTTCACTTCCTTGTTTCAAACATTGTAAGTTGAGTAAATTGATGATATTTTAAGTGTAGAATGATTAAAAAATGAAGCCCGAAAAGGGGACTTAAATATTGATCCATTTCGCACTTAGAGCAATCACATCAATCAAATTACATATTAATTTAAATACTCAAGTTATATACATAACTTTTCTGCTGCTTTATATTTTATTTATTTATTTATTTTATTCACAATCATGGCACCCATTCACTTGCATTATAAGGACTTACAAAGCTGATATATTCTTATAAAAATCTTTGTGTTCTGCAGATGAAAGTAAGTCATACACTTATGGGATGGCTTGTGGGAAAATAAATGATGATAATCTTCCTTTTTAGCTGTTTTCCTTTGAGTAAACTTTAATCATCATAGACTAAGAACATATTAGAGGTGACACTATCAACTTTTTTTTTACAAATTTCTCAGGAGTTAAAAGCAGGTGCACACAAAATACTCAACGTTCAACTTTCAACTGGTGATAATAAAATAATAAAGTCATGGGAATCAAAAGATGGGCTTTCTATTCACGGCACCCTATAAGTTTCAGAACAAACCTTTTTTTTTTTTTTTACATCTTTTCAACACAACTGGAACAGAAAGTCAATTAGTAAACTGTGTCGTGTGTGGATTATTCCTGACCAATAGAACGTTATACACTGTCTATCGAAGCATGCGCACAACACCGAGTCCAGTTGTAGCTCAATTAAAGTTTATACATGCTGGACGAATTTGGGTTGTTGACCTCTATAAAAATAAATGGTTAAATAAGAATGAAATAATTAACTACCTTATTTATTTGATCATATTTACAGTAAAAATACAGTTGGATATCACTAATCTGTTCAAAGTACAAAAGGCACCATACTATGCTTATTTTTACAATATTTCAAAGCATGACAGTCAACCTCTTTTGAAAGCTTCACATGTCCTCTGCAAATACAAAACAAATTAAGGAAGATACCTTTGACCTCTTGTAAACGTGACACAAAGCTAACATCATACAGCGCTGTAACAGGTTGGGAATGTTAACGCCCACTTTTTAGGAGTTTTTTTCCCCCATAGACCAGACTTTTTTTTTTTTTTTTACAACAGAAAAAAATGTCAATACAAGTAAGCACAAAGGAAAGCAATATGAAATAGTTAATAAATCTGTAAATAAATGATAAAGAAAAAAAAATCACTGAAAAAGATCAATGATGTATATTAAAGGCATAAATTCTTCTTTAATTTATATCATTTGGCTTTGTTATGTACACATTAACATAGGTTTCAAACAGAACCATTATAAAAAGGTGAAAATATACTAAAATTGTGCATGAAATAAGACCTTTGAACAATTAAAGTTGATAGTTTGATGTGGTATACATTGATGCTGGATTGATGGATGGATTAGCTTGAAACCATTAAAACCAGTTTGCAAAAAATCTGACTGTATAAAAATAATGACATATAAATCAAAAAATATCTGAAACTACATTTTAATTTCATGACAAGACCGGCAATACGTATGCAGCCCACAGTTCTATATTTTACATTTGTCAAATCCCACATCTTGTTTGCCGCACCAATCACAAGAGATTCGAAGGGATGCAGCCAATCAATACAGGATTTGGTCAGCAGCCAATAGCATTTGTTAACCGCCCCTGAGTGTCAAAACCGACTTGTGTGCATAAAGATTTCAGCTGCGTGTGTGCAGAAAATAACTTGCGTGTGTGTTCAGATCTGCACGCGTGTGTGGGACTTGTCATGACTGTTTTGTTATTTCTGCTCACCACTTGTTAATTTGTGTGCACAATCATATTTTTTTGGTGCTCGAGTTTGTGATTTTCAAGCTCTGCAGGTTTACATTTTATGTGCGAGCTGTGTCATGGCGCTCACACTGTTGTTATTCTCTTGCGCGCTGTTTATGCGCTTGCGATGTTTTGTCCAACATTTAACGTCATAGATCTTGAATTAAACATTTTGAATGGACTTGGCTACAGTGGTTTAAAATACATTTATTGTTATTTTTTAAGGAAAATATTTGAAATGGGGCCTGAGTTAGTTGGTTGCTTGTGGCCTCAGCGACATTCAGACAGAGGTGGGTTAATGATTTCCATTTATTACTGTATGTTAATATTTAATTATGGGTGTAAATAGCATCTATTGCTATCTGTACATTAGCTTCTGCCATATATAAACTGTGTGAAAGTTAAAGGGGTCATGAAATGTTTTTTTTATAGTTTTATTATCTTCCCTGAGGTCCACTGATAATGTGAAGTTTTTTTGCATTAAAACAATCATAATTTAGTAATATATGACCAATTTGCATGCTGTCTCTGGCCCTCTGTCTGAAACACTCGGATTTGGCATAAACACATCCTTAAAACATCATTGTAAGAGCCCACTGTTGAATGGTTAACAGCGTGCAGCCACTTGAATAAAGACATTTTTAAACTCAGTTGGAAGAAAATGTATAAGCACCAAAACATTATAAAACTAAATGTCAGGGATTACACATAATGTAATATGTGTATATATATAACATAATGCACATCCAACACATTGCAACTGAATATATTAAACTGTTAATCTCAAGCACAAATGTTAATACTCACACCCTGTCTATACCAGAGTCGTGTTGCATCAAAATCAATAGAACCCATTATAATCAATGAGTCTGTCTACAATGGAAGCATACGTTGCAGCATGTCACGTTGCTTCATCAGTAAACAGTTGTACCATTCCATTTTGTAGAACACGTGCTGGCGCTACTAATGCCAACAACACAAATAAATGGTTTAGAAAGTTTGTGTCACCGTGCCTGGTGTAGACTGCCTCAAGCCGTAAACAGGTTGTCAGCATAACAGTCGTGACGACATATGTAATAATCATGAATGAAACCGTTTACTCACGTTTTTGCGATCATGTCCATGTGGTTTTAACTGCCCCATCCTTCAATAACAGTTCCTTTTCAAAACTTGAATCATACCAACAACTAAAAATAATGCAGATGGGCAAAATGAAAGCGTCTAACAGCGGGGCAGCAGCTGAATGACAGAGAGATTCTCCACTTCAGAGTTGTAACTTGACACAGTGTCTTTTAAAAGTGGCCCAGGTGTCATCAATAGGTGTCTTCACATTTGGTGATATCTTCAATGGTAATGGACTGCGTAAAGCCGTGGCCAAAAGTATTGGCAGTGACATAAATGTTGTGTTTCGCAAAGTTTTCCACTTCAGTTGTTGTGGTGTTGATTCACATTGTTTCTAGATTATTGTGCAAATTGATCAAATGCATTTTAAATAATTGCAAAAAGATTCATTGGCCAAAATATTTTACTTTATCATAAAAACCCAAATTTCACTGTTTATTGGCCCTGGCACAAAATTACTAGCTAACATCATTTCACTAATCATATCAGCGGCACCTGGGAAAGTGTGAACAAGTGCTAGTCATGTGAAATCACTCTATCATTCTGATTGGATATTATGAGCAGACTCATTGCTATAAAAGGAGGGAAGAAGTGCTTCCAATCATTGCGTTCTTTTTCACAATAGTTACTTCTAAAGAAAGACATGCAGCCCTAATCACTTTGCATCAAAATGGCCTCACATGCAAGGAAATTGCTGCAAAGAATATTGCACCTGAAAGAACCATTTACCAGATCATCAAGAACTTCAAGGAGAGAGGTTCAACTGCAGTGAAGAAGGCTTCAGGATGTCCCAGAGTATCCAGCAAGAGCCAGGACAGTCTTCTCCCGAGGAGTCAGCTATGGAATCGTGTCACCACCAGTGCAAATCTGTGTGGGGTTGCTTTTCATCCAAGGGAGTGGACTCTCTCACAATTCTGCTCAAAAACACTGCCATAAATAAAGAATGGTATCAAAACATCCTGCAAGAGCAACTTCTCACAACAATCCAGGACCAATTTGGTGATGATCCATGCATTTTACAGCATGATGGAGCACCATGTCACTAGGCAAGTGAGATAATGAAGTGACTCGGTGATCATTACATTGAAATTTTGGATCCGTGGCCAGGACCATTAAGACCCCTGATCTTAATCCCATAGAGAACCTGTGGTCAATCCTCAAAATGTGAGTGGACAAGCAGAAGCCCACAAATTGCGATCAGCTCTGAGCACTAATAAGGCAAGAATGGATCGCGATCAGTCAGGATTTGGCCCAGAAACTGCTATCCAGCATGCCAGAGAGAATTGCAGAGGTTATAAAGAACAAGGGCCAACACTGTAAATATTGACTTTTGCATATATTGAATGTTCTTGACAATAAAAGCCTTGTTTTCAGGATAGCATAGAAACATTTGAAAAAATTATCTACAAATACTGAAGCAGCAAACTTTGCAAAACAGTACATTTATTGCACTGCCAATCCTTTTGCTACGGCTGTACATTCCAAGACATTCAAGGAGAGTATTCTCTACCAGGCAAATCTTTTTTTTATCTGAGGCTCAGGTCTTCAATGAAGGCATTTTTCATCCCATGGGTCTCCCCCCTTAAAAGATCACCCGTTATTAAAGTGGATGGATCACACCGTAGGCTCTCAGTGTGCCGCCACTTTGAACTACAACAGCCTACTTAAATATTCTTACAAGCCATTGAAAATATTGACTGCATGGGATAGGGAACTCACTTGGTTAGGTTTCAGACTGGACTGGTACACGATATGGTCTAATCTCAACCTTACCTCTAAAAAACCCGCACACATACTAATTAATTTTAAGACTATTCAAAGGATGTACTGTATCCCATGCAAATGATTCCTAATGAAGCTTTGCCAGATCCATATTGTAGTTTGTGTACCAAGGGTACATTCTTACATAAGTTTTGGGACTGTATAACCATCTTGTTTTTTTGTAAATATATGGTCCAGGTACTTTGCAGTCTAAGAAACTGCCTTAGCTTAGATTAATCTGTGTATGTTTGTGCGCGTTCATGTATATACATACAGATGTATACATGTATGAGTACAGTACATGTAGAACGTTCTGTATACCTGAGTGTATAGATGTATGTACATGTTTGTTTTTGTTTGATATGTCAAAGATGGTCAAATATGTCTGCCTGTGCATGTTTATGTAGAAAAATATTGGAATCCAGATAGGCACATGAAGGTATCCTGTGTAAGTCCACTTAGGATTGAATGTCCCATGACAGGCCATCTCTCTCCTCTTCACCTGTGTGACTGACTGAGCACCAGTGGGCGGGACCAATGAAAATAGGCGTTGCATATACAGATGTATTTGGTCCTTGTGATGTCACAAGTTCCACAAAATCCAAACGAGCCGTTTTGCAGCTTGGTTTAAATACCTGGTGTCAAGAAGGGCAGCAAAGAAGTCACTTCTCTCCAAGAAAAACAGCAGAAGACGGGTGCACAGTTATTTTCTTTGATGAAGCCCCCTTCCACCAGGCCCTAGAAAGGAGGAAGTTCCCCTTCTGTCACTCACTCGAAGTTGTGTCGAATGTAGTGACACAAGGGGTCTTTATTGAGAGCCTTGCATACCTCTGAAGTAGAAAAAAGACCAATGAGAAATTAGGCAGACAGAATTTGAATGTTCCACCCTCGGACATACGTGTATAAATGGAAGCTTGCAACAGTCTGTCAGTAAGATTTTTTGTTTGGAGCCGAGCGGTTGTGCAGCAGCAAGCTGAATCTCACTACTGTTCCACTCACCTCTGTAAGCAGAGCATTGCTGTTGGATCTACGGTTTGAAAGAGTGCATTCTTCTAAAAGAGAGTATTTTCCCCTCTAAAAGAGTTTATTTTCACTCACAAAAGAGCAATACACAGCAGGCATTGATCGTCCTTTTCAGGACGCATCTTTTTAAAGATGCCCTACCGCCTCTGTGGAGTTCCTGGATGTGGTCGATATCTCTCTAAAACTAACGGTCATAGATGCAGTGTTTGTGGATGGTTCATGTACTCGCTGCGAGAATATGACCATGGCAGTGTTGCGGAATGCCACTTCAGCCGCCCCCTGCGTTGCTCCTTCTTTCCACGGGATTGACGACATGGCTGGCGTTGGAGGCGATTTGGGGATGGAAGCGTGCTCGGTTTCGCCGGGGGAGGAATCCCCCACCCCCCGGCACACTCGCTTGCTTCCACCTGGGCTCGATGTGAATGCGGCTCTCCACACGGCCAGCCCGCGTTCTCTCTTGAGCCCCCGGAATTGGATGATGATGTTGCCACTGCATCAGAGAAAGTTCTGGCGTTTGACGCGAGGAGGGGCTGATGCGCAGATGGCCGACATGCTTGCCCAGGCTGCCGTGAGTGTGGGCTTGGACTGGAACCCTCCGTCCTCCCCACTGCTTTCACGGCTTGACGATTGGTATCTCGGGTCAGGGTGCCACTCCCAAGCCCCCTTTCACCCCCCACACACACACCTTTCTTCCCGGAAGTGCATGACAAGCTGACGAGGTCATGAAGGGCATCTAGCCGGTGCGAGCCATTCTCATGTCACCCCGGCACCAAAATCCTACAGTCACAGTTCCCAGGATGCAGTTTCCTCGCCTCCAGACCCGCGACTGCCCATCCCCGGCATGGTGAGTTCTGAAGACCTCTCTCCAGGACAGCTTTCTCAGTCTCTAACCTGCCCCCTGCTGGGTTTTAGGATCAATATTGGTTTTCGGCTGCAAACCTGAAGGACGTATACTTCCACGTCTCCATTTTGCCTCGACTCTGACCCTTCCTATGGTTCACGTTCGACGGCCAGGCATATCAGTACAAGGTCCTCCCCTTCGGCCTGTCCCTGTCCCCTTGCGTCTTCACGAAGGTCGCAGAGGCAGCCCTTGCCCCGCTACGGGAACTGGGCATCCGCATACTCAACTACCTCGATGACTGGCTCATTCTAGCTCAGTCTTGAGAGTCACTATGCGCCCACAGGGACCTGGTGCTCAGGCACTTCAGCCGTCTAGGGCTTCAGGTCAACTGGGAAAAGAGCAAGCTCGCCCCAGTTCAGAGCATCTCTTTTCTCGGCATGGAGTTAGACTCGGTCTCAATGACAGCATGCCTCACGAACGACCGCACAATCGGTGCTCAGGTACCTTGCTCTATTCGAGCCCGGCACAACGGTTCCTCCAAAACAGTTCCAGAGGCTCCTGGGGCATATGGCATCCTCGCCACTGTCATGTTGATGCATATGAGACCGCTTCAGCACAGGCTTCAGACTCTAGTCCCGAGATGGGCATGGCGCCACGGCACATGCCGTGTGTTAATTCCTGCCGTCAGATTTCAACCCTTGGACAGACTTGTTTTCTGCAGACCGGAGTCCCCCTACAGCAGGTGTCCAGACGTGTCGTGGTCACCACAAATGCTTCTCAACTGGGTTGGTGTGCCATGTGCAAAGCGAATGCAGCCGCTGGCTCCTGGATAGGGCTCCGGATGCGTTGGCACCTCAATTGCTGGCTGTATTTCTTGCCCTGTGGATGTTTCTCCCGCTTATCTGGGGCAAGCACGTCTTGATCCGTTCAGAGAGCACCGTGACTGTAGCGTACATAAATCACCAAGACGGCGTGCATTCTCGTCATATGTAACAACTCGCCCGCCATCTCCTCCTTTCGAGTCAGCAGCGACTCAGGTCGCTGCATGCCACTCATGTCCCAGGCAACATCAACATGACAGTGACGCGCTTTCGTGATAGGTCTTGCGCAGCGGAGAGTGGAGGCTCCACCCCCAGGTGGTCCAGCTGATTTGGGGCCGGTTCGGCATGGCAGAGGTAAATCTTTTTGCCTCCCAAGACAATTCCCACTTCCCGCTCTGGTACTCCCTAACAAAGGCCCCTCTTGGGACAGACGCGCTGGCATACAGCTGGCCCCAGGGGTTGTGCAAGTACACATTTCCCCCAGTGTGCCTTCTTGCACTGGTGCTGTGCAAGATCAGGGAGGACAAGGAACAAGTCACCTTTGTGGCTCCTTACTGGCCCACTCGGACTTGGTTCTCGGATCTCATGCTCTTCGTGGCAGCACCTCCCTGGCAAAATTCCCCTGAGGAAGGACCTTCTTTCCCAGGGACGGGGCACCCTCTGGAATCCACGCCCAGACCTCTGGAACCTCCATGTCTGACCCCTGGACAGGATGCAGAATATCTGAGTGACCTACCACCTGCGGTCGTAGATACGATCAACCAAGCCAAAGCTCCCTCTACCAGGCAGCTTTATACCCTAAAGTGGCGCTTGTTTGCAAATTGGTGTTCTTCCCGGTCTGAAGATCCGGAGAGATGTGCAGTTTGGTCAGTGCATTCATTTCTGCAAGAGAGGTTGGAGGGGAGGCTGTCCCCCTCCATCTTGAAGGTTTAGGTATCCGCTATCGCGGCCCACCATGACACAGTGGACGGCCAGTTCTTGGGTAAGCACGACTTGATTATCAGGTTCCTTAGAGGTGCCCACAGGCTGAATCCTCCCCAGCCAAGCCATCCCCGACGCATTTCATGGCGTTAATATTTATGCGCTATGACGAGATACAGAGAGAGAGAAAAGGCCATGGCTGGCCGGCTTGCTCCCATGATAGTCATGCTGCCTGTTCCCCCCTAAAGGGGTGCTGGGAACCTAATGTCTGTATATGACACCTTTTTCTGGGGGCATTGGGGAGGATTACGTGCATCCAATACAGTTGATTCTAGCATGCAGTAGCTTGCTTGCACCTGTGTCAGCAGTTCACGTAACACGGTCCAGTGCATGGCGCTTTTAAATGGGACCCCTTTTGTCACTACATTCGTCACTACGTCAAGTGAGTGACAGAAGGGGAACGTCATGGTTACTGTTGTAATGAGACGTTGTGTCCCTCTTACCACTACACTAGACCTACCACTGTAAACGATCTTACCTTATTCTCGGCTCCTCAGTGCAAAAACCTGATTGACAGATGCACACCTGCTTCCATTTATACCCGTATGTCCAGAGGCAGGACATGCAAATTCTGTCTGCCAATTTCTCATTGGCCTTTTCTCAAGTTCAGAGGTATGCAAGACTCTCAAGAAAGACCAATTACTCGTTCCCTCCTTCAGGGAAAGAAGGTTACAAAAGTAACCATGATGTTTTCAGTTCTGAAACTTACAGTAGGTTTTTATAGTACAATGACCTCTTAAATGTCAAAATGCACATAGCAACAAGAGTTTATGAGTGAGAACATGTCAACAAAAAAAAACATCCTAATAGGCCTTGCACTAGTTTATAGATGAAGTTGTGAAATGTTTACAAACAAACACTCCACTCGGGCACTTCCTTGTTCTTTTGGCAGTGGAGGAAAGAACTGCTGTCATTTTCGTTTAAATTGAGCTGAAAATGCCCCTAATGTGTTATTTGTGGGGTTGAAACAGCACGTCTTCGAAAGACTTGAAGATTTGGCTTCTGTAAGAAATTCTGTAATTTCCACCAGGATCAGTGAATCAGGATAAAATCAGCATTTGACATATTTTATGATATTTCATGGATCACATCATAGTTATCGATTCTGCTCTAATGAATCCCACTTACCATGCACCTGCTGTTGTTAAATTCTAAGTTTTATGAAGAAATCTCACAAACTCTGATCGCAAACTACTGCTTTTAATTTTCAAAGTGCAATCGCTGTTACAGATATAAGGCCAAATATGATCTAACAATGATCTTATATAAAAAAAAAAACATGGAAGGTCTAATGGGGCAAACAGGACCCAGTCTCCACCATCACAGTGCATAGGCTACTGTTTGTAAAATTATATGTGAATAAAAATGATGTCTTTGCAGTTATTTTAAATGCAGTAATAACAATTGTTAAATCTAAAACTGCTGAAATTAATTATGAACATGGAAAATCATGATGTTGAAGTCTAACATTAATATTTACTTATGTGGTTTAATAATATAAGCAGTAAAGATGCATATTTGTTTGTCTGATGGTACTTTTTATTTTCATATGCCACATTTCTCAGGCTTTAGATGTGTGTTAACTGTGAGTATATGTATTCATCAACCTGTGACATGACTTATATTATCACACAGGCATATCGAGCCAAGTTAAAACTTTCCTGATAATTCTGACATATGCAGAGCAGCGAGTTGGGCAACACCTAATACGTTTGCGAGATTTTACAAATCAGGGTTGAATCAGATTCGTCCCGTGTTTTCTCAGGTCCGAACCAGTAGAACTTGGTAACACGCTGACAAACAGACCGGGTGGATCGCTTGCACCTAGCGCCCTTTCCCTCTGCTGAGGTAAAGTCATGCGCTATTTTCCCAGGAGATCCCACTAACTTGGCTCACTGGATGACTCCTCCCTAGCCTTCTGGTCCGCGAATTCAGTGGAGGAATTCGCCGACCAAATCCAATGCGGGTACTCAATCTACGCTGTACTGGAATAGGTGCTCCACAGGTCAGGTTCCTATGTGGACTTCCCCCCTGTGTGTATTTTCCACGGTACGGTCCCCTTGCGAGCGGACCCGCGTCTCCCTTGGGCAGTTTCCACTGTCCCCTGGTCGCCGTGTCCCAATGAGGCAGGATCTAACACCGCACCACTTTCCACATGTGACCTAAAAGCCCATGTGATGTATTTCACCACTCTTTACCTCCCCCAGTCTGGGCAGGTGTGGTCTCCGCAGGGTCTTTTCCCCCTGAAAGAATAGGAATTGGGAAAGATCGCTTTCCCCAATGCATATGATAGCGTTAAGATGGCCCCAGCCACTTTAGCTCTATGCGAGAAACATAGAGAGAGAAAAGGCACGGCTGGCATGTCCTGCTCCCATGCTTGGCACATCGCCTTGTTTCCCCCTGTCGGGGGTAAAGAACCAGAACGCTCACGACTTTATGGGGCATTGGGGAAGGGTACGTGCAGTTTGACACAGCTGGTCGCTTTGGCACTAAAAATACCTGCCCACTCCTGTGTCAGCAGTACACGTACACG
Organism: Moxostoma hubbsi; assembly: GCA_032164185.1. Classification (NCBI taxonomy): domain Eukaryota; kingdom Metazoa; phylum Chordata; class Actinopteri; order Cypriniformes; family Catostomidae; genus Moxostoma; species Moxostoma hubbsi. The sequence continues at coordinate 37,434,090 of JAVLUX010000025.1, read as the reverse complement.
GCTCAGCACATGGAGTGATTTAACTTGGACCCCTAGTGTCGCTTCTTCAACACAACGTTTCTTTCTTTCTTCCATGGAACACAAGGAGATGTTCAGCCAAATATTTAGGACTGAGAGCCTCAGTCACTATTCACTTTTATGAGAAAAACATATTTGTACATTTTAAATTTTGGGTGAACTATCCCTTTAAAACAAATAATGTCGTAAATTTCAGAACTGAAGTTCAACTGTAAGACTTTCTAGATGAGATCTTTACTTTCTACATAGAAAATAAGAATTTTCTGCATTAAATCACATATTTGTGTGGATGTCTTATTGCATTTACAGGAATGCTGCAGAGAGACGCTGGATCATTTTATGCCTTGAGGGTTTTAAATTACGTACGGATTTTTCTTTGTCTAATAATTTAAAGCATTCATTCATTTTTCCCCCCACTGTTTCATAATGGATTAAATTGTCTAAGGTGTAATTGATTGTGACACACACACACACACACACACACACACCCTTAAGTGTGAAAGTCAGAGTAAGATATGCTCATTATCTGTCATTATCCATTTTCTTTTTCTCTTTCTCTCTCCTCTAAATGAGAGAGTGAAGTGACAGCACATCTGTTGACAGCAGACTGTCAGGGTGAATGCCTGATCTATTTTTGTGATCTCTTACTCATATAAACACATCAGCTCGCTCTCTCTCTCTCTCTCTCTCTCTCTCTCTCTCTCTCTCAGTTCTATATATATATATATATATATATATATATATATATATATATACGTATCATTTTAGAAATCTTTAACATTAATTAGTCTGTTAAAATCTACATTTCTTGAGCTGTAAAGTTGTTTAAGTCATAATTTTTTCAGTTTTTTGTAAAAGTTTTGTAAAAGTTTTGTAAAATTGGGTATATCTTTACACAGAAAAGATTAGTAAGATATTGTATCAACAATTAATGTTAACACAGATTATGTTCAAGGTCTTTTGGTTATATGTTTGAAACGGTGAGTATTTTAATATGTTTGGACCTCACTTGTAAATGCCTACCTCACTGTAACCCAGATTTTTGCTTTTTGCTCATTTTTTGGTTAAAAATGAACAAATTGCTGTTTTTGATTAAGTACATAAACAATCAGTGTTCAAAACATTGTCCTTACCTTACCTACAATTCAGCCTATAAAAATAAATAATATTTTGAGCTGTGGGGTCGGCTTTGCCGCGAAATCGCGTCATGACATCATGTCCGTTAACATAGGAAAGAAGTTCCGGCTGTCACATGTTCCGGCTGAGGACACTGTTCAGTTCAGTCAGTCACAATCACACAGTTCAGGACAGCATCGCTGCAGTCTGGATGGATGTTTATCTGTTATCTGTTTGGCAAAGTTGTTTACCTGCTATTATGCTTGGAACTGGATACAGTATGTTGTCTGGTAGGGGTAATGCTTTTATGAATCAAACATTACTCGTGTGTTTACCGATCATGATCTGTTGTCAGGGGAAGTTACTCTTTACTAATAAGTATGACTTCTGAAATTGACTTCTTGTACATATTATTTTCATGTGTAATAAAATAATATTTTTTATTTGATGATAACATACAATATGGACAAAAAAACTGTCAAACTGTAACAGACCAATCACCAAACTTTAATCAATATTTTAATATTTCGATATTTTTTTTAATCATTTTCTAATGTAAATGTGTCAGATATACATTATAAATGTACATACTGTCCTTGATGTGGAAAAACTTGATCTCCTGAAATAATTAATATACATATGTATCAGTTACTTTTTAGAAGTTAGCCTACTGTACTCTGAATTCTTCATGCTTTAGAGACATTAATTTTCCTTGAAAATATATTACATTGCATGATGCATGTTTCTTATGGAAACGTGTATTCACAACACAAGTTACACAACACAAATTATGATTATTCTGACTAGCGCATCAATTATTTCAAGTTCACGTGTTCATTCATTTCGTTGTGCAGATGTAAGTTGTTCCATACATGTTGTGGATATATTGATGACTCTCATGTATAAATAGGATTTGTTTGAATGAGGTATTTACCCCATTTTAAAATGGTTAATTTTGCCAGTGTTAGCAAATTCAACTCACACAGCTCGAGAGGAGAACTGCAAAACACACTGGATTAATGGATTAAATGAATCAATATCTAATATCTTCTTCTATTTACAGATTATCAAGATGTTTCTTCTGTCTATATCTTACACTGTTAATATCTTGCAGTATATTTTTATCGTCACATTTTCATCAACAGTATGCTATAATAAAGTCATTTAATAATCTTCATGTCTTTTTCTCCTGGTCTTCGTTATCGTTTATGAAATCAAAAAACCTTTCATCAACAAACATTTTCATCATTGATTTCATTGACAAGAATAATAATCAAGGCTGCCAATGTTACACCAAAAGTTCAGAGTGAGATTCCATGGTTTGGTTGCGGAGCGACTAAAAATTTTGCACGTTTTGCGGTTGTGGCCCCTCTCTCCCACCCAAATATTTTTGCAACAAAAAACTGTTTCCTGCTGTTTGACTAGCACAAGTAGAAATAAAACAATTGGAAAATCTAATAAAGCAACACATATTCAGACTAATAAATTAAATGTTTTATTTATAACATGAAACTGAGGATAAAGTTATACAGCCATTTGTATTCACTGAAGAGTCTAAAAGAAAATTGGGCCCATTAATATGGCATGGGGTTAAGGAATGATTCAAACCAGCCCCTTGGTTAGCAGTAGTGTGCGCGTGTGTGTTTTGATTTACAATCATGGTGTTCCATGTTGTAGGTGTTTGTGGCTCAATGACAGCCATCTTCACCATCATGATGGATGAAAGGGTTCCATTAAGAGCTAAACTGTTTCGGGTTTTGATTTTGTTCAGCCCCACCGTGGAGAACACTCGTTCAGTATCAGCATTTGAATGTGAAAATACCAACGGCAACTTAATAATACAAGAGAGCCTACCATATCTGCTCATACCGGTTAACTTTCAAAAACATACATAGGAGGCCTAATTACTCTCTTAAATATTTTCATATGCATTAAGTAAACTTAGTCAATGTGTATGTCAAAGAGTGTAGAATAATTCTTACCTTAATCTTCATTGATGCCATGTTCCCCCAAAAGCTCTCAACATCAAATGTGACTGTCTTTGAACTGGTGATCCAGAAACTCTTCACTCAGTTGGTCATGCTCTTGAGGTCCGTGGTACAGGAGAAGTTCAGCAAAACCAAATAAGGAATTTTTCCTTCCTCCTTCCCATCACACTCTTCCCTCCTTTTCTTCTGACTGGGGAACCCTTCTGGCCATGCCTGCCGGAAGGCTTTTCCTCACGTCTATGGGGCTGGGGATGGCGATGAGGGGAGGAAAAAATAAAACAAACAAAAAACAGAGGAGAGGAGAGGGAAAGGGCAAGGTGTAGCGACAGTGAGAGAGACAGAGGAGTGAGAGAAAAAAACTTGCTCACCGGTCTCCCAGACTCAATCTCTCCTCCACCCCTCCCCGTGCGGACTCCGACCGCTTGCAGATGGAATGCCCCGCCCCCCTGTGCATTTTGGATGCCGGTAGGGCAGTCCACCAATCCAAGCAGCCGGCAGCAACTCCTCCATCCCCCGGCAGATGTCCGTGGCTGCTCCTTTGGGAGGATGTCAGTGGCGAGGACTCCAGGACAGCACCTCCCTCCTCCTTAAGGAGGTTGGGAAAGGAGGAGGCGGGAACCAGCTGAACCATCAGAATAATGTTTAATGAAAACAAGAAGACACACAACACAAACAAACACATAGCAGCTGCATGTGGCTCTCTCTCCCGAACTGCCGAACTGATCACACAGGAGATGTCCAGGTAACCTCAAATCATGAGATTCATCCGCTAGAGCAGTAGTGTCGAAACACGACTTGACGTAATATATTCTTCCGCAAGTGATTAGATAATTGCATTAATGAGAAATTGAACAGGTGTTCCTAATAATCCTTTAGGTGAGTGTAGAATAGTCAGTGAGTTCATTTGTTTTCTCTTTGCTTGTGTATGTGCATGGAGCGGGTGTTAAATTGTGTCAGTGCTCTGTGTGCTTGTATCTTGTTCTGCTTGTCAAAGATCAGGAGGGCTGTCTTCAGGGAGAAGGCCTTGATTCCGACTGACTCTAGTGGCTCGAAGGGGGGTCTCTGAAGGCCCGAGAGGACCACTGAGAGATCCCAGGAGGGGAACAGGCTTGGCCGGGAGGGATTTAACCTCCGCGTGCCTCTTAGGAACCTGATAATTAAGTCGTGCTTGCCCAAAGATTTGCCGTCTACTGTGTCATAGTGGACCACGATAGTGGCTACATACACCTTCAAGGTGGAGGGGGACAGCCTCCCCTCCAACCTCTCCTGCAGGAATAAGAGCACTGACCTAACTGCACACCTCTGTGGGTCTTCAGCCTGAGAAGAACACCAATTCGTGAACAAGTGCCACTAAAGTTGCCTGGTAGAGGGGGCTCTGGCTTGGTTGATCATGTCTATGATGGCAGGTGGTAGATGAGCTAGGTCTTCCGCATCCCGTCCAGGGGCCAGACGTGGAGGTTCCAGAGGTCTGGGTGCGGATACCAGAGCGTGACCCGTCCCTGAGAAAGAAGGTCCTTCCTCAGGGGAATTCGCCAGGGAGGGGCTGTCGTGAGGAGTACGAGATCCATGAACCAAGTCCGAGTTGGCCAATAGGGGGCCACTAGAGTGACTTGTTCCTCATCCTCCCTGACCTCCCTGAAGTCTCAATGGGGGAAATGCATAATTGCGCATCCCCGTGGGCCAGCTGTGTGGCAGCGTGTCTGCCCCAAGGGGAGCCTCCGTTCGGGTGTACCAGAGCGGGCAGTGGGAGGTCTCTTGGGAGGTGAACAGGTCTACCTGTGCCTTGCCGAACCTTTCCCAAATCAGCTGGACCGATTGGGGGTGAAGCCTCCACTCTCCGCTGGGCAAGCGTTGTCGTGATAGTGCGTCCGCCACCACGTTGAGGTTACCTGGGATGTGAGTGGCTCCAAAGGAGGAGACGACGGGCGAGTTGTGACATGTGATGGGAGCGTACGCCACCTTGACAATTTATGTATGCTACCATGGTGGTGCTGTCAGATCGGATCAAGACGTGTTTGCCCTGAATTAGCGGGAGAAACCTCCGCAGGGCAAAAAGTACAGCCAAAAACTCTAGGCCGTTGATGTGCCAGCACAGCGGGGCCACTTTCCAATGGCCCACGGCTGCGTGCCCGTTGCACACGGCGCCCCAACCCAATTTGGAGGCGTCGGTAGTGACCAGGACGCGTCGGGACTACTGCTGCAAAGGGATTCCTGTCCGCAGACAGCAAAGGTCTGTCCAGGGTTTGAACGTTTGGCGGCATTCAGGGGTGATGATCACACGGTGCGTGCCGTGGCGCCATGCTCATCTCGGGACTCGAGTCTGGAGCCAGTGCTGAAGCTGTCTCATATGCATCAACCCCAGCGGCGTGACGCCATATGCCCCAGGAGCCTCTGGAAAAGTTTTAAAGGGACCGCTGTGCCCGGCCTGAAGGCAAGAACTCTTAAGTCCAATATCGGAAGTTGCTGTATATTTAATAATTTTGCTACATACAATTTTTGAATCTTTGTCATCAGGGTTTGGTTTGAGTATTGGGATAGGTATAGGTGTAAGGATGCTATTTTACTAGATCCAAGCTTTTTAATCAATTCAGTTGAAGAGATCAGTCCACAATAATTCAACTTAATTATTTAAAATTGTTTAAAACCATAAATCCTGTTGAAAAACTACAGTACACATTGTCCTAAGGGAAACAATACTCTAATCAGAAAATTGTGACCAAAAGAGCTCTACAGCGACTGGCCTTTTAAGCAAGTCAGTCCAATCTCCAGCCATATTTGTAACATTCCTGGGCAGCAGTTTTTATGGCTACAAGTGGCATAATGGTACAGCTCCTGACTACTTGGATAGGGAAAGACCAAAATCTCCAAAAGGGTTGGTCAAGATTATGATCAATGTGCATGTTTCAAACAAGCAGTAAAAATTTTTTAACATCAATGGTTTAATCATTGTGCTTCCCTTACCATAGATCTTTTTTTCAGCAGGTCTAGCTAATATGCATGAACAATTTGGAGTTCCCTATCAGTCACTCACTCGACATTGTGTTGATGAGTTGACACTAGGGGTCACCCTTGGGAGCCCAGATATCTCTGATCTTTGAGAAAAGGCCAAGGAGAATTGTCTGCCTCCAAACTACTATTACTATAGGAACCCACAAAATAGCAGGATAAACAGCTATAATTTAAACTGCCGATGGGAGACATTTACACCAACCATGCTTTTCAATTAAAAGAATGCTGAAAGAAAGAAAGAAACAAAAAAATAATAATTTTTGGAACAGCTGCCACTCACGAACTCCGCATAGTTATTTTTTCAAGCTGAAATGCTCATTGTTACACTTGTGCCTGATGGCCACTCACCTAAAATATATTTTTAAGTAAAGTGCAAATAAATACACTTAAATAAACAGAATTTTCACTTCAAGTATATTTATCTAAAATATATTTTTAGATAATATACTAAAGTACAATTATTTTAAAGTGTGTTAAAAGTTGCATTGTGAAAATTGGTAAAAGCATGATGCTAATATACTTTAAATATATTTAAAGATAGTAAATTTTGGTTAGTATATTTGCAATATAGGCCTACTATTGAAAAAAAATCATATAATTTAAAATACAATAAAGTATACTTTTTTTCCACTAGGGTAAAGATACTTTTGGGTGTATTTACTGTCTGCATGCATTTACCTGAAGCATAAATAATGCAAAAACTGTGAAAGCAAATTTTCATATAATAATAATAATAGCAACATACTGTACGTATTGATATTAATATATCAAAGCATGGAGACTGAGTTCTAAATTAATACCTCTATATATCTTTGGTCGCATGATTTACTGGGAGTCAAACTAGAACTTGGCTGGTGCATAGTGGTTTCATGACTTAATCTGAGGGTTGTTTAGAGATAATGAAGGTCATATTTCTGCCTTCTGCTTCTCATTTTAGGTCTGCTATTTTAGCCACAATAGTGGCAGTGTTCTAGGAATGGCAATGTTAGCCAGTAGGTTGATCACTTGGTCCTGACTGAAATATCTAAAAAATTAACAAATGGATTGTCATGAAATTTTGTACAAACATATACATTCAACATTATCAAATATTTAATTGACTGTTTAACAAAATGTGTTACATTCATGTTCCCCTCAGGATGAATTGTAATCAGTTTTCAGATGATGTGACTTTTCTAGTGCATATACATTTCATGATTTTGAGTTGTCCTATACTTTGGTTGTTTATGACAAACTATTTGCAAAACTAGTGACATTCCCATCAGCATATCCGGAGTCTGTCAAATAAATTGTATGTGGGACTGTCCTGCAAGAATCAGTGAAAACACACTCAAATGTGGTGCAAAGTCTTGAGTTGTTTAGACATTTTAGAGTGCTTTATACAAAAAGCCTATGGAAATGAATGGAATAAGTTGCACGTAAGTCTGGGGCCCCCAAAACAATATATTAAGCAGACAAGTCTAGAATGAAGAGAAATATTTTCAGAATTTTTTGTAAGAATCTCCACCACAGACCTCTTGCTCAGATAGCCAGACAGATCTGCTTGTATGAATCAAGTCACTGAGGGCAGGGGTTAAATTTAGGAGCTGAATAGAGGCACTCAGGAGGCAGCAAGAGGACTGAGAGACTCAGGGCTGAGGACTACCAGGAAACTGAATTTCGAGGTCATGTGGAAATTGACTTTTTCTAGAGGAAGGTCTGACAGGCCCCAAACTTGGTGATTCGAGCGGGAGACAATTATGCCCGCATCGTGATCGAATTCCATATAACCCCCAGATAAGTAATTCCCTGGGTGGGAGAGAGGATATAACCTCTTTTGACATTGAGTCTCAGACCCGGAGAAACCAGATGAGTTAAGACAATATCCCTGTGCTGAACTGCCAGTTTTTGGAACTGCGCTAGTATCAGCCAGTCGTCTGTGTAATTCAGAATGCAGATGCCCAGGAGTCGCCAAGGAGCCAGTGCTGCCTCCATGCATTTCGTGAATGTGTGGGTTAATAGGGCTAAGCTGAATGGAAGAACCCGATACCGGAAGGTTTCGGCCCTGAAAGCAAACCTCAGGAACTTCCTGTGTTGTGGTGGAATTTCTATATGAAGATATGCGTCCATGAGATTGATCGTGACCAGCCAAACGGGGGCTACCCCCACAAGGCTGGGTGCAAATCCGTCAGGGTTTTCTTTTGAAATAACTGCCCTGAAGTCTTTCTTTGGGGGCTGCTGAGGGCGACGAACCGGCCCTCTGTCTTTACAAGGGGGAGCACGATTCCCCACCCCTAGTTTTTGAGCCTCCCATCTAGGATGGGGCTGGGTGACCGACAGCCCCTCCCCCTGAGTGTGGCGAGGAATAAATTGCTCGAAGGCTTCCTCGTGACTTTTTGCCTCCTGGAACCTGGTGATAGCTACATTCATAGAATCACCATATAAGCCAGAAGGAAAAATCGGGGCATCGAGAAGGAAAGTTTTGTCCCTGTCTCTGATGCCCGATAGGTTAAGCCACAAGTGTCTCTCAGCCTTCCCCACAAGCGTGGAGGTGGTCCTGCACAGCTTTTTGGGGAGAGTGGGTATCTTTAGCAATGACGCCTAGCCAGGCAAGATATAACCTGCAAGTGTCTCTTCTACCGGCTACATCACCGAATACTTCAGATTAGCCTAGTACGCCTGTAACACTGCCATAGTGTGCAGGGCAGCACCAGCCTGACCTGCTGTCTGATAAGCCTTCCCCACAAGCGTGGAGGTGGTCCTGCACAGCTTTGTGGGGAGAGTGGGTCTCTTTAGCAGTGATGCCGAGCCAGGCGAGAGATAACCTGCAAGTGTCTCTTCTACCGGCAGCATCACCGAATACCCCCGAGCCTCAGCACCCATGATTAGTTGAATTTTTCATCGTCGAGGGCATGAAGACACGGGAAGTATAAGGATTCCTCCATGGTTGAGAATACACATTATGGAGGTCATAGAAGAAAGGAAGGGACTGATATAGTGTTCCCGTCCCCCTTTTTATTTATTTCAATTTTCTTTCTTTATTTATTTTGGCCACCAGACAATCTGTCTTCTAGTATGAAGCGTTTGGGGGGGGGGGGGGGGTCTCTTAATTCCACAGCCGCTTTATTATTATGCGTGGGATTTACAGAGGTTCAGTGTCCTCATGAACCGAAGAGGTGCTGAGGCGCACTTCAGGCTTACGAGAAGGATCAGCTGGATCTGGGGAGAGAGCGAGCGATAGGGACGAAAACGAACCTGTCTCTCGCTCCTCAGCCAGATCCATACGAGAGCCCCACGAATGAAGTGTTGGCGCCGACTCTCGGAAGTAAGCGAGACGAGTGCGAAGCATTTTTTTACCGAGAGCAGATCGCAATGCTTGCACCCCCCCCCCCCCCCCCCCAGTGCGAGAGCAGCATGCTCTTCCCCCAAACAAAGCAAAACTGATGCGTGTCCCTCTCAGCCATAGAGCGGATACAAGGGAACATACATCGTTTGCCCTGACTTTCAGTAATTTTTTTTTCTTTTCCACATTTTTTTGAAAGAAGAGAAAAAGAGAAAGGTCTTGCACATGTCACGCACAATGAAAAAAAATCATTGTCAACCATTATCAAATTAAAACTATTTTAAGTGAGTTATTTCCTCTCATTTTTTTTTTTTGTACCTGGGTGCAGGGCCTGTGCCAGGTCTGCTGGTTGCTTGTGCAAACATGGGCATCTGGAACATTTTTGGTTCCCAGTAAACTAAAATAAGCTGTCTGGTGAAGAAATGCAACCAGATGGTTGCACAAACTTCTCCCAACAGCACAAGATCATGTATATGCTTTCATCTGGAATGGTATGTGTGTAGTTTCAAGGCTGATCTGAAGAAAGTGATGGCAAGACTTTCATATGTTTCACAGCTTTATTTAAATAAAATGATTTTTTTTGTATATTATACATTATAAAAGATATGTGTCAATACACACAGCAAAGTAGCATATTGAATCACATGCTATGTTGTGTGTATTAATCCTAACATTTAATTTGCATCTATAAATTCATGAAGCCTTGTGTTTGCTAATGTAATACATTCTTTTTGTTATACATTAGTAATTTCAGAGTGTAATGTTGTTACTAAACTATTTAGCTGCTGTTGCTGGATATTGAGGAAATGGATACCTTGGGTACCACCTGGTTAACAGAAACCATGTACCACTCAACATTAGCTAAATACAGTACGTGTATTTACCTCAAGCTGATGTGGCTCCTCACGCTTTCTTAATGGCCAATAACACCTGGCCCTAATTACCACATTCCCTGAAAACTGTCAACAAAACGGACAACATCTGCCATGGTTACTTTTAGCAGATAAAGTGGTCACTGGGAGAAAACAAGCTGTTAGCAGTCCATTGTGACAATGACTGATGATCGTAGCAGCGTGCCAGTAGGTACCGCTTTCCCTACTTCCGGCCTCTTTCACCATATTGTGAAATAGGCCTATCACACACACAGCAATCTCTGTCTCGCAGCCACACAGACCCTTTTGAAGGAGCAAAGTTGGTTGGGGAATGGGTAAAAGTTAAGAGCTTAATAAGTGTATTTAGGAAGCTTTTAGAGCCTTCAAACTTAGAGACCTGGCTTGAAGGCCCCTGGGCGACCACAATGACAAATTTCAAGCTCTTGTGACATTTTGACCCCTCTTTTCCAGACGTCCAACTTGACCATGGTTCGTTCTTGGTGGGGTGCGTTGATGGCGTGAAGCCTCATCACGTGCTAAGATGCGCGGATTGACTGTCTCAAACGCGGAGGCAACTGGGATTCGTACTCCACCTCACGGATTGAGTCACTACACCACCACGAGGACTTAAAGCCCATTGGGAATTGGGCATTCCAAATTGGGAGGAAAAAGGGGATAAAATAAAGTGAATGTTTATTACTTTGTATATCTCCTTGAGTGTTGACATGTTTGTGTGACATCATGCACCTGCATCTCGGCGAAATCAGAGTTGAGAATTTCTGCACGAGCTACAAGTTGTAATTCTGACTTCAAGATGCATCCATTGCACATTTCCTAGTAGGACATTGCATTCACTCAGATAAGCGTTTTAGCATTTAAAAGCACTCATGTGTCAGTCAAACTGCACACTTGTACCGGATATAGTGTTATACTATATGTACTTGTACTGCATATATTCTGTAGTACCAGTACTGCTGAAACGCTGGTATCGTTACATGTTTATTTTAGTACCGACTTGGTACCAAAGTACTGGTACTTTTGACAACACTAGTACATCAGATAGTCCATCTTCAAGATAATTATTGTAAAGTGTCTCTTTAAAGTTGGACTTTTTTTCATTGTGATTACACTTTTTACTTGCAGTTGGACGATATTCACGAGGAGCCAGAGAGTGATTAATTGGAATCTGAATTATCCAGATGCACAGGATTAGACCCAGATTACAATCCAGATCAGAGTGCATCATTGACCAGTGATGTGGAAGATTTGTGCCTAGTCAAAGGTTCATCATGTAAGAAAGTGTCCAGTGAAGATCTTGAAGATCCAGACACAAATATGAGTGAAGATGAAGATCAGCAAAGAGGCAAGTGCACCATTCAAAAACTAAAGAACCCCATAATTTATGTGAAAAGACACAAACAACAAAAGATAAATAAAACAAATAAAGGCAATTCAACTGTGACCCTAAAAACTTGTACAAAAAGGGAAGACTGTAAACGAGCATGGGACAAATGACATTATTGCCTCTTCTGTGGTCAATCTCACTCAAAGATATTAAGACATTTGCAGAGAAAGCATATGGAGGTCAGAGATGTGGCTTATGCCTTCAGCTTTCCATTAGGATCAAAAGACAGAAAGAATCTTTTGGAACAGCTGCGGAATAAAGGAGACTTTAAACACAATACCAGAGTTCTGGAAAAAGGCAGAGGACAGATAGTGACATGGAAGCAGCCCTCTGATAAAGCTTCTGTTAAAGACTATTTGCCTTGCCCATATTGTTTTGGAATGTTCAGGAAAAATGATCTGTGGAGACATCAGTCCTCATGCAAAAGTAAGAAATCATGTGTGCCAGATGACATAAAAAATGGACGAGGGAGAGTACAAAGTTGTGCTACACGCCTGCTTCCAATAGCAGCTTCCTCAGACGGATGCCTGAGTGTCATCAACAACATGTGACAAGATGATGTGTCCTTTCACATCAGGAGTGATTATTTGATTTGCAAATATGGTGAATCACTTTATGCAAAACATGGTCATGTGAAGTCTAGGCACCAGTACATTGCACAAAGAATGAGGGAGCTTGGCCGATTCATGTAAGTTGCCAAAGATATGGACAAGACTGTCAAAGGTCTTCAAGATTTGTGCGCACCATCAACATTTCAGCTTGTTTTCAATGTTGCCAAGCATCTTACAGAGTTTAGTCCAGGTAAAAATTTATATAGAAAACCTTCAACAGCAGTCAAAATTGGATTCTGTCTTAAAGGGGCAGTGGAGATCCTGATTGGAAAAACTCTCATGAATGATGATGACCTGGCAGAGAAGGTAGCAAAAAAGTTCTTTGAACTTTTGGAGAAAAATTGGAAGAACCACGTTTCTGTCAGCGCTCACCAAACCATAAAAGAAAAAAAAATTGAATAAACAAGATGACATCCCCCCTCACCAAAAATGTGATGTCTCTGAGAAACCATCATAGGATGGTAGAAGATAAAGCAAGAGTGGAACTGGTGCAACAGGTGAGTTTCGCAGCATACAGGCCATTAAACTAGACTGTTCTGGCACAGGTCATTATCTTCAACGTGAAGGTGAAGCAGCACGCTTGACTCTTGAGACCTACAAGAGAGCAAGCACAAGTGCCATTAATGAGGACATTTATGAAACCTTGTCACCATTAGAAAAGGAGCTAAGCAAGCTATTAACCTGCATAGAAATCAGGGGGAATAGAGGCAAGAAGGTACCAGTTTTCTTGACCGAGAGAATGAAGGAGTCAATCAATTTGTTAAAAGTAGAGTAGAAGCTAGTGTACCTGCTGAAAACCCCTATCTCTTTGCAAGACCTGGTGTGATGACAAACATATGTGGATGTGACTGTCTGCGAAAATATGCAGAAGAAAGCAATGCAGAAAACCCTGAACTCCTAAGGTCAACTAAATTAAGAAAACAGGTTGCCACACTCTGCCAACTCTTGGACCTTAGTGAACAAGAGCTGGAGCAAGTTGCAAGGTTCAGTTAGCCATGCATTAAACATATTTTAGAATAAACAAATATTTGTTTGTAGTGTTCGAGAATAAACCTTCAACAAAGGATTGAAGTCTTAACAGTTGATCTTGAGAGTGCACAAAATAAATGTGTACATTGTGGCTTAGGATAATTGGAGCATAAAGTCTTATATATATATATATATATATATTAGTCGAAGTATGCTATTGATGCATGAAATTGATGCATGCTGCAAAGAAAGTGTTTGTTTTTTTAAAGGAGTTATTGATGATCGCAGATTATTCAAATTAAACTGGCAGAGGACAGTGACCCCCAATTTCCACCAACTGCGGAACAGCCGCGGATCGGCTCCGCTGCGTGTCGGATCCGTGCTCCGCCGTCCTTCAATACCTACCAGATCCGGATTTGTTGCGGAACGGCTGCGGCTATGACTGACAGCTGAAGTCACGTGGACACACGATATCTTGCGAATTTACGTATGATCGCGCAATATAACAGGATGTAGTTTTTAAAAAGAACCACAAAACCAGCAACAGTTTGTTTCCATCCAGAGGAGTGGAGGGGAAACAACTCTGTGCTGACCTGCTAATCTCCCTTTTTTGCGGAGATTGTGATTCAACCAAGTACAATATTTTTTTCCACTTTAGCAAATGTCAAACCCAATATTAAATAAATGGTTATTTATATATATATATATATATATATAGTTTAACTGAAATTCAACTTACTTCATTACATAACCTAATACCTGTAAATAAAGTTATTCATGCAAATCAAACAACCCTGCAATGTCTGCTTAATTCAAAATTTTTAATGGGTTTAACATGTATAGCTAGAGAATGCCTTTACAAGTACATTTCTATCTGCATTTATTGGACAAAATTAGTGACTTTACCATCCACACCCATTACTCCTGCTACTGTTTTCCACGCCATTTCCTTTTTAAGGTTGTCCTTATAAAAAGGATGCGACGGGTCATAAATGATTTGGTGATTTTGTACTTCCAGAATCAGCATCTCCTCATCCATGGTGTAGTGCAGGGAAATACGATCCGCCGTGAGCACTGGGTATTTTATTTTGAAAATTACCGGATATTTTATTTTGTTTCTGTGCTCGACTTCCTGCGGCGCTCTCCGGCATACGGCAAAAATAGAAACTATGCGCATCTGCTCCGGAGGGCTGCGGTCGCCGGAGCTGGGACGGAGTCGGAATGCAGACGTTCCGCAGTCAGTGAAAATACACACATTGACTTTAATGGAAACCTATTGACTCCGCCGCCGTTCCGGAGCGGATCTGCAGCCGTTCCGCAGTTGGTGGAAATTGGGGGTGAGGTGTGCCTTGTGCCATCTTCAGTGAGTCTATTCTAAAACTGTAGTTGACTTGTTTCCTCATCCACAACAGCTCTCACTGCAGTTGATTGCATATCCGTCTGTATAAATACCCCTCTGGTTCATCAGTTCATTAAGAATTGTTGTACCTCACTTCAATTCTAAACCATTCAGTTATATTTTGTTTTCATTATTCTTCCTGGACTCCTTGTGTTCTGACCTGAGCCTGTTTTTGATTAATAATACCTTGTCTTCTGTTTTAACTGCTTGCTTGTGTTATGACCTCAAGCTTTATTAAAACCATCCAGCATTTGGATCTTATCCCTATCTCTCGGCTTGTTTGTTGTGACAATACTTCTTCAAAACATGGATCCAGCAGATGAGCTCGTTAGTATCCGCCACGACTCCATTGAGGAGTACACGGTATGTTTCTGTGCCCTGGCTCACCTGGTTTACTGGGACGATTTGGTGCTTAAGGCTTATTTCTGGTTTGGTCTTGAGGCCTCGCTCAAGGCTTATATGCCTCCTGATGGGTTCACCCTGTTGCTGCTGGACTTTATTGACTTGGCCCAGATTATTAGTCCGTCCTATAATTCAGTGTATTTTGTGACCACACCCACTTAAGTTGCTCTGCAGCAACCATTCACTCCGAGGCACCTGTCCTCTACTCCAGCATCACCCGGGCGTCCGTCCTCAGCTCCTTCCTCTTTTGTGGTCCCAGAGTCTCATGTAGCTTTTCATGAAGTGGCCAGTGTGTCCAGGATACAGAGGAGGAGAGAGAAGATAAAGTCAGCCATCACTGTGTTCCTCGCCCCAACCACGAGGGCCATTCCCAAACTTCTTGTCCCGCACATGGAGGCTGTTCCCAAGCTCTCTGCGCCAGAACCCACACCAACCTTAGAGCATGATCCAGTGGTCCTTGTTGCCTCTGGCCACTCCGGTAGGTTCTCAACCTACATTAATCATGCCTGAGTCCCCCTGTAGCCCCTCCCGGGTTCTAGTCGTCTGAGACATCTCTCTCTCATCCCAGCCCTCCTGTCTCTGTCTTTCATTCCTCCAGGTGCATCAGTCACTCTGCTGGAGGCATCCGATTGGCCACCGGACTGGAGCCCTGAGTCAAAGGAGACCTGTAGTTCTATCCCTCCTGCTCCGCCTGCTGGTCTGTCTGCTCTACCTCCAGAGCCTTCCATGGCTCTACCTCCCCGAGGCTCCGTCCCCTGGGCCTCAACCACCTGGTTTAAAAACCCTCTGCATGCTCCACCCTGGACTTCTGTTTAACGCTGGTCTCAGACCCTCTGCTATCTCCACCCTGGTCTCCTGGTCCACGTTGATCTCCAGAACCTCCTCCATGGTCATCTAGTTCACGCATATCTCTGGGCATCCTGCCTTGGTCCTCAGGTTTCCTGTGGCCTCCAGCACCCTCTGGTTCCCTGGCTGTCCTCTGGATCACTTGCTGGTTCAACCTTAGTACCCCCCAATTCAGCCTCAGCCTGTCTGCCTGTTCCCTTGAAGGTCCCCGGTCTAGTTCCTCCAGCTCAGATTTAACACTGTAGAACTCTCCATTTGAACAGCTTAACTCTTCCTTGCCTTATGTTTTGTTGGACTGCTTACCGGTGTATGACCATTGCCTGTATATGACCTTGAGCTTTAAAACCATCCAGCATCTGGATCATATCCCAATCTCTCTTCTCCCCTGATGGTTTGTTGTGACAGTAATGTCTGGTTCTGTTGCTTGTTTTATTTCTTGTTAATGTAGCTGTAGTATCAAACAGATATCTAGGATTTTTGTGATTTTTGTTTTCTGAGTTTGCTAAAGTATGCAGACATTGCAGTTGAAATAACCAGCTTTATCTACCATAACTACTAAATTAGAATTTTCTAATGAAGTCTGCATAGGGCCCTGGGTATCTGTATATGGTTTTACATGGTGCTTAATGTGACATTCTGATATCACCTCAAAAGATTTAAAATTATATCCTTGCCTCTGAGCAACATTAAAAACACTGAATATTGTTGCGACTCTGCAGCCTTGACCTTCAAAGCGGGGCTCATGTTTATAACAATAATTTGAGGGAGCTGATTAATTTAAATGGATATTCATCTGGTTTTGGACAGGTTTCTGTCAAACAGAGTGTCAAGCCTATCTGTAATAATTTCATTAACAATTAGTGCTTTAGATGAAAGTGATCTAATTTTTAGCAGTCCAAATTTAAGTTAAGCATTTCATCACTGTTTTGTTGTACAGTAATCCAAGTTGATTTTAAAAGGGTTTTGCGCTTGGTGTTATGGGGAACAGACACTGTCGCTATGTGATGATATGTAAGTGAAACAGTATGTGTTGTGATTTTATGTGACCTGTGTGACTTGTTTAAGGCTTCTAGCAGGTGGTTTTGTTTAGCCAGTTTGCCTGTTTCCTGAACAGGGCCCCAGTTAGTCTTAAACTAGCACTATTGAGACTATGAGCCAAATTACTAGATAAGAGAGTGGCACCTTCCCGGGAGGGATGGAGTCCGTCTCTTATTAGCAGGTCAGGTCTACCCCAAATGCTCTTCCAATTGTCTATAAATCCTATGCTATGTGCCTGACACCACTCAGACATCCAGTCATGCAGTGTCGATCCACTATAAACTTTTCCACCATGATAAGCAGGGAGTGGACTAGAGCATATTACTTTGTCTGACATTTAACATTGCCGGTCGGACCTCACTAAAAGTCGGACATCATTAGTGCTGATGTGAATGGCGATCTTAGAAAATTGATTTACCTTTAGCCAGCACTCTTAAATTGGCCATGATATCAGATAATCTGGCCTCCAAGAAATGCTCGGTCAGTACTGATGCTTACTAACACCCCTGGAGTCGAGAGTTCGAATTCAGGGTGTGCTGAGTGACTCCAACCAGGTCTCCGAAGCACCAATATTGGCCCGGTTGCTAGGGAGGTTAGAGTCATATAACCTCCTCGTGGTCGCTATAATGTGTGGGCTGCGTGGTGAGTTGTGCGTGGATGCCGCGGAGATCATGCGCTAAATCTCCACTGTAGCACGCTCGAGCCATATGGTAAGATGTGCGGATCGATGGTCTCAGATGCGGAGGCAAATTAAATTCGTCCTCCGCCACCCGGATTGAGGCGAGGCCACCACGAGGACTTTGAGCACATTGGGGAGAAAAAAAAACTTGTGGTGTGTTGGTGCCATGATGACTTGCTGCAGTTTGTTTGTTGTAGCTGGGAGAGAGCCCGGTGAGAGATTCCGTGAAGAAATGCAGAGAACAATAAAGGGTCGCAATAAAATTCAAGAACCATAAAAAAATTATTCTATCAGAAAAGGGAAAAACGCTGAGAAATAAAGAAAATGGAAATCGAAAATGAGTAACAAATGCTAGCAGGCTATCAACACAGAATCTTATCAACGCATCAACCTAAAATGCTAACTACAATCATGATGTCAATCTGTGCAAATGTATAACCACAAAAGGCTGCAATTTAATTTAAAAAATGTGCCACAAGTAGATGTGAACGTGACAACCAGAATAGAGATCATCTCAATCTCATCATCATCTCACAGCTGATCTCATCATGTCCAGTTCAGCAGTCACTCTCACTTTTTAAAAGATTATTCATAATGTCAATAAATCAATTATTTTAGTAATCCAGTAATCTTCCGATTATTCTGATTAATAGAGTAATCTGTAAAATGTAATGATACATTTAAGTCATGTTACAACTGCTAAAATGTGTTATAAAAGTTATAATTTGTACTCTACATTTGAATGATGACTAGATATTGTTTGCACAATTGCTTCAGTGTAAAGTCAACAGACACTCAAATATTAAATACATGCTAAAAATGTAGGCCTTTTTGTAATTTAGCTCACAGGCATTGGCTACTTCTATCAGATTTTTATTTTTTTTACATGGATAACAAACAACAAGGTGGAACTTAAACTATTAATAACACTTATTTTTTCACTCACTCTTCCCATACTATTAAACTAAACAACTCCTATTTCTAAAACAAATATTAATATTAAATATTAAGGGAGGTGTCTACATTTCTGAAATAGTGCAAAATAATAAGTGTCCACTAACACTTAAGTGTATATTTTTTTTCTTCAAATAAAATATTTTAAGGTAAACTTAAAAATAAGGTCCTTCCCTTAGTCATTATGTACTTGTGGCAGGGCGGAGGGTGGGGCCGGGTCCTGACGATACACACCCGGTCCTGTATCAGGCTAATCAAGCCTCCGAGAGGGATAAAGGCCGATGGCAGATGGTGGTGCGAGGAGAGAGAGATAATTTACGGACATGTCCGTCATGTGTGTGTAAAGTATTTCGACGGGAAAGGAGGAGGTGAGAACTGGCTTGACAATGTAAATTAGGTTTTAATAATAAACTTAAAACAAAAGTCAAAACACACACATGACGGACATGGCCGTAAATTATCTCTCTCTCCTCGCACCACCATCTGCCATCGGCCTTTATCCCTCTGGGAGGCTTGATTAGCCTGATACTGGACCGGGTGTGTATCATCACGACCCGGCCTGCCCTCTGCCCTGCCACAGTACTCTTAAAAAAACAAAACTAAAACAACTCTTAAAACCGAAATAAAGGGAGGAGTCTGAAATAGTTTAACATAATATTATTATCAGTAGTGTTATTATTATTATTTAACAAACAACATAAAATTCATTTATGAAACTTTAAATATTTTAAAAACTTTGCATAAATTTAATTGTCCATTTTAAAGGGTTTAGGGATTGTTCACTGGAAGGCTTACATTCTAACAGTCTGAGAAAAGAGAAAAAATGCGAAGGCATCGTAGCAATTATGGAGTCTATCTGAAATGGCATTGGAATGAAAAAAGGATGTTTTTTCACTAGTTAATATGGCAACAAAATACCTAGCCAACTGATGGAGCAGCGTGCCTGCAACCTGTGAGCAAATGACACGCACATCTACTCTCTTAAGGTACGTTCACACATGCAGTACCTTTTCTCCTGTGAGTCTGTGAGTCAGTCTTTGTACATTTGAAGTCGCAAGTTGGTGTTTCTGCTGTTTGTTGTTGTAGTAACCTGGGAGGAGCAATTTCTGCTGTAGCTGTGAGGATGGGTCACGTGAGCGCTACAGTCTTCTCTCCTATTTGTTGTCACTCACGAAGTCGCTCCTCATTTGCATTAAGTTCAGTTTTTCTCAACTTTCGAAGTTGCTGGACCTGCCTACATCTAGTCGCCGATGGTTAATGTCGCTTGTGTCAAGTCACCAGCTCTCAGCGAGAATGAGATGAGGTTGTTTTGCCACTGAAAGTCGCTGCATGTGTATACGTACCTTTAGTGTTACCCTTAACACCACAAAAGCACGTCTTAGACATGTTTGTTGTGCCAAAAGTATTTTTTCTCATGTCTGACAAGCTGATCCTCTACTTGTCACCAGAACTGAGTCACAGAGATGGTTCATTATTTTGCACAGAGCTGTAATACACCTGGATGTGATGATTTAATAACAGTGAAGAAATGTTGTAAATACAATTAAGGGAGTTGAATCTAAACAAGAGGATCTTAAGTTTCAAAATGAACAACTTCTCTGGGTATGCTACATACAGGGGCTAGTTGGAACATGCCAGAGCATGAACTATCTGCTTTTCGAGATATATGAGATAAGGCTTTTAGTAATGTGGGTTTGGTGAACATAAACTCTTAACATACTCTTAACATACAAAACACAGAATTAATTTTCTCTCTGAGGCCAACACTGGACAGGCGTAACTCTCTCTCTCGACTGGCGGAACTGTGGCTCTTTTATCCGCTCTCCCCGTGCTCACTGAAATTAGAGACAGGTGTTAGACATGATTTAGCTCAGGTGCAAGCGCCCTTACTGCTTTCTCCCTTCGGACGGGCGCTTGACCACGCCCCACTGCCACAATTATATTGTAATAATTTTTAAGGTAAGGCAAATTAAAAACATATGGATGTTGTATGGTATGGAATAAATAAAATTATTGCTAAATTAATGCTTAAATTATTAGTTCATGTACAGTAAATAATATGGCATATTCAATATTCAAACGTATTAACAGCCGATTTAAAAGACCTTTCATGGTGGACAGGGGACCATTCATCCTGTTAGATCTTCAATGGTGCTCTTGTTCATGTAAGATCATCGTTGGATCGTTTTTGGCCTCAGCGGTTGCACTTTGGAAATTAAAAACAGTAATTTGCTATCAGAGTTTGTGCAATTTCATGAAAATGTTAAATCTACCAATATCATCTGCATGACAAATGGGTCTTATAAGAGCAGATGCGATAACAATGACGGTGATTCCTGACATATGCTATTCATGCCATATTCTTTATGTCACTTTGAAAAGTTCAGCCAAATTACTTTATTGCTATTTTGTACAAATCAAATTCATATTGTAATACTTATTAACATGACAAAACAAAACTGTTATTACATTAATAAATTGTACACAGATTCACTGCAGGTTTACACTGTTTGAGATCTGCATTTCGAGGCAAGCTCAATGACGCTCCGCACAATGTTCTGCACTCTCACAAATAATCTCATTAAAAACAAAGCGGTCTAATCAGCATAATAAAGTAATTATTTCACCGCGTCTGTGCCTTGATTAGAACGGGAGCATTTTAGTTTTGTTGTGTTGCTCATTTTTGCAGTGTATTTAACATCTATGTTCAAAGTGATCGGTGCAATATGCAATGAATCCTAAATAATTACAAAGTGGTTTTCGCTCTTGTTCTACAGCTTCTTTTCAAGTGTCAGGTGATATTTCTTCACTATTAATTTCCGTGTGCCGCGCGAACAGAGCTAGGACATAAAGCAATCATCTGGGCATTCAGATGGGTTAAAACTTGCGCATTAGTATCAGTTGTCTTTACTGATAGGACGGAGGACTAATTTAAGCGCCTCTGATTGCCCTTTGCCATTTCATTGCTCTACGGACATGCTAGTGATTGGTTAGAATACTCAACCGCTGCAAAAACACATTGTACATAGAAACCATTGGCGCAACAGGAGCAGACTTAAATTGAATGCTGAAATTGTCAGTTTTCACAATTACATAATCGTGGCGGCTGTAATCGCGATTAGTTTTCGATTAATTGTGCAGCCCTTCTTTTGTCCATCTTATGGACTTAAGTATTTAAGTATTCAAAAAATTATATTTTCCTGGCTTGAATTTTTTTTTAGAAGTTTGTGAGAGGCTGTTGTGACCAATTACAAGGTGGATTTCATTGGAAGAATAAATTACATTTAAATAAAAATGGACTGGTTTGTGAAGTCGTGCACAACTATATCTGGGACCGGAGGAGTCATGAACAGAAAGTCGATACGAAGCACCACAAAATGATGTGATTGCTTTAGCAATTGTTTTTTTCACATTTGCTTTTTATAGATTTGGTTTAGGGTAAGGATGTTTATACAGTGGACTTATCACTTAGAAATTATGCAATATCGGTTATGAACCAGAAAATTTCATTTCGGAAAAATGTTAAGTGTCATTGTGTTCATTTGATCAGGCTGGGCATTTGAGATCTGTCAAAATATATTGTCCATTGAAATTCGCAGTTCATGAGTGCCCATGCAAAGCACCCAAAAGTACATGAATCTTTGAAGGAAATTAGAAAAGTCATGATTTGTTTTGCTACCAAACCTCAGAATGAAAATATTGCATGACATTTCTGCGCAGATGGATTCATTAAATTAAATCTATTATTAGTACTACTACTATTTTTGGTTGAAGTTATTATTAATTGCCTAACAACAAATAAAATATTAGCAAATTATTAGAAATTCATTGTTATTTAAATTATAATGTTTTGCAAGTGTAGAAATAAATGATACATTTAAGTCTTTTGCTATTACAGTACATATACAGTAAACTGTTTATTCCAATGTGAATAATCATTTCTGACTTATACATTCATAACCATGAAATCT
The DNA here is from genome assembly GCA_032164185.1 of Moxostoma hubbsi. Taxonomy (NCBI): domain Eukaryota; kingdom Metazoa; phylum Chordata; class Actinopteri; order Cypriniformes; family Catostomidae; genus Moxostoma; species Moxostoma hubbsi. The sequence continues at coordinate 37,411,491 of JAVLUX010000025.1, read as the reverse complement.
CAGAGCATCTAAATTCATCTCAAATAGATACATTCCACTTCCACAGACAGTCGGATGTACACACAGCTGCCATGCGACACTTATTAGAAATAACTTATTTTCTGTTTCTGTCTCGTTTGATGCAGTGACGTGGCAGCTTCATTCAAGACAGTTAACTATAAAAATGTAACTAGTACTTTCAAAGTCTAAATAAATTGTAATGAGTAAAATCGAACTAAAGTACAAATCCCCCCAATATAATACTTTTAAGTACTTAATTACTTTACACCTCTGTTAAATTAACATGATCTGTTGCTGTAAATACAGAATATTTCTGTTTAATATGCATACTGAGCATCTTTGTCACAAACATGTCTTAGGATGAAATTGACGTTTTGATCAAATCATGCAGCCCTACAATTCTGTACTTTATGTGACTGTGAGCAAGCAAAAGCCAGTTTGAGAAATCTTAAATTTTAGTGTTGTGTTCTGATTCTTTGTCATTTGTAGAGACACCCAGAGTGAAGGTGAAGAAACCGTGGAGTGAAGCAGAGAGGAGTGCAGTACACAAACATTTGGGAAAGTTTATGGTGGAGCGCAGAGTTCCTGGAAAAGAGCACTGCATGCATAGAAGAAGAGAAAACCCTGGGTCAAAGGTCATGGAAGGATGTCAAGAACTTTGTGTACAACACAACTGTCACTCTAAACCGGAAATCTGTGTCACGAAAAATTATGATTTGAAGGCTTAACATCTGACATTGTAATTGTTCTGTTAACCTTTTGATAATGTTTGGTGGAGCCAGAATTTTCAGTTATAACGTTTTAATGTTTTTTATTTTTTATATGTTTACTGATGCTGTTTTGTCTGTGAAAATCAGTCATATTTGAATAAGATGTATATTTACATCAGATTTTTGTTTTTTGGTTACTGATATATAAAATTCAGAAAAATTTGAAAAACACCTAAAGCAATTTTCTGAAGCCCAAGGTGTCTGTCTCTGTTCAAAAAGGAAAATGGAGAGGTGGTCACTTGAGATGGCATCTCTTGCAGCTTTGTTGGATGTTTACGAAGTTTAGTTTATTCAATCCGTAATTGTACAGTAACACTGTACTTTTGTTCAGTAATCTGATCAATGGTTCTAACATAGATTTTAATCTGTTTATGAACCTCAAACTGTGCAACTTTTGCATTATTTGTCCACACTAAAACATAACAAAGAATAAGCGCAAGCTAAAAAAAGTACGTTAAAAATAACTCAGTCAGAAACAAACCCAATAGCGCCCCCATGAAAAGGACCTCACTCTGCTGGTAAAATGCTTTCTTTTCCCTTTGTTTTTTTTGAGGAGCTGAGGTAAAAACTAGAGTCAGTGAGACACCTAGTGTTGAAATATAGAATACGTTTATATGAAAATTTAACCAAAACTGTGGTCCTCGCTTCGCAGATTAATTTACTCGGTCCTCACCTTGATAGATGTACAGGAATGTGTGTGTGTGCATGTTTGAAAAGGGTAACAGTGGAAGTGTTCCAGAGGTGGAACAGGATCCTTGATTGATTGCCTGAATTTTAATTGGTATCTCCTAGCACCGCAACACAACACTGAGGGCTTAAGGGGGTGTTTACACTGGCAGCCACTTGCAGTGACAAAGCGAAACTCATTTATTTTCAATGAGACTTGGTGATTTTCAGTGACATAAATGACAAATCTGTAGATGCAAATGAGCAGTGATGCAATGTGTCAGTTACCAATGGGAGTACAGGCAGTGATGGATGAAAAAATGAATGAATGAATGGATGGATGTATTGGATGCTTTGGAGGAATTGGATTGATGGAGGAGTTGATTGAAGAATGGATGGATTGATTGATCTAATCGTCCAAAAATAATGTGTGGATTGGTTTAGCAAAGGTGCCCAAATGGTGTACAAATTCAGGTGGATATTTGAAGTTATGAACATCCCTCCATCCATTCATCTATCCATCCATCCATCCCATCATCAACCCCTCCATCAATTCAATCCATCCATCCATCCATCCATCCATCCAATCCAACCAACCATCCATCCATCCATACCTCCAATCCAGACTAGTCCAGTTAAGTCCATCTATCCATCCATCCATCGATCCATCCAATCCAGACTAGTCCAGATAAGTCCAGTCCATCCATCCATCCACCAAAGTGCATCTGTGGTCGCGAGAAACAGACACAGAACATGGAGCATAAGTGTTCAGATCCCGACACAGACTGGAACTGAACCAGACAGGGAAGTCACACAGAACCAGATACCGTGCTCTGGACATGAAACACAAGACAGGTCACACCCCGGGTGCGTAGCGCAACGCTAGCGCAATGCAAGGTGCACACGTGTTCCTGAGAGACAGACATAAACTATTGAAGTGAGTGCATGCCGCCAAGATGACATAAGCGCAATGCACTCACATCAATAACAGACACCATAATCCTGACATGAAACGACAGACCAAAGTGCACATGGCAGGGTATTCAACCAAAACCGTGCACTCGCACAAAGACAGGCAATGAAACTCAAGACAGACATGGGACGATAATGCCAAGGTCCTGTCAGACAAAAACCCAGACTGACAGAGTAACAGGACTGTGACACTTTCATTAATGATCAGACACTACCGTGAGTCAGAGAGAAAAAAGCCTTTTTTCAGAACTCATACTGAAAGGCCATGGATTCTATATGACTGTAATGGGAATATGAATATTATTGCTTTAATAAGCATGGCTATTAGCAATTACTACAGTAATAATGCTATGTTTCACTGTCATAACGTACTGCAGTTGAAATGGATTCATTATCTAATGCAGTGCAATTGTAGAATTGATTAATCACAGACTTGATTATTTGAATTATGAGAATGGATTTATGTGCCAGCAAAGTGAATTCATTCATAAGAGAACAGATTCATGTTCATGTTTTATTTTAGCCACTAACTATAGTAATTGTCCCATTCATCACAAGCCGTAAAAATTTACACGTAATCACAGTAAAATCTCTAATGTTCATCAAGATAGACACATATTAACAATCCCACATAAAGCCTCAGTAAAACCAGGCTGAGAAAGGAATATTAAAAATCGCACAGATTCTCTAAGCCTGAAGAAGTGTGTGGAAAATTGCATCCTAATTCACATCAAATCCAGTCTAGATAACATTCAGTATTTGAATTGATGCATTCCAAATAATAGTACATTGAAAATAATAGGTGAAGTTGCGTTATATGTACAGTACTGTACATACTGTACATATGTCCCTGTGAAAGGCCTTGATGAGCACATTTCGATTTGGTGTTTTGACCTATTTCCTAATGGAACAGAAAGTGGGGGTGGGACATGTTGAATGACTCGTCCCATTTTTAAAAAATAGCAATTTGGCCTTAGTTTACAGGCACACACACATACCCCTTTCCAACATACTGCTTATGTCAGATCCGCACACAGGGAAAACGTGGGAAGTGATCTCAATTCTGGCCAGCTTTTCCAAAGACTTGAGAACCCAACAATGATTTAACTGACAACACTAATCCATAACTAGCCCACAAACGCACGCAGCACATTTAGGTCTTTGCTTACAACAAGGCTTGAGCCGTTGTGCAAGTCCAATGCAGATGAATGAGTAACAGGCCAGTAAAAGATAATATATCCATGTTTTAAAGCACAATCCATTAAGCACAAAGAATAAAGAACTCTTACTCAAGCTGTACATCAAGAAAACTTTGGCTGTACTAAAAATATAAATAAATTCCAGCAACATTCCTCACATCCTGCTGCCTTGTTGCATTGCATCCCATTCAAAATCTGATCATCCCTATGCCCTGTTCCCTTTCAAAGACAACACCCCCCCACTGTGAGAACTTCAGATGGCCGAAATGTGATCAGTCATAACTAACTTTCTGAGTGATTCTTTTGGAAATTTTGTTTGGAGCGACCCTACATTATGGATTGTGCTCCCTTTGAAGTGCCCTGTGAAGGCATGATCAGCACCAGTTAGAACATTAGTTGTAGGGGGAGGGTGTATTCTTCTAGAAAGTATTTGATAGGACAAGGTTTCTCAACCTCTATGTAACGTCATGGATGTTCCATAATATTTTAAGCAGGAAGAGAGAAAATGCTGATTTTAAATGCTTATATCTTCAGAAAATTAACTTTGTCAACATTTAGAAGTACACTAGCAAATATATGACCTTAAAGCTAATAGATATGGACTGAAAGCAGCAAAACGCCATGGTTACTGTGTAACCTCCGTTCCCTGAGGGAGGGAACGAGATGTTGTTTCGAATGAAGTGACACAAGGGGTCTTTCTTGGATGCCGAATCGTACCTCTGAACCTGAGAAAAGGAAAATGTCAAGTTGGCAGACAGAATTTGCATGCCCCACCCCGGACATATGGGTATAAAGGGAAGCGGGGCAGCGAATGCCAGTCAGGAGGCCATTTACAGTGCCAGGTCTAGTACTGTGGCAGAAGGGACACAACGTCTCGTTCCCTCCCTCAGGGAACGGATGTTACAATAGTAACCATGACGTTCCCCTTCTGTCACTCACTCGATGTTGTGTCGAATGAAGTGACACAAGGGGTCCCATATAAAAGCGTCACGCACTGACTGTGTTACGTGACTGTCGAAACAGGTGCAAAGCAGGCTCTTGTGTGCCAGAGGCACCTGTACCGGCTGCACGCAGCTCTCCCTAATGTCCCCAAAGAGTTTTCGCATACAGACCTTAGGTTTCCCACACCCTTGCAGGGGGAAACAGGTGTTACATGCCTAGCATGAGGACAAACCCAGCAGCCGCGGCCTTCTCTCTCTCACTATGTCTCTCACATAGGACGTGAAATGGCTGGGGCCTATCTTAAGTAGGGGAAGGCAGTCTTTCCCCGGGGGAGCAGAGGGTCGCCCGACGGGAGGTAGAGGGGCATCCTGAGGCTTGGGTGCTGAGAGAAGACTTGAAGCACTTACCTAGCACCGCGCACCCGGCAGGGGGCGAATTAGAGACTGAGAAAGAGGCCTAGGGAGTCGTCTTCAGAACTAGACGGTGCTGGCGTGCCTGGGCTGAGGCGGGGCTTGAGGTGAGGGGACTGCGTCCGGAGGTCTGCTAATTTCCTATTCTTTAAGGAGGGGAAGACCCTGCAGAGGCCACACCCTGCCCAGTCTAGGGGGAGGTAATGTGCGGCAAATACACCACGAGGATTGTGAAGGGGGGTCTCTGAAGGCCCAAGAGGACAACTTAGAGATCCCAGGAGGGGAACAGGCTCAACCGGGGAGGATTCAGTCTCCTGGCGCCTTTCAGGAACCTGATAATCAAGTCGTGCTTACCAAGGGACTTGCCATCTTGGTGGGCTGTGATAGCAGCTACATACACCTTCAAGGTGGAGGAGGACAGCCTCCCCTCCAGCCTCTCCTGCAGGAATAGAAGCACTGACCAAACTGCACATCTCTGCGGGTCTTCGGCTCAGGAAGAACACCAATTTGCAAACAAGCGCCACTTCAGGGCGTAAAGTTGCCTGGTGGAGGGAGCTCTGGCTTGGTTGATCGTGTCTACGACAGCAGGCGGTAGATATACTAGAACTTCCGCATCCCATCCAGAGGCCAGACGTGGAGGTTCCAGAGGTCTGGGTGCGGATGCCAGAGGGTACCCCATCCCTGAGAAAGAAGGTCCTTCCTCAGGGGAATTTTCCAGGGAGGGGCTGTCGCGAGGAGCATGAGATCCGAAAACCAGGTGCAGTCACGGTGCTGGAAACTGAATTCTAGAAACCCAAGCTGCTGATGTTGTAACATTGGAAGTAGGATGTCCACATGAAAGGTGATGGTAAGTGCTGATTTTGCAAAGTTATTACAATATCAGAGCTTTATTTCATTAATATTTATTTGTTACATACTACAGTCAACTAATAAAAATATAAAAACACGTGCCAAAAGAGCTTTGCAGCAACTGTCCACTCCCATGACAAACTGTGAATGGTGCAATCAAGTCGGTTTCCCTAAACTCTCAAACTACTTATATATTTGTACATATCTGAATATTTTGCAATAAATGTCAATTCAATTTGATTCAATAATTTTAATCAAAAACTTTATATTTTTCATAGTTTTTAATTTGATTACTTCATTCACAATGCTTCATGGTATTGTAGTTCATTCCCACAAGAAATACATTAAGTACAGTCTTTGTTTCAGATTTTTTTAATACATTTTTACTTAAAATCAGTGTTTGTAAGTTTTAAGTCGGAGCTAGTTGTTTTAGTTTATGACTTAGAGCTATTTTAAGAATTAATTTTATTAAAAGTCCCCATGGGAAAAAATGACTGGAAAAAATACTTCTGGATCCAATGGCTGAAAAAGTGGTCAGGCACTGTTGCACTCTATAGACAAGGTTCTTGACTTTGGTTATTTATTCCTACACAGCATTCAAGCTGCAACTGTAATAAACATGACAATTTGAGACTCACACGAGTTTTCACGAGACTAGCTCACCCTTGACTGAGAATCTATTGTTGTGTGACATTGGCTTTATCAGAGTTGAGTATTCAGATAGCATATCATCGATTCAGTGCAGAATCAGAGCTTAGAGACAGGCAGAGATACAGAAATAAGAGAGACAGAGGTTTCCTTCAGTGATGCACTGGGGTCTATCAGGCAGACGTGCCTGCAGTCACTGAGATCCTGCTTTGAGGTCTGTCAGCCTCTCTCTACCGTAAAATACAAGCACTGTCACAGTTACCTGGGACAACGATTAACCATACAATTTATTTATTTAAATTATACAAAAATTGTTTAAACACAGAATGCCATGATGACCAATCAGAATCAAGTATTCCAGAGAGTCCTGTAACAAAAATAGATATTTAAAGTGATAGAGGGAAAAAGCTAATACAACATATAAATCAGAGAAGTGTTATGAAGATTCCATGAGGAAGGTGTTGCATAATAATCATGTGTCTGTTTCAGTGATATATGTTCATGTTTTTTATATCCCTCCTCATCTCTTTTTTTATTTACTTTTTTATTCCGTCTTTGAATGCCTGTGATTCAGACAAAAAGTGCTGTTTCATTCATCAAGATGGCAAGATAGGAAGAATAAATGTTCCTCTATCGCCTTCCAGCACAATTCTAAAAGATCTAAAATGCAGGTTGCGCTCTAAAGCAGCTGAACACTCACCATGAGCTCGTCCATAGACGTTCAGTCTATTTTGTGACTTCCAATACAGCCATCCATCCAATGCCATCCTTCCATCCATCCATCCATCCATCGCCTGTTTTGTTGAATATCTCAGCCAATATGATGATGAGATACGATGATCAATAACATGCTGTTTCTACTGGAATTAATTTATGCTGTTTTGGTTGTTATTACATCTCAAAGTAGTTTATGATATCAACGTAACTTGCCACTTCATGACATCTACACACTAATGGGAGGCACTGTCATTCAAAAATGGTCAAATGTAATTTGTACAAATGTAATACCTTAAACATTACATTACCTGCTAAGAATATACACTGATGCGAGTGAAAACACTGGAGACCACAATCTGAATGCAGTCGAATCGTGGAACACATTCACGTTCAGTAAAAAGGTGGATATAATAATTTGGAACTGTGGTGTTATGGAAACAAAATAAACATAGTCCACATAGTAAGCACAAATAGTCAAATTCCTGAGAATGAGAGTTTTCATTTGATCCATGACTTATCTATTTAAGTAATATTTGAATTTTGAATTAATATGAATATATTAATTAATATTCATATTTCTAATTCATGACAACAGAGTTGTGCTCATTTGCAAAAAAAAAAATAGAGTATTTCAGGTCTTATCTTGTTATTTGTTATTACATAATTGCAGAAGTTATGGATTTCTGTGAATAGTTCAGATTCTAAGCTTTCAAATGGTACCACATATGACTATTTCTGTAGGACTCCAAGGACTTCCAGGGACTTTTACAATTTATGCGTACATTTATTACACATTAGTGCCCTCGCATAATGGATCCGCGGGGTTAAAGGAATAGTTAGTTTAAAAATGTATATTCTGCCATCATTTATTCAACCTCATGTTGTTCCAAACTGTATGGATCTGATGAATGCAAATATGTTGATATGTTATAATGACAAGAGGTCGACTAATAATGGATTTTGCCAATAACTAAGGTGGTTGAATACGCCGATAACCGATTAATCGGCAGATAGTTTTAAAAATTGCAGAGGCTACAAGAGTCCATATTCGAAAAAAAATCCAGATTCAGTCTATAGTGCAACTAGTGCCCAGTAATAAAAAAATAAAATAAAAAATAACTTTTAATTATAAACAAGCCCGAAATACACATACTTACAGTATTTCCGCACTCTTATTTTGAAATGATGGTGAATTTGCTCAGTTAGAATCCTCTATTTGTGTACCAAATTACCAAATTATAGCATATATTCACCAGATTTAGGATTTTATATATCACCAGGCAAGTTTTTTTTTATTATTATTATTATTCACAAGAAAGTTGGAGACACAATGTATGTTTCTGTATAGTCACATTTTTCTTTGCATGCTCTCACTTCAATTCGGAACACTTGATTTATTTCATCAAAATAAGAAAAATATGCATTGAAATGAGGATAAAAATATGTGTGGTGGGACGCACTGTTGCGTCTCTAATCAAACTGACGCACTGTTGCGTCTAATCAAATTAATGCGCTTGGGTCATCAAGGGTTCAATTATGAACTTTGCGGTACCGTATAAAAGGGGAGTCTAGTTACTACTTGCGTGTGATTACCGTCTGTGTGGTGTGTCATTGCCCGGGGACCGCCCCTTTTAGTGTTGTCATCCGTTTCCGCTTTGAGGTATGTGTTGTTTGGCCAACTAGTTAAAACACAGATGCGTGATCTTATGTAAATAATTATTCGCTTTGTAGCTGTGAGGATAGTTCGCTGCTGTGGGCTGTTGGTGGCTGCTACTTCCCCTTTACATGCCTCTCCCCGCAGTCCCGTGCTTTGTGACATGGTGGTATCCTTCTGTGTGTGCGTAACGTGGATGTGCACCTGCTTATGAAAAGGTAAGCGAAACTATCACTATGGTGCAGCGTTCCCTTTTATATTGTAAGTATACGTTTGTTTATATTTTAGGAGGAATAGACTGTTCTGCGGGGCAACGCTGTTTGACGCTGCTGTTTTGTGTACCCGGATTCTCTTTTGTGACAAACTTTCTCGTCAACACGAGTGGAGTCGATCTATGTGTGTCCTGTGACGCATGCTCTGCAGCATTTGTTCTTGTGATCGCTGGTTTGAATTAGTCCTTCAATTTGTTGTTGTTTTTTCTTTATTTTCTTTTGGTATATTTATTTTACTTTATTTTCAGTGCATTCCTTCATGAATGTTGTTTTGCTTAATTGTTTTCTTTATTTGGCGTGTTTTTTCTTTATTTGTTGCTTTATGGGTGTTGTCAGGAGGACAGTGAGGTGAACATACACCCAGCTTTGATGATCCCTCTGAACCTTATTATTCTAGTATTGTTTCATGATTTATTTTGGCTTATTAAATTTAAATGTTTATTATTTGTTTTTTTTTAATTAAGTGTCTTGTTGAATGAGACCAGTGTGGTAATTGTTTTTTTTTTCATTCCAGGAGCTGAGGCTTCAAGGCAGGCCGCTAGTAGACCCTCACGTGCGGTGGTGGAGGTTTTGTCACGGAGTGCTGTGCGTTCATGCTTTACCTTATTGGAGTGTGTGTGTTGATACCTGTGCACAGGGTGGTAAGAGTGATTTATAGGAGCCCTGTGCTCACTAAAATAGTGTACCTGCCATTGTTAAGCCTCGGCCTCCTTTTTGGTCTTAAGAGTTGTGAATGATGAATGTTGACCCAGGTTTTTTAAGGTTGTTATTTAAGATTGTGTTGACTATTTAAGTAAAGCTTTTGTATTTCTTTGTATCCACGTCTCCGGTCCTCCTTTCGAAAACCCACGCTCCTGTGTGTCCCTTGTAGGCGTTTAAATTCATTAGTATTAATATTTCCCTGGTTTAACAGGGTGGCGTAGTCTTGCATATCTAGAGGTAGTTTTCTCCTCTTAAGGTCCCACTGCATTCGGATGAATAAAAATAAAATTATCGGCAACTATCAGCATAGATTTTTACAGATAACCAATAGTTCCAAAGAGCAACTATTGGCACCGATTAATCGGTAAAACCGATATATTGGTCTATCTCTAATAATGATAGCCTCAGTCACCATTCACTTTCATTCACAATATGTAAAAAAAGATAAAATGAAAGTGAATGGTCACTGAGGCTAACATTCAGTGTCTCCTTTTGTGTTCCACAGAAAGTGATATGGATTTTGGAATGTGAAAGGTTTTTTGTCGGTGTCCTGGGTAGGTTTGCAACAGCTGTGCGTAAGATCTCACTTATGTTGGGATGTAAAGTTCAAATTAATGGCTTATTAACTACTTGTTAGATGTAACTAGGTTACATCTAATGTAAATATTACATTCAAATATATAGGCTAAATATTAATACTCAAGAACTGTCTCTAAAATTAATAAGGGGTAATAAATACTAATACAGTGGACTGGAAAATTTGAAATATATCCATTTTACAATACTGTATATTTTGTATGTGTTGAAACTTTGGATGCCAGTGACTCTGGGCGATGCACACCGGGAAGTGCACAGTTTAGATTCATTCTGAAAAGCCGTTAAGAAGACATGATGTTCTCTTATAAATTTCAAAAAGCGTAAATGTCAACATCATCATATATGTCTAAAGGATTGAAGTCTGTCATACAAAACATGAGCTTATTGATGTTATTCAGTGAGCTTTTTTCTTTTTCTTTCAACAGTTACTCCTGTTTGGAGACTTTAGTTTATATGTAGGTTCAAGTTTCATCAAAGTTTAATGGTGCAATGCTAAAATATCTAGTAGTGTTTGTAACTTATTTGCCCATTTATACTATAACCATTCTGATCACCCTTTGGTATTTTATAATGTGAGAATGACAACACATCCCTCATTTAGTTAGTCCTCTATCTACTCTCTCTCGTAGAGGATGGTAACGAGCAGTTTCTTGTGGCGGAAAGATCCCACGGGAGCTGGAGGAAGTTGTAGTTAGTAAAACCTCAAAGGTTCTCGGCAACACGGGCAAGAAGGTTCTCAAATGGTATCTGGAGGTCCTGAAGGCCATGAGCTTAGCTCTCAGCAAACAACTGGGCAAATACGACATGTACTCCATGATCATGGCTGTGATATTCATACTGCAGGTGAGAGCCATATACTTTAAAGAGATTGTTCACTCAAATTTAAATTCCACCCTCATTTACATGTTGTTTCAAACCATATTACTTTCTTTTCTTCTGTGGAACACAAAAACTGAATGTTCTTCGCAGTCACCATTCACTTTCATTATATGGACAAAAAGGTGCAATGAAACTGAATGTTACTGAGACTAAAATTCTGCCTCCCTTATATAGCATCTGTTTATGATCAAAGTTCATGAGTCTTTTTCTGTAAAGATTTGATTGATAATCTGTTAAAGCATTTCACTTATTTACCAGAGAGGTTTTGCTGCAGACATCAGAGGTTCGAAACAACACTCAAGCAAGTTTTGCCACATTCTGACACGTGTTAAAAATTCAGAAAAGGGAGTGTGTCCTGCAAGACTACTAAAAGGCACGCCCATTACATGTTAGGGCCGCTTCAACTAACTGGTGAAATGCTGAGGTCTTTCTACAGTTGGATTTCACATTCATACACTGTTTTTTGTTTATTTGGAGTCCCGTAGCAACCCTACAACTACACCTATCCTTACCCCAAAACCTAACCCTAATCACAAATATTAATCACTAGGTGGCGACAGTGAGTAGAAACGTAATGAAACTGAGGAGAAGAAACAATGCTAAGCTAATATACTAGCTACAAGCTACTACAGTTAGCTTGTTAGCTAAGTGGTGAAAACAGAACAGATAATTTTTTTTATCTGACCCTTATACACTCACCTAAAGGATTATTAGGAACACCTGTTCAGTTTCTCATTAATGCAATTATCTAATCAACCAATCACATGGCAGTTGCTTCAATGCATTTAGGGGTGTGGTCCTGGTCAAGACAATCTCCTGAACTCCAAACTGAATGTACAATAATTAGGCCTGTTGCCATTATTACATTTTCTGAAATTTAAACAACACTACTAATGGGGATTTTAAGTGAATGTTAGGGATTCTTTGTATAAACTCTGTTTTTTGTGTCTCCTCCTTAGCATGCAGGGTGAAGGTTAAATGCTAGCTGTGATGTATGTGCGCTGTCTGCGGTCCCGCGAAAGTTAAGAAGGATTTTAATAGTGAACGCACAATGTGGAGGAGATGCTTTCACTGTTACTATAGAGATGATACAACAGCAGCTGTTTATTTGGATAAGTTGCGACTGCTTAAGGCTTTTCAAGCATTTGTTTTGCCACTTTCAAACATGAAGGAAAGTGATGGGATTACGTCCAATTTTTATTGCGAGAATTTACGTTGTTGGAATTTGCCGGAGCTATACAAAATGGCAAGCTACTGCAAACAATGCGGAGGTTTGTTGAATTTGCATGATCGAAAATTCTGTCGTGTCTAGAAGGGATCCCACTTTCATCAACTTCTTGCACATGCGCAGTCTATTATGTATGTGTAACTGTTCATCAGTTAACTGTGTTTATCAAAAGAACAACATATAGAGTTAAAGATCAGTTTAAAATGGCTATCAAGATAACAACGGCATGCTCATGATACAAAGCGTTTGAAGTCACACAGCAATGATCACACAGCATTAGTAAAGATTAATTTAAATGGTCTGCTTTGATAAAAAGAACACAAGAGTGCTATTTCAAAGTCTGACCAGTCACACTGGCACCAGTCTTACTTCCTGGTGCCAGTTGGTGGCGTTATGACCATGATGTAATCCAAAGTATTTAGCTTATGTTACTGACGATGAGTAATCTAACGGAAAGTTACAAGTGACTTTTTACAGCATGCATTATGTAATCTGTAGTGGAATTCCTTTTTTCAATTAAATTTCCCAACCCTTGTGAAATTGAATGGCGTTTTTCTGTCAATGATGTCAATCCTAGCACTATTTGTTAGCTAATATAGAATCTGAATGACGTTTCAGTGGAGGGGAAAACTTCAACCTGTACTTATGCGTCAATTGTTAAGTCAATGAAGCATTATACAATCCATCTTTTTTTGTCCACTGAAATTTTGGAAATTGGTTGTGTTTTCTGTGGTTTTGAACAATCTACACTTAGTTACAATACACAATTGAATGGACTATACAGTTGACCATATACAACCTTGTTTTTGTTCACCTTAAACTTGTCAACTTAAGTTGTCTACTCTGACAAAGGTCTCTGTTTCTTTCTTTATCCTCAATTGGGGCCATAATAATGAGTAGAACATTAATGTGATGTGATTTTAAAGTTCAGAGATCTTACATTGCCGTGAAGAAGGATCAGCGTGTAAGCTTGAAGCCTCTCCTCTCACCCTGCCATCTCATTATCAGCTTAATAAGTCAGTTTCTTCTCTCTAATTAACAAGCAAGCACTCACCACCCCTTACAGCAGAGTTCACATCGACTATAGCTTGGTGCTGGTCTTTGGAAAAGCTGGAGAGATTTGGCTCTCCAGTGTTACCTCTGCATCATTCAAAATTCATGTTTTGAAACTGGATCCAGCGTTACCTTTTTTACAGCCATAAAAGGAAAATTAATACATGTTCCTGATCTTAGTGTGCATGAGCCAGCCAGGTCTCCAAAGCAACCAAAGTGGCCTGGTTGCTAGGGAGGGTAGACTCACATGGGATAACCCCCTCGTGGTCACTATAACGCGGTTCCCTCTCGGTGGGGCGTGCGGCTAGTTGTGCATGGATGCCGTGGAGGATAGCGGGAAACCTCCACATGTGCTATGTCTCCGTGGTAACACACTTAACAAGCCATGTGAGAAGATGCACATATTGACGGTCTCAGACGCGGAGGCAACTGAGAATCGTCCTCCACCACACGGATTGAGGCGAGTTACTACGAGGATGTAGAGAACATAGGGGAAATTGGGAATTCCAAATTGGGGAGAAAACAAAACAAAAAAAGAAAAGATTAAAAGAAGCATTTAACCCTAATCACACATACTATAGTACGGATGTGTTAAAGCAGCCGTGTGACTGAGCTAAACTATAACACTTTTCATGTTTATGTAAACAGCCGACATTCTTAAAGAAACAGTACTGTTTTAGCACTTATCAATGTAAATACTTGTAATAGCGCAAATTATGCATGTGAACAATAAAACAATATAATATATGCAATGACCAAAATGATGATAAAAAAACATTTGTAAAATTAATAGTTTGTTATGTACCAGGTTAGAAGGTTCTCTGTAACAGCTAGCTGCGAGATAATTTCTATCATATGAAAGCAAAATGAACATTATAACTGAAATGTACCCAATTTAATCAGAATTTTATCAAATTTGGATTCTAAACTAATTGAGAGCTTGTGAATCGGAATCAATTTGGGAAATCTTTATCAATTCCCAGCCCAAATAGGAATATCAATAGATCAAGTAATATTGATTGACCAATACTAATTAATATTAGTAAAATGCTAAATTATATTTAGTTTTGGTACACATCTTTGGTTTTGTGTCAACGAAAGGGTACTTCAGCCTTACTGATGGTGGTGTGGAGGTACATAAGGCAAAAACATATTGATTTTAAGTATAGAAACAATATATTAAAAGTTGCAAAATATTCAGATATATATACACATACACTCACCTAAAGGATTATTAGGAACACCTGTTCAATTTCTCATTAATGCAATTATCTAATCAACCAATCACATGGCAGTTGCTTCAATGCATTTAGGGGTGTGGTCCTGGTCAAGACAATCTCCTGAACTCCAAACTGAATGTCAGAATGGGAAAGAAAGGTGATTTAAGCAATTTTGAGCGTGGCATGGTTGTTGGTGCCAGACGGGCCGGTCAGAGTATTTCACAATCTGCTCAGTTACTGGGATTTTCACGCACAACCATTTCTAGGGTTTACAAAGAATGGTGTGAGAAGGGAAAAACATCCAGTATGCGGCAGTCCTGTGGGTGAAAATGCCTTGTTGATGCTAGAGGTCAGAGGAGAATGGGCCGACTGATTCAAGCTTATAGAAGAGCAACTTTGACTGAAATAACCACTCGTTACAACCGAGGTATGCAGCAAAGCATTTGTGAAGCCACAACACGCACAACCTTGAGGCGGATGGGCTACAACAGCAGAAGACCCCACCGGGTACCACTCATCTCCACTACAAATAGGAAAAAGAGGCTACAATTTGCAAGAGCTCACCAAAATTGGACAGTTGAAGACTGGAAAAATGTTGCCTGGTCTGATGAGTCTCGATTTCTGTTGAGACATTTAGATGGTAGAGTCAGAGTTTGGCGTAAACAGAATGAGAACATGGATCCATCATGCCTTGTTACCACTGTGCAGGCTGGTGGTGGTGGTGTAATGGTGTGGGGGATGTTTTCTTGGCACACTTTAGGCCCCTTAGTGCCAATTGGGCATCGTTTAAATGCCACGGCCTACCTGAGCATTGTTTCTGACCATGTCCATCCCTTTATGGCCACCATGTACCCATCCTCTGATGGCTACTTCCAGCAGGATAATGCACCATGTCACAAAGCTCGAATCATTTCAAATTGGTTTCTTGAACATGACAATGAGTTCACTGTACTAAAATGGCCCCCACAGTCACCAGATCTCAACCCAATAGAGCATCTTTGGGATGTGGTGGAACGGGAGCTTCGTGCCCTGGATGTGCATCCCACAAATCTCCATCAACTGCAAGATGCTATCCTATCAATATGGGCCAACATTTCTAAAGAATGCTTTCAGCACCTTGTTGAATCAATGCCACGTAGAATTAAGGCAGTTCTGAAGGCGAAAGGGGGTCAAACACAGTATTAGTATGGTGTTCCTAATAATCCTTTAGGTGAGTGTATATAAATAGTTTGAGAGGGTAGCGAGAGTGATAGCTTTATTTATCTCTGATTAGTGGATCTTTCTCTTCAAGTTGAAATAACACAGGCATCAACAGCAGCATTAATGGATAATCTACAGTCAGTTGGTCGTTATATCAAAATTATCTTTTATCATGCTGACTGGCTGACTGTACATTATCTTGCTTATTACACGGTTTCCTACCGACTGAGAAGGGAATTTATTTTATGAACATTGTGAATGTCTACATAATACAGAAAACTGTATTAAAATGGATATGAAAATTCTGTTTTCTATGATATGGCCCCTCCAGACCTAGGTTGGTTAGTGTACCAGGGCCTTAGGATTTATTTGAACAGCAGCCAGTGACTTTAAGTCTAGCTGAAAATACAAATCAGTTGACCCACAGCAAATAAGCATCTTTCATCCAATCCCCTTTGAGGAGAGATCTGCAGGACCTCTCCATCTCATCTGACCTACTGAACGACCTCAAACCTTCTGACATTCTCAAGTTCCTCTTCCAAGTGCACACTGTGTCCTTTAGATCTCATTCTAAAGGCTGGATGACTGTATTGACTCTTTGAATAGACTCTAGTACTTCAATAATGGATTGCACTTAGCAAATACAACTGTTGAACTGTGGCAGGAAAAGGTCTTTAGCTCACAGGCACACAAAATGTATCAATCTTGGTGATTTCATTAATTCACCGTACATGAGAAAGCGTATCACACAGATGAATAGCATTATCATGCTTTTCCTTCTGAAAAAAATATTTTATTCTCTTATCTGTGGAACCCACAAGTTGGAATTTAGCAGAATGTCCTGGGTGCGCTTTTTCATACCACAACAGTGAATGGAGATGGACTTTAAAAGGACCATACAATATGTCTATGTGACTCATATTGCTGCATTCCAAGTCTTTGAAGCCATATAATATATTTGCACAAGGAATTGACTGAAATTTACATTGTTGATGTTAAAATCTTCCCTTCGTTTGTCAGTATTTTAAGTATGTCCTGTGTGAAAACATGTTGCACCAGGTTTGATGTCAATGATTCCAAATGCCATTGGTTCAAACGTCGTCTTGTGGCATGAAGTGCATCAAAGACCATCATTTAGATTCTATTAGCAGCTTTCAGATTCTGTGTGTCTCCTGAGGGGTTATTCCAAATAAATGATCAATAAATTCTTCACCCCTAAAACAAACAGACAACTAATAAATATATATATATATATATAATATTAAACTTCAATTATTTTTCTGTTTTATCATGTAAATGGCTTGTTGAAGAGGGTAAAATCATATGAACGGGTCAAATAACAAGACAAATGCTATGGGCCTGCAATTACACTACAAACACCATGGAATGTCATTCACAGCCCATTTAAATTCCACAATGTGACATATTCCCATGGGAAGTAA
Source organism: Moxostoma hubbsi (assembly GCA_032164185.1). NCBI lineage: Eukaryota > Metazoa > Chordata > Actinopteri > Cypriniformes > Catostomidae > Moxostoma > Moxostoma hubbsi. The sequence goes on along the minus strand of JAVLUX010000025.1, from coordinate 37,394,071 downwards.
TTTTGGGCAGTACTTGAGTTTATCCATTAGGATTAGGGCATACAGTCAGCTGGTCATTGTTACAAAATAAACCATATCAGTATCAGTGATCAATCTTTTATGATTTGTGATAATGACTGGCTGGATGTACATTATTCTGCTTTTTACATGGCTACTTACCTAATAAATAAATAGACATTAGATATTAGATATTGATTTGAGTTGCAATTATTTTATGTAAGAAGAAAGAGACCAAGGAGTGATGCAAGTTACATGAAACTAGGACAGCTATGAAAACTATGTCATGCAAAATGTATCTTTACTGCTTTAATTATTGGTTTGCATACAGAAAATTAATATTGAATATGATCATCTTGCAGTAAAATATTAAAGTTAACAGCAGTTTCAATTGAACAAATTACTTACCACAGTCAAAATAAATGTAAATACACGATTTGAGAATAATTACATTATTTTCATTTGTGTCTGCTTTCAGAAACAGTAGCCTCCATCCCATTAGATGGCGGTATGTTCATCGTTAGATAAACAGCCAATTGCAATCTGAGTTTGAGATTGCTCCATGAAAAGTTCAAACCTACCAAAAGCTGCTGCGTGTAAACTATCAGTCATTACATTTGAAATATTCATGAATGAAACTGTTTACTTACAGTTATTGGATCATGTCCAAAAGTGTTTTTACTGCCTCATCCTTCAATAACAGTTCCTTTGCAAAGCCTGAATCGTATTATGACTGGTTCACAACAATGCATGCTGATAGAAGCCGCAAAATCATACAATCCACGCTAAAATAAGCTGAAGACACATCCACATGACGCACACACAGTGTCATCCTGCACTGAAGAGTATATTGCTGGAAACGTATCAAAACGGTCAAAGATGTCCATCTAGTGCATGTTCACATACACCAACAATTAAAAATAGTGCAGATTGGGTCAAAACAGCAAGGTGCATCGCAGCTGAATGAAACAGAATGGGGTCTTCTTTTCAGAGTTGTAACTTGACACCATGTCTTTTAAAGGGACACAAGATGCATGACAGTAGTCAAAGATGTCTGTCTAGTGCATGTTTATTTACAAAAATAATTCAAAATTGTCCAGATGGGTTCCCTTTAGTGTTCAGGATTAGTTAGCAGACCACACTAGGCCTGTCTGTCATGTTCTCTCACTCTATCTGTTTACGAACTGAGCAATGTAGATTTATTCTCTGTGTTTGTTAACTTGAGCCATTCTCTCCTTATCAGTACACCTACAACAATGATGCATGTTGTGGGGCGTGTAAATGCAATGTCTTGTGACATCACGAACACACAGATTTCAAAATGAGACATTTCAACAGGGTGGCAACTATAAATGCTCTTTATAGATGTGGATGTTTTGAGCTCTCGAACTTAAAGGATGATTTATAGTAGAGTTACTACTTATATGGCTAAATATCAAGTAAATTTGATTCTCCATTTCATGACCACTTTAAAATAAATGCCTCTTCAAGTGTTTGGGAAATCTGTTTGCAAACAGTAATTATTTATGAAATTCCATTTGGTGATGATAGTTTTGTTGAAATTACTTACTTCACCTTTAAAGATGTTCCTATTGACATTTTAGTCTTATGGCCTTTCCCAGAGATCATCAATATCTCAGATTTTTACCTGTTTTTTATTTAAAAAAAAGTTTTCCAAATCTGTTGTTAAATTTTCAGCCTCCCACTGTTAACCCACTTTGTACAGTACATGATTTTATAGAAATGAGCACGGTTGTAACGCATAATTCTGTGCTTTGTGCACTCAAGAAAAAACAGCCCATAATGTCATTAATTTCTATAGACTACGGAAAGGATGAACACTTTATTAGTTACACCTGTACACCTACTTATTCATGCAATTATCTAACCGTCCAATCATATGGCAACAGTGCAATACATATAATCATGCATATATGGGTCAGGAGATTCAGTTAATGTTCACATCAACCATCTGAATGGGGAAAAATGTGATTTAGACCATGGCATGGTTGTTGGTGCCAGATGGGCTGGTTTGAGTATTTGTGTAACGTCTCGGGTTACTTAACTGTAACCCCTGTTCCCTGATAAAAGTGGAATGAGATTTTATTGCTTTGGGAACAGCTTTAGGTGTGACCAGCTGTGAATATGTGTGCAACACGTCAATGAAATTGACTAGATTTTATAGCCTCTGCTGGTGACATCAATTGGATGCACCTGTAGCAGGGCTATAAATAGATGCGTCACAGGTGCATCGTCAGGTATTTTGTCTGAAGAGCTGTCCTGAGGCATCCCAGTGCGGCAATGAAGTGCAGCATCTAGTTCCGCTTTTATCAGGGAACAGGGGTTACAGCTAAGCAACCCGAGATGTTCCCTGTCAAAAAGCTACACTTACAAAGTGCTGATTTTAGCAATTTGGGAACTAGAATACCCATGCCACTGCACTGTGGATGTCTGGACCCCTTACGGTTGTGTAGTTGTGCTCACAAGAGCGCGAGAGGTCTCAGAAATGAGCTTGTGATGTTGACTCAAGGGCTAAAGTGGCATGGAGTGGCATGAACATCCAAACTGTAAACTCTTAAGAATATGTGCGGAGAGGACCAGCCTGCCGCATCACAAACATGCTGCAGACAGACATCTCTAGCCAAGGCTTTAGAAGAGGCGACCCATCTGCTAGAGTGAGCCCTGATACCTACTGGCGAAGCTTGACCGCGCGCCTCGTAGGCCAGCACAATAGCGTCCCTTACCCAATGCAACAGTCTGCTTGGTGGTGGCAGCCCCCCTATTGCGGCCCCCATGGCAAACGAATAGTTTCCCTGACTTATGCAACTGGCTAGTGTGGTGGACATAAGTCTGAACTGCACAGACTGGACAAAGTCTGTGAAATCTTTCCTGCTTTATAAACGGTGGGGAGCAGAAGGCTTCGAGAGTGACCGGATGTACAGTCGAGAAATGGACCTTAGGCAGGAAGTCAGTATGAGGGTGCAAAAATGCTTTAGCCATTCCTGGGGCAAAATCTAAGCAGGCTGGCAAGACAGACAGAGCCTGTAGATCCCCAATTGTTTTTAGAGAATGAATTGCCATAAGAAAAACCATCTTGAGAGTCAGAAGTTTATCAGACACTGAATCTAGAGGATCGAAGGGGGTCTCAACCAGACCCTCAAGGACTAATGCTATGTCACATGAAGGGATCCTGGTCCTAGCAGGAGGTCTCAGTCGCATTGCTCCACGAACAAAGCAGAGGATGTCTCACCAACAGCACCCCGTCAATCAAGGCGTGGCAAGCCGATAGAGCGGCCACGTAAACCCTGAGAGTGGCGGGGCATGTGCCTGCTGATAATTTTTCCTGCAGAAAGTCCAGAACTGAAGCAATCTGGCAGTTAACTGGATCTGCATTATGTGCAATGCTCCATCTTTCAAAGACACCCCATTTATTGGCGTAACTTCTAGTAGAGGGAGTCCTTAGAATGGTCTCGATAACTTCAGGTGAAAGCCCAGTGTCTCTCAGTTGGTACCCTTCAGGGGCCAAATATGAAGGTTCCACAGCTCAGGCAGGGGATTAAATATTGTCCCCTGTGCCTAAGACAGAAGGTCCCTCCTGTACGGAATCGCCCAAGGCAAGCCGTCGAGGAGAGACATTATCTCAGAGAATCCGAGGACCCTTGCTGGCGAACTCTGGCCAAGACTCCTGGGAGCAGAGAAACCGGGGGGAAAGCATAAAGGCGCATTCTGGGCCATGTATGTGCCATTGCGTCCAGACCCAGGGTGGGCTGGGTGACTCAGAGAGAAGTAGAGGGGACATTGTGCTGTCTGTTGGGAGGCAAAGAGGTCCAATTCTGCTTTTGTAAAATCTCAACCAGATTTGTTCCACTACCTCGGGGTGGAGATTCCACTCCCCCGTCGGTATTTTCTGTCTGGACATTAAATCTGCTCCCATTCAGGCATCCAGGGATATAAGCTGCTCTGATTAACAGGAGGGGCCCTGGGCCCAAAGGATAATCTGCCGTGCCAGCCTGTTCAGATGGCGTGAACGTAGGCCTCCTTGATGGTTTATGTAAGAGACTACCGCTGTGTTGTCCACCCACACCAAGACATGGCAGCCTCTGGAGGAAGTATTTCAGGGCCAGAAATACAGCCATCAACTCGAAACAGTTAATGTGACAATCGAGCTGACGACCCTCCCATTCCCCTTGAGCTGGACAACCACTTAAAGCTGCTACCCAGCCCGTCAGTGAGGCATCTGTTGTTAGCAACCTGCGATGGCAAGACGCACCTTAGAGTGGGACCCAAAGTAAGGATCCAGGGTCTGAACCACATAGAAAGGGTAAGTAGCACGAGGAGCGTAACCCTTATCAGCCTAGGGGGTTGGCCCTTGGATGAAATCCCCTGGCTTTGAGACACAACTGAAATGGTCTCATGTGCAAAAAGGCCCAAAGGGATAACCGAGGACGCAGGAGCCATGAGACCTAGTAGTCGATGATACTGACGAACAGTTCAACTTTGGCTTAGTCTGACTTTGCTTAGGGTGTTCTGAATGGACTCGATTCGAGTGCGAGACAATTGTGCCCACATTGTGATCGAATTCCATACGATCCCCAGATAGGTTGTTTTATAAGTGGGAGAGAGGACGCTTTTCTTGGCGTTGAGACTCAACCCCAAAGAAACCAGATGAGCTAAGATGATATCCTTGTGCTGTAATGCCAGTTCTTGTGACTGTGCTAGTATCAGCCAGTCTTCTATGTAACTCAGAATGCGGATGCCCTGGAGTCGTAAAGGAGCCAGTGCTGCATCCATGCATTCTGTGAATTTGCGGGGTGATAAGGCTAGAACGAATGGAAGAACCCGATATTGGAAAGCTTCGTCCCCAAAAGCGAACCTCAGGAACTTCCTGTGTTGTGGCAGACTTTCTATATGAAAGTACATGTCCATGAGTTTGATCGTGACCAACCAATCGCGATGTTGGATTTGAAAAACGACCGTCTTGACGGTTATCATCTTGAACTTGAACGCCCTCGGAGCAATTCAAGCCTCGAAGGTCTAAAATCGGACGCAACCCCTCATCCTTCTTGGGAACCAGGTAGTATCTGTTGTAGTAACCTGACTATCTCTCTGGAAGGGGAACATGTTCTATGGCCCCTTTGACCAAGAGATTTTGCAGTTCTTTCCACAGAAAACATGCTTGCTCTTTTGAGCCTCCCGTCTAGAAGGACCGGGGCGGGGGAGGAATTGCCCAAAGGCTTCCTGATGGCTTTTTGCCTCCTGGAACCTGGTGATAACTACATTCATAGCGTCACCAAATAAGCCAGAAGGCGAAACTGGGGCATCGAGAAGGAAAAATTTGTCCTTATCTCTAATGCTCGACAGGTTGAGCCATAATTGTCTCTGCTGACTAAAGCAGACATAGACCGGCCAATGGCGCGAGCTGTCTGCTTGGTCGTGCGGAGAGACAGATCTGTGGTTGGACGAAGCTCAGAGAAAGCCTCTTCGTCGACCGTGTTACTCGCACTCAGGTCCTTCAACAGATCAGCCTGGTACACCTGTAACACTGCCATAGAATGCAGGGCAGCACCAGCCTGACCTGCTGCCTGATAAGCCTTCCCCACAAGCGTGGAGATGGTCCTTCACGGCTTTGTGGGGAGAGCGGCTCACTTTAGCGATGATGCCGAGCCAGGCGAGAGAGAGAATACCCCATGTCCAGGCAACTACGATAGTCGAATATGTCGATGTCGATGGGACGAAGACACGGGAAGTATAAAGATTCCTCCATAAATGAGAAAGCTCGTCATGGAGGTCATCAGAGAAAGGAAGGGACTGATATAGCTTTCTCCTTTTTTCTTTTTTTTTGGCCAACAGAGAAATATGTCTTCTAGTTTGGAGCGTTTGGGGGTCTCTTATTCATGTGGCCAGTCTAACTGTAGCCTGGTCACAGCCCGAGTAACCACCTCGAGTAATTCCTCAGCCGCTTTATTATTGTGCGTGGAATGTTCAGAGGTGGGTACTCAAAGTCCGCAGACTCAAGAGATTCAGCGCCCCCCTCGTGAACCGAAGAGGCGCCGAAGCGCGCTTCAGGGTTACGAGAAGGATCAGCCGGATCCGGGGAGAGAGCAAGCGATAGGGACAGACCCATCTCTCGCTCCTCAGCCAGATCAATGCGAGAGTCCCACGATGAAAGAGTGGGTGCTGGCTCTTGGAAGTAAGCAAGACAAGGGCGAAGCATTTTGGCTGTAAACAGATTGCAATGCTCGCACCCTCCTCAACACAAGAGCAGCATGCTCTTCCCCCAAACACACAAAACAAAACTGGTGCATGTCCGTTTCAGCCATATAGCATAAACACGGGAACACACACTGCTTGCTTTGCTTCACACTCATTCTTGGAAAGGAGAAAAGTTTTTCTGCGCACTGCCTAACAAATTCTAACTCCTAACAGAGGAAAGAAAGTTCTGACCGCTTGAGAAGCACAACACACTCAGAGTGATCTGAAGACAAAAGATCTGATGATGCACCTGTGAAACATCTATTTATAGCCCTGCTACAGGTGCATCCAATGATGTCACCAGCAGAGGCTATAAATTCTAGTCCATTCCATGGACGTGTTGCACACATATTCACAGCTGGTCACTCCTAAAGCTGTTCCCAAAGCGCTAAAACCAGTGCAGAATCAAAGTGTAGCTTTTTGACAGGGAACTGCTGATCTCCTGGCATTTTTACGCACAACAGTGTCTTTGTCTTTGTCTAGTGTCCAGTGTCAGTGTCTAGAGATGAGAATGGTGCAAAAAACATCCAGTAAGCTGCAGTTCTGCAGACAGAAACATCTGGTTTGAGCTGGCAGAAAGGCTACAGCAGAATATCATCTCAGAATGCACAACACGTCAAACCTTGAGACGGATGGGCTACAACTGCAGAAGACCTCGTCAGGCCATAGTGTTCCTAATAAAGTGCTTAGTGAGTGTATGTCAGGCTTTATAGGGTTAATTTATTAGTTTGGCTCTTTGTGCAAAATCAGATAATTACAAAGCTTTTATCAAAGATAATCATCAATTTGAGTCTTTTCTGTCAAGTATTAACAGGATCCTTTCCAAGACACTTTCCCAAGATCAAGTTCTAAAGGAAAAGTGTAGAGGCTTTGTTTTTATGTGAATTTTTACACATCAGTCACAGTTCAAATGTAAAATCTCGTAGAGAGACGTCAATGAAGACATCTGTGAGAGAGTGAACTGGATGAGGACAAGAAAAGATGGACTGTGTGTTTGAAAGCTAGCGCTTGACTGCTGGTGCACTGTCAGAATCAGAAGCAAGGACACAGCTGCATATATCCTTCTTAAAGCCTTGCTCTTGCATACAGCTTTTATCAAAAGTCTCACAGTATGTGAGATATCTGGAATCAGTTCTTGCCTGTCATTACAACGGACAGAAAGAGCTGATTGTGCATTAGCTAGAGCTTCCAACATGATATATAGAACTTGAACGTGTTCCTGTAGCATCCGTAAAGAGGTTTCATTTTTCAAGATCAGTTTTGTCCAAAGCATAAAGAGTGTCAAATTCAAAACCATTGTTTTCTATAAATGTACGCACACCACAGCTGTTGTTCGCCATCCATCGATGGTGCCCAGCTATGACTTTGGGACTGCTCAAAATCCTTCTTAGAGCCTAGGCTAGAAGATACATTGTGTATAGGCAATTTTTCAACAAGTAAATCTATATAACAGGAATACTTTGTTGTCTTAATGACTGATGATGGAACTTTGTTGTCCAATGACATTTAATACTGCTTAAGTTCAATTTAACATTGTGTAATGCAGTTATAATTTCAAATAATAAATTCAGAATACAGGACAAGTAATCTCAACCATATTAAGTTGAAACTTTAAACATGCCATGGAAGAAAATGTTAAGGTATCTAAGTATTTTATAATAGGAACTCAACCACTAACACTGAGAAATTCATGTCTGTTTGTCTGTCATCGTATTGCAAAGAGATGAATGGGGAAAGGCTAAAATTCAACCTAATATATTATTTTTAGTGTTTTGTTTCTTTGTTATGAAAGGACATGAGGGCGAGTAAATGATGAAAGAATTTTCATTTTGAACTATCCCTTTAAAGTTGTCTATAATTACCAGTTTTGTGTCTAAGGATAAAGAGATAAAGCCATCATTAATTTCTCACAAGCTACATTAGTTTGCAACTCATGCCAACCCCCTTTAGATGTGTGTCTATGTCATCATATCAAATCATTGCCTTTTCCATTTTTAAAGGTAATTTCTAAAGTACAATTCTGCAAGATTTTAAAAATTCTGACAACAAATGTTATATCTATACACATGTTTAATTTGTCACATAAACGCAAACAGACATACACATGAACATAATTCATGTTTTAAATGTATTGTATATAAATAATATTAGTTAGAAATATCCGTAACCCAAGTAATGTACCTAAATGTAATTAACTTCTGATTATAAAAATGTAATATGTAATTGGTTACACTATGTTTGACTTTTGGTATTATTTTGTAATCAGATTACACCCAACTCTGATGATAAACAGGGTTTGAAAATAAGTGAGGTCTGGGGTGGGATGTCAAGAATTGTACCAAAATTACAGTACAAAAACAACCCATTCTGTACAATACATACAAACGTATTCTATCACTACAACATTTATGTCAAATATTATACCAGGGCCCATTGTAAGCTTTCTGGCAGAGGCAGTCTGGTTTGGATTTTCTATCCATGATGCCATGTATCCGAACAAGATGTCCAGGACCTTTGGCAGAAAAACAGCCCCACAATGTTAAAGATCCAGCACCATATTTAACTGTGGCCATGAGGTACTTTTCCATATGACTACCTCTCTGTGTGCGCCAAACCCGTCTCTGGTGTTTTCTGCCAAACAGCTCTATGTTTGTTTTATCTGACCATAGAATCTGGTAATATTTGAAGGTCCAGTTGTGTTTGGCACACTGAAGATGCTTGAATTTGTTGTTGGATGAGAGCAGAGGCTTTTCTCTTGAAACCCTCCAAAACAATTTAATAAAATTATTTAAATGTAACTTTTTGTGATGTTCTCCATCATTAGCCACATTCAAATCCAGACTGAAAACACATCTGTTTAACTCTGCATTTACTGACCAAGCACTGTTCTGCACTTACTGATTTCACTGCATTATTTTATATCTGTATTATTTTTCTTGTCTTTTTTCACTTTAATTATTTGTACTTATTTTTTTTCATTTGTTTTGTTACTTTTTATTCTCATTTCTTGTTGTTAATTGGTTTTAACATGTATTTTATCTTGTATTTTCTTTAGAATTTTTTATAAAGCACTTTGAATTACCATTGTGTATGAATAAACTTATAAATAAACTTGCCTTGCCTTTATGCAGGTGAAGTCTGTTTTGAAGACTTCTGACCCCAAGACCTAACTAATTTCTGCAATTCTCCAGCTATGATCCATAGAGATTATTTTTCCACTTAAGCCATCCTCCTCACTCTGCGTAGAGACAATATAGACACATGTCTTCTTTCAGACCGATTCTTAAGATCTCCAGTTGATTGGAACTTGTTAATTATTGCACTGATGGTGTAAATGGGTATTTTCAATGCTTTAGCTAGTTTCTTATAGCCACTTCCCATTTTGTAAAGCTCAACAACCATTTGCCGCACATCAAAACTATATTCTTTAGTCTAACCAACTGTGATTGATGATTAAGTGAATTTGGCCTGTGTGTTACCTCATATTTACACTACCGGAGTACATGTCTGCAAATTCTAGACAAAGGGGGACTACTTTGAAGAGGCTATAATATAACACAGTTTTGATTTATTATGGATTGTGTTTATTACCAACATAATTCCCATAGTTCCATTTATGTTATTCCAGAGTTTTGATGATTTTACTATCATACTACAATGTGAAAAAAAAAACTTTTGACTGGTAGTGTATATCCCAGTGACACATGGCTGAAAAGTTTCATGTTCCTTGTCACTCAGGTGCACTAAAAAAATGTAAAATATTAATGGGAATATACTTGAAAAATATTTTACTTATAAGAATTTCTAGGGGTACCAATAAGTGTGGCAAACATGCAAAATGTGGCATAATATGTATTTTAAAATATGAGATTTCTCCCCCTTCAAATTAGTTTTATTCAAGTAAAGGTTGTATTTTTGTGAATATTTTGAATGGACGATCAAAATTTAAACAATAAAGAAATATTTTTCACAGTCTCCTTTGTTCATATTTACCAAGGGTGTCAATATTTTTGGCCACAACTGTAATTGCAACACATTATGAATATATATTATATAATGTCTAAATACTAATGTTAGTCAATAAAAAAACACATCATAATATTATGAAGCACAGAGCATATTCACACCACCAGACTAAAATGTGAACATATTAGTCTTATTCACTAATATGCCTCGTTTGCTTTCTATGTATTCTTCACGAAATAAAGGTGTTAAATTCATACAGACGGGATCATTAATGATGTTTTGTAATAAACGCAGAAAACAACACAAGCATTTATAACTTCTGAATGAGAGATGTTTATGGTATTGTACCGGTAGGCGTGTGCACTCGCTGGTCATACATCAGACTCGGCAACATACGGAGATAAACTGTGGAAAAAATATATTTAAATGTCCACGAAAGTCAAATTTGGCAATATTTGTGCCGACCTCAAACCTGTATACACCTTTCCTGTGACTTTGCATGGATCAGAAGCATTTATTTATGTTTTTTTTAGATCATTTAACAGTTGTTTTTCCATTCACCACCATAGTTTTTTTTTTCCCACTGATGGTCACAAATATGGCAGCTGCGGGGAAAAAGTGACGTCACGGAAACAGGTCAATTGACACAGCCCAACTCTGTCACACACAGCGGACACTAAACAGTCAACTCTCTAAACTAAATTATATGCAGACACTCAAAGGAGACATTTACAACCACTGATTTTTTATCCAGTTGTATGTAGCTTTAAATTGTATTTTTAAATATGAAACATTTACTTATTTTGCTTGTATTGAACCCTGAACTATCCTTTATAAAGAGGAGGCATTTACTTGTTTTTGCAGAATTTATTTCCTGCATGGAAATATGATGATGTCGGTTTGACAGAATTCGATAACTGCTCTCTCTCTCTCTTCTGTTCTTGCTGCTGTTGGCCATGCCTGAGGCATTGAGCAGGGATGCGGTTGTAGACTTCCCATTGGCATCGTCTCTTCTGTCTCTGCCTTGGTACCTGCTGTGTCTGCTAAACTCTGCCCTGCACATGCTGGTCTGCACCTCTGCCGGGGGTCCCTGCTATCTCTGCACTCTGCCCTAGGTCCGCCATCACCGCCATCCTCTTCTCCTCTGCCTTGACATGTGCTGTCCTTGCCATGGCAGCCAGGAGGATGCCCAACAGATGCACTTTTTTTGGCCACTGCCTGGCCAAAAAAAAAAATTTGAATACTCTAATATTAATGTTAACATAATTACTCTGGAATGTTCTGAGTTCTGTACAGGTTGAGTTCTAGCAACAGTATTCATTACATGCTGTCGATTTCCACAAAAATTAATTTTAAATCGTTAATACATTTATGATTAAACTATTTTCATTTTTCATTAAAAGTACACAATACTAGTGTGATGGAATCACATAATAACCTAGTCTGCAAAGTTATTTTCAATCCCAAACTCCTCAGGTTGGGTTTATGGTAGGGAGGTATGTTTTGTTGATTTACAATGGGATAGAACATTAACCATAAACACTTAATCTGTGTGGGGGAACTTTTAAGTCACTTCTAGCACTACACAGTGGATATTTCACCTTGGAACTGCAGGGATTCACATATAACCAGAAGGCATAACCAGAAGCTAATCTGACTTGGGAAAAAAAAATAGTCCCACCTTTATATAACAATTTTAGAACTTGCTTAAATAATACACATTTCTTTGAAGAATGACTGATTTTTTCTGCATTATTCTGAATAATAATAATTGGCTGATAATTGCTTGACCTACAGTGCATCTGGAAAGTATTCACAGCGCTTCACTTTTTTTCCACATTTTGTTATGTTACAGCCATATGTCATGTTCTCTGTTGTCTTTTGTTTTTGTGCTTTTATGTTGAAGTTTCCTGTTTAGTTCCTGTTTCCTGTTTGGTTTTGGTAGTCCTTTGTAGTTGTCATGTTCTCTGTTGTCTTTTGTTTTGTGCTTTTATGTTGAAGTTTCCTGTTTAGTTCCTGTTTCCTGTTTGGTTTTGGTAGTCCTTTGTAGTTGTCATGTTCTCTGTTGTCTTTTGTTTTGTGCTTTTATGTTGAAGTTTCCTGTTCAGTTCCTGTTTCCTGTTTGGTTTTTGTAGTCCTTTGTAGTCTTGTTTTTTGATTGGTTTTCCCCTGATTGTTTCTCATGCCCTGATTGTTTCCCCAGGTGTTTCTAGTTTTCCCTTGTGTATTTAAGCCCTTGTTTCTGTCCTGTCCAGTTGTCTGTTATCTCATGTTTTTGTTTTGCATTACTTCCCCTGTGGATTTTGTTATTCTTAGTGTTCTGGTTTTTTGGCTTCAATAAATGCTGCACATAGATCCTCTCCCGTTTTTGATCGTTACAGAATAACAGACCGACCAAACATGGATCTAGCAGCTATCTTTCTTCAGCTGAGCCGAGCGAACCTCCCGTTAACAGAATACTCACGTCTGTTTTGCACCGTTGCCCGATGCACTAGTTTTCCTGATAGGCATCTCAAATCCATTTTCCAGCTCGGCCTCCTGGCCCAAGGGTGGATTGAGTTCCCAGAGACTGGTGATTATACGTGGGAGAGGTATGTAAACCTGGTTTTGGAGACGTTTGCCCCTGTGGATACCTCCAACGAGCCCTCGCCTGCCACGGACAACGAGCTCACGCCTGCCACGGCCAACGAGCCAACGCCCACGCCTGCCACGGCCAACGAGCCAACGCCCACGCCTGCCACGGCCAACGAGCCAACGCCCACGCCTGCCACGGTCAACGCGTTGCCCAGCCTCGTCCGTCCCAGTGCCAGCGTTGCCAGCCTAGTCCGTCCCAGCGCCGGCGTTGCCAGCCTCGTCTGCCAAGAAGAAGAGGAGGAGAAGAGGAAGGGCTTCCGCTCACCAGTCTCCGCCCTCCACGGCCCCGTCCTCAGTGCCAAAGCCAGAGCAAACGCCTGTAGCCTCGACTGTCCAAGAGCCAGAGCCAGCGCCTGTAGCCTCGACCGTCCAAGAGCCAGAGCCTGTAGCCTCGACCGTCCAAGAGCCAGAGCCAGCGCCTGTATCCTCGACCGTCCAAGAGCCAGAGCCAGCGCCTGTAGCCTCGACCATCCAAGAGCCAGAGCCAGCGCCTGTAGCCTCGACCGTCCAAGAGCCAGAGCCAGCGCCTGTAGCCTCGACCGTCCAAGAGCCAGAGCCAGCGCCTGTAGCCTCGACCGTCCCAGAGCCAGAGCCAGCGCCTGTAGCTTCGACCGTCCCGAGCCTGCTTCCCAGTGCTCCGCCTCCCGAGCTTCCCAGTGCTCCGCCTCCCGAGCTTCCCAGTGCTCCGCCTCCCGAGCTTCCCAGTGCTCCGCCTCCCGAGCTTCCTAGTGCTACGCCTCCCGAGCCTCCCAGTGCTCTGCTTCCCAGTGCCCTGCCTCCCGAGCTTCCCAGTGCTCCGCCTCCCGACCCTCCCAGTGCTCTGCTTCCCAGTGCTCTGCCCGCCAAGCCTCCCAGTGCTCTGCTTCCCAGTGCTCCGCCTCCCGAGCCTCCCAGTGCTCTGCTTCCCAGTGCTCTGCCCGCCGAGCCTCCCAGTGCTCTGCTTCCCAGTGCTCCGTCTCCCGAGCTTCCCAGTGCTCCGTCTCCCGAGCTTCCCAGTGCTCCGTCTCCCGAGCTTCCCAGTGCTCCGTCTCCCGAGCTTCCTAGTGCTACGCCTCCCGAGCCTCCCAGTGCTCTGCTTCCCAGTGCTCTGCCCGCCGAGCCTCCCAGTGCTCTGCTTCCCAGTGCTCCGCCTCCCGAGCCTCCCAGTGCTCTGCTTCCCAGTGCTCTGCCCGCCGAGCCTCCCAGTTCTCTGCTTCCCAGAGCTCCGCCTCCCGAGCTTCCCAGAGCTCCGCCTCCCGAGCTTCCCAGAGCTCCGCCTCCCTGTGCTCCGCCTCCCGAGCCACCCAGTACTCCGCCTCTCGGGCCTACCAGGCCTCAGCCTCTTGAGCTCCCCAGGTCTCCGCCTCCAGGGCCTTCCTCTACTCCGGAGCCTTCCTCGCCTCCAGTGCCCTCTTCGGCTCCGCCTCCTGAACCTTCCATGGCTCCGCCATCTATGGCTCCGCCTACTATGGCACCGCCCCTGGAGTCCTCCTCAACTCCTCCCTGGCCTTCTGACCCTGTCTCGTGGCCTCCTCCCTGGCCTTCTGACCCTGTCTCGTGGCCTCCTCCCTGGCCTTCTGACCCTGTCTCGTGGCCTCCTCCCTGGCCTTCTGACCCTGTCTCGTGGCCTCCTCCCTGGCCTTCTGACCCTGTCTCGCGGCCTCCTCCCTGGCCTTCTGACCCTGTCTTGTGGCCTCCTGACCCTATCCTAGCCCTGTGGCCATTCCCCAGTCCCCTTGACCCTGTCCCAGCCCTGTGGCCATCCCCTAGACCTCCTGACCCTGTCCCAGTCCTGTGGCCCTCTCCTTGGCCTCCTGACCCTGTCCCAGTCCTGTGGCCCTCTCCTTGGCCTCCTGACCCTGTCCCAGTCCTGTGGCCCTCTCCTTGGCCTCCTGACCTAGCCCTGTGGCCATCCCCTAGACCTCCTGACCCTGACCTAGCCCTGTGGCCATCCCCTAGACCTCCTGACCCTGTCCTAGCCCTGTGGCCATCCCCTAGACCCCCTAACCCGGTCCTATGGCCGCCTCCCTGGCCTCCTGACCCTGCCCTAGTCCAGTGGCCATCCCCTAGACCTCCTGACCCTGTCCTAGCCCTGTGGCCATCCCCTAGACCCCCTAACCCGGTCCTATGGCCGCCTCCCTGGCCTCCTGACCCTGCCCTAGTCCAGTGGCCATCCCCTAGGCCACCTGACCCTGTCCCAGTCCTGTGGCCCTCTCCTTGGCCTCCTGACCCTGCCCTAGCCCAGTGGCCATCCCCTAGACCTCCTGACCCTGTCCTAGCCCTGTGGCCATCCCCTAGACCCCCTAACCCGGTCTTATGGCCGCCTCCCTGGCCTCCTGACCCTACCCTAGCCCAGTGGCCATCCCCTAGACCTCCTGACCTGACCCGGTCCCTGCCCTATGGCCGCCTCCCTGGCCACCTGACCCAGTCCCTGCCCTATCTGTCTCCTGGCCACCCACCTGTTCTGTCATAGTCTTGCCCCTCGTGTCCCCTTGAACTGCCTATTTGCCCCTGGTGCCCCCCTGGACTATCTGTTTACCTTGTGCTCTATGGACAATGTTTTTTTTTTTGTTGTTTTTTGTTTGTTTTTGGAGCGTCTGGAATCCGCTCCTTAAAGGGGGGGCTCTGTCATGTTCTCTGTTGTCTTTTGTTTTTGTGCTTTTGTTGAAGTTTCCTGTTCAGTTCCTGTTTCCTGTTTGGTTTTTGTAGTCCTTTTGTAGTCCTGTTTTTTGATTGGTTTTCCCATGATTGTTTCTCATGCCCTGATTGTTTCCCCAGGTGTTTCTAGTTTTCCCTTGTGTATTTAAGCCCTTGTTTCCATCCTGTCCAGTTGTCTGTTATTTCATGTTTTTGTTTTGCATTGCTTCCCCTGTGGATTTTGTTATTCTTAGTGTTCTGGTTTTTTGGCTTCAATAAATGCTGCACATAGATCCTCTCCCGTTTTTGATTGTTACACCATATTCCAAAATGGATTGAATTAATTATTTTCCTAAAAATTCTACAAACAATACCCCATAATGACAATGTGAAATAAGTTTGAATGAAATCTTTGCAAATTTATTAAAAATAAAAACTGAAAAAAATCACATGTACATAAGTATTCAAAGCCTTTGCATGACATTCAAAATTGAGCTCAGGTGCATCCTGTGTCCACTGATCATCCTTGAGATGATTCTACAA
This sequence comes from Moxostoma hubbsi, assembly GCA_032164185.1. NCBI lineage: Eukaryota > Metazoa > Chordata > Actinopteri > Cypriniformes > Catostomidae > Moxostoma > Moxostoma hubbsi. Next base: position 37,378,063 of record JAVLUX010000025.1, on the reverse strand, counting down.
CTTGATTGGAGTCCACCTGTGGTAAATTCAGTTGATTGGACATGATTTGGAAAGGCACACACCTGTCTATATAAGGTCCCACAGTTAACAGTACATGTCACAGCACAAACCAAGCCATGAAGTCCAAGAATTGTCTGTAGACCTCCGAGACAGGATTGCATCGAGGCACAGATCTGGGGAAGGGTACAGAAACATTTCTGCAGCATTGAAGGTCCCAATGATCACAGTGGCCTCCATCATCCGTAAAAGGAAGAAGTTTGGAACCACCAGGACTCTTCCTAGAGCTGGCCACCTGGCCAAACTGAGCGATAAGGGGAGAAGGACCTTAGTCAGGGAGGTGACCAAAAACCTGATGGTCACTCAGACAGAGTTCCAGCAATTCTCTGTGGAGAGAGGAGAACCTTCCAGAAGAACAACCATCTTTGCAGCACTCCACCAATCAGGTCTGTATGGTAGAGTGGCCAGACGGAAGCCACTCCTCAGTAAATGACACATGACAGCCCGCCTGGAGTTTGCCTAAAGGCACCTGAAGGACTCTCAGACCATGAGAAACAAAAGATTGAACTCTTTGGCCTGAATGGAAAGCGTCATGTCTGGAGGAAACCAGGCACTGCTCATCACCTGACCAATACCATCCCTACAGTGAAGGATGGCATCATGCTGTGGGGATGTTTTTCAGCGGCAGGAACTGGGATACTAGTCAGGATTGAGGGAAAGATGAATGCAGCAATGTACAGAGACATCCTTGATGAAAACCTGCTCCATAGCGCTCTGGACCACAGACTGGGGTGAAGGTTCATCTTCCAACAGGACAATGAGCCTAAGCACACAGCCAAGATAACAAAGGAGTGGCTACGGGACAACTCTGTGAATGTCCTTGAGTGGCCCTGCCAGAGCCCAGACTTGAACCCGATTGAACATCTCTGGAGAGATCTGAAAATGTCTGTGCACCGACACTCCACATCAAACCTGATGGAGCTTGAGATATTCTGCAAAGAAAAATGGGAAAAACTGCCCAAAAATAGGTGTGCCAAGCTTGTAGCATCATACACAAAAAGACTTGAGGCGGTAATTTTAACAAAGTATTGAGCAAAGGCTGTGAATACTTATTTACATGTGATTCAGTTTTTATTTTTAATACATTTGCAAAGATTTTAAACAAACTTCTTTCACGTTGTCATTATGAGGTATTGTTTGTAGAATTTTGAGGAAAATAATGAATTGAATCCCTTTTGGAATAAGGCTGTAACATAACAAAATGTGGAAAAACTGAAGCTCTGTGAATACTTTCCGGATGCACTGTATATATACTGGTGTCCAGAAGTTTGGAATAATGTACAGATTTTGATCTTATGTAAAGAAATTGGTACTTTTATTCACCAACGTGGCATTCAACTGATCACGATGTATAGTCAGGACATTAATAACGTGAAAAATTAATATTACAATTTTAAAAAAAATTAAACTACTTCAAAGAGTTATCATCAAATAATCCTCCACGTAAAGCAATGACAGCATTGCAGATTCTTGGCATTCTAGCTGTCAGTTTGTCCAGATACTCAGGTGACATTTCACCCCACACTTCCTGTAGCACTTGCATTAGATGTGAATGTCTTGACAGGCACTTCTAATGCACCTTACAGTCTAGCTGATCCCACAAAAACTCAGTAGGGTTAAGATCCATAACACTCTTTTCCAATTATCTGTTGTCCAATGTCTGTTTATTTGCCCACTCAAACCTTTTCTTTTTGTTTTTCAGTTTCTTTGCAATTCTTCCCATAAGGCCTGCATCCCTGAGTCTTCTCTTTACTGTGTGCACCTACGTATGAAATCTTATTTTTTTTTGGCAATTTCAAGCATTGTATAGCCTTCAGTCCTCAAAACAAAACAATTGACTGATGAGTTTCTAGAGAAAGCTGTTTCTTTTCTGACATTTTTGACCTAATATTGACCTATAGACATCCCAGTCTATTTTATACTGTGGCGATTCAAAAACAAACACAAAGACAATGTTAAACTTAATTTAATGAACCAAATAGCTTTCAACTGTGTTTGATATAATACCAAATGTTCAATTTAGCATGATTACTCAAAGATAAGTTGTTGGAGTGATGGCTGCTGGAAATGGGGCTGTCTAGATTTGATAAAAAACAACTTTTTTCAAATAGTGATGATGCTGTTTTTTTATATGTCCTGACTATACTTTGTGATCAGTTGAATGCCACTTTGGTGAATTAAAGGCAAGGCAAGGCAAGGCAAGTTTATTTATATAGCACATTTCATACACAATGGTAATTCAAAGTGCTTTACATAGTAGAAATTAAAAAGAAAAAAAAAAAAAACAAGAATAATAAAATAAGAATAATTAAAACAGTTTAGAATTAAAAAAAAAATCTAATAAAACACAGTACAAACAGTCGGACACACAGTGGCACAGTGCTCATTCAGTAAATGCACAGCTAAACAGATGTGTTTTGAGTCTGGATTTGAATGTGGCTACTGTAGGAGCACATCTGATCTCTTCTGGAACCTGGTTCCAGCTGCGGCTGGCATAATAGCTAAAAGCAGACTCTCCTTGCTTAGAGTGAACCCTTGGTATTTCTAGCTGATGTGATTCTAATGATCTGAGTGATCTGTTGGGTTTATATTCAGTGAGCATGTCTGCAATATATTGAGGTCCTAGCCCATTGAGTGATTTATATACCAGTAATAATACTTTAAAATCAATCCTAAATGTAACTGGGAGCCAGTGTAAAGACCTGAGGACTGGTGTGATATGTTCATATTTTCTGGTTTTGCTCAGAATTCTGGGAGCAGCGTTCTGTATGAGCTGCAACTGTCTTATGGTCTTCTTGGGAAGGCCCGTGAGGAGTCCATTACAATAATCCACCCTGCTGGTGATGAAAGCATGCACAAGTTTCTCTAGGTCTTGACTGGAAACAAAGCATCTAATTCTTGCAATATTTTTCAGATGATAGTATGCTGATTTAGTTATTGCTTTGACATGACTACTGAAACTAAGGTCTGACTCTAGAGACACACCAAGATTCCTGACTTGATTTTTAGTTGTTTGACCCCTAGCGTCAAGGTATGCATTCACCTTGAGAACTTCATCTTTGTTTCCAAACGCAATGACTTCAGTTTTGTCTTTGTTTAACTGAAGAAAGTTTTGGCACATCCAACTGTTTACTTCATCAATACATTGGCACAGGGAGTCAATGGGGCTGTAATCGTTAGGTGATAGGGCTAAGTAGATCTGTGTGTCATCTGCATAGCTGTGGTAAGCCATTTGGTTCTTTCTCATTATTTGGCTAATTGGGAGCATATACAGGTTGAACAGGAGTGGAGCAAGAATTGAGCCTTGAGGGACTCCGCATGTCATGGGCGTCCACTCAGACTTATGGTCTCCTATACTCAAATAATAACCTCTCCCTTCTAAGTATGACCTGAACCATTTTAGGACCATCCCAGAAAGCCCCACCCAGTTTTCCAGCCTTTCCAGAAGTATGTTGTGATCGACAGTGTCAAATGCAGCACTGAGGTCGAGTAGTACCAGTACTGATAATTTGCCTGTATCAGTATTTAAGCGAATATCGTTTATTATCTTTATGAGCGCTGTCTCTGTGCTGTGATGTGATCGGAAACCAGATTGAAAATTGTCAAAGTATCCATTCGAGTTCAAGAATTTGTTCAGTTGATTGAAGACAACTTTTTCAATGATCTTGCCTATGAAAGGAAGATTTGAGATCGGTCTATAGTTGCTTAATATTGTCTTATCCAGATTGCTCTTTTTCAAGAGGGGCTTGACAACTGCAGTTTTCAGGGAGTTTGGAAAACTCCCAGAGAGAAGTGAGGAGTTTATCACTTCTAGGAGATCTGCTTCTAAACAGTTGAACACACTTTTGAAAAAAGATGTTGGAAGTGCATCAAGGGCGCAGGTTGATGTTTTAAGGTGCCGTACGGTTTCTTCCAAAATTTTGCCATCAATTTCTTTGAAGTCAGACAAAGTAACTACTTTCTCAGGTTGTGGTTTGATTTGTCTGACCCCAGCACAACTCAAGGATGTGCTGATCACCTTTCTGATATTATTTATTTTCTCAGAGAAGAAAGAAGCAAACTCACTGCACTTGCTGTCTGAGAGCAGTTCACAGGGAATCTGGCTTGGGGGGTTTGTCAGTCTCTCTACAGTCGCAAATAGAGTACGTGTGTTGTTTAAGTTGCTGTTTATAATATTCGAGAAGAAAGACTGTCTAGCTTTGCCTAGTTCCATATTAAAAGCATGGATGCTGTCTTTGTAAATATTATAATGGACTACAAGTTTTGTCTTCCGCCAAATGCGCTCTGCTTTTCTGCATTGTCTTTTCATATTTTGCACTGCTGTTGAGTTTCTCCAGGGTGCTTTTTGACTGCCACTCTTCTTCCTCACTTTCACAGGAGCAATTTCATCAATTACACTTTTAACTTTTGAGTTAAAAGAATCAAGGAGAAAATCAACAGTGTCAGCAGATATTCTTGGTGTTAAAGATATAGCCTTCATAAATAGTACACTAGTGTTCTCATTTAAGCATCTCTTCTTGACAGACACAGATCTAGCTTCAATGGCAGGAGAGATCAATATATCAAAGAAAATACAGAAATGATCAGACAGTGCTACATCCTTAATAACAATTGATGAAATGTTTAGACCCTTACTGATAAGTAAATCTAGAGTGTGTCCATGATTGTGTGTGGGTCCATGTACATGCTGAGTCAGATCAAACGTTTTTAAAACAGTTTTGATTTCTTTTGTCATATTGGTTTCTGTATTATCTATGTGAATGTTAAAATCTCCAGCAATGGCAAAACAGTCAAACTCTGAGGTAATTGTTGATAACAGTTCTGTAAAGTCCTCAGCGAAGGCTGGAGAGTATTTTGGAGGCCTGCAAATAATGATAAGTAAAACGCGTGGAGCACCTTTTAACACAATACCCAGATATTCGAAATACGGGTAATTCCCAAATGATATTTGCTTACATTGATAGACATCTTTAAAAAGAGCAGCTAAGCCCCCACCTCTCCTGCCTTCTCTGCAGACACTCAGAAAAGTAAAGTTAGGAGGGGATGTTTCATTAAGGACTGTTGCACTACAGCTGTCTTCTAGCCAAGTTTCATTTAAAAACATAAAATCCAGGTTGTATGTGCTTATTAAGTCGTTGACTAGAAGTGATTTATTTTTAAGTGAGCGGATGTTTAAAAGTGCTAACTTAACAGTCTTACTTTTTGACCCCACAGCAATCTTAGTTTGGCGTGTAATAGGCACCAGATTAGATGGGTTTGCTGTATGGCTTTTGAAGTCCTTAGACTTTCTATCATGAAATCGAACAGCAATAGAGAAAGATACAGGCACACTGGGTTCCCACTTGTTTTGTAAACATTTGAGAAAGTTACTGTTATCATAGTGGGGACCTGACACATATCACTGAGAGCTGGTATCAGTTGTTTTTGGTTCACCTCGAGCAGACCATTTTCCTTCCAAAAATATAAAAATCTGTACATTGTTCCAAACGTTTGGTTGCCAGTGTATTTGGCAATGCAGGGGCCTATAAAGTATTAGATCAACCTGCTCTTGCATCATGTCCTCTTACCTCTTTAACCACCTCTGCTGGACCACCCAAATTTAAAAGCTCACCTTACACACATAAAGCGACTAATTGCAAAATAAATTGCTTTAATTTTACAGAAAATCCCCCAAATATATAGTAATAAATATTGCAATAATTAATACATAATATGATATGCGTTTACAATCTGAGGATGAAAATACTATAAACTTTTTATCCTGTGATTCAGGCTCTCTGTCCCTCCAAAAATTGTTTTAGTTGATTCCACTTTATGGCAGAAAATACTTGGAAAAGTACCTTCCATTACAATATACAGTTCTGAAATGCAGATGGTGCTGTAACGCTGTTGAACACTCGCCATGAGCTCGTCCATAGACATTCAGTCTATTTTGTGTTCACAGGCACCTTTCCCAATGTTTTGGCAAAACTGCGTGGCCTCTGAGTTGACTAGAAGCTTGAACTAGGTATTGTTTGAAAGCTGAGATACACAGCTTTGTGATTATGTATATTTTGTATCATCTGTAGTCGAGAACATATTTTATTTTTCATGCGATTTTCTGCTGGACCACATATCTTGTACTGGACATCTGACACATAACAATTGATTATTACTAGGGATGACAAAGTTATATAAAACTGAAATATCGCATTGATATAAGTATTCAGACCCTTTGCTATGACACTTTTTTTAAATTTAGCTCAGGTGCATCCCATGTGTCTAGATCACCACTGAAATGTTTCTACAATTTGATTGGAGTCCACCTGCGGCAAAATCAATTGATTGGACATAATTTAGAAAGGCACGCACCTGTCTATATAAGGTTTCACAGCTCAAAATGCATATCAGAGCAAAAACCAAACCATGAGTTCAAAGGAACTGCCTGTAGAGCTCAGAGACATGATTGTGTCAAGGCACAGATCTGGGGAATATTTTTCAACTGTATTGAAGTTTCTCAAGAGCACAGTGGCCACCATAATTCTTAAGTGGAAGATGTTTGGAACAACCAGGACTCCTCCTAGAGCTGGCCGCCTGGCCAATCTGAGCAATCGGGGGAGAAGGGCATTGGAAAGAGTGATGACCAAATAACTGATGGTCACTCTGGTTGAGCTCCAGAGATCATGTGTGGAGATAGGAGAATCTTGCAGAAGGACAACCATCCCTGCAACACTCCATTGATTTGGGCTTTATGGCAGATTGGCCAGACGGAAGCCTCTCCTCAGTGCAAGACACATAAAAAGCACCTAAAAACTCTCAGACTGTAAGAAGCAAGATTCTCTGGTCTGATGAAGAGAAGATTAAACTGTTCGGCCTCAATTCGTTATGTCTGGAGGAAACCATGCACCGCTCATCACCTGCGCAATACCTTCTCAACGGTGAAGCATGGTGGTGGTAGCATCATACTGTAGGGGTGTTTTTCAGCGGCAGTGACTGGGGGACTGGTCAGGGTTGAAAGAAACTCAATGCAGCAAAATACAGAGATATCCTTAATGAAAACCTGGTCCAGAGCACTCAGACTGGGTCAAAGGTTCACCTTCCAACAGTAGCAAGACACCATTAAGGTGAGTTGGAGAGGAAAGGTGTAGAGGTTAGGAAATCTGAGTTGTTGTGTTGATTTTTCATTTAAGTTCTAAACACCAAAACTGACCCTTTGAAATGGGCCTTGATTGAGATATGATCCTATTCTAGGTGTAATTTTAACATCATTACACAGGAATGTTCTGGGTTCAGAACAAGTTGAGTTCATGTTGAATCAAGTGGGTTGGCCGTGAAACGTGCGAGGAAACAAATGGGCTGCGACAAGCAAAAATGAGCCGCCGCGTTAAGCAGAACAGACCACAAAATGGCGGTGCAATATGCAGAAAAGAACAGCGAACAACCCCACCCCCCGGTTCAACAGTTTTGGGTCAGCTGCCATATAAAATCCTCGCTGATTTCTCTTCCCAGTCCAGCCCTGTCTCAAGCTCTGAAATTGAATTTTTGAGAAATGTGTATTATTTGAGCTTTAAAAATTTTTCTTTTAGAGGTGGGACTATTTTTTCTTGTAAGATAAAAACACAGATGATGTGTTTGTGTTTAATATTCTTTCCAATTGTATAGAACTTCCTTTGACTTGAGGTTGCGTAGCCAATCGACTTGTGTCTTTCTCTTTGTTTAACACTTCAGTTGCTCAGTTTTGCAGATAGAGTAAGCCGGTTTTGCTGCAGCACTCTGCGAGAGTTTTTCTATGAAACCTACCTCTACACCAGCCGCACCTGTGTAGATATGTTACATGGAATAAAAGTAGAATTTTGAACGTTTGCCAATATAATCTTTAAGTTATTAAGGTTCAACTTATTTGGCTTGCTGTCCACGGTGGAGCAGCTTCAACTCGTGCTCTGAAGTAATCCCTGGGACTATTAATAAAAGAGATGATTCCGTGGTACAAGATGCCTAGGGTAAAGGTGGGATTGGGGAGGTTGAGGGATGCTGGAAACACCTGACACTGAAGAGAGGTAAGCAGCTGCTTATAAACTCTGGCTGTTAATTGAAAGATTAGATGGTCCAAACTTACGTTTAGGAACTTCATTTAATTACCAAAACAAAATATTGGCTATTATAAAAACTGTAAAGTGTTTATAAATCATGATAATATTTATTGTACTGCCTTTATGCTGATTTAAATAAAGGAACAGTATTCTATGATTTTTGGAAACTGCATGTAAAAATGAGAATCACCACTTAGAATGGAAATTATGAAAAAAATAAAATGGAATCATAATTGTCATGAAAATAATGTCACAATGCAGAAATTCTTGGCAGAGAAAGTAACTGCAAGTCGAAGTGTGTGAAAGTTTTGTAGTATCACTCCTGTTTCCCAGTTGAGCTCATGTAACCTTGCAGACAGCATTCTGTTACTTGAAGCTTCACTCACACTCAATATTTCATGAGTGGCTTTTGTTCTGACTTCCGTCTCTTGTGGCGTGAGCAGAGTGTCATGTAGAGGAATATGTCTGGCTTTTAATTACACACTTCATGGATTTTAGTTGCATTCAGGTGGAATATACTAGATATTGTGTCATAAACAGTCTTAAAGGTCTTGTATCAATGAAAATGGTAGTTGTCTTGCTCTTTTGAAGAATGTGTTGTATTGTATAGACATACTCTAGCTTTCACAACTCCCACTCCACTCCAGTCCACCCAATTCATTTCTGGAAACATAAAGCGATTCCGAGCATGGTGAGTAATGGTTCTAGTAGCATTGTCACTTGAGCATGGTTCGGTACGATTACAAACCATTCCCAGACTGGATTTCTCAGCACGGTTAGCTACCTGTACACAGGAAAGAAAACCGTTTGTGTGGAACAGCTTTAGTGACGTGGCGTCTCATGATTGTTCTCTTGCTCAGTCAGTGCTTTCTAGACATAGTTTTGCAGCACCATGACAGAAAACAAAACCATAACTGTGTCAACAAGCCTGGATCGGTACAGAACGGCACAGTTCCGCAACAGGATGGGGGAAGAGCATCTGTGACAAGAGTTCAATGTATGAAGGGAAAAGAAGGACACGGTGACAGCTCTCTCTGCACTCAGGTAGGGGCCTTTAATGTGCCAGCAAGGTATTTTACAGAGAATATAAACAAAAGGCTCAGAATGTGGACAGCTTGCTGGGTTGCCAACAGTAGACTGGCGTGTGTGTGTTTCTTTACCTCCTCACTGGCGATGTTGTGGCCCTTTTATGCCGCTCTCCCCATACTCACTGAAATTAGAGACAGGTGTTAGACATAATTTAGCTCAGGTGCAAGCGCCCTTACCGCTTTCTCCCTTCGGACGGGTGCTTGACCACGCCCCCGCTGCCACATACCCCCACCGCCCGACTCAGGCCGGGGCGTCATCTGGCCTGCCTACCACTCCCCCCCCATTTCTGGAAAGGAAGTCGGCGACAGCCATCTGCACCCCCGGTCTGTGGACCACCTCGAACTTAAAAGGCTGGAGAGCCAGATACCAACGGGTGATCCGGGCGTTAGTATCCTTCATGCGGTGGAGCCACTGCAGTGGGGCATGATCCGAGCAGAGAGTGAAGGCCCGCCCCAGCAGGTAGTAGCGGAGCGTGAGGACCGCCCACTTGATGGCCAGACATTCCCTCTCCACGGTGCTGTACTTAGTCTCCCTTAAGGAGAGCTTTCTACTAATGTACAGCACGGGGCGCTCCTCCCCCTCCACCACCTGCGAGAGTACGGCCCCCAGCCCTCTGTCTGAAGCGTCCGTCTGTAATAGGAAAGGGAGAGAGAAATTAGGAGAATATAAAAGCGGCCCCCCACAGAGTGCGGCTTTAACTCGTGTGAACGCCTGTTGGCACTGCTCCGACCACTGGACCGGATCTGGAGCCCCCTTTTAGTGAGGTCAGTCAGCGGACTGGTGACGTCCGAATAATTAGGGATGAACCTCCTATAATAGCCAGCCAGCCCCAGGAACTGCCTCACCCCCTTTTGGGTCTTGGGCCTAGGGCAAGTCGCAATCGCCGCGGTCTTATCAATTTGGGGATGCACCTGGCCATGACCCAAGTGGAACCCCAGATACCGCACACCCACACGCCCAATCGCGCACTTCTTAGGTTTTGCCGTGAGCCCCGCCCGCCGCAGCGACTTCAGGACTGCCCTCAGATGTTGTATATGCCGCTGCCAGTCATTACTATAGATAATAATATCATTTAGGTAGGCAGCGGCGTAAGCGGAGTGCGGGCGGAGGACACGGTCCATCAGATGCTGGAACATGGCTGGGGCCCTGAACAAACCGAACGGGAGTGTCACGAATTGGTGTAATCCGAACGGCGTAGTGAAGGCTGTTTTTTCTTGGGAGATTGGTGTCAAGGGGATCTGCCAATAACCCTTCGTCAAATCTAGGGTCGAATAAAAGCGAGCAGCACCTAACCGATCGAGCAGTTCATCAACCCGGGGCATTGGGTACGCGTCAAATTTAGACACCGCGTTGACTTTTCTATAGTCCACACAGAATCGCACTGACCCGTCACTCTTGGGAACAAGAACGACCGGGCTAGACCAGTCGCTGTGGGACTCTTCTATTACGCCCATATCAAGCATGGCATCCAATTCGTTCCGAACAATTTTCTTTTTATGCTCGGGGAGGCGATAAGGGCGGCTACGAACGACCACCCCTGGCTCGGTCTCGATGTGGTGCTCAATGAGGTTCGTGTGACCCGGTAGGGGAGAAAACACGTCAGCAAACTCCTTTTGCAACCTGGCCACCTCTGATCGTTGGCACGGGGAGAGGTGGTCTCCACAAATGACCGGGGCATTGAGATCAGGTTTTGGATTTACCTCCGGTCCGAGCTCCGCCCTCTCTGGAATCACCGTGGCCAACGATACAGGGACCGCCTCCCTCCATAATTTAAGGAGGTTGAGGTGGTAAATTTGACGTGCGTCCCCTCTATCGGTTCGTTTAACTTCATAATCGAGATCCCCCACTCGTCGTGTGACCTCGAAGGGCCCTTGCCACTTGGCGAGTAATTTGGAGCTCGATGTGGGAAGTAATACAAGGACTTTATCTCCCGGTGCAAATTCCCTTAGCTGTGCTCCCCTGTCGTACAGCCGGCGTTGACATTCTTGGGCCCGGAGCAAATTTTTTTGTGTTAGTTTTCCCAAAGCGCGAAGTTTTGCTCTGAGGTCAAGAACGTATTGAATTTCGTTTTTGCTATTCGAAGGTCCTTCCTCCCAGCCCTCCCGTAAAACATCTAAGACACTACGCGGGCATCGCCCATATAACAGCTCAAACGGAGAGAAGCCGGTTGAGGCTTGCGGGACCTCTCGCACTGCAAACAACAGTGGGTCGAGCCATCTGTCCTAATTTTTAGCATCCTCGTGCACGAACTTACGAATCATGTTTTTGAGGGTTTTGTTAAAACGTTCCACTAGGCCATCTGTCTGCGGATGATACACGCTAGTGCGAATCGATTTAATACCCAACAGATCGTAGAGTTCGCGAAGTGTACGTGACATAAACGTTGTGCCTTGATCGGTGAGGATTTCTTTTGGAATCCCCACCCGGGAGATTATTTTGAAGAGTGCCGTAGCAACACTACGTGCTGAGATGTTGCTTAACGGCACTGCTTCCGGATATCGCGTTGCGTAATCCACTAGGACTAACACAAAGCGATGTCCGCGTGCTGTCCGTTCTAATGGCCCGACGAGGTCCATTCCAATTCTTTCGAAGGGGACCTCGATCAAGGGAAGAGGGCGCAATGGCGCTTTTGGGGTGGCCGGTGGGTTTACCAGCTGGCATTCGCGGCACGCCGCACACCACCTGCGGACGTCACTGCTAATGCCCGGTCAATAAAAACGGGCAATTAGACGGAGAAGTGTTTTCCTTTCCCCTAGATGACCTGCCATGGGATTATAATGAGCCGCCTGGAATAACATTTCCCGGCGGCTCTGTGGAATCAAAAGCTGTGTTACATTTTCTTTGGTCTGAGTGTCCTGCATCACTCTATACAGCTGGTCATTTATAATTGCAAAATAGGGATGTGCGAGAGCAATGTCTGGCCGAAGACGCTGACCATCGATCGTTTTCACCTGATCGAAGGCATGCTTAAGGGTTTCGTCCCGCGACTGCTCCAAAGGGAAATCCTCGTCAGGGAATTCCCTGCGAAGGGGAGGGGCGAAAGCCTCGCCCCTCTCCTCGTGATCTCGATTTGGAGCAGCCGAGGACGGACCTGGCTCCGCCTCCCCTGCCAAAGCATCGCACATTGCACATCTCCCTATTTTAGTGCAGGACCCATCCTCACAAACATTCCCTAATAGATTCTTAAATGCAGGCCAATCAGTCCCCAAAATCAGAGGATAGGTGAGGCGGGAACTAACCGCTGCCTCCACTCTATGTTTTTTTCCTTGAAATTTGATCAGCACAGTCACCAACGGATAGTTGTGAACATCCCCATGCACACACCTCACCCTTACCCGCTTAGCTGTGCTCAAAGCCCCGGGTTGAACCAAGCATTGATGGATGGTGGTCTGATTACAACCGGTATCCAGCAAAGCTTGGTGTGTACCCCCCTGGATTCTTACCGGAATCCGGTATGCACTGGACCCACTCCGCCGTTTTCTTGGGCAATCATTGGATGAACTGTTCCAGTACCACCTGATCGATCAGTCCCTCGATGTCACGGTCCCCCACTAGCAGCCATTTCCTGCAGGCATCACGGAGCCGCTGGGCAAACGCGAACAGGCGGTCGGCTTTCTCCAGTTTCATGGCTCGGAAGAGTTGGCGATGTTCCTCAGGACTCCGACCAACCCGTTGCATGATGGCTCTCCTTAAGTCAGAGTAGGCCAGGAGGTTCGTTGCGGGCAGTTGTTGAGCCGCGAGTTGGGCTTCCCCGGACAAAAGAGGAACAAGGCGGGCTGCCCATTGATCGCGCGGCCAACCCCAAATTTCGGCGGTCCGTTCGAACAAGTCCAAGAATGCTTCCGGATCGTCCGTTGCCCCCATCTTCTGTAACGTGGGCGGGGGCAACAGGGAACGATTGTCCGGGGTCGCAGCTGTGGCGGTAGCGACCTCCTGGCTGAGCAGGCTCTGGATGATGTGCCGGTCCTCTGCTTGAGCCCGCATGATCTCAAAGAACCGCCGGTCTTGGTCCTCTCGGAGCTCAAGCAGAGACTGTTGGTGGTTCTGATGTAATGCCGTGAGGGACTGGAGGACTTCGGCCAGCTGGGAGGAATCTACGGGACGACCTTCCATGTTCGGTGATTTTCCCGGGTTTCGGCACCAGTGTGACAAGAGTTCAATGTATGAAAAGAAGGACACGGTGACAGCTCTCTCTGCACTCAGGTAGGGGCCTTTAATGTGCCAGCAAGGTATTTTACAGAGAATATAAACAAAAGGCTCAGAATGTGGACAGCTTGCTGGGTTGCCAACACTAGACTGGCGTGTGTGTGTTTCTTGACCTCCTCACTGGCGATGTTGTGGCCCTTTTATGCCGCTCTCCCCATACTCACTGAAATTAGAGACAGGTGTTAGACATAATTTAGCTCAGGTGCAAGCGCCCTTACCGCTTTCTCCCTTCGGACGGGCGCTTGACCACGCCCCCGCTGCCACAGCATCTTAAGATGCCAATGAGCGTTTATGCTAATATCACATGCAATGAGCCAATCAAAACCAATTTTTAAATTGAAACACATTTTTTTTATTAGTGAGTATTGTCTAATTTTCCAATCAAATAATTTATTTAGGTTTATTGTTAAAAAAAAAAAAAAGATTTGCCAATTGGGTAAGACAAATAAACATGTTTTTCCTTTGAATGACACATATTTTTCTTACGCCACTTGCAAATCTTTTTATTTATTTATTTTTATTTTTTTATGAGCATAAACGTCAAGAAATGTTGTTCTGTTTGATTTCTCCGAAAAAGTATCGGGTTACTTTAGTGTAACCCTTGTTCCCTGATAAAAGCAGAACGAGATGCTGTGCTGAGATATCGCTTTGGGAACAACATTAGGTGTGACCAGCTGTGAATATGTGTGCAACACGTCAATGAACATTGACCGGAATTTATAGCCTCTGCCGGTGTCATCATTGGATGCACCTGTGGCAGGACTATAAATAGATGCGTCACAGGTGCATCATTAGGCATTTTGTCTGAAGAGCAGTCCTGGGGCATCCCAGTGTGGCAATGAAGTGCAGCATCTTGTTCCGCTTTTATCAGGGAACAAGGGTTACAGTCAAGTAACCCGAGACATTCCCTTTCAAAAAGCTACACTTATGATGCTGCGCCAAGATAGCGCTTTGGGAACAAGAATACCCACGCCACCACACTGTAGATGTCCAGACCCCTTACGGTTGTGTAGTGTGCTCACAAGAGCACGAGAGGTCTCAGATATGAGCTTGTGATGTTGACTCAAGGAAATAAGAGCCCAGAGTGGCATGAACATCCAAACTATAAAATCTTATGAATGTGTGCGGAGAGGACCAGCCTGCCGCAGCACAAACATGCTACAGAGGGACACCTCTAGCCAAGGCTTTAGAGGAGGCGACCCCTCTGGTAGAGTGAGCCCTGATACCTACTGGCGAAGCTTGACCGCGCACCTCGTAGGCCAGGGCAATAGCGTCCCTCACCCAATGCAATAGTCTGCTTGGTGGAGGCCACCCCACTGTTGCGGCTCCCATGGCAAACGAATAGTTGCCCTGACTTACGCCACTGGCTAGTGCGGTGGACATAAGTCTGAAGGGCACGGACTGGACAAAGTCTGTGATGTCCTTCCTGCTCCGGTGTTGTAAACGGCGGGGAGCAGAAGGCTTCGAGAGTGACCAGATGTAAAGTCGAGAAAGGAACCGTAGGTAGGTAGTAAGGGTGAGGGTGCAAAATTGCTTTAGCCATTCCTTGGGCAAAATCTAAGCAGGCTGGCCAGACAGACAGAGCCTGTAGATCCCCACTTCTTTTTAGAGAGGTGATTGCCATAAGAAAAACCATCTTGAGAGTCAGAAGTTTATCAGGCACTGACTCTAGAGGTTCAAAGGGGTCTCAACCAGACCCTCAAGGACTATTGCTAAGTTCCATGAAGGTGTCCTGGTCCTAGCAGGAGGCCTCAGTTGCATAGCTCCATGAATGAAGTGAGCGAGTAGAGGATGTCTCCCCAATGGCACCCCGTAAATCAAGGCGTGGCAAGCCAAAATGGCAGCCACATAGACCCTGAGAGTGGTGGGGCATGTGCCTGCTGACATTTTTTCCTGCAGAAGTCCAGAACTGAAGTAATCTGGCAGTTAACTGGACCTGCATTATGTGCACTGCACAATCTTTCAAAGACACCCCATTTATTGGCATAACTTCTTCTAGTAGAGTGAAACGCATACAGACACATTCTGGGCCATGTGTGCGCCATCACGTCCAGCCCCATATGACTCAGAGAGAAGTAGAGGGGACATTGCGCTGTTTGTTGAGAGGCGAAGAGGTCCATTTCTACCCTGTAAAATCTCACCCAGATTTGTTCCAAGTAGAGGGAGCCCTAGCACTTAGAATGGTCTCGATAACTTCAGGTGAAAGCCCAGTCTCCCTCAGTTGGTACCCTTCAGGTCTGGACAGTAAATCTGCTCCCATTCAGGCATCCAGGGATATAAGCTGCTCTAATCAGCAGGAGCTTGCCCTGGGCCCAAAGGAGAATCGGCCATGCCAATCTGTTCAGCTGGTGTGAACGTAGACCTCCTTGATGGTTTATGTAAGAGACTACCGCTGTGTTGTCCACCCGCACCAAGACAAGGCAGCCTCTTGAGGAAGTATTTCAGGACCAGAAATACAGCCACCATCTCGAGACAGTTAATGTGGAAATCGAGATGACGACCCTCCCATTCCCCTTGAGCTGGACGACCACTTAAGACCACTGGCCCATCAGTGAGGCGTCTGTCATTAGCAAACTGCGATGGCAAGACGCACCTAGAGTGGGACCCAAAGTGAGGACCCAGAGTCTGAACCACATAGAAAGGGTGTGTAGTGCGCGGCGCATAACCCTTATCAGCCTAGAGGATTGGCCCTTGGGTGAAATCCCCTGGCTTCGAGCCACAACTGAAACGGTCTCATGTGCAAAAAGGCCCAAAGGGATTACCGAGGACGCAGTTGCCATGAGACCTAGTAGTCATTAGTACTGATGAACAGTGCATCCTTGGCCTAGCCTGACTTTACTCAGGGTGTTCTGAATGGACCAGATTCGAGCAGGAGACAATTGTGCCTGCATTGCAATCGAATTCCATATGATCCCCAGATAGGTAATTTTCTGAGTGGGAGAGAGGAGGCTTTTCTTGGCGTTGAGCCTCAACCCCAGAGAAACCAGATGAGCTAAGATGATATCCCTGTGCTGTAAAGACAGTTCTTGTGACTGTGCTAGTATCAGACAGTCGTCTATGTAATTCAGAATGCGGATGCCCCGGAGTCACAAAGGAGCCAGTGCTGCATCCATGCATTCTGTGAATGTGCGGGGTGATAAGGCTAGACCGAATGGAAGAACCCGATATTGGAAAGGTTTGCCCCCGATAAAAAGGATAAAAATGTCTGCATATATGAAAGCGAACCTCAGGAACTTCTGTGTTGTGGCAGACTTTCTATATGAAAGTATGCATCCATGAGAACGATTGTGACCAACCAATCACGATGTTGTATTTGAGACACGACCGTCTTGACTGTTAGCATCTTGAACTTGAACGCCCTCGGAGCGATTCAAGCCTCAAAGGTCTAAAATTGGACGCAGCCAACCATCCTTCTTGGGAACCAGGAAGTTTCTGCTGTAGTAACCTGACTCTCTCTCTGGAAGTGGAACATGTTCTATGGCCCCTTTGACCAAGAGATTTGCAGTTCTTTCCACAGTAAACATGCTTGCTCCAGTTTCACGGTAGTGGGAACCATGCCGTTGAAACGCAGAGGGTGGCGAATGAATTAAATTCTGTAGCCTTTTTCTACTGTTCTTAGGACTCTCATAGAAATACCTGGCAGTAGTTTCCACGCTGCCAGGTTCTCTGAGATGGGTATCGACACCCACAAGGCTGGGCACAAAAACGTCAGGGTTTTTTTCTTTTTTTAGAAATAACTGCCCTGAAGTCTTGCTTTGGGGGCTGCTGAGGGCGACAACCGGCCCCCAGTCTTTACGAGGGGGAGCCGGTTCCCATCTAGAAAGACTGGGGCGGGGCTGGGTGGCTGATGGCCCCTCCCCTGAGTGTGCCGAGGAAGGAATTGCCCGAAGGCTTCCTGGTGGCTTTTTGCCTCCTGGAACCTGGTGATAACTACATTCATAGTGTCACCAAATAAGTCAGAAGGCGAAACCGGGGCATCAAGAAGGAAAACTTTGTCCTTTTCTTTGATGCCCGAAAGGTTGAGCCATAAATGTCTCTCCGTGCTGACTAAAGCAGACATAGAACGGCCAATGGCGCGAGCAGTCTGCTTGGTCGTGCGGAGAGACAGATCCATGGCTCAACGAAGCTCAGAGAAATCCTCTTCGTCAACCGTGTTGCCCGCACTCATGACCTTCAACAGATCAGCCTGGTATGCCTGTAACACTGCCATAGTGTGCAGGGCAGCGCCAGCCTGACCTGCTGCCTGATAAGCCTTTCCCACAAGCGTGGAGGTGGTCCTGCATGGCTTTGTGGGGAGAGTGGATCTCTTTAGTGATAACGTTGAGCCAGGCAAGTGTCTCTTCTACCGGCGGCATCAACGAATAGCCCTGTGTCTCAGCACCTACAATAGTCGAATATGTCGACGTCGAGGGCACGAAGACACAGGAAGTAAAAAGATTCCTCCATGAACGAGAAAGCTCGTCATGGATGTCATCAAAGCAAGGAAGGGACTGATATAGTATTCCCTTCCTTTTTTTTTTTTTTTAGCCACCAGACAGAAATCTGTCTTCTAGATTGGAGCGTTTAGGGGGGGGGGTCTCTTGTTCGCGTGGCCAGTCTAGCTGTAGTCTGACCACAGCCCAAGTAACCACCTCTAGTAATTCCTCAGCCACTTTATTACTGTGCGTGGAATGTACAGAGGTTCAGCATCCCCCTTGTGAACCGAAGAGGCGCCGAGGTGCGCTTCAGGCTTACGAGAAGGATCAGCTGGATTTGGGGAGAGAGCGAGCGATAGGGACGGACCCATCTCTCACTCCTCAGCCAGATCTATGCAAGAGCCCCACGATGAAAGGGTGGGCTCTTGGAAGTAAACAAGATGAGTGTGAAGCATTTTGACCGTAAACAGATCGCAATGCCTGCACCCGCCCTGCCGCAACGCAAGAGCAGCATGTTCTTCCCCCAAACACACAAAACAAAACTTGTGTGTATCCGTTTCAGCCATTGAGTGTAAACATAGGAACACACACCGCTTGCTTTGTTTATTTTTTGTCATTCTTTTTCTCTATTTTTTTTTTCTTTTTTAAAGAAAAGCTAAATGTTTCTGCGCAATGCCTAACAATTCTAACTCCTAACAGAGGAAAGTAGAAAGTTTCTGACAGGCTCATGAAGCACACACACACACACAGAGTGATCTGAAGACAAAAGATCTGACGATGCACCTGGGACGCATCTATTAGCCCTGCCACAGGTGCATCCAATGATGACACCGGCAGAGGCTATAAATTCCAGTCAATGTTCATTGACGTGTTGCACACACATTCACAGCTGGTCTAAAGTTGTTCCCAAAGCGCTATCTCACCACAGCTCCATAAGTGTAGCTTTTTGAAAGGGAACAAGACAAAATATCTTGTTTTAAGAATGTATAAATATCTTTACTGGATAACAGGACAAAAAAATATTGTTTTGCAGTGGTCTATTTACATATAAATGGTTGTATGTCTTAAAGGCATAGTTTACCAAAAAAATATAATTCTGTCTTTATTTATGCACCCTAGTGTCCTTCCAAACCTGTATGACTTTCTTTATTCCATGGAACAGAAAAATACTTGTGATTATATGTAGAAATGAATTTAGTTAAAACATTGGATTATAAAAATCAGCATGGTGCACTGAAGCATCTACTAGCCATAGTTGTAAATTCATGTAATTGTTATTTTATTCTAGCAGATGTTACAAGTGACCCCAATGCATGACATATTTGGATGTTGTTATGAACTTTTAATTTACTGAAATGAAGTGAAGATAACATGAAATGTGCTTATTTATATGAAAATAATGTAGTAAATAAGTATTTTAGAGGTAAATAAGGTCAAAAATACCATAAAATCTATCTATCTATCTATCTATCTATCTATCTATCTATCTATCTATCTATCTATCTATCTATCTATCTTGACCCTATATTGACCCTATCTGCTCCAGGGGCGCTGTTTCATGGCTGACTCTGTGCTCTGACCCCAGCTTATTTGGGATATGTGAAAAAACTGCATTTCATTGGCTCTGTACCTGTACTCTGCACAATGACAATAAAGTTGAATCTAATCTATCTATCTATAATGTAAAAATTGAGGGTTACACATTTTATGTTTTGGGTCAAATTTGACAGAAACAGTCAGAACAGGGTTCTCTATTGAAAAGTGTACAAGGGTGTTAAGCATACAATGAAAACATACAGTGAACAGAGGCTGTCAAGTTCTAAAAATGATACAAAAGCAACATAAAAGTACCCCATATGACTCATGCACTACATTTCAAGTCTTCTGAAGACAGACGATAGCTCTGAGTGTGGAACAGACCAAAAGTAACTTTTTATTCATTTTAACATCTGATGTAGCTCACAAACATGCACATTTTCACATTTAACACATCAAGGCATGTTGCAGCATATTTGATGTCAATAAAACCAACATCATACGTTCTCACATGTCAAGTAAACCAAATAAGAGCAACTAACAACAATAGCACATTCAGTCCAAAGGGTCACAGAGAGGATGCAAAACAGCTTGGTCTTATTGCAGTAGAATTTCTTTTATATATCCTTGTTGTCAGTTTTTGTTAGTGCAGTTTCTGAGATTTTTAAAATCAGCAGCCCAAAGGGATTGTTTTGAAAAACAGCTACCCTATTATTAATTATTAACTGGGAAGGTGCATAAAAAATGCACTGCTGTTATCCTCTCAATGAAAGTAATTCTAATATGTGAAATGTTTGCTTTCCAAACTAATTCTAGCATATCTTTGCATTGAAATGTGTCTTTATAAATGGACTGCATTTCAGTTTGTGGCCCTTGCAAGGGAATTACAATGCAGTGTTTAATAACTCACTAACTGCCTTAACTGCCTGCTGATCAATTATTGCTCCTGTCATCCTCATTAATAGAGATGTTTACTCAAGACTTGATCGCATGTTGTGATATTAATTATAGTGGAGAACTCCCCTGTGTTTAGCTGAAGTCCCCCTCACTCCTACATACATTGATAGGGCAACAGGTCTCAGTCCTGAGCTCGTTAAAAGTGCCCAATTGCATTTATCAGATTCGTATGCTTTTGTGATCTCTAAGTGAATGTTACTGTATATAATTTGCATGCAAGGAAAAACACACCACTGACCTTTAAGGATCATACAGTCCTAAGAGTCATAACGTGAAATCTACAACCTCAGGGTTTCTGTGTTTGTTGTGAGTTTTACTAAAGCTTGATCATATAATTTTTTTTCCACTCTCCCGGTTTTAAAGGAGGGGGATAGTCCTACATAATTCACTGCAAACTCACATTCAGCTTTGAATCCACTCTGGTATGGAACGGCCACTTTTCACAATCCAATAAAGTCCTGATAAATAAAATCAAGCACTGTCATACAGTATGTTTTTTTTCTCAGATATCCTGTTTCACCTGTAAATATGTCACACTATAGAAGAAAAATTGTTTGTGAATGCCATTTCATGGTGACTTTTAAAGTACAGTAGCAAAAACACCATGTTTGGTTCAAGAAACCTTGACTAAGGGTGCCTTCACACTGGCAGTTTAGTTCGAAACAGAGCACGGTTCGCATGAAAAATTGGTAATGTGAAAGCTGTCATGCAGACCAGGGTGCGCACCTCGGTACAGAACCCGAGACTACCTGTAGGAGGTGGTCTGAATTTGGTTGCAATGGAACTGTAGCGTGATTCGCGTGAATGTGAAAGCAACTCGGGTGCTCACTCATTCAGGAAGTAAAGTAACCTGCGCAGTTTTAGTTTTAGCCGATGACGACTTCATTAGTTTTGACTACTCACGAGGATCCAAACATTCCTGAAAGTCCCAAAAAAGTAATGATACCACAATAACATACAGTACAATCAACACTATAAATACTGTCTGTCTATCTACCTATATACCTTACAAATAATATATATAGGCCTACATGCTATTATAGGTTATAAATATAGGGTATAATGATGACAGTGGCGATAACTTCACCTTGGACATGAGCATGACTAAGCGTGCAGTGTAAACAAAGATGCAAATGAATTCCTTGCAGTCAGCTCAATCAGTCTCAAACGCAGTTTGCGAGCAGCAGCAATCCACCTTCCCCTGGACATCTGATGAGTTACGCCATGAAGCGCACATATACACAGTTGTCGTTCACTCGCATAATGTAACCCAAAAAAACTGTTTGATGAGTATCGTTGTGTTCACCATGTGTGTTTGTGATGATGTAAGATGAACGCAAATGGACCGGGGTTTGATAGAACCAA
Organism: Moxostoma hubbsi; assembly: GCA_032164185.1. Taxonomy (NCBI): domain Eukaryota; kingdom Metazoa; phylum Chordata; class Actinopteri; order Cypriniformes; family Catostomidae; genus Moxostoma; species Moxostoma hubbsi. The sequence continues at coordinate 37,356,369 of JAVLUX010000025.1, read as the reverse complement.
GTGAGTGTAAAACAAGACCAACGCTGCGGGGGGCACCGGGAATAATCGCACTCGGAATTGGACCGCAGCAAATGTGCCCAGTGTGAAAGCCCTGTAACATTATAATTGGACTTCAGGGAAAAAAATTATAAAAACACCAAAGCAACTTCAGAGCAATGCCCTGGCAACCACGCAAAAGCAGCCGCATAGTAATGCACTGGAAACCATTCATAACACCTTAGCAACCATATAGCAATTCCCTGGCAACCTACCAAAACACCCTACCAGCTGCATTGCAATGCACACCCAAACCTTAGATACCACATAACAATCCTAACAACTTACAAACTATATAGCAACACACTGGCAACCACCCATAACACATTAACAAACACAGAAATTCCCTGTCAACCGCCCACAATGCCCTAGCAACCATAAAGCAATGCACTAGCACAGCCACACATTAGCAACAGCATAGCAATGCACTAGTAAACACTCATAACATATTAACAACTGCATAGTACCAACATGGCAACCACCCAAACACCTTAGCAACCATATGGCAATTATCTGTAAACCACCCAACTGCACAGCAATGCACTAGCACACCCACACCTTAGAAACCACATAGCACCACCCTGGCAACCACCCATAACAGCTTAATGACCATATAGCAATTCCCTGTCAACCAACCAAAATGCCCAAGCAATCACATAGCAATGGACTAGGACACCCACACCTTATCAACCACAGAGCAGTGCACTAGCAAACAATCCTAACATCTTAGGAACCACATAGCAGCACACTGGCAACCACCCATAACACCTTAGCGAACATATAGCAATTCCCTGTCAACCACACAAAATGCCCTGGCAACCGCAAAGCAATGCACTAGCACACCCAGACATTAGCAACTGCATAGCAATGCACTAGCAAACACCCATAACAACTAGCAACCATATAGCAATTCCTTTTCAACCACCCAAAATGCCCTAGCAACTGCATAGCAATACACTAGCAGAACCACACCTTAGCAACCGCATAGCAGTGCACTAGCAAACAATCCTAACAGTTTAGAAACCACATAGCTACACACTGGCAACCACCCATAACACCTTAGCAATCATATAGCAATTCACTGTCAACCACACAAAATGCCCTAGCAACCACAAAGCAATGCACTAGCACACCCACACCTTAGCAACTGTATGGTAACATCCTGCCAACCACTCAAAAACCTTAACATTGTAACATTTTTGCAACCACATAGCAACACCCTGGCAACCACCCAAAACACCTTAGCATCCACACACCAACGCAATTGCATTCTGGTAAATTCAGGGGGGAAAAAATGGCACAAAAATTTAGAAAATGGCCGCTTATAAGGCGATTGTGTAATTTCTGCACCACTAGCATCTCCAAATGGAATTGCAAACAGGTTTCCAAACACTCCCCCCCATCTTCCATTGGTCAGCTAACCAATATTCCCACCCCAAACACGCCAATGTTTGAGTCAATATTGATGCATCGGGCTTGTCAGGATGCTCAAAGAAATGTTTTGATTGCATCACAGATTGTTTACACTTTTCAGGGAAATCAAACTATGAATGGCTTACTTATAGTTGTCTCTGCATATTTAATAACAAGTATTAACATTTAATAATAAGGAGAAAATATTGAAACAAAGAAACAATTACATACTTCACCATTAAAGAAACAACATGCCTTTTGAATTATCAAATGAAGGTTGGGGCACACACACACCTTGTTAGCAGAGGGATTTTCTGCGTGGTTCTGCATTAGCATATAGATTAGTGAGTGTGGCTCAAGCGTTAGCACAGTGCTTACTCCAGTAATGATGAAATCATCAGAGACTTGAAACAAACTCAGAGCAGGAAACCTCATGATTTTCTGTCTTTTGTTGGCCAAACTCTTGTGGATCAAAATACTCCCTTTGATGGGACTTGAGCATAAATATGAAAAGTAAAAAATTAAAATAAAAAAAGTAAAGAGAGTCTGTTTACTTAGATTATTTTTTGCATGCCAGACTGCGTTTACACAAACAGAGGTTGCTTACGTACTCTATTTTCCCACCGGCTGACTTCAACCCTGGTATTGCCCTGGGTGATGGGTGGTAAACTGTTGGTTGCCGCGGCAAGGCCTTGTCACACTTGTGAGATGTGACCGGTCCCTGCTGTAACACACATCAATGCTGCACAAGGTCATATCCATCAGGACTAGGGACACACACACACACACAGAGGTGTTATGCCCATTATGAGGGAGTGCAATTGCCCCCTCAGTTTTTTGCGCAATGGGGGTTTTTTAATGGTTTATTTGAACTTCCAAAAATGTACTTTTACGGTATCTTCTATAATTAAATTACATGTACAAAACATGCCTGAAGCAGAAATCTTTATTCACATGTTTAAATTGTCATTTAAAATCCAACCAAGTGTATGTTCCGCTATACGCAGAATCCAGTGCTGCTTCGGAGATCACGGGGGAAGGTCCAGCACCATAGGAATGCGCAGTGTTATGGTCAAAAATTTTTTTTTTATTGCATGTACGTCGGTGTAGTTAACATATGCCAACTGTGCCTGATCTCTGTGGAACAGTCAATCAGTTTTTTTTTATAGTCTAATATAGAATATGTTTTCTACTGATCGTTCGCAGTTCTATTACTTTAGTGCTAAAATGCATTTGACAGGGTTCGCGGCGTCTTTACACTCTCTTTTCTTAATGTTTAAAGAAAGCAGCGGCTTATCGTATTCCATTGTGAATCCTGTCTTTTTCAATCATGATAAAACGAACGAAAGGCATTTTTACATGGTTCCTTGGTAGCCACATGTTCTGTATTTTCAATGGATGAAGGTGGTGTGGGTGGCCAAACGGATCGAAGCAGCAGCGCTTGTGTTCACGAGACATGAGCCACGTTGTTTCATGTCTGCTTACTGCACAAGATAAAATATGTTATCTTTTCACAGCTGCTGCATGTCATTGACCACTCAGAAACACATGACTTTAATCAGCTGGTATTTAACATTTAATCAGTTCCCAAACAGTCTGATCAGTTGCTACCTATTCCCTATTTAGGCCTATAGTACATACTATTTGGGACTATGATGGGAAACACTGAGTATATTGTAACACACTTGACGGAAGGGTTCAAAAAGCATGTGATTCATTTTTGGGTTCTTTATTCAGCCAGCATTATTTACATGATCAATCACAGATCTAGTCACAGCTTGAGCTCAGTACAATACTGTCAGGCATGTCAACGTAATGTGTTCATCTACTAACTCTTTTTCTTCTTTCTTTTCTCTTAAGTTGTACTCTGGGATTGTCTTCCTGGCTACTGCAACCTATGGGATACTCATTTCATAGCTGTAATTAAACTACAAATATACATGCATACACATACACAATTATTAATAATCAAAAATAAATTAAAGAAAAAAAATATTTGGGAGGTCCTAGCTTTTTATACAAAAATAAATTAATCTGTCAATATATTCAATGTTTCCCCACATTCTCCCCAACAAAATTGAATATAGTCCCAACATTCTCAAAATGCATTACTGGTTATCCCCCAGTTGATGATCTTCTACCACAATCACAGTTCATCAACAGGAAACTGGACTTTCACTGAAGAAATATAACCTTTAATCATGGAAATAATCTACTTTGTAAATGTTTTCTTCTGGAATGTTATGGTTACTACTTTATCTTCAACAAAAAATTAAAAAAGATTAACTTAATCTAGTTTTGATTCTCTAACTCACTACTTAGATTTTTATTCAGTTTATCCATCTACAATACTAGATTGATCTAGTGTATGGTAAGTAAACATCTTTTTTGCTTTTCTGTTTCTCAAAGGATATATTATTTTGCAGACAGTTTGTGAAGGAGTTTCAAAGTCACTCTCTTCAGCATCATCTGTTTCTTTGAGACTAGACTAGATTACTGTAATGCTTTATTAGCTGGTTGCCCTGCATCCTCAACAAACAAGCTACAGTTAGTCCAAAATGCAGCCGCTAGAGTTCTTACTAGGTCAAGAAAATATGATCATATAACACCGATTTTATCATCTCTACACTGGCTACCAATTAAGTTCCGTATCAATTACAAAGTATTACTACTGACCTATAAAGCCCTAAATGGTTTATCTCCTGTGTATTTAACGGATCTTCTATCGCCATACAATCCATCGCGCTCTTTAAGATCACTAAATTCGAGGCTTCTGGTCATACCTAGGATATCTAAGTCCACTAATGGAGGGAGGGCGTTCTCACATTTAGCTCCTAAACTCTGGAATAGCCTTCCCGATATTGTTCGAGGCTCAGACTCGCTGTCCCAGTTTAAAACTAGATTAAAGACACATCTCTTTAACCAAGCATTCACATAATGCAAACTTTTTATACTACTGCTGAATCAGTTATAATGCATTAATATTATGAACATCAGCTATGCTAATTATTTCCCATCTGCTTTTCTGCTGTTATCTCGGGACGCCAGTCCCGATGTAAATAGCGTTCGTCAGCTCCAGTTTGTATCCAGCCTCTCACGGAGACTTCAGATGCCCCATCACCATGGACAAGGATCTTAAAATGGGATACATAGACTAATTATTGCCAACAAAAGCCTTCATCAGCCAAACAAGGACAATTGCATCTAAGTGAACTTCTGGAATTTAATCAAGGATGGACTTCAAAGACACTGGTCACTAATCTTGCAGTTCAAACACATTCACTGTCTAAATACTGACCCTTAGCACTTAATAAGTTTAATAATTTTTTAAATCATGTTTTTTGACTATAAATAATTCTTATTTACATTATTCATGATGTTAGCCAGAGGGGAACTGGCCCCCACAGTGAGTCTGGTTTCTCCCAAGGTTATTTTTCTCCATTAACAATCATCTTTTGGAGTTTTGTGTTCCTTGCCACAGTCGCCTTCGGCTTGCTCACTGGGGTTATTAATACAATTATTATTTAATTATTTTTAAACACGATAAAGAATCATATCTTATCTAATTCCACAACAGGGCTCCAAACAAAAAAAAAACAAAAAAATCAATTAAGGAGCCAATGGCTCCTACAGGGGGAAAAACAGGCGCCAAATATTTTAAATTTTTTAACTCCATCCATTCCTTTTCGTCCCGCAGAACGCTAACAGTGTAGTCTGTGGAGCATTCTTCGCAATTATGTGATCACGTGCATTTTTATGCTTGTTACTGTCACCGTGTTTTCTAACAGTCTCTTTTTTGAAATTGTTAGTTCCTGCAATGAACTCCGTTTTCCCCGCTATTTCTTTGATATAAACTTTTGTTATGTATCTCGGGAAATGTAATGCAAATTTTAAAATCAAAAGGGAGTAAACTTTTACTGTCGCCAATGGCGACCTTGACAGAAATTACACTCACAAATAAATTTATTTGGTCACAAATGCGACCATTTTTAGTCGCAGTTTGGAGCCCTGCACAAGGATGATGATTTATCGACTTTATAGACATTACATTTTTATCGTCTGTTAATGCTGAACTTCTGTAAAGCTGCTTTGAAACGATGTGTGTTGTGAAAGGCGCTATACAAATAAAATTGACTTGACTTGACTTGACTTTGACTTCTTCCCCTTGTGACGAAACGTCATCTTCTCCTTGGACTACTGCTTGTCCATTTTCCTCTTCTGGATCTGTATCGTTCAACATCACTGTGTCCTCAAGATGAGGATCTGATGGTTTTGACTGCAGATGCCTACTATCGTTCTTATTCTCTTTTATTTACTGCCATTCCTGACACTTTACTGACACTTCCTCTGGGTGACGACATGAACTTGTTCTTCCCAAAATGATTGAAGCTTCCTTAAAGTTACGGACAAGTACTCTGTTTCCAGGGATCAGTTCAGCTCCGTGCACTTTCTTATTTTACAAAGCTTTTCCCCTTTCCTTCTCTTTGTGTGACACTTCTGAGGCTAACTTGTAAGCTTCCATCATTCTCTTTCTCCAGACCTCAGCATAGTCAGGGTAAGAGGAGCTTTGGTCTTTCGTTGTTACACCAAACATTATATCAATGGGCAATCTGAGAGTATGGCCGAACAGGAGATAATAGGGTGCAAACCCCGTTGCCTCACTCTTCGTGCAGTTGTATGCATTTACAACTTTTGCAAGTCACGTCTTCCAGTCAGCTTTGGCGGTTTCCGGTAAGGTCCTCAGCAGGGCAAGCAAAGTGCGGTCGAACCGTTCAACCTGGCCTCTCTGTTGTGGATGATACAGTATCATATGGGAACCTCGCACACCACTATACTATTGCAACTTTGCAAACAGCTTGTTATCAAATTCCTTGCCTAGGTCGTGGTGCAATTTTTTCGCGAACACTTTGTCAGCAGCTACCTTGGCACTCTTGTTTCTTGTTTCTACAGGCATACGCTTGAGCAAAGCGTGTGAAGTGGTCCTTCACAAATGTATATGTTGTGGTGATGTTAGTCAACAAACTCTGGTCGCACAGGCACACGTGACATAATGTTCCACTTAATTTTGCATGTGGGGCCAGTAAAAAAATCTCTTATTAAGCTCAGCACCCTTTCTGCCCCAAAGTGACCCATATCTCAATGTAACTCCTTATAGACAAGCTCATGGTATTTCTTGGGCAATAGAAGCTGATGACGGGTTGCTGTTTTTTGGAACAAGAGAGCATGTCCATCCAGGTATAATCTAGCTCTTTCCCTCATCAGTCCCCGAGCCTCTTTACCTTGGCTGCTGCTCATGGACCGTGGTTTAGATTTGAGAGCCATCAATACTTTTCTGATTTCAGGGTCTTCCTCTTGGGCTTTTCTCAAGACTTTCTTGGCAATCTCAGCAACTGAAGTGAACAGATCATTCTCTTGTTCTCCAGACAACGCTGTTTCAATGGTAAGTGGACACATCCATGGCCCTCTCTTACGACTCTGTACCATCACTGAGTTATATTGACCTTGATGCCAGGTGTATTTCTTCTGAACAGGCTTGCATGTACTGTTCCATCTGAAGCGGCATGCGTGACAAACCATCAGCGACCCCATTCTACTTTCAAAGCAAAGTCAGCAAGTTCGGCTACCCATCTGTATGTTTTGGCATTTAGTTTGGCTGTTGACATCACATACGTGAGAGGGTTGTTGTCCGTATACACAACGAATGAAGCCCACTTCGTGCCCAAAAACTCATCTTTCCTGAGTGGAGATGATAGTTTTTCTCAGATGGGGTTAGGGTTCTTGATCCGTACGCTATCACCACTATCTTGCCTCTCTGTCTTTGATACAGCATTGCTCTGAGGCCTTCCTGTGAAGCGTCACAGTGGAGTACAAAGGGTTCATTCTAATCTGAATATCCCAGCACTGGTGGATTTGATAAGTAGTCAATTAACTCACAAAGGACTTCTTAATGTTCATCTGTCCATGTGACTGGATGGGACGATGCAAGCTGTCCTTGGCAGTTTTTCCCCTTGCTCTTACTCTTCAGCTGTATTTTTTTCTTCGATGTTTTCGTTTCAGTGAGTTGCATGTAAAGAGGTGCGGCTTTGCAGGACAAGTTCTGAATGTAGGACAGGTAGTAAGAGAGAAATCCTAGTAACTTTCTCACCTACTGTCTTAGGGGTCCTCTCCTTCAGCGCTTGGACAGGAGCGATAACGGCGGGGTGAAACACCACATTTTCGAGGCGTTAACTTCACACCATGTTTCTCATAACATTGCAAAACTTTTCTGATGTCCTGAAGATGATTCTCAAATATCTTTGAATGAACTAGATTATCATCTAAATATAACTGACATAACTTATCTCGCAGTTCTCTCAGGCACTCCTCCATACTCCTTTGGAATATGGCAGGTGCATTTGGCAATCCAAAAGGGGGTCTCACCCATTAATTGAATCCCCACGGTGTTATGAAAGTGGTGAGAGGACGACTGGACTCCTCAATGAACCCCTGATGTTAGGCTTTGCCTTGATCAAGGACTAAAAACCAGATGCTACCAGCCAAGCTATCAAGCATGTCATGTATATGGGGAATAGGGTGTCTCTGGAAGGGATTTCTTAAGCATACTTAAGCATTGAATTTCACTTTTCAGCATGACTCAAAATTGAGCTGCAGTTCTGTGTACTGTTTCTGTAAATGCGTGAGCTCGCGCAGTCATTGTGATGAGTTATCCCACTGGAAAACTCTAACAAATCTTTCTCTTGTTGGTGGGCTACGTCATCATCTTCCATCTCTATAACGCTCTCTACTGCTTCACTTATTAATCTGATCACCGAGTGCCATTTATTTTGTCCCTCTGTAGACTGTTTTGCATGTGCACACACCTCTTCCAGTTGATCGAGCCGCAGCCAGAGCAATGCCTCACTCAGCCATTCTTGCAGTTGCTCAATATCCATACTCAGTGTATTAGTTGAAAGAAATTACAGAAAAATAAATATTTGGGGTTGGGGTTAGCTTTTTATACAAAATTAAATTAATCTGTCAATATATTCTATGTTTCCCCACAGTATCATTAATTGCATGATTAATGATATTTAACAGACGCACGCTCTGTTAAATTATAAGGAATGTATTTTTAATCAGTTTCATCTACTGACATACAAATCATGGCTAGTAGCCTATTAAAAGTTATTGTATCGGCACGCACTTCACTTCTAATGGTCAATTTAGATTTTTTTAAATATTAAATTAATTTAGTGAAAAGTTAAACCAAAAATATTTCTAAATTGAAATTACATTTCAATCAAAATGAAAATATAATCACAATAACAAAGAGGTCCAAAAAATCATACAATTCATAAAACATTTTTGGTCTCTCCTTCTTCAATTGGTCCATTTTGTAGAGACATAAAAATCACTCTACGACAACAGGTGGAAAAATACCATTACACATTAGATCATGAATATCATTTTAAATTTAAACATAATAATAACTGATAAAGAAACCATGACCTATTTATAGTTTAACAAATCTCATGAATTTTTGTTTCATTTAAGAACAACTCTGATCGTCAGGGACATAATTTCATGTTCCTCTATATTTTCAGAGTTTGAACATGAACTTTATCACCACCTGCTGGATGAATCTCCAAACTTCAAATGCAGGAACTTCGTTTAAACTTGGGGCCGAAGACGTGGTTTTCAAAGTATTAGCACAATGACCTTTCTCAGGAAAATATAAAATTGTGCTTTACGCTACTTCATTAACCTTCATTAACCTCACGAATATAGAGCCCCTTTTCTCTTCTTCTTTTTTTCCCATCTTTACCATTATGTCTGCTCAGCTTAGTTGAGATGTTTGTCATAGTGTTTTGGTGTCTTGCTTGTTGTACATTTGAAATGTTTTCTAGAAATGAAGCAGCAACAACAACAACAAAATCCCTATATGCATTGTGTTTTCATATTTAAGACATTTAAGAGCATATATGTGGTTAAAACATGTTATGAAGAAAAAACACAACACTCTTAGAGAAATGCAAACCAATTTATTTAGTTAAAAGTTAATACAAATTTGTTTTATTAGTTATAATTTACACTGAACACGGAATACAATATTTACAAGATTGCCTCATTCAGAGATAGGCTACATGTTTTCACTCTCTATTGAGCTGAAGCAGTTTTGGGCATCGTTGAGTTTGTGCTGATGCCGTTTGCACCACCTCTTATGTAATGAAAAAACCTGCAAAAAAAAGAGGTGGCCAGATTGCAAAATAGTGATGTAAAACAGTCTAAAGATGTCAGACATGCACGCTAACTCATAATATTTAATAAAATGTATCCATTACAGATAGACATTTATTGACACAGCTGCAAATGTAATAGTTATAAAAAAAAAGTTAAAGTGTTACCTGTGATTTACAGGAAGGGGTGGGTAGGGGTTTCGGTTGGATAAGGGTTGCTGACTTTGATGCCCCCTCAAAAAAAAAAAAAAGTGCATGATGCCCCTGGACACACACACACACACACGCACGCACGCACGCACGCACACACACACAGACACACACTCACACTCTGCCCAGCCATATGGCGACCAATAAGTGTTGCATTATCAAAACAAACACTGTGCGGGTAGCTGATATTGTAAATCTGCAGTTCTCAAGTCAACAGTACACTGATCCGAGGACAGCAGCTCTTGAGTCAACAGTACATTGAGTCGAACACAGCAGTTTGTGAGTCACCAGTACACTGAACTGAGAATTGCCTCTTTCAGACATAATACTGAGAACTGCTGATCAGTGAGCAGCTGATTGGAATGCCCTGGACAACACCCACAACATCCTACCAACCACATAACTATGTGCTAGAAACCACTCATAACACCTTAGCAACTGTATAGCAACACCCTAGCAATCACCCAAAACTGCATGGCAAATTTAAAGCAACGCGCTATAAACCACTCATAACACCTTAGCAATAGAAAAGCAACATCCTAACAACCACCCACGACACACTAGCTACCATATATTAAATGAGCTAGAAACTTGTAACACCATAGCAATCGCATAGCAACACTCTGGCAACCACCCACAGAATGCTAGCAACCACATAACATCACGCTAAAACCACTCGCAACCATTTAGCATAAGCATAGCAACATCCAAGCAACCACCCACAACATCCTAGCAATCACATAGCAACATGCTAGAAACCACTTGTAACACCTTAACAATCACATAACAACAAACTGGCAACCACAAACAACTGCATAGCACCACACTAGAAGCCACTCCTGACACCTTAGCAACACCCTGGCAACCAACCACAAAACCTTGGCATCCAGGGTCAGAAAAAAATGCCCCTGAATGTGAGAAAACATTTAGAACTTATGTAAGAAATAAGAATTTCTCCTTATGTAAGAAAAAGAGACCTTATAAAATAAATGTAATTTCAGGGGAAGAGAAAGTTACTTTCTCTTAACTTTCTTAATATTACTTATATGATGTTGATGTAAATTTATGAAAACTATGCTGTTTTTTTTTTTTTTTAAATATAATTATGTGTACTGATGAATCATGGACAATAAGACCAGGGACATGTATTTAGTTAAAAGGGTCATTCATTTTTTATTTTATGTTGACTTAATGAGCATTTGAGCATTTATATTCCAAGCAACATCTGATCCTGAAGAAACAGACCAATGTAGGAAATACCACAGGGCAACAGTGTGTATTCTGTGTTCTTATGTGTGTACACAGACATCAGTGGATGCAATAGCCCTGCCATACACACGTAAATGTGTGTGTGTGTGTGTGTGTGTGTGTGTGTGTGTGTGTGTGTGTGTGTGTGTGTGTGTGTGTGTGTGTCAGTTAGCACTTTCCCTCTGAGTCAATACTGCTTTGCTCCCAGCAGCCCTGTACTAAACTCTGTGGGAGTCAAACAAAACCTGTGTGTGTGTGTGTGTGTGTGTGTGTGTTTGAGATTCGGAGCTCTGGACATCAGAGTGCTGTCTTTTGAGTTGATTTACAGAGTGTTGGACACAGGTGACTGTGGTGTCAGCAGCATTTTACTGTCATATGCCATTTGATGTGTCTCATATTTGTTGTATTTGTCCTTTTCAACTCTGACCGCTTCACATTTTCACTCTATTTCACTTTTCACTTTCTTTCTCTCTCACATCTGACCATGTCAGCTTGTATTGATTTATGTTTGTATTCTTCAAACATTTGTCAGTAGAAAGCTCTCATTTGTGACATTAAAACAGTTAAAGGGATAGCTCTACCAAAAAATGAAAACCTTTTTTCGTGTTCAGTGCGTTCGGTGCAAAATTTGTTTGCAAACAGTATCTGAAGCACAGGGCCATATAAAGGGAAAGAAATTGTTCCGAAACTTCATTGTGCCTAGTTTGTAAATGAACATGCTACAGTAGTTTCGGACATGCAGAATAGTAATGTCCAGTTTGTAAACGATTTGTTCTTTTGAACTGATTATTTTCAGTGAACGAGTTGAAACAGTTCACCAAATTGGACTAAATCATTTGAAACAGTTTGTGTTTTGAGTCTACACTGATCCACAAGTTACTCCACCTTAACCTGTCTCTCGGATCTGCCTGACACTCCGACTCAAAATGACAGAAAAACGTGAGTAATATAATCCTAGAACTGGTGATATCTGCTTTTCCTAGCTCTTCTTTCCAATGATCCCCTCCACGTTGTTCACAAATTGGACTGCATAACCTGGTCGAAACTGTTTTTGAGTCAACTGAACACTGATCTTAGAATCACCTCTTTCGAAGGTGTCTGACAAACTGAGAACTGATGAGCTGCTGATACTAAGCATGCATGTGCCATGTGATTAAGTTGGGCGAAATGTATGTTTCTGGTGTATTTTTCTGAATAGAACAATAATGTTGATCATCTCCTAACAAGGCCACATGTCAAGGTCTGGGTAGATTAGATGGTAAGCGAACAATCAGTTCTTGTAGCCAACTAATTGAATGTAGGAGAAATGAGCAGGAGTAAAAACCTGAGTGACTTTGACAAGGACCAAATTGTTATGGCCAGATTACTGGGTCAGAGCATCTCTGAGACAGCAGGGCTTGTGGGGTGCTCATGGTCAGCATTTGTGAGTACCTACCGACAATTTGTGAGTACCAAACCACAAAACGGCAACAGGGTGTTGGGCAACCCAAGGCTCATTGATGCATGATGGCAATGAAGGCTATCCTGTCAGGTCCAATCTGACAGAAGGTCTACTGGGGTACGTCACATAATATTTTAATGATCATTACGGGAGGAATGTGTCACAACACACAGTGCATTGCAGCCTGCTTTTGTATGGGGCTGCGTAGCCACAGGCCAGTCAGAGTGCCCATGATGATCCCTGTCCATCGTCGAATGCGCCTAAATGGGTACAGTACATGAGCGCCTGAACTGGACCTTGGAGCAGTGGAAGAAGGCTGCCTGGTCCAATGAGTCCCATTTTCTTTGCTATTATATGGACAGCCGTGTATGTGAGCAGCGTTTACCTGGGGAAGTGATGACACCAGGATGCACAGTGGGAAGACGACAAGCCAATGGAGGGAATGTGATGCTCTGTGCAATGTTCTGCTAAGAAACAATGGGTCCGACCATTCAAGTGGATGGCAATTTGACATGTCCCACCCACCTAAACATCGTTGCAGACCAGGTACACTCCTTCATGACTATGGTATTCCATGATGACAGCGGCCTCTTTCAGCAGGATAATGCGCCCTGCCACACTGCACAAATTGTTCGGTAATGGTGAGGAAAATTATGTGTTCAATGTGTTGCCCTAGCCTCCAAATTCCGCAGATCTCAATCCTAATGAGCATCTGTGGAATATGCTGGACCAACAAATCGATCAACGGGGGCTCCACCTCACAACTTACTGGACTTTAAGGATCTACTGCTAATGTCTTGGTGCCAGATACCACAGGACACCTTCAGGGGTCTTGTAAAGTCCATGCCTTGGCTTTGGTGCTGTTTTGGTGGCACATGGAGGACCAACATCATATTAGGCAGGTGGTCATAAGGTTTTGGCTAATCAGTGTATAACAAATAAAACATACTGGAAATATGTTTATGACTTGATTGTATTACCATTTTATTAATGCATGATGATGATCCGGTCTCAACAGTTCTCGAGTCAACAGTACACTGATCCGTGGACAGTATCTCTCGAGTCACCAGTACACTGAACTGAAAATCGCTTCTTTCGGACATGTTCGAAATACTGAGAATTGATGAGTGAGCTGCTGATGAGCATGCGTTAACTGAGGACTTGAATGAGGGGGCGAAACATGCATGCAGATTATATTTGAAGTTGTTATGATCTGGATCATGGTTAGTGTAAAAAGGGTGAGTTGATTAAGACTAGTCTAATCACTTTAGACATTTAGAACATCTGCGTTTGGTTAGCAGTGTCAGTATTTGGTGCTTTAGGTGAAAAACTTTAATGGATTGTAGCCGTTGTTAGTAATTGTCCTTGGCATAATGACGGGGCGTGTCTATTTCACATGATTTACTTGGACCATAAAAGCAGCGCGGTAGCGTCTTTGGGATGTGCGTCCCATCGTCACGAGTGACGTTATCCATTTCCGGCGCGTCACGGAAGTGTTTGTCTGGTAAGGAGCTGCAGTCGTGGCTGTACTTTGTGTTGATATTGAGTAAAGTTTTATTTACTTATCTGGCTCCTTTCCCTATAACGTGGACTGAGGACTCCGGTGACACATTATAGCAACGTGGGTTGCAATAGGATGTTTTTAGTGTTCTGAGTTTGAATTACCTGTGTACCGCAAACCGGTAGGTTGTTTTTATTATTACTCGTGTTATTGTGGGGTGGGTTAATTAATCTTTCCCTTGTCTTTTCGTGATATGACAGAGTGCGAGACGTTGCAGTGGGCTTTCTGTTTGCTGCTCTCTGTCGCTAATGCTGCTTTCTTTGTTTGCTGTTCTTATCGTTGGGATTTGAGCGGATGAATCCTCGTATGACGACGCTTGAAGCGTGCTGAATCTCCCAACAGGGGGCTGCAGACTGCGCATTGCCTGTGATCAGTGCTCACGTGCTGTTTGTCGATTATTATGTGTGAGTTCCGAAGCTGGACACTTTAAACGTCTGCTGGAGTGGCCGCCTGGTGTGTTGCAGATTCGACATCGTAACTCTCTTTCTTCCTCCACAAATCCACGAAACGGTTTGACCATTCAATAGCCATTGTCGAGATGTAAAGTTATTTTGTGTTTTAATGTTTCTTTTCAATTGGTTTATTTTCTATTGTTTCTTTTTGATATCTGTGAATGAGTTCTGGTACAATTCAAATGGTTGACTATTCATTCTTGTGAGCCTATTTTTTTTATTATTCGTGCTAGCCAAGTTTCTGTGACTCTGTTTATTTAACATTCTGATTTCTGTTGGTTTGGCTTTGAATGTGTATTTTCTTTTGTCAACACGTTTGTGTATTTATCTTTTTTTTATTATTATTTTCTTGTGGGTTAGCTGAGTTTTCTTTGTGATCAGGTTAATTGTTTAACCAGTGAAGTCAGTTGGTCATTAAGTAACTTCTCTTTGACCCAGTTGGTGAATTCATTCAGTTGTGAATTTATTATTTTCTTTTTATTAAGGTTTTGTGTACGTTTACTTCTGAGTACCAGGTTTTAGGAGAATGCGTGTGTATGTTTAACTGGTATTTCCGCTCTCTTTCTCTCCAGGGGGTCGGGGACCCAGATCCGTGTGTGTGTGTGGACGAGCCTTTCTCTCTGTTTGGTGGCGGTCTCCTCTTCCGCGGGCGGTGTTTCACATTTGGGGTTGCAGTGTGAGTGCACGTGTGGTTGCCGTGGTTTTTTTTGAGAACAGGCGAGTGGTTCCCAGCCCTGGAGTAGATGTAGCAGTGTGTGATATCCTTTTTATACTTGACTATTGGTACATGCTGTTTAATGGTTGTCAATAAAATTATTTTTGTACTATACCTCTGTTTCTGACCCTGACTCAGCCGTAACCGAACTTGTGTGCTTTTAAATCATTTTGAAAGGTGATTCCCTGGTAATGTTGCCTCTGGGGTGGCGTAGTTGAGCATTTTAGAGGGGTAAATCTGAGTTTCAGTTTACACTTCCCCTGTCAAACCATAGAGCTGCCACAGTAGGAAACTTATCCAAGATGTAAGATCACTGAATTAAACACTGATGACAATAAACACCCTTTTTTAATCGAATAAAGTATAATAATCAGCCAATCAGCCATATGTTCTCAAATGTGGCTTTATTGTATGGCATTATGCATAGTGACAGAGAACTCTCTCTATCTATCTATCTATCTCTCTCTCTCTCTCTCTCCTTCACACACACACACACACACACACACACACACTTTATCTCTCTCTCAGGGTTCTGATTGGACTCTGTCAGAGTTGGATGCTCTGTTGTTGGTTGGTACAGTGGGTCACACACTCAGTTTGGTTTCAAGCAGTTTTATCGAGAAAGAACATCAGACGTGATAATTCCTGCTCAACACCCTGTGTCTGGCCATCTTCCAGGATGTCTGCAGGAAGTGCTTCAGACAGTGGAGACAGAGGGGTGAGGAAGATGATCATGGGCCTCTCCTTCCCTCCAGCACTGAGGAAGACTTCTCTCTCTCTCATCTTTCTCTCCTGCGGCAGAGCTCGTGATGAGTGCGGGGTCAGAGAGGTGGCTGGCCCTAGCTTGCTGTCAACTGCTGAGGTCACTGAATCAGACTGGATGTACAGTGGACACACCTGCCTGACTTTTGACACTGGCTCAACAGGTGAGAGATCAAAGATGGGAGACAGGTGGGTGTTGGGTCACTATGACCCTGTTTATACCTGGTATTAAATAATCTCTCTCGCTGGTGACCCAATAACAAGTGGTCAGACGAGACACATTGCTGTTTACACCTGTTCGCACAAATGCGTCTCCTGTAATTTGAAACACTATCAATGTCACATTTATGCAGTAATGCTACAAGATATGCATAATTTAAAGTAGTTAAAATACAGGCAAGCTACACTTTTGAACTTTGCCAACAAATTTGATTTGGTATAGTGAATACAAAAAGCTTGTGTTTATTGCATTTCACACATAAGCATAAAAATACATAACACAATAAAATTGACATGTCCCTCGACTCCGTCTGCAATCATGGATGGATTTTTTTTTTCAATGAGCTTATCACAATGCATTGTGGGATTGCTTTATCCATGACGAATATGTGCAATGTTAACTGTAACCTCAGTCTATGTCTCCATTCCTATTTCATTCTTTCCTTCCTTCCTTCCTTTCTCTTTCTTTCTTTCTACTTTCATTCTTTCTTTTTCTTCATCCCTTCCCCCTTGCCTCCTTCCTTCCTTGCTGCCTCTCTCTCTCCCTGCATCTTTCCTATTTACTTCATTCCTTTTTTGCTTCTTTCTTTCTTTCTTTTTCTCCCCTTCTTCCTTCCTTGAGTCCCTCTTTTCCTTTTTTCCTCCTTCCCTCTTTACTTAATTTTCCTTCATTCCTTCCTTCCTTGCTGCCTCCCTCTCTCCCTGCCTCTTTCCTATTTCCTTCATTCCTTTTTGCTTCCTTCCTTCTTTCCTGTATTCCCCCTGCCTTTCTTTTTCTTTCTTTTTCTCCCATTCTTCCTTTATTGCCTCCCTCCCTCCCTCCTTCCCTCCTTCCTTCCTTCCTTCCTTCCCTCCTTTTCTGCCTACTTTCCAATTTCCTCCCTCCCTCCCTTCAATTCCTTTTCCCTTCTTCCTTCCTTCCTTCTTTTTTGCCTCCCTCTCTCCCTGCCTTCATATTTCCTATCTTCCTTACTCTCTCTGTCACTCTCAACAGTATGTTTCATGTTGGCATTGTTTTATGAAAAGAAGACTAATTGCTACACAAGTATTAAAGCATTTTAATTAGTTATTTTGAATTGTATTAATCATTCAGGTTATTTAAAAAAATGAATTCGTCACACCAGAGGACCTTTTAAATGGACTGCCAAAAAAAAAGCAAAAAAAAAAAAACAAAGCTAAGAGGTTATTGAAAATACAATTACATCTTTAAATCGTGATATTGAAATATATTTGCCAACCACCCAAATACCTGCGAACTTCTTTCCTAGTTTGTTACATTCATATCCCCCCAAAATCCACCATCTAAACACACTTCACCCCAGGTGATAATCTCCATCTTCTGGAGTATGTTGTCATCTGTTGTTCTCTGGAATCTCCACACCCACACACACACACACTCGCAGGCAGATGGTGTGGCTGCCGCAGTCAACAGTCTGTGCCAGCCATTTTTCTGCCCCATTAGCCAGGACCCAGCCAATCATAGAGTAGCTTGATCACACACAAAGACATTCAAGTATGATGGAGAAATCACCAAACTTCTCCTTCCTGTGGCTAACTGGCCTCATTTAGCAGCACAATTCCAGTAACAAATGCAATTCAATAGACTTTTGATACAATATCAAGGCCTGGCATTGTTCAAAACTACTTGAACATGATTAAAACTACAGTTTCCTCTTGTGACAATATCACCTCAATTAAAATTCAACGTGATGCTTCTGAATTCTTGTTTTTATTGCCCTTGAGTGCAAATGTTTGTTCAAAATATATGTATAGCTTGTGAAAAGCTTCACTGACAATTATCAGTTATGGTTAGCATGTAGCCCACTTTACAGCACAACATTGCACAAACATTCATGTCAATGGGGACGGACACTGTCAAGCTCTAAAAAATAAAAATAAGCACCCAAAAATTATCACTGAAGTAGTTAATATGACATGTGTGCTAATTTCAAGTCTTTTGAAGCTATATGATATATTTGTTCATCCTATAGGAGTAACAGACTAAAATGTTTATAATTATTCACTGAAAATCTTCCCAATCGCAGTGTCTCTCAAATATCATTTGTGCATCACATACATTTTCAATCTTGGCATATCACGTTTGCTTACAATACATGCAAGAACCAATGTCAAACATTACGTGACGTGTGAATAAGATTTGAGGCCAAGATTGTAAATGAGTAACAACTTAAAGGAAAATTCTGGGGTTAATACAAGTTAAGAATGTGTAGCATTGTATTGATTACCACAAAAATAATGTAAACTTATCACTCTAAAAATCATGGTTACATTGATGCACTTACAATGGAAGTGAATGGGGCTATTCCATAAACTTTAAAATTCATACTGTTTCATACGTATAGGCACAGTACGTAACCATTACACATGTTAAAATATTTTAGTGTAATAAAATCACTTACTAACCTTTTCTGCTATATCCAATATTACAACTTAAGTGTCATGATGCCAGTAAATCTGGTAAAATCTTAAAACCAGTAAATCCCTGATTTTATCACACAAAAGTGATAAAATAAAGTTTACATCTTGCGGCAATAGTTATGAAACAGTGTGCATTTGATGTTTATGGATTGGCCCCATTCATGTCTGGCCCCATTGTACACTTGTGAGCTAAATCATTATGTCCACCTGCCTAATATGATGTTGGTCCTCCACGTGCAACCAAAACAGCAAGACCCGTCAAGGCATGGACTTTACAAGACCCATGAAGGTGTCCTGTGGTATCTGGCACCAAGACATTAGCAGCAGATCCTTCAAGTCCTGTAAGTTACGAGGTGGAGCCACTGTGGATTGCACATGTTTGTCCAGCACATCCCACAGATGCTGTATCAGATTAACAGGTGAGCATCACTTCCCCAGGAAAATGGCGCACACGTAGACGGCTGTCCATGTGATGTAAAAGAAAACGGGACTCATCAGACCAGGCGACCTTCTTCCACTGCTTCAAGTTCCAGTTCTGACGCTCACGTGCCCATTGAAGGCACTTTCGATGGTGTACAGGGGTCATCATGGGCGCTCTGACTGGTCTGCGGCTACGCAGCCTTACATGCAGCATGGAGTGATGCACTGTGTGTTGTGACACATTCCTCCTGTAAACATCATTAACATTTTCTGTGACTTGTGCCACAGTAGACCTTCTGTCGGGTCTGACCAGATGGGATAGCCTTTGTTGCCCTCCGATGATACTTGGGTGCCCAACACCCTGTCGCCGGTTTGTGGTTTGTCCCTCCTCTGACCACTGTCAGTAGGTACTCACCACTGCTGACCGGGAGCACCCCACGAGTCTTGCCGTTTCAGAGATACCCTGACCCAGTCGCCTGGCCATAACAATTTGTCCCTTGTCAAATTCGCTTAGGTTTTTAATCCTGTCCATTTCTCCTGCATTCGAATATGAAAAACTGATTGTTCTCTTACCATCTAATCTACCCAGATCTTGACATGTGGCATTGTTAGAAGATGATCAATGTTATCCTCTTTACCTGTGAGTGGTCATAATGTTTGCTCATCAGTGTAAATGCGTTACTGTAACTATGATTCTTGCTTTTATTTTATTAAATAATTTTCATTGTAATCAACATTTTTTCACAAATGTTGTTGATTGAACTTAACTTGTATTGCATCTGGAACATTCCTTTAAACTATCATAAGACTTGGAATGTTGCGCATTAGTCATATTGGACTACTTTTATAGAGACATTTTGGTAATTGTTTAAACTTTTGGGACCTGTTCAGATTGTGGTCACTGTATGATTATGTTGTATAAAAAAAGGGGGGCATATATCTTTATTTTTAAATGGAACAATTCCTTCCTATTCCTATTCCTAAGAGAAGTTTTGAAACCATTATTAGTTAGATGCATATACAAATAAAATGAAAGAATTGCCCATGATTTATATGAAGTGTGTATAGAGTTGGGTCATACAAACCACTCATTCATTCTGTCCTTCATATTCAGTGTATAGAGTGGATCGATAGCTCCTATCTTTTTAAGTGCATCACCTTCCGTATACATCTAAAAAGCCTTCAATGCCTGACGAAAAGACCTGTACTATCTATTTCTCTCTCCCTGATCCACCTGTAATAAATCACTGTGCATTCATATAGGAGATATGCTCATGTCTGTGGAGTGGTCAACTGGGGTCACAGGAAGGAGAGTATGATTTCCTGTCTAATGGATTTCCTGCGGTTTGATGGAATCATCAGTGGACCGCTCATTATATATATGGAGCATATAATTATGTGTGCTCTATGAATCCCACCATAGAGACACTTTTATTATGGATTATTTTTAAAGCACACTAACATAATAAGAGACTGCTCATGTTGCGAGTGAAAAGTAATGCAGGAGCCATCTGAGATAATTCAATTGGGCTTAAAGGAAATTCGATTATCTAGCGTCACCAAATGGAATTGCAAAAATAACTGATGTCAAACAGGTTTTTTGAATAGTCCCCAAACAGATAGTCCCACCCCTATCTCACAAAGTCAATGTTGCTGTGTCGGGATGCTCAAACAAACAGAGCAATGTTTTAATAGCACCACAGAACAACAATGTTATCATGTTTTGAGGGATTAATGCTGTCTTTTTGTATTAAACTGGGATTCTAGAATGTTTTTTAGCTTTAAAAACATTTCGCACATATTTACCAAAAAGTATCAAGTACCGAAAGAGAGATAGAGAGTGTGTCTTTAACTTTCTTTTACTTGGTTAAAATAAGGAATTGATTCAGAAAGTGGAATATTGAATGAGTTTTGAATCTGGTTTAGTTTTAGTTTTTTTTCTCTCCCCAAATGCTTTGATCTTTTCATCTCAGTTAGATTTTGTTATTTTTTTATCTGTGTTATATGTTTGGGATTTGGCGCCTTATATTATTGTTTTAGTGTACAGTGATTAATATTTTATACACATCTGAGAAAGACCCTTGGGACGGAGCCAGCTTTATTTCTGAGAAAAATATTCTCCTCTTTTCCTTCCGCTTAGATCTGTTGCAACAGCAGCTATAGCTTACGGTTCACCTCTGCTAGAGAGTTGCGACAGACGCAGGTAATTGCACACGTTCAATCTCTCTCTCTGAAACACACACACCCTTGTTTCTCCAATAACTAGAAACAGCCCAAGCAGTTGTCACTAGTTCTAAAGTGATGTTTTGAATTAGTAACAGAGGTTTGTGCACACCTTTTGAATTAGCAATGGCACATCCTGTTCCGTGGCATAAGAAAGTAGTTTCAATAAACAAGTGCGTTTTTTGTGACAGCCCTTAGTTTTAGTTTTTTCAAATTTTTCAAAATCCTTGTTTGTTGAACTGTAAAATAAAAGCATTATCACAATCGCAATCATGCTGCATATCCTATCAGCAAGGCTGTGAGTACCTGCAGCCAAATCACAGCCGTGCTGATATAGGACCATACAGCACTCTTGCTCGTGTGAAATTGCTTTAATCAAGCCCTGTAGCTTAATCAGCTCCCTATGTCATGAATTAGTATATTGTGAACACAAATTTAGGTACTGGCAAGGGTGTTGATGCACTGAACGTTGGGACACTTTTGACTCAGTCACCTGCGACATGTTTACAAGGTCACGCTTTTAAATGCAGCTGGTATTAATCAACAACAACACTTTATAATTAGCACTATCATTCATTTTTATTGTAGATATTCAAATGTACAGTGTTATTATGAAAGATAAATTACATAAATGAAAAAATTATGATTCATCATCGCTGTATTAGTTGTACAAACTTTATTTCCTTTTTTCCAACCATTCCAACCAATTAAGAGGCAAAGAAATGACCTGAAACTTATTATTTATAAGTGTCTGCATCATTTTTTTTGTACATGGTGCAAGCTGTCAAGTATGGTCTCACCAGTATTGGCTATTTATAAAAAAGTAACAAGCCCTTCCAAATGTCCTGCCCCAGTCAATTTCAATTGGAGACAGAAGAAAACTGCACTCTGCAACCCATTTCATGTTGTCTTTAAAGATTTAAATCTAGACTATGTAAGATTTTTTGGTTAAAAATGAACAAATTGGCATTATTGATTAACAGGGTTGAGGAGCAATGGAATAATGGAATAATAACGGGATTCCGTATATAAAATAAAAGTAACTGTATTCCACTACAGTTACAATTTCAATCATTGGTAATTAGAATACAGATACATTAAAAAAGTATTTTGATTACTGAAGAGATTACTTTGCATTTTATTGTCAATTGTTTCATTTAATATTTAGTCCTTTCAGATGGAAAACATTTCTACATATAAATGATCCAAAGTGCATTTGAACAGCGGTGAAACAGTTTCTTATGATGTGTTACATTCATACGAGCAGACAGAGAAGTATGTTTGAAGTAAGTTTGGAGCAGAAGAAATAGAAATAAAACTTGCATAAATTGTTAGCTTTATGCTAAGCTAAAATGCTATTTCTATGTTTCCAGACACAATCATATTTTTATCAAGAAAATTCACATTAGATCATAATTTCTTTTTTTCTTGTAAGATCTTTGATATTAGGGCAAAAATCATATTCTAGATTATAATTTTTGTATTTTTTTCCTGTAAAAATATCTAAAAATCCTTTAAAACAAGATCAGTTTGATTTATCTTGTTTTAGAAACAACACTGCATAAGATATTTGGGTTTTTCAGAGAATGTATTTTTAACATGTGTATTTTGTCTTACTGTACTGGCAGAGTTTTTATAGTCAAAACAAGTGAAAAAATCTACCAGTGCTGAAGAAGTAATCCAAAATTACGTTACTGACCTTGTAACATAACAGAATATGTTACAAATTACATTTCACAGCATGTTTTTTCAATTCTTCAAAATCGCTGGTTTAAGTCGTTCCTCTTTGCGTCATGACGTCATGTCCGTAAACACAGGAAAGAAGTTCCGGCTGTCACATGTTCCGGCTGAGGACACTGTTCAGTTCAGTCAGTCACAATCACACAGTTCAGGACAGCATCGCTGCAGTCTGGATGGATGTTTATCTGTTATCTCTTTGCCAAAGTTGTTTACCTGCTATTATGGTTGGAACTGGATACAGTATGTTGTCTGGTAGGGGTAATGCTTTTATGAATCAAACATTACTCGTGTGTTTACCGATCGTGATCTGTTGTCAGGGGAAGTTACTGTGCAAGTTTACTAATATGTATTTACCCCGTTTTAAAGTGGTTAATCTTGCTGTTGTTAGCAAGTTCAACTCACACAGCTCAAGAGGAGAACTGCAAAACACACTGGATTAATGGATTAAATGAATCAATATCTAATATCTTCTTCTATTTACAGATTATCAAGATGTTTCTCCTTCTGTTTCTATTTTGCACTGTTAATATCTTGCAGTATAATTTTATCGTCATATTTTCATCAACAGTATGCTATAATAAAGTAATTTAATAATCTTCATGATGTGCCATTTTCTCCTCGTCTTCTTTATCATTGACGAAATCAAAAAACCTTTCATCAACAAACATTTTCATCATTGATTTTGTTGACAAGATTAATAATGTAAAAATAAGTCTTACATTGAACTCAAATCAAATGTATTATCTTAAATTGATAATACAATACAATACAATACAAACATTAATAGTTGATAAAACGCTTGAATAATCATATTAAAATATACTGGTAACTGGTGGTGATTCAAGAGAGTCCCCTGTTCCCTGTTGCTCACTTCGACGTTGTGCAGAAGTTTCAGTTTCATTCAGAATTTCTTTTCGGAGCCGACTGGTTGTGTACGTAGCGAGCTGCGAGTCACACACTGTTCCTCCCATCTCTGAGCGATTGCTGTTGGATCTACGGCGCATATCAGCGGCTTTCACCCTTCTCTGCACAGCAATGCAGCTTTGCCCCTGGGCACTTCGACAGCGCAGTTAAAAGAGTTTATTTCTCTAAAAGTGTTACCATGCGCTCCCCTCCAAGGCCTGTAGGATGACGTCTTCCCTGACCTCCAATGCCTACAGCGCCACCGGACATGGCCCTCCTGCAAGTCCACCAGGCCAAGGCACTTGGATAGTCCTGATCCTGAAGTGCTGCAGGAACTGTGCTCAGCGACCGACCTAGCCCTCAGGGCCAAGAAGGTCACTGGGGCAGGCGATGGCCACTCATCCAACTTCATCTGTGGCTGAACTTAGAGATGCGCAAAGTGGACAAGGCACGTTTCCTAGACGCACCTATCTCCCAGTTCGGCCTTTTTAGTGACACCGTCGAGGACTTCACCCAAAAGTTATCCACGGTGAAGAAGCAGACGGAGGCCATATCACAAATCCTGCTCCACCGCAATCCACGGGCCATGCTCCATCTGCTCGCCAAGGGCGTCCTCCTGTGGCAAAGAAACGTGCAGCTCCGCCTCAACCCGGGCCCAGCTCTCAGCCCCTGCATCGAGCGCCCCGCATAACCCTTCGGCTGTGGTACCAACATTCTCAATATAAGAGCTATTTCCTTTGTCTCTGGGTCACCTGGCCCGCAAATGCCATTCTCGCGGCACTCTGCCGCCACACCTCAACAGTCCCAGCACACTGGACGCAAACCTCTTGCCTTCCGCCCAACGACTGTTCCCTGGCCAGGCGGTTCTGGACCCCCACCTCAGTCACTAATCCGCCCCTTGCAGGGTGTGTGGAGCGGCAAACATGCCAAATCACTGTGCGTGAAATCGCGACTCTCTTACTCAAAGAAATGATAGAGCCTGTCCCTCCAACAGAGATAAAGTAGGGTTTATATAGCCCTGACTTTATCAGACCCAAGAAAGGCGTTGGCTTATGATCGATCTTGGACTTACAAGTTTTCATCCGGGCCTTGCACAAACTCCCGTTCAAAATGCTCACGCAAAAACACATTTTAACATGTGTCCGGCATCTAGATTGGTTAGCAGTGGTAGACCTGAAGGACGCGTACATCCACGTCTCAATATTGCCTCGACATCGACCCTTCCTATGGTTCGCGTTTGACGGCCAGGCGTATCAGTACAAGGTCCTACCCTTCGGCATGTCCCTGTACCCTCGCGTCTTTACGAAGGTCGCAGAGGCAGCCCTTGCCCTGCTTAGGGAAGCCAACATCCGCATACTCAACTACCTCCACGACTGGCTCATCCTGGCCCACTCCCGAGAGTTACTATACGCCCACAGGGACAAGATGCTCAGGCACCTCAGCCATTTAGGGCTTCAGGTCAACTGGGAAAAGAGCAAGCTCGCCCCGGTTCAGAGCATCTCTTTTCTCGGCATGGACTAAGACCCAGTCACAATGTAAGCGCGACTCACCAGTGAGTGTACGCAGTCAGTGCTGGAATGCCTCGCCCCCTTCAGGCAGGGCACAACGGTCCCCTTAAAAATTTTCCAGAGGCTCCTGGGGCATATGACATCCTCCGCGGCAGTCACACCTCTGGGGTTGAGACATATGAGTGTCCCGACGCATCCTGGTCACTACCGATGCCTCCAAATTAGGTTGGGGCGCCATGTGCGACAGGCATGCAGCTGCGGGCCGTTGGAAAGGGGCTTCACTGTGCTGGCACATCAACTGTCTAAAGTTGTTGGCTGTACTTTTTGCCCTGCGGAGGTTTCTCCCGCTAGTTCAGGGCAAACACGGACAGCACCACCACGGTAGCATACATAAATCGCCAAAGCGCTGTACGCTCCTGCCACATGTCACAACTCGCCTGTCATCTGCGTGCCATTCACATCCCGGGCAACCTCAATGTGGTGGCGGACACGCTATCACGACAACCCACTGGCTAGTGGACGCCATTACATTGGCCTATCACACCCTGGCCGTGCCCCCCCTTGCAGGTCCGAGCACACTCAATGAGAAGTGTTGCGTCCTCATGGGCACTGGCCTGGGTCATCTCCCTAGCAGACATATGCAGAGCAGTGGGTTGGACAACACCCAGTACTTTGTGAGATTTTACAATCTCAGGGTTTAGTCTGTTTCGTCCCTTGTTTTCTCAGGTCCGAGCCGGTAGAACTCAGTAACACGCTGACAAACTGACCGGGTGGATCACTTGCACCTAGCGCCCTTTCCCTCTGCTGAGGCAAAATCGTGCACACTTATCCCTGGAGATCCCACTAACTCTGCTCCCTGGATGACTCCTCCCTAGCCCTCTGGTCTGTGAATAGGTACTCCACAGGTCAGGCTCCAACGTGGACTTCCCTCCTGTGTGTATTTTCCACGGTACGGTCCCCTTGCGAGCGGACCCGCGTCTCCCTTGGTCAGTTCCCACTGGCCCCTGGTCGCTGTATCTGTAGCAACTCCTCCCTCCCAATAGGCATGATCTACCACCATTTTCCACATGTGACCTAAAAGCCCATGTGATGTACACTACCGTTCAAAAGTTTGGGGTCACATTGAAATGTCCTTATTTTTGAAGGAAAAGCACTGTACTTTTCAATGAAGACAACTTTAAACTAGTCTTAACTTTGAAGAAATACACTCTATACATTGCTAATGTGGTAAATGACTATTCTAGCTGCAAATGTCTGGTTTTTGGTGCAATATGTACATAGGTGTATAGAGGCCCATTTCCAGCAACTATCACTCCAGTGTTCTAATGGTACAATGTGTTTGCTCATTGGCTCAGAAGGCTAATTGATGATTAGAAAACCCTTGTGCAATCATGTTCACACATCTGAAAACAGTTTAGGTCGTTACAGAAGCTACAAAACTGACCTTCCTTTGAGCAGATTGAGTTTCTGGAGCATCACATTTGTGGGGTCAATTAAACGCTCAAAATGGCCAGAAAAAGAGAACTTTCATCTGAAACTCGACAGTCTATTCTTGTCCTTAGAAATGAAGGCTATTCCATGCGAGACATTGCTAAGAAATTGAAGATTTCCTACAACGGTGTGTACTACTCCCTTCAGAGGACAGCACAAACAGGCTCTAACCAGAGTAGAAAAAGAAGTGGGAGGCCGCGTTGCACAACTGAGCAAGAAGATAAGTACATTAGAGTCTCTAGTTTGAGAAACAGACGCCTCACAGGTCCCCAACTGGCATCTTCATTAAATAGTACCCGCAAAACACCAGTGTCAACATGTACAGTGAAGAGGCGGCTGCGGGATTCTGGGCTTCAGGGCAGAGTGGCAAAGAAAAAGCCATATCTGAGACTGGCCAATAAAAGAAAAAGATTAAGATGGGCAAAAGAACACAGACATTGGACAGAGGAAGACTGGAAAAAAGTGTTGTGGACAGATGAATCCAAGTTTGAGGTGTTTGGATCACAAAGAAGAACGTTTGTGAGACGCAGAACAAATGAAAAGATGCTGGAAGAATGCCTGACGCCATCTGTTAAGCATGGTGGAGGTAATATAATGGTCTGGGGTTGCTTTGGTGCTGGTAAGGTGGGAGATTTGTACAGGGTAAAAGGGATTCTGAATAAGGAAGGCTATCACTCCATTTTGCAACGCCATGCCATACCCAGTGGACAGCGCTTGATTGGAGCCAATTTCATCCTACAACAGGACAATGACCCTAAACACACCTCCAAATTGTGCAAGAACTATTTAGAGCAGAAGCAGGCAGCTGGTATTCTATTGGTAATGGAGTGGCCAGCGCAGTCACCAGATCTGAACCCCATTGAGCTGTTGTGGGAGCAGCTTGACCGTATGGTACGCAAGAAGTGCCCATCCAACCAATCCAACTTGTGGGAGCTGCTTCTGGAAGCGTGGGGTGCAATTTCTCCAGATTACCTCAACAAATTAACAGCTAGAATGCCAAAGGTCTGCAATGCTGTAATTGCTGCAAATGGAGGATTCTTTGACGAAAGCAAAGTTTGATGTAAAAAAAATCTTATTTCAAATACAAATCATTATTTCTAACCTTGTCAATGTCTTGACTCTATTTTCTATTCATTTCACAACGTATGGTGGTGAATAAGTGTGACTTTTCAGGAAAACACAAAATTGTTTGGGTGACCCCAAACTTTTGAACGGTAGTGTATTTCAACACACTTTACCTCCCAAGTCTGGGCAGGTGTGGTCTCCGCAGGGTCTTTTCCCCCTGAAAGAATAGGAATTGGGAAATGCATATGATAGTGTTAAGATGCCCCCAGCTGCTGTAGCTCTATGCGAGAAACATAGAGATAGAAAAGGCATGGCTGGCATGGCCTGCTCCCATGCTTGGCACGTCGCCTTGTTCCCCCCTGTCAGGGGTAAAGAACCAGAAGGCTCTGCCGATTTTATGGGGCGTTGGGGAAGGGTATGTGCAGTCTGACACAGCCGGTCACTTTGGCATGTGAAATACCTGCCCGCTCCTGTGTCAGCAGTACACGTACATGGCATAGTGTCAGGAAAGTGTACAATTCATTAATTTAAAATATGTGTATAAGAGTGTTGTTTATCTTCATCAAAGCAAGTAATATTTCATTTTTAAATGTTTAATCGTATTACATAATAGCACGTTATGACTCCGGCTCTGAATATCTCCCAGTCATGATCACACAAGAGATGTCCAGGTAACTTTAAATCATAACATTCATCAGCCAGAGCAGTAGTGTCGAAACACGATGGATGTAATATATACTTTCGCAAATTCTAACCACAAGATGTCGCTAGAGAGCACAAAGTTACCTAGTCCAGCTTTAAGTATGTGTGATTCAGACAAAAGTTAGCTCTTAAAAAGTACATTTTACACATTAACTTGCTTCTTTTGAAGGATTTTAATCGAAAAACTTCCAGAAGCAGTAAGAGTTCATACTACAGCTGAACTTTAGACTTCTGAGCGGTTGCACAAATAAAGTAATTTACTTTCACTCACTCTGTGCATTTGCTCATTTTCTTAGATCAACAGGTCTGTTATTGTCCTGGGCTGACCCTTGTCTTGTCTTATCTGGATTTAGTTCATAAATCTGTGAAATGCCATCATTATTGTTTGAGGAGTCTAACTGGATGAATACAGACTGTATTATGTACGTAGTATTCATTCAAAAGTGCTTTTTTAGCACCAACTTCTGCCAAGTAAACATTTACTGTCATAAATAAGCTGAAGTCTGTGAAAGAACATGTGAGGTTTCATGTCTGTCAATCATGTCTGTTAAATGCACTGACAGACTCTGTTTGTCAACATACCATATGCAGTGGCAAGAAATGCTAGAGAGTGAGGTGGAAAAATCTGAATATGGATAGTTATCTTAGTGCAAATCTCCAGGGATCTGATTTCTTCCACTCTGTGAGTTTCCAAAAACCTCTTCTCGTTTGGCTGATGTAGTTATACCATTAGTGGAGTAAAAGGAAAAGGCTGAATCTTTTTAAACCTGCAGTCATCTAGTCCCAGATAGCCGTGATTTTGACTGTCAGCATGAACATTGCAGCTTCATCCCAAAATATACAGTTCTCTGTCTGTCTCGATGTTGTGTCGATGTAGTGACATTAAGGATTCGCTCTTGAGAGCCCCAATCACCTCTGATTTATTCAGAAAAGGTCAATGATAATTGGCGAGTGGAATTTGCATGCCACTCTTCGCCACGGACATATGGGTAAAAAAAGACATGACGTGCCCCACTCATTCAGACTTGTTTTTCGGAGCCGAGTACATGTTTTGTGTTCGTCCCATCACCTCATTCAATTTACTG
The DNA here is from genome assembly GCA_032164185.1 of Moxostoma hubbsi. NCBI lineage: Eukaryota > Metazoa > Chordata > Actinopteri > Cypriniformes > Catostomidae > Moxostoma > Moxostoma hubbsi. Next base: position 37,326,520 of record JAVLUX010000025.1, on the reverse strand, counting down.
CTGGATTTAAGGCACAGATCAGCGGGCACTCTCGCACGGTTGAGTGTTGTGTTTCCCGTGGGCGCTTAGGCACCTGAGTACGAACATCGGGCTTGAGTGGAACCTTCCACCCTGTAACCGTCTACCCTGTTCCTGAGCATTCACGGCTGCATGATTGGTTTCTGGGCTCTGCTGTCTTCTTCCCGGAACTGCATGAGGAGCTCGCAAAGTCGTGGAAGGCATCTTTCTCCGCCCATACATATTTCGTGGGCTCATCCATCCTGACTACCCTCAACGGCGGGGTGGCCAAGGGATATGTCGAGCTCCCCCAGGTAGAGTGCGCTGTGGCGGTGCTCCTATGCCCGCAGAACGCAGCCACCTGGAGGAACCGACCAAGGCTCCCTTCCAATGCTTGTAAGTTTTGGGCCAGGCCGCCTCCACGCTGCACGCCATGGCCATCCTGCAGGTCCACCAGGCCAAGGCACTTAAAGATCTGCATGAGGGTAGCATCGACCCGGGTCTGATGCAGGAACTGCACACCGTGACCACCCTCTCTCTGAGGGCGATGAAGGTCTCGCCGTGTGCCCTGGGTCGGACACCTGTGGCTCAACCTTGCAGAGATGCGTGACACTGAGAATGTACACTGTGAAAGGTATTGCAGTGGGCTGTATTTTATTTAAGCATCATAGACAACATTCATAACAGTATAGTAACAGCACACATACACAGTTTTAACAAGGCACAGTGGCCCCTCAGCACACCAGAGCAAAAGAGAATAAACATTGGCATCCTGTTTATGAAGCACTGAATCATTTCTGGGTGAAGAACAATCTGGAATCATGTGTAACAGTGTAAAAGTCATATGGAGTTGCTGTGTGACTTCAGGTGTGAGTAAACTGTGTGCATTTGGCTGCCTCTTCACACCAGAGCTGTTTGTCTTTTGTTTTGTTCCATCTTGTTGTCATAGTTGCTTAAATGTACATTTCTTTTCATCATACTCATGAAATGGACATTCTTGGATATAATTCCAATGGACTTTCAACCTATTTTTTGCCACTCCACCAGCCTGCTGCAGTGTCTCACTGGGCCTACCTGATTCCACTGGCCTGCCTATGTAGTGGCGTTTGCGACGTGGTGGCAGCGGATGGTGCGGCTGCATTCTCAGATAATGGGTTCTCGTGCCATGGTACCTGTTGTCATTGTATGTTCCGTTCACTATTTGGTGTCCTGGAGTTTGCACTCATGTACTCATGCACTCACTTTGTGCCCCCTGCTCCACGAGGTGCTGCTCTGGTTATGTCATTTGTCCCCCTATTACTCATTTAGTTTTTTTGTTTTCACTCCAGACAATACGTTTGACTTCTGGAACATTGTGTTGTGTTTGTGAATACTGAATTTTTCATTCATTTCAGTGTTCATTTTAATGTATTTATGGTTTTTGTTGCATGAAAAGAGCTATTTAAATTAAACATATTATTTTTATTAATATTATTATTATTATTATCAAACAGAACACAGGTGTCTCGAGATGTGTTTTTTAAATGTGAAGTTCTTTTCAACTTGACACAAGACAATGAAATAACAGGGAAGTGCACCACAACGGTCAAAAATGTCCATCCAATGCGTGTTTACATACAAAAACTATGAATGGCCCCTAATTCACCTTTTTGCATGTGTCTGTGAGTTTGAACATGAGCATGAGTTATGGTAAAATTAAAAAAAACATTATATATTAAATAAATATTGTGGTGTAGTTGCTGCAGCTGTGGTGCAGCTGCGTTCTCGGATAGAGGTAGTTAATGGTGTGGTGACTGTTGTCATGGTATGTTCCTGTTCACGATGTGGTGTCCTAGAGTTTGCAATAATTTTGTCTCTGTGGTGTGGGAGATGTGGTATATTGTTGATAGGAGAAGTCAACAGAGAATAGCCAGACAGGTTTGAGCTGACAGAAAGGCTACAGTGACTCAGTAACAGATAAACAGGGCTGGGCTTAATGTCCATCGGGAGAACCGAGCGGGCTGGTGGTTCGGTCGCAAAACATGCCTAATGGGCCGCGATAAGCAAAATGAAGCCGCCACATTAGTGCCACAAAACGCCACTGCGATATGCAGAATTGGACAGCTCACACCTCTCTCCCAGACCCCCCCACCCCACCGCTCAACAACATTTGGCTCACACCCTCCCCCCCGCTCCGCTCAACAGTTGGGCCAGTTGCCATGTAAAAGCCCTGCAGATAACCAAACTCTGAATGCACAACATGTCAAACCTTGAAGCAGATGGGCTACAACAGCAGAAGACCACATTGGGTTCTAATTCTGTCAGCCGAGCAGAAAGCTGAGGCTGCAGTGGGCACAGGCTCACTAAAACTGGACAGTTAAAGACTGGAAAAACATAGCCTGGTCAGATGAATCTCAATTTCTGCTGAGGTACACAGATGGTAGGCCCACTGAAGCCTCAGCTTTCTGTTCTTTCTACGATTGCATATCTGTGCTGGCTCACAGTCAAAAGAAAATTCTTTCAAAGGCTAGAACGCCTGACCGTGATTGAGATGTAACAGCATGCTGAAAAACAAATATAACCAGCCTGAAGAATTCAGCTGGCTATGCTGGCAGCAAGGTTTTGGAACAGAGCTACATACTTTCCTGAAACAATTCTGAGACATTCAAACATGCCCTCACGCTTATTTTGAATCCTGACCCTGAAATGCACATTTATGCTCACACAGATGGAGTGTGTATGTGTGTGTGTGTGTGTGTGTGTGTGTGTGTGTGTGTGTGTGTGTGTGTGATGTATTAATATTTCTCTGGCTGTCTCTGGGAGCAGATAGATGGGGAGGGCAGAGACACTCAGGGTCAACAGAATTGGGATGAAAATCTCTCTCTGTCTGCATTATTAGTCTTTTTTCCTCTACTTCCTCTCTTTCATTGCACTTTCAGTGCCCCTCTATCTTTTTCTATCTTTCCACCTCTCTCTCTCTCTCTCACTCTAGCTCTGTTCATAAACCTAGTGAGCTAGATACCTTGACAGCATTTTATGGCATCATAGTCTCGCACCAGACGTGAAGGTTGTTCCAAAAGAACATTTACATTTAATCATTTAGCTGACGCTTTTATCCAAAGCTTAAGAATGAGGAACTTCACAAGCAATTTGTCAAGCAAGAGTCAACAATATCTGCAGTAAAGCACTACATGTTTTTAGAGCAAGAGTAGAACAGACGTATATTTAAAGTGGACATGCCTTGCTTTCTGAATGTGTACAATCAATGCGCCTTTTTTGGACACATTTTAAGAGGTCTTTCACACAGGATGTTACTGCCTTCCACTACTTTTTAAAAATTGTTGGTCAAAGCAAACATACGACAGATGGACTTGTTTGACTGTTGCATCTTGTCTTACATGTGGGGTGGGATAAGCATATTTGCATATACTGTATACACATTTAGTGATTATACCCCCATCTGAAAAGACCTGATTAAACCACTCTATTAGACCAACATAACCAGAGGGGACAAGTCTGTTGGCCAGCTTAAACCAGAACATCACCTTAAGGCCTGTTTGCACTGCTCCATCAGCAAAAGACACCAACACTTCAAACATTCTGAAGTTAGCTGTTGTATTTAGAATGTCAAGAAACATACAGTGCCTGGCCAAAAACTCAAAGTTGCATATTCTAATAATTTGTAGGACTGCCTGTAGCTTTGATTATGGTGCGCATTCTTCAAGGCATTTGTAAAACAGTTCACGCTCACGGGCAAGGAAGAGGTGAGAAACCGGCTTGACATACAAATAATAGTTTTAATGAAAAAGACAAACACACAGGATGACGGACATGTCCGTAAGGATCTCTCTCTCCCGCACCGCTCTCTGCGATCGCCCTTTATCCCTCTCGGTGGCTTGATTAGCCTAATACAGGACCGGGCGTGTCGAGTCACGAGCCAGCCCCACCCTCCGCCGTGCCACATTCCTCCCTCGTTCTTTCAGGCTGGGGAGCCCCTGGCCTGACGTACATCCCCACCTCTCTTTCCCTGGGTGGGGGCACCTTCCACATGGTCTGCCGGCAGGTTATCCCCATTAACCTGGATGAGGGAGGGGACAAGGGGAGGGAAACAACAAACAATTAAAATATGGGGGGGTACTCTTATAACCACCCCGTCAATTCATTACATTTTTTAAACATGACAACAAAAAACCACTACAATTTAAAAAAAGGTGGAAAAGGCCAACGCAGAGCGGCAGTGAGAGAGAGAGGAGAGAGAGATAAAAAACCGTACTCGCCGGTTCTCCGATATACTGTCGCGTGGTCCTCGAACACTCCTCCACACTTTCCGGCGGACGACAGCCGCTCCTCTCCGGGCGAATCGGAGTCCACCTCCGACCCCCAGCAGACAGAACGCCCCTCCGCTTTCCTGGGGACATTCCTCCGCCCCTGGCAGCGGCCCTAATTCCTAGTTACTTCCCTCCTCCCCTCGCGGACGGTGGTCTTCCCTCGACCCCTCCACATCTCTGGGGACGGCAGGGCACTCCTCCGCCCCCGGCAGCAGCTCCTCGCTCCAGGCGGTCGGGGAATCCAATCCCCACTCGCCCAGCGGACGGCGGGCGTTCCCCGCGTCCGGGCGGTCGGGCCACTCCGCCACCCGGCAGATGGCAGCGGCGCTCTCCTGGGTGGACGGCAGTGTCAAGGACTCTGCGATGGGCATCCCTCCTCCTTCCCGGGTTTCGGCACCAATGTAAAAAAGTTCACGCTCACGGGCAAGGAAGAGGTGAGAAACCGGCTTGACATACAAATAATAGTTTTAATGAAAAACTCAAAAGACAAACACACACAACAGACATGTCCGTGATTGATCTCTCTCTCCCGCACCACCCTCTGCGATCGGCCTTTATCCCTCTCGGTGGCTTGATTAGCCTAATACGGGACCGGGCGTGTCGAGTAACACCAAGATATTGTATCTTCTCCAGCACATCACAAAGACTATCAATGGTGTTAAGGTCAGGACTCTGTGGTGGCCATTCGTGAAAATGATTCCTCATGCTCCCTGAACCACTCTATTTTGTCTTACTGTACTGGCAGAGTTTTATAGTCAAAGCAAGTGAAAAAATCTACAAGTGCTTAAGAAGTAATCCAAAGTATTTAGAATATGTTACTGACCTAGAGTAATCTAAAGGAATATGTTACAAATGACATTTTATAGCATGTATTCTGTAATCTGTAGTGGAATACATTTAAAAAGTAACACTCCCACCTTGGATGTTTGTGTTTGATGCTGCATTTTGTTCATTGTCATGCTCCATTTTCCTGTTTTTAATGCAAGAATTTGTCCTGTGTGAATGGCACCAGAGGCAGCATCGCTAGGTGTCCTCCAGAGAAAGCAATGCAAAAATATGCATCTGACAAGCTCAGTGAAAAAAACATCCAAAATGGCAGACAAAGCTAAAGATTGTAAATTTGCTTATTGTATGTCATTAAAAACTGAAAATTATTTTCAAATAGTTCATAAAAAAATCAAATAAAAGAATGTTCATGACTCTGTCAGACTGCACGTACCCTTCCCCAATGCCCCATAAAATCATCAAAGCCTTCTGGTTCTTTACCTCCGACAGGGGGGAGCCGCGCCTTTTCTCTCTCTATGTTTCTTGCATAGAGTTAAAGCGGCTGGGGCCATCTTAACGCTATCATTACACATCGGGGAAGGCGATATTTCCCAGTTCCTATTCTTTCAGGGGGAAAAGACCCTGCGGATACCACACCTGCCCAGACTGGGGGAGGTAAAGAGTGGTGAAATACATCACATGGGCTTTTAGGTCACATGTGGAAAGTGCGCGGTGGTAGATCCTGCCTCATTGGGAGGGAGGAGTTGCTACAGACACAGGACTAGGGGGCAGTGGGAACTGCCCAAGGGAGACACGGGTCCGCAAGGGGACCATACCGGGGAAAATACACACACAGGAATAAGTCCACATAGGAGCCCATCCTGTGGAGCACCTATTCCAGTACAGGGTAGATTGAGTATCCGCATTGGTTTTGGTCGGCAAATTTCTCCGCTGAATTCGCGGACCAGAGGGCTTGGGAGGATTCATCCAGGGAGCCGAGTGAAAAGGCTCTAGGTGCAAGTTGTCCACCCAGTCAGTTGTCAGCGTGTTACAGAGTTCTACCAGCTCAGACCTGAGAAAACACGGGACGAAACCAACTCAACTCTGAGATTGTGAAATCTCGAATAGGTATTGGTGTTGCACAACCCGCTGCTCTGCATATGTCTGCTAGGGAGGTGCCTCTGGCCAGTGCCCATGAGGATGCAACACTTCTTGTCGAGTGTGCTCGGCCCCGCAAGGGGGGGCACGGCCTGGGTGTGATAGGCCAATGTAATGGCGTCAACTACCCAGTTGGAAAGCCTCTGTTTGGAGACAGCGTTCTCTTTCACTGTCCATCAAAGCAAAAAAAGAGCTGCTGAGAACGTCTAAAGCTCTGGGTGCGGTCCAAATAGATATGCAAAGCACGTACCAGACACAGCAATGAAGGGGCTGGGCCTGCCTCCTACCGGGGCAGCTTTGCATGCAGGTTCACTACCTGGTCCCTGAGGAAGCCGTAGGAACCTTGGGCACGTAGCCCGGTCGCGGACTTAGGATCACATGAGTGTCTGCCAGACCGAACTCCAGGCAAGTGTCGCTGACAGAGAACGCTTGCAGATCCCCGACCCTCTTGATGGAGGGTCAAGCGCGATCAGGAGGGCCGTCTTTAGGGAGAGCGGCTTGATGGGGGTCTCTGAAGGCCCGAGAGGACCACTGAGAGATCCCAGGAGGGGAACAGGCTTGGCCCGGGAGGGATTCAACCTAGGAACCTGATTAAGTTAAGTCGTGCTACCCAAAGACTTGCGTCTACTGCGTTGTGGTGGGCCACGATAGCAGCTACATACACCTTCAAGGTGGACGGGGACAGCCTCCCCTCCAACCTCTCCTGCAGGGATGAGATCACTGACCCAACTGCGCACCTCTGTGGGTCTATATGCGCAAGCGATACAACTGTCCAGGACTTACCTGTTCATTCCTGCTAAGACATGGGCAAAACTGGCTCAAACCAGAGATTGTAGAACCTCGAAATGGTGTTGGGTGTTGCCCAGCCCACTGCTCTGCAAATGTCTGTTAGAGAGCTGCCACTGGTCAGGGCCCAGGAGGCCGCCACACTCCTGGTAGAATGGGCTTGTAGCCCTGCGGGAGGCGGCACGTGCTTGGCCTGGTATGCCATAGCTGTGGTGTCAATGATCCAGTGGGCGATCCTCTGCTTGGAGACAGCGCTTCCTTTCCGCTGTCCACCAAAGCAGACAAAGAGCTGCTCAGAGACTCTGAAGCTCTGCGTTTGATCCAAATAGATGCGCACTGGACACAGCAACATCAAGGCTGGGTCTGCCGCCTGCTAAGGCAGCACTTGCAGATTCACCATCTGATCCCTGAATGGGGTCGTAGGAACCTTGGTCAAATAGCCCGAGAGTACCCCGGACCAAACTCCAGGCACATTTCGCTGACAGAGAACGCTTGCAGGTCACCTACCCTCTTGATGGAAGTGAGCACCGTCAGGAGGGCCTTATCCACTGGGGGCATCGCCGAGTAGCCCTTGGCCGCCATACCACCGAGGGTAGTGAGGGCAGGGGAGCTGAAAGTTCGAGACCGGGCAGTAAAAGCTCCCACAACCTTGTCAGCTCCTCGTGCACTTCCGGGAAGAAAGGAACTGGGGAGGGGCGTGGCTATGAGCCACGCCGCGGGCCCAGGAACCAATCATCGAGCTGCAAGGTTTAAGGGGAGAGCAGAGAGTTCCACTCCAGCCTGATGCTCGTGGCCGCACGAGAAAGCATGTCCGTGATTTCGCTGTCATCCTGTGACTGGGCGACCATACCCGAGGGGGGCAGGCCAGCCAAGGCTTCCGCATCCGACTTGACGAACCCGCTCTCTGATGCTGCTCTCGAAAGCTTATCACTTTTGCGGGCCCCAAACAAGAGGTCGAACACACACCGAAATGAGCCAACACACTCATCCGGTAACCTAATCAGGGCAAACAAACATGCTGGGGATTGAGAGGTCCGTGGGGATTTACCCTGCGGAGGTCATTCCATTGAGGTCCCCAAATCTTACGAAATCAAGCCGCGACTGCAACGTTTCCATGGTCATGTCCTCGCATGAGGAAAGATGTCTTCACGTGAGCAGCGCCCTGACACGAAAGACAAGAGATTATGACCGCAACAAGGAATAACACACAGCCAGACAGGCATCTTTAAAAAGACGCGTCTTTAAAAAGACGTTTCCATGTGTGCCGCTCTTTTAGAATATCCTCTTTTAGGGAAAATACTCTTTTAGAGTATACTCTTTCAGATTTGTTCTGCCGAAGCGTTTGTAATTTTTCTTTTTCAATATGCATCAAATGGTTATTTATAATAGACCTCCACTTATTGATGCCCTGGTTTTGTGTATGTGTGTGTTCTGCAACCCTTCATTTTTGAGTGTGTATGTTTAGAATTGTGGCTTATTTATTGGTTTCATTTCACAAATAAATAATTTTAAAAAAAACAACACGTTAAAGTCTCACCAGTTCATTCTTGTGTTTTTGCAAGTGTGTGTGTGTTTTGCACTGAGGATGCTTTAGAGTGTTATAGCCTGGCATATATCCAGATGCGCTATTAAGATTAAGATTCAACTTTTTTGTCATTGTGCAGAGTACCGGTACAGAGCCAATGAAATGCAGTTGTTTTCGCATATCCCAAGAGCGCAGGGTCAGCCATGAAACAGCTCCCCTAGAGCAGATAGGGTTAAGGGCATTGCTCAAGGGCCCAACAGTGGTATCTTGGCAGTGCTGGGTTTGAACCCCCAACCTTTTGGTCAGTAAACTAGAGCCTTAACCGCCTTACCAGGCACAATTAATTCTTAGTGAATTTGGTCAAATCCCCTCAGATATAGTATTGTTTTGAGAGCAAAAACCAACAAAAAATCAGATCATGTCTGGGTTTCCCAATAACGTTGCAACTTAAATGTTTACAATTATCTCATCTAACATTGCTAGTTATTTTAAGATGGAGAAATAGCTGTTTCCCAAACCAGCATGCAAATAGTTCATTAAAGTAGAACTTACGGTAAGTGTTATGGGAGCTGTCCGGTCCAAAGGTGCTGAAACTTTGGCATATACACTGGTGGCCAAAAGTTTGGAATAATGTACAGATTTTGCTGATTCAGAAGGAAATTGGAACTTTAATTCACCAAAGTGGCATTCAACTGATCACAAAATATGGTCAGGACATCACTGATGTAAAAAACAGTACCATCACTATTTGAAAAAATACATTTTGAGCAAATCTAGACAGGCCCCATTACCAGCAGCCATCACTCCAACACCTTATCTTTGAGTAATCATGCTAAATTGATCATTTGGTACTAGAAAATCACTTGCCATAATATCAAACAGAGTTGAAAGCTATTTGATTCATTAAATTAAGCTTAACATTGTCTGTTTGTTTTTGAGTTGCTACAGTATGCAGGTTAATATTAGGTAAAAAATGGCAAAAATGAAACAGCTTTCTCTGAAAACTTGTCAGTCAGTCATTGTTTTGAGGAGTGAAGGCTATACAATGCCATTGCTTTATAAGTCTGCTCACAATCTATAACATTGCTGTTTCAGTGTGCTAAAAACGGCAACCACCACTACCACAAGTTGAGTCCCATCCTGCACGGGGGTAGGCTCCTCGCCCCTGCCTCCTATCTCTGGCAGGATATGACCGCCAGACAGTGCTTATGCCAAAGAGAGACATTACTTTTCTGTTTTATATTCATCAAATAAATGTCATCTTAAATTTCACTCAAGTCTGGTAGTCTTCCTGATAGAAGTGTATTTCCTGTTTTTCTTCTCAAAATGTAAATAATGTGGAAATACTGACAAATGTGGAAGTTGTTTGTAACCTTGTCAAGCAACCTTGCGCAGAAAAGAATTCATGGTAATGACTTCATTTAAATACTCAAAATTCAGATGCAAGATACTCCGCTTTGCTGTTGTCAACCACATCTCTTTGATGTTAATTTCCATATGATTTATTCTCAAACATTTATTTATTCTTGTAATTTTGACTTAATTCTCAAAATATTTACTTTAATCTCATAATGCTACGATTTTATTCTTGTAATTTATAATTTATTCTAAAAACATTATGACTTTAGTCTTGTAATGCTACAACTTTAATCTCATAATTTTAATTATGAAAGTTACATCAAAGTGATGTGGTGGACTACAGCTATATGGAGTGTCTGGGTCTGCATCTGCATCTTGATTATTTAAAGAACCCTGCCCCGAGGGGAGCCTCCGTTCGGGCGTACCAGAGCGGGCAGTGGTAGGTCTCTCGGGAGGCAGACAGATCTACTTGAGCCTTGCTAAACCGTTCCCAAATTAGTGGTTTACTTTGTGGTTTACCAAGGTTTGTGTGTATGAAAATGTGTGCAAACAAGACAACATGCGCAAAAAAGGTACAAGCTAATCTATTAACGTATTATACAGAGGGTTGCATCTTTCAGATGAGCAAAACAGCACATCCTGCCATTTTCTGCATGTTTCCCTTGATAATGTGACGACAGGCGACGAGAGAGGATATAAGTGCAGCTTTTATTTAACTCAAAACTGGAAAACAAGGAAAACCATGGGGAACATAGTGCAAACCATATTAAACATGAAATAACTGACAAAAAGACAGGGAGAAACAAGGGCTTAAATATACAAGGGAAAACAAGGAACACCTGGGGAAACAATCAGGGAATGGGAATCAATCAGGGGAAGACCAATAAGAAAAACAAACTACAAAAACCAAAAGGGAAACAGGAACAAAACAGGAACTTCAACATAAGAGCACAAAACAAAAGACAACCGAATGTGACAGAGCCCCTCCTTTAAGGAGCGGATTCCAGATGCTCCAAAACCAAAACAAAAGAAAAACATTGTCCATGGAGCACGGGGCAAACAGGTAGTTCAAGGGGGTACAAGGGAAGCAGAAGAGCAAGGTAGGGACAGGGAATCTGGGAAGTGGCCGTAGGACAGGGACTGGGTCAGGAGGGGGCCACAGGGACAAGAGAGGGTAAGGGGGCCTGGGAGGTGGCCACAGGACAGGGAACGGGTCAGGAGGCCAGGGAGGAGGCCACAGGACAAGGAAAGGGTCAGGAGGCCACCGGACAGGAAATGGGTCAGGAGGCCGGGGAGGAGGCCATAGGACAGGGATCGGGTCAGGAGGCCTGGAAGGAGGCCACGGGACAGGGACCAGGTCAGGAGGCTGGGGAGGAGGCCACGGGACAGGGAGCGGGTCAGGAGGCCCGGGAGGAGGCCACAGGACAGGGAGCGGGTCAGGAGGCCCGGGACAAGGCCACGGGACAGGGAACGGGTCAGGAGGCTCGGGAGGCGGAGCCCTGGGAGGCGGAGCCCTGGGAGGCTTGGAAGGCGGAGCACTGGGAAGCTCGGGAGGCGGAGCACTGGGAAGCTCGGGAGGCAGAGCACTGGAAGGCGGAGCCCTGGGAGGCTCGGGAGGAAGAGCACTGGGAGACTTTCTTCTCCTCCACCTCCGGACAGACGAGGCCGGCAACGCTGGCTCTGGAATGGACGAGGCCGGCAACGCTGGCTCTGGGACGGACGAGGCTGGCAACGCTGGCTCTGGGACGGATGAGACTTCCAGCTCGATGGCCGTGGCAGGCGTGGGCATTGGCTCGTTGGCCATGGAAGGCGTGGGCGTTGGCTCGTTGGCCGTGGCAGGCGTGGGCGTTGGCTCGTTGGCCGTGGCAGGCGTGGGCGTTGGCTCGTTGGAAGTACCCACAGGAGAAAATGTCTCCAAAACCAAATTCACGTACCTCTCCCAGGTGTAATCGCCAGTCTCTGGCAACTCGATCCATCCATGGGCAAGGAGGCCGAGCTGGTAAATGGACTTAAGGTGGCCATCAGAGAATCCAGTGCATCGGGCTATGGTGCTAAACAGACGTGAGTATTCAGTTAAGGGGAGGTTCGCTCGGCTCAGCTGGAGGAAGATTCCTGCTAGATCCATGTTCTTTGGTCAGTTATTCTGTGACGACAGGCAACGAGAGAGGATCTAAGTGCAGCTTTTATTTAACTCAAAACTGGAAAACAAGGAAAACCACGGGGAACATAGCGCAAACCATATTAAACATTAAATAACTGACAAAAAGACAGGGAGAAACAAGGGCTTAAATATACAAGGGAAAACAAGGAACACCTGGGGAAACAATCAGGGAATGGAAATCAATCAGGGGAAGACCAATAAGAAAAAGAAACTACAAAAGGACTACAAAAACCAAAAGGGAAACAGGAATAAAACAGGAACTTCAACATAAGAGCACAAAACAAAAGACAACCGAATGTGACAGATAAGTATGCAATTTGGTGCACTCCTCCATTCGCAAGCAAACTACAGGGCGGTGTCAATGCAAATAGAGAAATTACCTCCCGCTAAATGATTTATTAAGCCTGAAAGTCTTAAACGAATTTGAAAATTGCAAGAGGTATTTAATATGATTAAAAGGCAGGAATTTTATTCGGGTTGCACACCTTGGCTGCTGTCATTGTGGCAAGTTGTAGAACGGAGAAAACAAATGTCAAAGAAAAAATAATCCAGACATAACGGTTATCCTGAAATGCCATTTTGGATCTTTTGGAAGAAGCCAGTGCTGATTTAGAGCCACTCAGACAAAGGAGTCACGCAATACCTGCAATGACAAAACTGCTTGCGATTCTTCATTTTTTAGCTTCAGGGTCATTCCAGCCATTAAATGTGGTCATTAAATGTGCAGATTGTTCACATCTCAAAAGGAGTCATAACAAATATATATATATATATATATATATATATATATATATATATATATATATATATATAAATAGAAAAAATATATAACATATATATTGTTTGCATTCTATTCAGTTGAAAAGCATTTTATTTATAGTGTATTTTTGTTTTATGTTTTGGGGACAGCGCATACCCTCCTCAGGCCTTCCTCCTACCACTTGTACTCAACCTGACCTCTCCAGAGGAACATAGATACAACACAGCACTAGAAACAGTGTAGAGCATACCTTTGGCATACTGAAACGCCAATATGTTCCGTTATCTGGAGGAGCACTGTTGTACAGACCAAAGAAAGTGTTTCAGATTGTGCTTGTCTGCTGCGTGTTGCACAACATTGCCTTATACCATGGCTTGCATCATCATGATGTAATGCACATGGGAAATGATGGTGAGCCCCGTGTTTAACCACCCACTGCTGCTGAGTTGTTGACACGAAATAATGTGATACGAAATCATTTCTCATGAACTTTTTTTTCAACAAATCTTTAATTTCTGTTTAAAAAAAAATAATCTTTTGTTCAAACTTCACAATTACATTGCACTTATATGGCACAAAAATATAGATGTCTTTCAAGGGAAAAAATACAGTTGTAATATTCAAGTTATAATATTCTAACTAATTTCATATCAAGCTATGGCAATTTTTTTTTTAAATAAACAATAAATAAACTATGCCTGTTTCCCTTTCTTTGACATTTGCTTTTTAACCGTTTTCCTTCTCAGGTTCATCCACCTCCCTGGGTGTCTACCCCAAATTCCCTTATTCCTGGTCGCTCCACTGAAAGATTTCATCAAAATGCTGGCACAGAAGTACATGCAAAGTAACTAATTTTCCTCTAAAGTAAAAAAATGCAAGCTTGAAGCCACTTACCTTGTTCTATCACTAATTCAAGGGTATCGTTGACTACCCCGGTATCCCGATCAGCTGCTCATCACAAAAAGTGAGCTATACCTGTTGCTCAATGCCTGTTAGAGGCAACTCTTGACCCTCTACTGACCCTGTTTATATAGTATTTCTTTTTGTTTGTTTTTTGCTGAGGTTTTATTATATGCAATTTTTCTTATGTCTTGCCATCTTCTCTTAAATTCCACAGTTGTTCTTTTAATTTTACCCACTGAATTGTATTTATTTGCAATTTTGTCCCATATTGCATTTATCCGGTGTAATATTTAGTGTAGAATGACATTTTCCATTTACTGTCAAACTTGTTTGTTCCCTAACTTGCCATGGCATTTGGTACAATTACCACATGCAAAATCCCACTTAAAATATAGGTGTCTAAATTATTTGCACGTGTGGTTATTTGCGCAATTATTGTTAGTAAATCACCCCCAATACGCCCACGATGCACACAAGTAATTTGAACGTTTGCACAAGATTCAAGCACCCGTTATTTGAGATCTTAGTAAATCAGGGCCAATGTCTTGAAGTGGACCATATCATTGCAAGCCTGTATCTCAAGCCTCCTTTGACAGGCACCCACAGGTTGAAAACTCCTGTACTAATGCACACATCATGATTCATGAACAGAGAGCTCGCAACAACTTTCCACAAATTCAGCTCAGCTAACTTGACAACAAATTTGCACAGTCAATGTTATCTTCCTGCCTGGACCTTGTTTCCTAATAATGTTTGATCTTAGCAGTTAAGATTGTTTTCCACAAGCGATTTTATGAACGTTGTTATTTTTTATGTGCGTTTCCCAAAACTGCACTTAAAAAGAACATGCCAGGAGATGCTTTAAATGCTTCTCATGAGAGTCACTGTCCATATACATGAAGTGCTGAAATGTGACCGTAGTGCTGCTCATCATTGCAACTTCATTATATTTGTGCATAACTTTATAAACATTTGCAGGGCTGGAGCTGTATGTAAGTCCAGGAGGGCCCAGGAAAAATTTGAAACTGTATTTTTTTTATATGAAAGGGGTCCATACCAATATACAGTCAGGTGCCCTGAATTCAGGACATTCTATAATGCTTAAAGTGAAAAATGCTTAACCTGACTTAATGTAATAAAGCAGTGATATTTAAAGACCAGATTCTGAATGATCCTAATTTATGATGCATAATATTATTTAGAGTCTCACTCTGTAATTTCTGTATAGGTTTCTTCAGCATTGTGGCTGATTTATTGATTGTATTTGATACATACAATGGGTCTTTCCCATTAATTTTCAGTGGTTGGTCAATTTTTACTGAAAATACCAAAGGTGTCGCTTTTTTTTTTTTTACTTAGACTTATTGAATCAAGACCAGTTTATTTTGTATGTTCAGATGGTAAATGGAGAAAAAGTCACCAAGTCTTGCACTGCTCAGATAAAGGAAACAATTTTTATAAATTGTAAAAAAAGTATTTTGGTCAAAAATGACCGCATACCATAGGAGGGTTAAAGCGTTTTGTCCGATTTGAATGAAAATTGGAAGGTGTCTTCGACATTATGTCCTGAGGGTACCTAAGCAGTTTAGAGAGAGCACCACATAGTGGTCAAAATGCTTAGACTAAGGAAGCTATGATAAATTAAATTTTTTTAATTGACTAAGTCTTCTGAAATTGGCAGAAATACATTTCTAAACATATATAATACATATTTGTTTTTATTTAAAACCTGCAGTTTTCAGCTTGGAAGGTACCTTTGGCACTTTTCAGCTGAGTAAACTGAATGGCCCAGTGGGAAATGCATTGGAACACAATTTTGAGTCCAGGAAAGAGTAGTTTGAAGGAATTTGTACTTCTGTTGATCTCTGAGTTTTCATATTGTGCTAACTATAATGCAGACTGTACTTTATTGTGTAATTCCTGCTTCAATAAAAGAAAAGTTAAGCTGTAACTATTTTCTCAGAAGTAGTTGTATTCTCTCAGCCAAGAACATCTCTTTGATGTTAGTCAGACTTGCTGATTGTGTGGTGCAGTGGTTAGATCTCTGTGCTTCAGTTCAATAGACTGGGTGAATCCCAGTTTGATACGTGCTACAGCTGGTATAAACGTTGTGACTCTGTTGTGCCTGAGCTCTTTGAAATGTGCTTATTTAATGACTTTAGGGCTTGGCCGCGATTATTGGTGCTTGCAGCTGTATTTCATAATTGTGACGGAAGAGGACATGGCCCGGCGCTGAATTGCCCTAATCAGGCTGGAGGGGGATAAAGACGAGCCAGAGGCTCCAGTTCGAGAGAGAGAGACACGTGGTGTCTGTGTGTTTATGTTTGTTTAAGCTGATTTATGGCATTAAAGTTACGTTGACTATTCTGCCGGTTCCCGCCTCCTCCTCCATCCTGAACCCCGATATTTTGGTGCCAAAATGCGGGATTGAGGAGGGATGCGCCGTCGTGGAGTCCTCACCGCTGCGTCTGCCAGGGGAGGAGCCGTGGCTATCCGCCAGGGGACACAGGAGACGCTGCCGGCCACCGGGAGTCAGAGGGAGCACTGCCATCCGCCAGGAAGGGGAGGAGCCATTACTGTCTGCCAGGGGTCAGAGGACTTGCTGCTATCCGCTAGGGGAGGAGTGGCTGTCATCCACCAGAGGGCGAAAGAGTGGCTGAGGTCCACTCAATGGCGTGTCCGGGACCAGCGAGCAAGATTTCCTCCCTCCTCTCTCTCTCTGTCTTTCCCCTCACTCTTTCCCTCTCCCTCCCCTTGTCACTCCCAGGGCTCCAGAAAGGCGGGGAAGACAGCATTCTTTTAATGATTTATTTTGATAGATTGTCTAATGGTTCTAAAAACAGTTTAATAAAAAAATGTCTTTCATATGTCAGGCTTTACAGTGTTAACTACACCAGAGAATAAAGTTTGTTTTTTGCTGATTTCACACACGGTCAACCTCTGCCTACGCCTTCTTTGCCCAATTAATTTCATCTGTCAAAGGTAAATGTAACAGAGCCCTAAGAGGTACTAGTAGTCATTCAGTGGTTCACTATCTGCTCTCCCACTTGTAGTTGCCATATCGCATTACCCCTAATTTGCATAAATGTGAACTCTGTTCAACTCGCATTGTCGCATTGCCAACAGTCGCTGTCGCTCATGTCGCAGAAAATTGGCAACTTATGAAAATGAGTGATTTCAGGTGCTGCAAATTGCTTTCAGTAGTCATGTTTCTGTCCAAGTTATAGATTTAATTTATGCACAAAATTTCCATCACATATGTTTAAGAGAACAAAAACACTTCTGGGGAATTTGCTGCAAAATAGGAAAGAAAATGGAAGATGAAGCCACTGTGTCACGTTTATTAAATGTAATTAATTATATACAGACAACATGAACTTCATGTTCAGCAACAGATGCATTTTTTCTGCAAGTCACACAGTTCTTCAAGGTAATAGTAGACAATCATTTTGATGACAGGCTTTGACATTTCAGAATAACCAGAGCAACATCTCAGATGCTATGAGATAATATTGATGACATTGTCAGAGTGAATGTTGTATTCACATGGCTAGAATCACATGACTTTTCTGTTGTGCATCAATATTACTGTATAAATTCTTTATGAATATTTTTGGTTAATGTGTTTCCATGATATGTTATGCACATCTGTCTGAGCCACATTCACACAGACACACATTAGCACTCACCTGTTCCTCCACCACACACACACACACACACACACACACACACATTTGCTTCATTCAGTACACAGACACACAGCTCATCATATCCTCCCCGTTGACACACACACACACACACACACACACACACACACACACACACCTTTTGCCCTGGCCTGTGTGGCCCACACCTGATTACCATAGATGAGAGCAGCACTTGAGCAGCATTCTGAACACACACACACACACACACACACGCACACACTGCAGCTCAGTTTCACAGTCTCCTGAACACACACAAGCTCAAACTGAATTCTGTCTATCCTGCATTGTGTCTCTCTCAAATGTGAACCTCTCAAGAACATGTTCAGGTCATATTTCACCCCCTATATCAAAAATAGGTTTTAATAATATTTTGCATAAAGAACATTTTGCCTATTTTTGTACAATTAAGATTTTTTGAATTCTGACATTATTTCCATGACATTCAAGTGTATTTTCAAATTCATCAAGCGACCACTTAAATGTCCTGTCACTTTTTGGCTGCTTAAGACATAAACTGATATTAACTGATATGGATAAACTGGATTTATCATGTCATGTAATCCCTGATTATGTTGTGTTATACTGTGTGTGTTTTCAGTTTGAATAATATGAGATGTCTTTGCTGTTTTATACTAAGTGTGTTTGTGTGTGTGTGTGTGCTTATGTAAGGAGAGCTTGTCTTTGTTGTTGTTTATTTACTGTGTGTGTGTGTATTTGTGTGTTTCAGTGGAGATCACAAGGCGTTCCTCTCTGTGCTTGCAGCTGTTTCTCTTGTTCTGATCTTCCTGTAGGTTCAGTGTAACTGCTCGCTTGTGTCTACGATCGCCCTGGTGCTCGGCCTGCTTGGAGTTTACAGCTACAGTGCCGCTGTCGAAAACATCCTGTTCCCATGGCAACACAGCAGCCGTGCCGTCTCCAAGTAAGTTTGATATTTAAATATCTTATTGACATTCCTTGAATGTCAGATGGTGAATAAATTATCTTCACTCATTATCGTTGATTTGAATTGTCTGAAGTTTCTGGCTAACTTTTCGTCTGTGAGCTGTATCACAGTCACAGCGCTAAACGCAGGGATTGAATGTTTCACGAGAACCGAAGAGCTCGACTCAAGGGGCATTGTTGAAGTCACAGAGTTTGTACAGAGCTGAAACTCAGTTTAGTATAGAGTCAGAAATTAACAAAACCATTATGGCTAAAGAGCGTACACTTCAGGGCAAAAAAAATGGGCCAAGCCCAAAATGGTAAAACATTAAGCTTTTAATGGTCTTGACCACAAATCATTGTTCAGGAAATTAACAAAATTGAACAAATAGATAAAGTAAATTAGTATGTGATAGTTTTTACCTTTGATTTCTTTAAATGTTTAAGCCTTGTGAGTAAACTTACGGACAGCTTTTTACAGAAAGAAGAGTCAATGTTGATGGCTTCAAACAGTTGATGAGTAGTTGAAAATGTTCCCATTTCAAATCTGGTCTCTGACCAGGCCAAAACATAAGCTTGATGGACTTGTTCTTAAGCCACTTCTTGGTCTTTGCAGTGTGGGCAGGAGCAGTGTCTTGTCGATAAATAACATCTGATTGTTCCTCTTTAAAAAACAACTTTTCAATTGTGTGAAGCAAACCCTTCTGCAAAATTCTTCCTCTTCCTCCATGCTTCACTGTGGTAGAGATGCATTCACTATTGTATTTCTCTCCAGATCTTCAAAGACACCTCTCGTGTGCATCACCATGCAACTGAAATCATGATTCTCTCCTGAACCACTCTGTATCAAACTTTCCATATTCAGCCAAAAACTTCATTCAGTCTTTCAGTCTTTTTCTGAGACAGAAATGGCTTTTTAACACGTCTTCTAGAAACAAAACCTTCATTAGATAACCATCTGGTTATTATTCTTCTCGAACGAACATAGTTTTCTGAGGTCTTGAATTCTTCTGACAGTTTTTGTGGTCTTTTTTCCTGTTTTTGAGAACTGTACATTTCAGCAGTTGGTCATCCCTGCATGAAGCAGATCCTTTCTTTCTGGCAGCATCACCTGTTGTTTCAATGCGTTGTCCTATTCTCTTAATATCTGATAGAGAAATGGGGATCTTCTCTGCCTTTATAGAGTCTTGTAATCAGAATAGCTATAGTTGGCCTGACACAGGCCAGCTATGTGGTTTCTTACAGCAACCCCTGAATGATATTTCGCTTTTTTTGGAGCAGATTTTCTCTCTCCTTTACGTTGAATCTCTCCCTACTCTAACACTCCTGGTTTCATTTATGAGTTTATTATCAGGCCTTTGATGGGCTGTATCAGGTATAGCAGATCACTAATTAATGAGTAATCTTAAAAAAAAAAAGAAAAAAAAGCTTTTCCTCAAACAGTTCACTGCAGCAAAGGTTCACGATCAAATTGTGGCACATAAGTGTACCAGGAGTGTATTTGTCTAATTCTTGATAATTTCCTGACCACTGGTTTTCTGTGGAGACCATTAAAAGCGTAATTATTATTTGAAGCTGTCTTTTATTCAGTGATGAAAAGAAAGGAATTGTCATGTGACCTAATGTAATCATTAAGCAGCAAAAGGCTAGGATTTCATTAAATAAATATATCAGTTGTGTGTTCAGTGGTTTTCAGAGCGGTTCGCAATCAGTGAGTACAAGACATTTATGAAAAGCGATCGTTGTTGATCTACTGTTGATGATGTACTGCTCAAATGTGTTTTTCAAAGCAGTCTTCTTTTAGCCTTTATTCAAATGACTGGTGATAAAATACCAGTTGTACACACACACACATACACACACACACACACACACTGAGTCCCAGCTCAATCCTGTGACAAAATAGCACTGCTCGCCTCTTCCCCTTGACATTTTCTCACACCTAATTAAATCTTTGACCTTGTGGCCTTCCTGTGTTGCCACAGGCTGTGTTCCATTACACACTCTCCATACTACACAGAGAGAGAATGTGCAGGCGTCAGGGTAAGGTAATTGCCAGTGCCACCCTCTGTCACCACACTCACTCTCACAGGCATTAATCACTACAGGACATTGTTTATGTTGCCCTGGAACCTCTGGTTCACCTGTTAAGAAGACATCCACTGACTTTCGCACCACGCTCTCTCTCTTTCTCTACAAATGCTGGATCCCAAAAAAAGTCTCCACTGAATGATTACAAGAAATAATAGATTTACAACACAACTACAGATTCAGTGCTATCAGTGTTCGACTGAGAGCAGACCTGTAATTAAAATGAGCAGTAAGTGACAGCTGCTCTATAGAGTCTGTGTTCAAATATCACCTTTAATGAGAAGGAGTTTAAATACTATATGTGACCTCTTTCAATGACTGCGCCGAGTATGTACCAGACAAGATGCTTTTCAACATATTCTTTAGTCTTTTTAGATACTAGAATGAACGAGAATTTTTTCTTGCCTCTTTGTTCGAAGGAGAAGCGCATACCATTTTAGCCGAGCATTAAGTGATTCTTTAGTTATGTGTGCTTTTGTATGTGTGGACATTGGAAAGATAGTCCCCTTCTGAACAGAAGCAAAGCCACATAGAATCACACAGATATGTTTCAAGCCGCTCTCTAAAATAAGTAAAAGGCTACTTTCATTACTGTGGCTTGTGTATTATTATTATTAAGACTGGGAGTCTGTGTTGCATCTGATTTAATTGTGTTTGAGGAAGAATACAGAATTCTTGCTCCACATGGTTGAAATAGGCTACTAATCCCAGTGTGTGGTATGTAGTCTGCTCAAACTATGTTTTTGCATGTAAACCAGAAATATGCATAGCTTTTCTGACTTCATTCGCAGGAGCACAGTTTTGAATCTGATTTTATGTACACTGCATAATTATGCTGCCTTCCAAGTTACCTTAATTTGGCCATATACCAAGGCAGCATACCATGTATCTTTAACCGAACAAGTTGCGCAGTGGTATGCAAATATAGATTGACAGACAGGAAGGACATCCTATCATTATATTCGGACCGAATGTAATGATAGGTCGATCATATTCTGTAGAAAAATGACAAACCTCCTTTAAATTTCACTATTTTTCTGCATTGTGACATAAATCATGAATTAGGGCATACTATGTTTTTGATTAAATCAACATGGTTTTTAAACACTCTCAATAGCAACCACTACATACAAAGGGAAGCTACACACCATGGCCAACCGGGCTGACTTTGGCATCAGGAGCAGTCTCTCATCTGGGCGGCAAACTCTCCAGTATGCACCAATTCCCTGAAGTAGCTAATTCTACCATGGCCCAATCCTGTGATGGGGACTTGAGGAAAAGAGAGGTAGAGAGAAAACAAAGAAGAGGTGAAGAAAACAGCGACACGGCACCAGCACAATGCATCAGAGAATGTAACAAAAGTTAAGATATTTTATTGGATTAATAGTTAGTCAGGTAACTATCTAATGAACTACCATGCAAAGACAGTGTTAGCCACTCAGATGGGGCGCATTATGGATTGTGGCACTGCAGTGATTTCAGTTTAATTTTTGAAGAAGGAAGAAAAAAAGGAAAAAATTATTACTTTTATGCTGGTAACAATGTCAATCTCTAAACTAGTTACTACCTTGGTCTATTTACCTGCTCGCTAAGTTATAATAGTTTCCACCATTTGATTTTATCTTATATGACTAACAATAGTTATGTCTAATGTCATAGTTTTTTTTGTAACACTATTTATTTTAAAACAACTGTTTTCATTGTGTCCAAAAAAAAAAAAAAAAAAAAAAAGACAGTGGAAGATATGCTACTTACCTGCTCATATTTATTCAGATATCCATCTTTTTCTTCCTTTCGTAATCTATTTATTTTTTATTTGTATTTTTTTGAAGGGCGGGTTTTTATTGTTGTTAGTGACATTCGCTCTTATAAGATGATCACCTGTAACCATGGTTACTCCACAAACCATCAGATTCATCCATGCAGAAGAGCAGATTTGAAGCCCAACTCATGTAATTACCAAAACAATGTTCCTCCGCAAGTAACTTGCAGTATTATACTTCAACCGCAAAATGTTACATAGTGTAGCTTTAATGTTAATTTTTAATGTTGTACTTTTATGACACATTCGGCTCACGTTCCGACTCGTGAGCTCTTCAGGATTCATTTGCATTGCAAGTGCAATGCTCTGTCAGTTGAGCTACTGCACAATTTGCAAAACAAAAATGTTTAAATGCAATAGGTTGTTGCGCCATGACTGTACTTGACGTAAAAGAGAAAACTGTCTATAGAAGACTGATATGCTGATGTTTGCTATTGAATGCAATGAATATGTGGGTTTCGTCATGAATTGTGTTACTTGAAATTTTTTTCACATACAGTATATGCAAAGAGTATGTTTTGGGCCTTAGACAAACATCTTTTTTATGTTTCACTTGAGGAACACTATTTGAGTGAAAGCACTTGAAAAGTTACAGAATTTCTGCAAAGTAGAGCAATTCAAATCATTCATTTATGAGGTACTGCACCACAATAGTTAGGATGCAGCCTTTTAAGGTCACAGAGTTTGTATGCAGTAGGCAGTGACACAGCTCACAGCTAGTGTACATAAAGAAACCCTTGAGCTAGTTCAGACATTTTAGTATAGAGTCATTGTTGTTTGGTTTTGCCGCCTGCAGTTTCTTGTTTTACGAAACATCTCTTTGTTACACCTTTGATTCAAAAATTGTAATTAACCCAAAGCTAGCTCAGTCAACTGTAGTGGAGAGAAAATCATAATCATAAAAGGCAGAGTAAAGTGATGTCAAACAAGATGCATTTTTTAATCAAAGTTTATGCTCAAAGCTTTTTACATTGTGAGCTACTGTTGTGAGAGAAAGACTAGCAGAAAATAAGTAAACAAGGATTTTGGTGGAGATACAAATTTGTGAGCATTTGAAAAGTGTGCAGAAAATGAATTTTGGGAACATTTGAATGTTCAGGGGTGACAGAAAAGGAAAACAGGGTGCAGATATTTTGAGGTGATAAACTGTAATCTAAACAGATCTTACTTGCAGAATATCTCGTATGACGACTTCAGAGTCTGTTTACTGTTAGAGAGGAAAACATGATTTCCATGCTCATTTCTCAGGGGACAGAGGGAATATTGTGTGCTGTCTAGGTCTGGAATGATCATAGTGGAACATTAAAGCTTAATGTTTCTCTTTCAGATCTATGCTGGAGAAACGTGGCATAGCTCCCGGTTCACACAATACATAATTAAGAAAAACAAAAGGGAAAAACTGAAGTGTTCTTAATACACACATTCCAAACTTTATATATATAAAGTTCCTATATCTGAATAGGAACACCACAGTTACAACGATACCAGATGAAGCCATGTCCTAACCAGCTGCAACACAACAAGAAACAGTTTATATACAGTAAGCTTTTCCATATAAGTCATGGAAGTTTTGTCCTAACCAGCCATAACAAGTGACAGTACATTTTGTGGACATATTTCTGCAGCTTCGCTCTGGGTAGCTCCACCCACTGTGATATCTCATTAGTCTGAAATCAAGCTCCATAAAACTGTACATAAAAGGGTTAGTTCACCCAAAAAGAAAATTCTCTAATTGATTTATTTACCTTTATGGCAGATGTGTATGACTTTCGTTGTTCAGCAGAACCAAACTGAAGATTTTTATAAGCACATTTCAGCTCTGTTGGTCCATACAATGCAAGTGAACGGGTGCCATCAGTCTACATGCTGTTTGATGGTCCAAAAGTCATATTTAGGCAGTATAAAGTAATCCACATGACTTCAGTCGATCAATGAATGACAAACCGAAAGTTTGTTGTAAAAAGCATATCGATTATTAAAACGTATTTAACTGTAATATTTTGCTTCCGGTCAGCACTGGATTGCTGTTTGAAATGACCTAACTATTGCGTGACATTTATTCCTCTGTTGTATACAAAGTGGGCGCTTCCGGGTTCTTTCGTGAACGCGCCACTGTCGTTACACGTGATGTGTCGACTGCTGGCAAGAAGCAATTTTTTTTAATAATCGCACTAAATTAACACTTTATTGTGTGGATCATGAAATATTGCAGACATAACTATTAACAATGAATTTTAGTCAACTTCTAGTATGAATTGTGAGTACAGTGTATAACATGAGTTTAGAAGTATTATACACACATCTATGTTCATAGAAAAATTAATAGGTACAGACAGATATGCAGATATATAGACACATGCAAATTAATGAAACCATTCACATTTTTACAGTATTTTTGTCTACATCCACCAAAAATGGTTTTATATCATAATCTTGGTTCAGTCCTTTTGGGATTGGTGTTTGTAAAATATAATTCTGTTGTTCCTTTATGTATTTTAACATCTAGTGATGGTATACTGCACCCACTTGTAATTACACTTGTGTAGCTTAGGAGGGAAAAAAATGATGATTAGTTTGTTTGACCAGACAAATACCTATTTTGGGTTGAAACTCTGTCAATAAATTGGAACTGTTAGCAGTGTGACAGTGACTCTAATTTTTCTGTTTTACACTGTATAACATACCACTACATTGGTCAGTATCGGTGTGCAGACAATAGAGTGCAACAGTGCATGCCCACTATTTCAGCCGTCTGGGTTCCAGAAGTATTTCCCCCATTCATTTCTTCTATACAGTTTATGTTAAATCCATTATAAAAGAGTTGTAAGCCATGAAGCAAACCATCCAGCTCCGAGGTGAATCACAACATCACAATCTTTGTTTTGAGGCAAAAAAGTATTTGAAAATCAGACCTAAAGACAAAAGGTACAAGACTGTGTACTTAGTGTCTTTCATGAGGGCACAAACTACAATCCCATAAAGCATTGCAAATGATGTTGTTGAATAAAAAATTATGGAAATACATAAAACTATTGATTATAAGTATAGAAACAATATATTTTGAGTTTATTGCAAATTATTCTGATATGTACAAATATATAAGTAGTTTAATGGTGAAGGGAGACCGACTCGATTACGTTACTAACAGTGCATCATGGGAGTGAGCTGTCGCTCTGAGACACATTTTCGCAGGGATTGTTGGATCTTTCTCTGTTGTACCATGGGTAATGTAGCTGTTCACCATGAATTCCACAATCAAACATGATTTTTAACAATGAGGTTAAAATAATGCAGACGGACAGCTTCAACGGAAGACTATATCATCAATGAACAATCTCTTCACGGTAGGCCTAGCATTAAAGGCTATAAGTTATCGTATTTCGTCTATGGGATAAATTAATGGGATTTTTACTTCTGGAACCAGACTGTTGTGGTCTATTAATCGTTTCAAAACTAACTCCTGTACTAAATTACTGTGAATTTCATGTTCAGTATCTGACAGATGGAACTTTGTTGCAGATCAGTGTAGCATAAGACACACAGTATTAGAAACATCTGAGAGAGTAATTAAAAATGCTCTGTCACACCTACATCAGGAGGGAGGCCTAGAAAAAAAGCTTCAGTATTTTTATCATGATTAATCTAGTGGTGTGCATTGTGCTGACATCTTATTTTAGAGAATTTATGTATGCAGATCCCACATAGAGATGAAATTAGTTCTGCCTCACATTCGGAAGTAGACACACATATTAACCACTCTCATTGCATGCACATTTGTACTTGTAATACCTGAAATATGCTCTATAAATAAAGATTATTAGAGGTGTTTTCACTATAACGATTGCTCATAATTCAATACTTGAGGTTTTGGAATTGAACAAACTCCTAACCCCAAGTATTAAACTTTGGTGTGTAACTTATCCTGCCATATTTGTGCTACAGACATAAATTATACTTTAAATTATACAGCTCATTGAAGAGAGGTGTGCTATTACTTTTCTGTGATCAGACAGTAAAACATGCAAAACTATTTTAGAAACGTACATTGAAGGAAGGACCAGGATCATCTTCATCAGCCAAATAACAATAGACAACGCATTTGTTTGCACTTCCGCAGTGTATTAAGAATGTAAATGCTAAGACTTTAGACTTTAGTCATTAATCTTACAGTTAATGCAAAAGCGCTATACAAATAAAAATGACACAAGTTGACTTGACAACTACTATAACACCTAGCAAGCACCGAGCAGTACCCTAACAACCACCTATAACACTCTAGAAACAACTTAGCCAACACCTACAACACTCTAGCAACCAACTAGCAACACTCTAGCAAGCATCAAAACAATCTAGAAACCACCTAGCAATGTCTTAACATCCATCTAGAACACTCTAGCAACCACCTAGAACACACTTTAGCAATCACCTAGCAATGTCCTATCAACCACCCTTAAACACTATTGCAACCATTTGGTAGGGTTACCATATTCTGGTTCTCCAAATTTTCCACCTTTATAACAGGGGGATAAATAGGGTTCAAAACAGTGTTACTATGAATGCAAACTTTAATACAGTGAAAAATACACTATTAGCATAACATAAAAATATATAAATAAATATTTCCAACATTCTTTTGAATGTCCATGTACTAAAATAAAATATTTGATGCCACGAGTATACCTTCATTTACTATTACTATTATTTTGAATGGCCATGGAAAATGAAGCAATGTGATAACAATTTGACCTGGTCGCAAAAAGTAGTCCATTAATTTACCTGATGAACTTTCAGCTTTTGCTGACCCTTTATGCTTTGCAGAGTTAATGTGTGCTTCTAAATCACTTTATTAGCAACTGACACAGACGTGCCAGCTTTACATGTCATACATTCTGCTTCCCACAGATCTCGACCTGGACGAAAGCATGGGAATATTTTGTGCAAATCTTCTGTAAATTTGCACTTTCGTTTGGGCATTGTTTCCACTCAACTGTCATTTGCTGCTACTGTCAAGCAACTGTTTGATGCCGAACACAACATCGTTTTGCGCGTTCCCAGGGAGATTTACAGTCAGGAATTTGGGCAAAAGTTGCTGCAAGCCTCTTATAATCGACCAATTGGTAAGCGAGAACGGACTTACAAAGAGGTGTTAAAGCAATGCAAATGTGTGCACACACACAATGAAGTATTAGACCAGATGCACATCATAATACAACTAAAGCCAAATCCCGGACATTTTCACAAAATTAGAGATGGACAGGGGTCATCATGGGGACTCTGACCAGTATGCAGCTATACAGCCCCATACGCAGCAGGGTGTGATGCACTGTGCTGTGACACATTCCTCCGTTAATCATCATTACAATTTTCTGTAGCTTGTGCCACAGTAGAACTTCTGTCAGTTTGGACCCGACAGGATAGCCTTCGTTGCCCTTTGTTGCTTGACTACGAGAACTGATTGTTTGCTTACCATCTAATCTGCCCAGATCTTGACATGTAGGATATGATCATCATTATTCACTTCAACTGTGTGTGGTCATAATGTGGTCATAATAAACAGGCATCTTGTGTCTTCAGCATACTGTATGAATAGAGTTACATATACAATAATTATTTGTGTAAGGTCTGTTGTCTTTGAAAAATACCAACCACAGTGTTGCATAATGTTTGCCTTTATTATAGTGGACTTTTTTTTTTAAATCTGACGCAATACCTGGCAAGCCATACCTCCCCTTTCTCACATACTGTATATCTCACTGACAAACTGATATATTGTTATTATTTTTGTACATTTACCACACCTTCAGCTTCAAATTGAAACAGCGACAGCGAGTGCAAGACAGAGCTTCAGGACCCTCAAAGTTAACCCGTTTAATCCCAGTTTATATATATATATATATATATATATATATATATATATATATATATATATATATATATATATATATATATATATATATATATTATATATATATATAAAAGGTTCATGAAAGTACAGTATGAGATGTATTCTTGGTCACAATTGTAATTGTAATGGGTGGGAAAATACAGAGTAAGTGCGATACAGTCATTTTGCTCAGTTGCTCAGTAGGACCTAATAGAAAATTGCAAAATACTTTTAAATGTTTTTACAATTAAGCAATTGTGGAGGGAAAGGGGTTGACAAACCAAGAATAACTGCATACATTGTGTATCATGACATGTTTTATTTGATAACTTTTATGGAGTTTCACACAGACATAATCTTTAGAGGAGCACAGTGGTATTATATGCCACTGGTCATGTGACTATTTGCACCACTCTTGTAATAAAAAAATCACATGAAATCAAGAGGGTGAGGGGCTGTTTATATAGGTCAGTAGAGTATGCCAGGAAAGTAGGTTTGAGAGAGAGGGGGAGTTGGTTTAGGATATGACCCAGGTCAGACTCAAACCTGGGTCCCTGTGAGCAAACAGCTCTTATATGTCATGAGCACTCAGTACAGCCCACTGCACCATGGCATGTTTTAATAGGACAAATGTTCCTTTTTTCAACAATAGCTTAAACAATTCTCCAGACTGAGATGCACAGAAGGAATCACACTGAATTTATGCAAGCACATATTTGTCATGTTGAGGTGGATGTGAAAACGGATTTGAGGCTGTATCTCGGCAACCCTTTGTTCTATTGAAACGAAACTTGGTTTGCATCACAAAACCATGTTTCGCGACAGCACTACCTATGAGTCAAGACTTATGACAAATTGCTTTTTTTGCCAGTAACATCTGAACCGTATGTCTTAAAATCTACCTAACTACCCCAGTGTAGGAGGCGATAGCGGCACATCTCTGCCCAACAAGTGGCAGGGCATGGAAATCACGCCCCATTCATCCTTCTAAGCTGTGTAGGCAGACGTCCACACTGGTGGGAAAAGCCTACTCGGCAGCAGGACAAGCCGACCCGTGTTCCAAGCGAAGCTCCTCAGACAAATGGACGAGCAAGGCTTTGATCCGGAGACTTTTAAAGAGCTTTGGGCCGCTCCACGAAAGTCACGGTGTAGACCATCGGGAAGTCCATGGGTAACCTGGTCGTTCTGGAATGGCATGTATGGCTGACCTTCACGGAGATGAGTGACAGAGAGAAGATCTCTATTGGCTGCCCCAGTGTCTCCAGCCAGCCTCTTTGGCGGTGCAGTGAGTACGTTTGCTGAGTGCTATGTCACGACTCAGCAGCAGTCACAAGCCATAAGGCACTTTATGCCCAAACGGAGCATACTGTAGTGCAGACGGCTCTGTCTCATGCCAGTGCCCGGCTAAAAGATCCATGCCAGCTAACTCAGCACCTGCACCAGCCCCCGCTGAGCCACCAGTGAGGCCACGCAAGCCTTGGCCCAGACGGAAGCAGCCGCATCGGCACCAACCTCACGACGACGGGAGGAACTCCTGTGTGCAGCGGAAGCGCTCCTGATGGGTGCAACACTTTGAAGCAGAAAATGGAGCCCGTCGTTCCCTCCGGTGCTCCGAAGAAGGCTCGATTGGAGGCACAGAACACTGTTCCCCACCTCCCCACTGCTGTTTGTCGGGAGAGGAATATAGTCATTCACAATGTTTTAAAAGATGTTGTTTCTGTGTCATATGTCATATCATATGGTGAGCAAACCAAAGTGCCCTCTGTCCCATTATGCGGACGCATGGCGAGCCCTAACGGGCATTACAGAATGGGTGCAAAAAAACAATCGAACATGGCTATACGATCCAATTTGCTCGCTGGCCACCCTGTTTCAACGGTGTTCTGACTTCCACGGTTTTGTCCAAAGATGCGCCAATGTTACGAGACAAAATACACAATCTAATCAAGAAAAATGCGATCGAGATTGTGCCAAATTGTCAAGCACAAAAAGGGTTTTACAGCTGTTATTTTCTTGTTCCAAAGAGAGATGGTGGACTTTGGCCAATCCTAGATCTGAGACATGCACTTATAAAGCACCCATTCAAAATGATTATCCAGAAATGAATTCTATCGCATGTACGCCCACACGATTAGTTCGCTTCGATAGATCTGAAGGATGCGTACTTCCATATCCAAATTGTACAACACCACAGGATGTTTTTGAGATTCGCGTTCGAGGGAACAGCGTATCAATTCAAAGTCCTGCCCTTCGGACTGTCTCTGGCTCCTCGCACATTTACGAAGTGCATCAATGCGGTGCTCGCCCCTCTGAGACTGAGCGGCGTACGCATATTGAAGTACCTCGATGATTGGCTGTTACTAGCACAATCAGAGGCTCTGTTATGCCAACACAGAGACTTACTGCTTCAGCATCTAAACAACTTGGGCCTCAATGTAAACTGGGCGAAGAGCATGCTCTCTCCCAGCCAAAATATCTCCTTTTTGGGAGTCCGCCTCGACTCCACGAGCGGGCGCGCACACCTCATGAGCGGGCGCATTCAGGTCATTCTACAGTGTCTGTCTCAGTTCAAACTGGAGAGAACACTTCCTCTGAAGCTGCTTCAGAAAGCTTTGTCATTTATGGCGGTGGCATCTGCCGTCATCCCATTAGATCTCTTACACATGAGACCACTTCAGTGCTGGCTGAAGCGCCGTGTGTCACAACATGCTTGGCGCCACTGAGGCAAATGCGATGTCTCGTTCCCTTCGTCTCAGGGAACCGAGGTTACGTTTGTAACCGAGACGTTTTTCCAATATCGGCCATACTGCCTCTCCAACATATTATCATTCATAAAAAATTATATATCTTTTAAATAAATTGACAGATTTCAAAGAAAATCGGTATGCTTCATCGACATCATATCCTGATGATACTTAAGCAGTTTGAAGATAGCGCCACCTATAGATCAAAAGATAACCTGCACTTGTGTGCTGACTCTAACAGGAAGTCTCTGCCTCATTTGGCATGTCAGCTGAGTGGCTAACTATACCTCACTTGGCGAACACTAAATAGATGTCGTTTTAAAGACTTTACAATGCATATAGGTAGTGGTGCACTGATCAGGAAAATTGAGGGCTAATACTGATCTCAGATTTTTTAACACTTAAGATCGGCCATTACCGATTTTTAAAATGTGCCCTTTGCCAGACTTTTGCAAGCTATATTATGCAGTTATATATTTACGCTCCTCACAGTAAAATTATGGTAACATTTACAAAAAGGTTCCATTTGTTAACATTATTTAAAAACATTACTGTAGTTTATGTGAACTAATCAACTTAATGTTATTAAGTTTAAGTATTATTTAACATTAGTTAACTAACTAACAACTAACAATGAACAATTGTAATTTTATTAACTACCATTATAATTAATAAATGCTGTAAAAATATATTGCTCATTGTTTGTTCATGATACCAAATGCATTAGCAAATGTTAATGAATGCAACCTTTTTATAAAGTTACCAAAATTACATTATAATTACAATAATTGTGAATTACTAACATTTATTTGTTTTGAAACAGTTATGAATAGTTCTGTTGTCAATATCATTGTGTCATGCGGGCAACTAGTAAAAACCATGAGACCATCACACACAGCAGAGAAACATTCAAAAATAAGAAAAATATATAAATGATATTCTCTAAAACTGCTCCAGTGAGAAATCATTCATATCTATGACTTGTTTACTGTCTTTGAGTTTTGCTGCAACACAAATCAATAATTATTAAGCATATGCGTGAAGACACGGTGCACTTATGGTTCAAATTTGTAAGAAACATGAAATGAACATGATGTTCTGCTCTGTATATTAGTGTGTCTGCTCTGTATATTAGTGTGTCGATGTTTAGCGCCTTTTCTCTGAATGTGTGAAGATAATGTTCCACACTTCACAATGCATACTAATTTTGTAAGTTGAATAGGTCATACTTGTCCTCGCGGGTACACACGTGGACAAGTAACTGAATGTCTAAAGGCCTCCATATATGGCCTTGGTTGAGCATCCTCTTTCAGGATGCCCGTTCTCCCCCTTAATTATAAGATTGCTGTTGCTTTATTATTGGCTGTTTTCTGTCTCATGAAGAATATATAAACCACATGCTTCCTACAATAAAGTTGAGTAGATTGGACACAGACCAACTGTGTGGTGTTGTTCTTTCTACTTCCTTCGCGCAAAGTCTACAGAGACTCAGACTCACGACTGCACTTGACTGGGCACGGCATAGTAACACGGGACCGGGGGAATCGGTGATCGCGACTAAGATCTAGAATATTCCTAACAGGTAATGTGACCAACAATAATCTAATTTAAATTGGGATCCTCAAAGAATAGTGGTGAGATGGGAAACTGAGGAGATAGAGAGTGTGCATGTTTGATTGACACCGCGAGTGAGCATATCGAAGGGAGTGAAACTGAAAGTGCTCAAAATCGCTCAGTCTCTATTGATTGTCATGACTCATGTTATATTTTATTATTTTTTATGACATTAACTGTATTAAATTGTATGAAGTGTAGTTTTGTGACTGTCCTGTAAGTGTCTGCATAAGTCAGATATGTCCTTACTCCAGAACAATAGGGCTACGACAATTTTCAAGTACTTAAATTACGATGCCTTTTGGAAACATCCCATAATTGTAAGATGATTCGTACGGTCGTTTCTATGATATAATTGGACTTATAATGCTTTGGGGAAACGAGGCAGACACAGATTGAAATAATGACCAAACTGCATCTTAATGAGGCATATTTTTTTCCAGTTTTATCTGCATACAACTACCACACACAAACGCCGCCCCTGAGATCGCCGATCACAGACTTAAGACGGATAGCGCCCTATTTAGATCAGTGACCGATCAATCGGCGCACCCCTACATATAGGCAATATAAACAATTCTTATCAGGTGGTATTATTTTGCATATTTGGTATTTCAATTTAATGTGAATGTTCCATTTCCATAGTTTATGAAATATGATTATTTACTAGGGATGTGCCGATACTGATTCTGGTCCGAAACCACACTAATTTATTCGTACTCATACATGTAAAAATGCTCATATACCAAAAACTGATACATCTGATGTACGAATGTCATTCAGTAAACATTCATATAAAAAATCTAAATCACATATGTCCCAGTGAGATTATTTTACAGCACAAGCTGTGCTTTAATTATATAAATAAATATTTTCCATGAGCAGCGTGCTGCAAATGTGAGCACTGTCTTGTGAACAGAGCACAAATTCACTTTGTAGCATGAGGCACATACAGAGAACATATTTGTTTATTTAAATAGCAGCCTTTTGTGGTTTAATAATCACTTTGAGTCATGTAGGGACCTGATTTCTTGGAGTGGGAAACTTGTCATAATGTCAGAGCTCCACAGAAACAACACAGAAACACTTCAAAATAAAAGCTCTGCCAAAATAAAAGCTTAATTTAAATTCAAAAGTATGACAGAAAAGTAATATTCACTGTTATACTACTACTACTACTAATAATAATATTAATACATCAATGGTAATTGTATTATATTTAAGCAATATCACACATCTAAGATCCTCTGTTATGCAGAACTTTATTTGACAAATATAACTCAACTATATTTTAGAATGTGCTGTGAGGTTCTGAATAAAAGCACTTCATGTCATGTTTAAAATTAATTGTTATACTTTCATTTGATTAAAGTTTTAATGAATTTATTTAAACACAATTTTGATGATAAAATTCAAATAAACTGTTGATATGCAGGTCAGAAAATGTTTTTAAAAAATAAAAAAATCTACCTGCTTATTGGCGAGTATTCCAAAAAAAATATTCGCACTCGTACTCTGTCTCAAAAATATTGTATTTGGACATCCCTCATATTTACCATATACAATACTGTAAAACATATGGTCAAATTATTTTGCAGGTCGAAAAGTTTGTTAGTAGAATACAACACATATTGTTTCACTGACATATCAAATGAATATTTTATTAATAATTAATACATATCAAGTAAAAGCCCTGAGGAAAAAAAAAAAAGCTTTTAGAGTTTATAAGCTCTTTTGTTGTGTTTCACTTGTAACTTAACCATTTCGCATGTACGATCAAACAGGTGTGATCTGCATTTGTGCTGCTGTTTACCAGCAAAAGAGGGGCAAAAGTGGTTGTCATAATGAATCAGCTGTTCAAATGGTCTTTTCAACATTACAATATCTTTATTTTTATGTTACAAACATTCAAACAATCACTAAATAAAAGTTGAATTCCAGTACTGTCGGAGTGCACTGTTTCGATGCAGCGATGCTGCCATGTTTTCTGATGTCAAACAAAGAATATACAGTACAAACTAGTCAGTCCACTTGAGCCTTTTCCCATTCCGTCCGTCACTCATTCTAACCACTTCCAGTGCTGGGAAAGTGGAAGGGCTATGTTTTTTGAACCTTATATGCTTCTGTCGCAGACTCATTGACCCATGTTGCATTGCATGTAAACAATATGGTGGCACACCTAGCCAGCAATTGCTTTTGTGATCACATCTTATCTATCATAATCAATCATTATAAACATCTGAAAACCACATTATATGATTGATAATATGTAATCAGACCTTCAGACCTGCTGTTATATCATCTGTTCTCCACTGCATCTGCTACATAGTGTAAGGTAAGATTTGTGTGACCATTTTTGTAGTTTTAATTTCTTCTATCATTTTGGCTTTTAATGCCAATGGCATACATTTGAATTTTGATATTTCAACCTCAGTTCTGATAATACATCTATAATACACTGTGTGCACAAAAGAGTTACACTCAGGTCCTTAAAGACAAAAATGTCCCCCATTGAAACCCATTAAAACTGCAATATTTGATCCAAGTGCCATTAAAGCATACAATCATGAATTCTATGATATTATGCTTTCATTCCCGGAGCCCTGGCTAATAATTTAAAAAATAATAATATTTTTCACCAAATGGCACCATTTCATGTTTAGCTCATGTTTAGCTTATGGAGTAAAATGGCATTTAAAAGGCATTTTTGTCCTCAGAAGGCAAACAGGTCAGAAATTCGCGAAACTGTCTGAGGGTGCATTCATCACTCCCCAGATTTCTCCTCATGCCTTGGTGAGAAAGCAAGTTGGCCCGCAATTTAGGTGACATGCACTTCTCAAAGTGAGTTCAGGTGACAATGTAACCAAAGGATGTGAAGTGCCAGACCCAGCATCGGGCGAGGGCACACTACTCCTTTGCTCCCAATCACTTGAGTGACACATCTGTCATCATCACCTTTCTTTGGGACACCTACTACACCCACTCCTCATAGAAAGCGAGAACATGGCCATACAGTGCCAAGTGAGCTTGAGCTTGAATCAAGTCAAGCTCTGCCAGATTTTCTGAACATGTGCATCTGAAAGTTGTGCCCTCATTGTACACAAATCAAGCTATACTCAGAGCACAGATATCTTCTGACTGGGATTCAAAGAGCTTTTGGACCAGTTGATCCTGAGCCCTAGATTCACAAGATGAAACAGCAGCAAGTCCCTGTGTGCCACGGCCAACTCTATTAGAGTGGTTAAAGATCAGCCAATTGTCTAGATAATTTAATCTAGAATTGAATGCTGCTCTACCTCAAAGTGAGTGCTGCTGCCATGCACTTTGTGAATGTGCAATATGCTAGGGACAGGCCAATGGCAAATACCTAGAACTGATACTGCCACCCACTTGAAGGTGAACCTGAGGAACTACCTGTGATGAGGGGCTGTTTTGACATGGAAATATGCCTCCTTCAGGGCCATAGTCACCAACCAGACCACGGAATGGAAAAAATATGTGACAGAATATGCTTTTGAGTGATCATATTGAAGAGTAATTTCCTCAGTGACTAATTCAAACTCTTCATGTACGAGGATGGAAGGATTCTGGGATCATTTTTCCTGACCAGAAAATTGCAGCTGTAAAAGATGTCCAACACTTGATTGGGGTGAACAATCTCATTTGCTACCTTGTGGGGGAGTGACTGGATTTCCTTCAATGTCATTGAAAGGAGGAGGCCTTAAAGCAAATTGGTTTTGGGAAGACTGTCTGAAGCATTCACATGTAACTTTAAGGGGATGAGAACATTGTCATCCTGGTTTTGAGTGTGTGTTCTGCTTGCTTGTGGGACACAAATTAACTGCAATCACTTCCTCAACCAGGGAAATCCCTAGGTACCCACTCTGCTCAGTACATTCTTTTTTAGCCAATAGAGACGCTCGATCTGAATAGATTTCCAAGTTTTAATGAACTCCTCGTGCATCAAGAATGGCAGTGGGTGGTGGGCCAATTGGGACCGCTCAAACATTCAGCATGTCCACTTCCGTGGCAGAAATGTGTCTCTCTGTTGGCACAATGTCCTCAAAAGACCAATCATCACAGCCAAACTAGAGAGAGCAATGTGACTTGGGCTTGAGGCACAAATTGTGACCCGCATACTGCACAAGTGGTATGCCATACATTTCCATGGGCTAGAACGAGAAACACAGGGCCTGGCTCAACATTAAACCATCCTCGAATTCCCGATGCTTTGACTCCCGCTTCACTGACTCGTGTGGCACCATAGAAGTGGGTGGATGGGGAGCGGGTGCTAAGTTCTTTTTAAAGAAAGTAACCCTGGAGCGAAGAGTTTTCATCTTCATGCGCTCGCAATAAGTGCAATCTCATCTAATGCGCACTACCTTGGTGTGAAAAGCCCCAAACACTTGACTCAAGGCCAACTGATATTGGAATAAAGGAAGTTTTAGGAGGCAAACACTTGTGGAATACACTTGCCATGATTGCCTAGTCACACTCCATTTTAAACAATATCAAACAAACAAACACTTAGTTTAAAGAATACCTGTTTTTCAACGCATTGCAGAGGAAAGAAATCCACAGTCCATTCTGTTGTAGAATGTGCACCTGAGATGACAGACAAGAGAAGTTGGGCTTAGAATAGGGTACCTTAACCCTGAAGGAAGAAAATGGGATGAACTGGCGCAGATCACTGTGAGGCACTGTGTGGAGTGCACTCGAAGGGGTGGAGCTTGAGCAGCTTCTGCCTATGAATTGCCGTGGTTATATACAGGCTTTTGTAATCATCACACCTAATGCCGTACCTATAGCATCAGCTTCTGAAACAGTGTTGAATTCTCCACAATTAAAGGGAATTTT
Source organism: Moxostoma hubbsi (assembly GCA_032164185.1). NCBI lineage: Eukaryota > Metazoa > Chordata > Actinopteri > Cypriniformes > Catostomidae > Moxostoma > Moxostoma hubbsi. Next base: position 37,289,159 of record JAVLUX010000025.1, on the reverse strand, counting down.
TTTGAGAAACATTTGCTGATGCCAGTAATCTAAAGTGCTCTGATTTTACTTGTTCTATGGCACAACACAGCTTCTTTGTATCAGATATTTTAAATATATCGAGCAGGGAAGTGCAGAGTCTCCGGTGGCCCTGAACTTTGTAGTCTTTTAATCCACAGCAGTTTGGTGGTGTATGTTTAGCATCAGCCCTGGGCTCATCTAAATGGCACTCTGGCATTTGTGTGTGCCAGACAGGAAAAGTGCTCAAACCTCTCAGGTGTCTTATATACGCTATGCTATATTATATTTTCCCAGCCTAGATAAGCATGGGAATTTTGGACATTGTAGTTGGGAGTTCACCCAAATTTATATTTTGTTATCATTTATTTACTCTCATGTATGAATTTCTTTCCTCTGTGTAACAAAAAGTAGATGTTAGACTGAATTTTAGACTCGGCCCACATTCACCTTCATTTAATGAAAAAAAAAAAAAATTCAATGAAAGTGAGTGGGGACTGAGGCTGGCATTCTGCCATAAAGAAATGTAACAAAATGGTATACAGGTTTGGAACAACAGTATTGTGAGGAAATACTTTTCCTGCTGCGTCACCTTCCTGACATATGTGTCTATGCCTGCCGAACACTGCTGTTGCCTGGGTCTGGTTGGCATGGTAACGTGCTGTATATCAGTGTTTTGTGCAGATTTAGTTTTCTCTCTGACGAGGCTTATTTACAGTGAAGAAGAGCAGAGACAGAGTCACATTAAAAATTAAGATATTTTCTTTCATCTCCAGAGAAATTGCTTTAATTGTACTCTTGTTCGGCTCTAATCACGCTTAATGTGGCTGATCCAGTGTTGGGGAAGCTACTATTAAGTGTAACCTGCCAAGCTACTAGCTGCTCATAATTTAAAGTAGTTAAGCGACAGTCAAGCTACTCTTTATAAAAACTACATTGCTAAGTTACTAACTCAAAATTGCTTAATTGAAGCGATAGATACTGTATCTGTCTCTCTGTCTGTCTGTCATTCTATGTTATTAAAAATGAGTAGGGTGAATTCAGTCTTAAACTGTGAAAAATCCCCCATTTTATCTGAATTCAACCTGTTTATCTGGCACAAAACAAGAATACCAATTAGTCTGATAGTATCAAAATTGAATACATACACTATACTGTATGCAACTAATCATATACAGTATATAAACAAACATAAAAACCATTATCATGATGTTTAACTTAGCAAAACTATTTTTACTTTTTTACTTTTGTGAACACTATAGATTAGGGGTCGGCAACTTTTTTGACATGGAGTGCCATGTTTTATTTTCCTGGTCAATGGCTGTGCCGATGCCCCACAACAATAATTGTTTATTTTTCATTACAAATTATATTATCAGCATAACAGTTTGAGTGATTTTTTTTATTTTATTTGCAAAACCTTATGATTATGATATAATCATGATCCTGCATGTGAATTTTCACAGAGCATCTTGTGAAAGTGCTTGAAACAAAACCTGTACTTTTGTAGAAAATGAGATACACAGTGAATGTCACAAATCTGATCACAAAATTGTGTGGAATCTTAAAAATTACTTGTATTATGTCATTGTAATCATGTAATCACTAGCGCACATTTTTTTTTTTTTCGCAGCTACATTCCAATCTACATCTTGATGTAATTCTTCCTCATGATCACGCAGTGTGTTTTCATCAGCTGAATCAGACGCTAAACACTATTAAAGTGTGACGAGACTCGTGCTGCACGAATGCAAGCCATTCGCGCATCACAAGCTGATCAACTATTAGCCCTTTTCGGTGAATCGCACCTGCAAATACAAAAACTTTATTTCCTGGTTGAATTATATTTTAAATAGACTTTAAAAAGATCTACGAACCCCATGATGTGGGTTTATGTTTTTTATTTTAATAATATAATTTTTTTAATAATATAATTTTTAGTGTGACCATGGTTTACGGAGGATGTACCTGTATGCTGGGTTGGAAATCTCAAGGATTAATAGTGGTGTTTTCCTAAATACATGATGTGTTGCTCTGAACGAAAAAAAGAAACAAATGAAACATGGTAAGTAGTCTGTAATCCGCGCTGACTGACTGAAGCAAAGCGGGCACGTTTACTTGGATGATTAACCGAAAGTGAAGTGCTGCTGGCTCGTGATGCACTAATGGTTTTCACGTGCTGCACGAGTTTGTTGGGTATACTGCAGTCTTGTCACATTTTAACTTTTTGTTTAGCCTCCCATTCAGCTCAAGAAAACGTTCTGCGTTATCATGAGGAGGGATTACATCCAGATGTAGATTGGAATGCAGGTGCAGATTTTACATAAATAAAATGGTCAACTCCTCTCTCACCCTTGCTGGCATGTCAGCGATTACCCCTCCGCATGCCAGCACTGGAAAAGGTTGCCGACACCTGCTATAGATTAATGACCCTTATGATTAATGTATTTTTTTAACCAGTTCATTGAAATAAACAGTTTGTAAATAACATGTAGTCAAAAATGTTATAAAGGACCTATATGTAATAATTTGTTGTCCTGAATGTAATAAAGGCTCTAAATGTAATACTATTTGGTCCTAAATGTAATAAAGGCATTAGGGCCTTTATTAAATTTATACAACACTTATCACTTTGGCCACTGGTGGCAGTGTTTTGAATTCCATTAAGCTCAGACCGATTTTAGTTAAAGAAAAGTCAACATACTGTTTCTGATTTCAGATCAGTCTGGGAGGTTACCAGACAGTAGGACTTTTTATAAGAGCTGTCAGAATTAACGCGTTAACACGTGATTCATTTAAAACGTTTAGTGCTTTCATTTTCCTTAATCGCGATTAACACATACTATTAATACAGCATAAACCAGCATAAACACTTGTTGCGAGGGTGAAACACACCACAACACACACAGAAGCGTATCCCTGTCCGTGACAAAATGAAGTCAAGTCAAGTCAAGTCAATTTTATTTGTATAGCGCCTTTCACAACACACATCGTTTCAAAGCAGCTTTACAGAAGTTCAGCATTAACAGACGATAAAAATGTAATGTCTATAAAGTCGATAAATCATCATCCTTGTGCAGGGCTCCAAACTGCGACTAAAAATGGTCGCATTTGTGACCAAATAAATTTATTTGTAAGTGTAATTTCTGTCAAGGTCGCCATTGGCGTCGCCATCGCCATTGAAGGACAAAGGAGCTCGTTTTAAATGGACAAAACAAGCTCAGATTGGACCTAGATGCATTTTAATTACCAAAGAAGCATGGCAAGTCTTAACTATAACCTAAACACAGTTTGACGCTGGCATTGACGCTCTGAATGCAGCTTCATGATTGCTGTAGTATAACAGATAGCCACAGATTAATATTGTGGAGGATGAGATTTTAAGAGATTTAATGTCCACTGCAATGAATATGCAATCAATGTGGAGACCAGTTCTTTTAATTAGTCAAACTCCCACTTATACTTTGGGAAATGTTTAATGTTACGTGAAAGGGTGTTATTTTAGTGCATTTCTATCTTTATAATGTGGACGACTTTGTCTGGAAAATGTTAATAAAGCATTATATTGTTACATATTGTTTTGTTTTCTTTCCTAAGATGGAAATATATGTATTTTGTCAGGAAAAGAAGTATAAATATATATATATAGTGTAAAATTTCAGCAGTTTCAAAATTTGTGATTAATCGCTAATGCAAATTTTAATCGACTGACAGGGCTTCTTTTTATTTGAAGCCACTTGATTATGCTGTAGTGTAGCAATTAGGAAAACAAGAAACTTCCCACTTTTTAAATAATAATGTCTTAGTACTTTTGCAGCATTCTTAGATTGACAAATAATGGAAGTTGCTCTTTCAGGCAGGTTCCACTGAAATTAGCTGCTTTCCTCTGTGAGCACTGGCCTACCGACCCCATTGAACTCCCATGGGCTATAATAAGTAACTTCTGCTGTCCATTGTGGAGCACCAAACCTCGCTGATATTGATTCTCTCCCAAGTTCATAAGCTTTGGTGAAATGAAGACAAACCTTCAAACAAAAAGGTGTTCGATGTCAATATTGATTCTTCAGTGTGTTTACTTCATCATATGATCATAGAAGTAGCATCCCAGATAGCACATGCACATCTCTGTTTAAGAGCATTTCATTTGTAAATCATCACTTACTAATTAACATATGCTAAACAAATAATTATTAATAAAAAATCTTAAAAATTCTTAATCAGATTTAAAAACATTCTAAATCATAGTCGTCTCAAAGACATCAGCTGAAACATCTTAAAGACATGAAAGAGGAAATGATAAGGGAGGAAACTGATGAACTGTAGATGAGCCCAGCAGCAGGCGCAGACTGGAACTAAACAGTGGTTCTGCACTTTCTTGGCCAGAGCGGCCCTCCACACCTGACCCGCAACAGACCACACCGCCTCATTGATTTAATTTTCCTGCTCAATTTAAAATTTTTGTGTTAGATGTAGGGGATGTGTTTTAAGTAACGCAATAGAGTGGATCAAACCCAGATGGGGAAAAGTTTTAAGGGGACCGTTGTGCCCGGCCTGAGAGCGGCAAGGCACCTCATCACTGACTGCGCACGCTCATGGTGAGACATGCTGACATTGAGACTGAGAACTCCATGCCATGAAAAGAGATGTTCTGAACCGGGGTGAGCTTGCTCTTTTCCCAGTTGACCTGAAGCCCTAAACGGCTGAGGTGCCTGAGCACCTGGTCTCTGTGAGCGCATAGTAACTCTCGTGATTGGGCCAAAATGAGCCAGTCGTCGAGGTATTTGAGTATGCGGATGCCGGATTCTCGGAGCGGGGCAAGGGCTGTCTCTGCGACTTTCGTGAAGACGCGAGGGGACAGAGACATGACGAAGGGGAGGACTTTGTACTGATACACCTGGCCGTCAAATGCGAACTGTAAGAAGGGTCGGTGTCAAGTCAGAATTGAGACGTGGAAGTACACGTCCTTCAGGTCTACCGCTGCGAACTAATCTAGATGCCAAACGCAGGTTAAAATGTGTTTCTGCGTGAGCATTTTGAACGGGAGTCTGTGCAACACTTGGTTGAAAACTCGCAAGATCGGTCATAAGCCGCCACCTTTCTTGGGTACGATGAAGTAAGGGCTGTAGAGACCCTTCTTCATCTCGGTTGGAGGGACATGCTCTATCGTGTCTTTGAGTAAGAGAGTAGCGATTTCCGCATGCAGGGATTTGGCATGTTCACCATGTACTGCGGAGAAGTGGACGCTGGTGAAGGGGGGCGGAGGCCTGGCAAGCTGAATTGCGTAAATGAGTCGGATGGTCTGGGCCAGTCAGCGAGACGGGTTGGGAAGTGAGAGCCACTTTTTGACGTACCCGGCGGGGCTTCGCAGCGGGGCGGAGCAGGTAAAACGGCATCGGGAGGTGAAGATGCGTCCCGAGGCTCTGGTGCTGAGAAAAGACTCAAAACACTTACCTTGCTCAGCACACCCATCAGGGGGCAGGTTAGCGACTGAGGAGGAGGTCCAACGTAGGCGTCCTCTAGACTCGTCAGACTCGTCAGGCCGGGGAACAGCCGTGGGGTTGAAGGTGGGTGGTCCGCATCCAGCGTGCTGGGACTATTGAGATCTGGCGGCAGAGTGCTGTGAGAACGGCATTTGCAGGCCAGGTGACACAGAGACAAAGGAAATAGCTCTTTTATTGAGAATGTGGGTACGGCAAATGAATTAAATTGAACAAAAGATTCTCCTCCCGGCCCTCCACCATGGGATGGAGTGGTCTTACCATCTCTGGAGCTAACGTCTTGGTCCCTGGGTCTCAGGAGTGCCTGGGAGCCTTACGGGTCCTCGAGGGGGTCCGTGATACGGGGGGTGTCTGCTTCCTGCGGTGTGCTCGACGCTGGGGCTGAGAGCTGGGCCCGGGTTGAGGCTGAGCAGGGTTTTTCTTTGCCACAGGAGGACGCCCTCGGCAGGCAGACGGGGCATGGCCCATGGCGGCAGGCTTGCGGCGGGGCAGGATATGAGAGATAGCCTCTGTCTGCTTCTTCACTGCGGAGAACTGCTGGGCGAAGTCCTCAACGGTGTCGCCGAAGAGGCCGAACTGGGAGAGGGGGGCGTTGAGGAAGTGAGCTTTGTCGGTCTCACGCATCTCGACCAAGTTCAGCCACAGATGACGTTCCTGGACCACAAGCATGGCCATCGCCTGCCCGAGTGACTGCGCTGTGACCTTCGTGGCCATGAGGGTGAGGTCGGTCGCTGAGCGCAGTTCCTGCAACACATTGGGATCAGGGCTACCCTCGTACAGATCTTTGAGCGCCTTGGCCTGGTGGACTTGCAGGATGGCCATGGCATACAGGGCGGAAGCGGCCTGTCCAGCGGCACTATAGGCTTTGGTAGTAAACGATGACGTCGTCTTGCATACCTTAGAAGGGACGTGGACATCCCTCAGCCTGGACGTGCTGGCCCGAAGGCGGCAGCCCAGGGGAGGCATCAGCGTCAGACGCCGTGCTCTCCGATGTAGCAGCAAGCTCATCCACCTCGAGCTCTAGAGGATAGGCAGGCCGGCCATGAGGCGAGCCGCTGTTGCACGGACGGGAGTCAACGAGCGTGCCGGGGGGTGGGTGGTCTCCGAGGGGGCGTACCCGGTGGAGCTGCACCCGCTGCCATCCCCAGATCGCCTCCAGCGCCAGCTGCATTGTCCTCAATCCCGTGGTAAGAAGGAGCAACACGGGGGGCAGCTGGAGTGGCGTGCTTTCTATTGAAAGCAAGCCGCGACCGCAACGTTGCCATGGTCATGGCCTCACAGTGAGAGCATGAACCATCCACAAACGCTGCCTCGGTGTGATCGGTGCCCAGACACACGAGACAACACCTATGGCCATCTGAAGCGGAGAGCACTCTACCGCATCCAGGAACTACACAGGGGAGGAATGGCATCTTTAAAAATACGCATCCTGAAAAGGACGTTCAACGCCACTGTGTAAAGGAACAGAACCAGGAACTGGTGTGTGACTCGCAGCTGGCTGCATACACGACCATCGGCTCCGAAGGAAATTTCTGAATGAACTCGACGTATTTACCCGCTTTTATACCCGTATGTCCAGGGCGGGGTATGCAAATACTGTCTGCCAACTTCTCATTGGCCTTTTTTCATAGACCAGAGGCATATTCTGCGCTCAAGAGAGACCCCTAGTGTCACTTCTTCGACACGACATTGAAGTGAGCGACAGACGGGGAACAGAAGGCACTCTGTGGTCAACTACAATATTTGTATATTTTAAAATTTTAAAATTTTAAAATATTTATATTTTAACATTTTAATATTGTTCTTAACCCACTATTTTGACACAAAATTAGATCAGACATGCAAATAATTTATTTTCGAGATGATGACTGGATGCCACATGCAGAAATTAAACAAAATAGTGAGGTCATGTGACAACAATGTAGTATTTTAATGATTTTAACTAATCTTTCATATTTAGGCCTATTTATTCATTTTATTTTTATTATTACCAACACTTTGATTTTTGGATGCTTTTGATTCTTTTACTTATCCTTTGTTTGTTTTTTATTGTAATTTTGTATTTTTTGTGAATCACTTGAGATACAGTATAAATATTAATGTGCCTGTGTGTTACACTATGTGTCACACTGAACTAGCCACCCAAAAGTCTATAAGCCACACATTTCACAGTAGTTATTTACACAAGGTTTGGCCTCTGAACTACTTAAAGTTATTTTCCCTCTTATAGTCTTTGCAGTACTTTCTCCCATATTTGTCCTTTTCATAGTATTATTGTCATTAATAACTGCCATTTCTCAACAGTCCTTCTCTCTGCAAGTTTCTGATGTACCAAATGCTTATCGAGAGCTGTCCATATTTACTATGTCTTTACAAATAAGCCACATCTGCATAAATGTATTAAAACAGCAGCAATCGTGGGAAAGATCATTCACAATTTTACCAAAAATGACTAATAAGAACAGCTCATAAATATAATTTGCATAATTTGCAGTCACATATCTGCTTTAGCACGTCTCTTAAGTGAAAACAAGGCTTATATTTTGAAACCAAGAAAACTACTCTGATGCTTCACTACCACCACCACCTCAACAACTATACGTCAGCAAACCAAAGTATCTTAACCAATACATATTTGAACAAACCAATGCATCAAAAACAGTTTATGCATATCTGAACAAACCAATGTATTTTTGACCAAACCGATGCATAGCTGAGAAAATGAATGAATAATTAAACCAATAAATAGTTGAACAAACCGATGTATAATTGAATAAACCAGTATATCGGAACAAATTTATATATATTTTAACAAACCAATGCATATTTCAGAAAAAAGCAATGTATAATTCAACAAAGCAATGTTTTGTTAAATAAACCGATGTATATTTCATCAAACCGATGTTAATGCCAGCATACCAGTGACTATGCAAGCACTGCAATACTGGTGATGCAGGCATCAATGTGCACTGCAGCAAACCAATTTCAAACCATTATCGAGACATTTAAATCAATGCATAAAGACATTAACCATTGTAAATGCATTCTATGGAAACAGTTCAATGCAGATAAAGGCAAACTAATACACAGTTCAGCAAACCAATATATATCCTTAAAAACCAGCAACCAGAGATAGAAACCAGTACATGTTATGGTAAATAAATGTAGGTTCTTAAAAACCTGTGTTATATAATAAATGTGTTATTTCCAGCCCCTCAAACATTTCCATTCTTTAGTACATATCATCGGATCATCAGACCTTTTAGTCACTGCAGTCCATTTTTAAAGTATCCCAAAAACACAATCCACAATTCTATGATTTCAACCAGTGGTTGTGTTTTAAATTAGCTCAACTGTTGTGAGAGTGTGAACCTGGCAACACTACACACACCTTCCTGCTGTTCTAAATAATGAGCACGTGTGTTGTGTGTGTGCTATTTAGAAAAACGGAATGAACTTGATTGACCATTATTTTCTTATACATTTACATTTATGCATTTGGCAGACGGATTTATCCAAAGCAACTTACAGTGCACTTATTTTAGGGACAATCCCTCGGGAGCAACCTGGAGTTATGTGCCTTGCTCAAGGACTCAATGGTAGTGACTGTGGGGTTCAAACTGACAACCTTCTGCTTACCACTCCAGTGCTTTAGCCCACTAAACCACCACCACTCCACATCCAATTATTTATCCAATACATGACTTATTGCGTTGAGATCTGGGGAAATACATACAAAACAACAATAAAACCAATTCTTTTTTTGCAAAAACATGCAATACGACATATAAATAAAACAGATTATTATCATCCAACAAACAAGCTATTTATAAACTCCAACCTACTAAAATTTAATGATTTAGTGGAATTTAAAATAGCCAAAATAATGTTTAAAATAATAAATAATAAATTTCCGGACTGTGTCCAGAACCTGTTTCAAATGAAATCTACTCCTTATGAGCTCAGAGGAACACTCATGTTCAATAAACCACAGATTAGAACAAATGTCAAACAGAGATGTCTGTCTGTTCAGGGGGTTAAATTGTGGAATAGTCTCGATGATGAACTGAAAACATGTAAATCCATAGGCAGCTTTAAGAAATTGTATATATAAAAAAAGATTACATTATAAAAAGCTGAATAAATTTAGCTTTCCTTTCTTTTAGTTATTATTTACGCAAGATGACTTTGGTGTTGTGTGTAAAATAAATAAATGTAAAAAGGATCGGCACAATAAGCATAAGCTTCAGCCGATACCTTTTCGGTCAAGCAACTTTTCTTTTCTTTGTGTTTTTATTATTGTTTACATTGTAATTTCATTTTTGTTTCCATGTTTGTTTGTAAAAAAAAAAAAAAAAAAAAACTTTTTTTTTTTTTTTTTTTGTTTTTAAGTTGACCGAAATAAAAATTTGACTTGAATAATAATAAAAAAAAATTTGACTTATGATTGAAGTTATGAGATGCGTATTCTAAAAGTATCCTAACAAAATGTTATAAAGTAACTGTATTCTGAAGACAGGTTCTTGAAAACATAACACTGGCTACAGTTACTTAATTTTTGTATTCTGAATACATAATACCATTGCATGTATTCCATTACAGCCGAACCCTGTTTGTTATTTGGTAATTATTCAGAGCTCATCTTATACTTAATATGTTGTCTTTGGTTGTCACCATTATTGTGCTTTGTATGTCAAATAATGATCTCCAAGTGTGTTGCATGGAAAGAATGTGCCCACACAAGTGCCCTGTACGCAATAGAAGTAATTGTTGTTTCATTACTTTAAAAAATGTTTATTGGTTATTCATTACTTCATTGGGTCTCCATGAGCATTTTGGCACCCCAGGCAGCCGCCAATATCGCCTGTAGTATGGGCCAGCCTTTATCATAACCATCATGATTTCTTTATACTTGTGTAACAGTGGGGCAACCCACTTTGCCCAATGTGAAATATCTCGGTGTTCCTGATGGCTATTCCATCCCTGTCCATCACCATTAAAACACATCTTCTAGATGTTAAACACACATATCAACTAGACATCAGGGGTAGAGAGTAAATAGTGTACCTTTGCCATTGTATTTATAATTCAGTAACAGGGAGGAGTTAACTAAATGTAGTGACACAACTAATTTAATTACATTTTTCAGTTGCCTGACAGTAGTTTAGCTATTTTCATAATTGTGTATTTTTCCAGTAATGAGCATAATTTTCCAACAAGTATTGTGAATGCATCATTGGTGAATGCAGCAATGCAAATCATTTTATTGAGTCCATTCTTTTAGATGGTTCATGTTAATCATTGGCAGGCTGTGCATTTTAAGTCTAGGCCTTCAGTGTGATCCATGCCATTAAGAAAACACAGTTTCACAATGAATAAGACACCCTATGCATTTGGGCATCATACATTACATGGCAGTCAACTAATAATACCAATTAACATTTTAAAAACATGTCCACACACAAAAGACAGAACTTGAAATGACACTTAATGCTCAAGCAAGCCTAATTTTAACTGCAGCATGACTGTTTTGTGAAATGAAAGTCAAAAATCATAATTTATCATATGAATCTACCAATGAGGTCTATAATACCTGGAAAAATCTATTGTAATAAGGTAAAAAGGAAAGGAGGAAGCGAGAGCCGGCTCAACAACATAAATAATAATTTCATGATTAACTTAAAAAAAGAGACAAACACATGCTGTTCAACTCTCTCGCCCTGGAACTGCTGCCTCCGTTGGCCTTTATCCCTCTTGAGGGCTTGATTAGCCTGATTAGGGGCTGAGTGTGCAGCATCATGACCCGGCCCCACCCTCCTTCCTGCCACACATATCTAATAATATTTGCAAATAAAATTTTGCTTGCAGGGCTGGACTTGTAATCTGGCACACCGGGCATTTTCCTGGTGGGCCGACGCACTTCTGGGCCGATCAGGGGCATAATGGCCATCGGGAGAACCGAGTGGGCCGGTTTTTCGGCCGCAAAACGTGCCGAATGGGCCGCGATAAGCAGCATTGAGCCGCCGTGTTATGCAGAACAGACCACAAAATGGCGCTGCGATATGCAGAAAAGGACATCGAACACTGTTGTTCCATTTAAGTTGGATGAGGGATATTCCTACTTGATATCTCCGACCATAAATGCATTCCATTCCCCAAAATTCGGAACTGCAACACTCCCGTTAGCTTAGCAGGTGTTTGACTCTCATTAGAGATGTCTCCAATCAACCCAACTTACTGTATATCTTAAGTGTCCACATTTTTGTGTAACATTATGCCCCTGGATCTTGGTTGACTTGAGAATTTCTGCACAAGCCTACAAGTTGTAATTTTGACTTTAAATGCAATCCATTGCACTTTTCCTAGTAGGAAGTTGTAAAATCTGACTATCTGAGTTGAATGCAACGCAAAATTACTTTTTAAAACTTGATCCGACACTGAATGCTCAAGCAGCCTAATTTACACTTAGAAAACTCCTGATGTTGCTATAACAATGTAAAAAAGCACTTACTAATTAGCTTGAAGTGAAAATCAGTCCTCTTTTCCTGTTTATTAAATTTAGCATTCAGAATATCTCAGGTTTTTAAATCCAAAGTGATCTCTTTCTCAATGGCAATAGCGGCAGTGATGACGATCTCGCGCTCTTCGATTTCAAATTACCTACATCACTTAATGCATGATTGCTTCACTCAAGGCCAGCTAGAAGGCTTTGACACGGACATATCCTAAAGATCACACCCACAAGAACAAATAAATCAATCTGATTGGCTGATGAATCTGACAATCGGACTTTAGACGTCTATTCACTTGCACTGTTGAGGGATTCTGTGGAAATTCTGAAGGCTTGAGGGGGTGGATCTCAGACTCACTCGCTGCTTCCAGCATGTGATTTGTGAAACAGTTTTCACATGCACCTGCAATCATCAAGGAATAAATTCTGACTGGATAAACTTTTAGTTTTTATCTATTTGTTTGTAGATTAATTAAGAGTTGAAAGTGATTAAAAATGCATAGGCAAAAAGGTGATTGAGAATGAAAGGATGAAAAATATTTATTTGGCATGTTTGGAAAGCAGAGAAGGCTTTGCTGGCCCTGAGAGTTCGCTACTGATGTAAATAAACAAATTCTCTTAAATGATATACTGATTCACTTGAGACCAGTACAGCCTTAAAGGGGTCATGACATGAGAAATCACATTTTTCTTGATCTTTTGACATACAAGAGGCCCTTGTACTATAAAAACATATTGTAATTTTCCTCCTTACTAAAAAAAAGAGCATTTGGTGAAACCAAGCTTCCAAAACAACTCATTCTCTACTTCCTCCACATTGTGCACCTGACCTCCACAACAACACATCAATGTCTAATTTTCCTTATCACTTCCTTAGCCTGAGCAGTAGTGGTGAGCAGTGAGATGGCAAGACGAAAACATGTCAATCATGAGCAGAGAGCCAATCATAACAGTGGCCATTAAGCACCAAAACGACTGTTTCTGACAGAGGGTCAGAATAAGGGTGGAAAATAATAATGTTTTAAAAATATATGACAGTTTTTGTACAAAATACTTTCCTAATATTATACAGTAAGCGAACCTTAAAGGTACACTCAGCGATTCCTGAGAAACACTGTTGATATCTGAACTCAACTGCCAAAACAAACACACCCCTCCCTTCAGTGCTCCTTTGTAAACTCTGCCCCCCATATTCAGTAAGTTGCTGCTGCTAAGATAAATTGCAGAGAAGATGAGACGGTTTTACGCACACCAGCTCCAGACACTCACAACTCTCCTGCTGCTAAATCTAACATTACAACAACAGCATATATGGATTCTGTGAAACATAGCAAAATTTATGTTACCCATCTATTGAAAAGAAAAAGCTTCTGCATCCGTCTTCAAACCTATTACCTCTCGGAGGTCTCTCCACTGAAAAGCTTGCTGATTTTGATGCAGCTCCTAGCCCTTGACTTATCATAATCCTTCTTTTTTAGCTTTTATTTGTCTGACCTTTTTCTCTTGGTCTGTTTCTCAGCAATTTGACTCCTTGGAGTTTAGAAAGTTTGCATCAGCCAGATTTTCCATCCCTCTTCTAATTAATTTTCTTCTCGCTCAAAGAAAAAACCCATGTTGCTGACTGGCTTGAGTAGTGTTGTGTGGATCAGTGAACTTGAGAAAAGGCCAATGAGAATTTGGCAGACAGAATTTGCATGTCTGTACCCCGGACATACGGGTATAAAAGGAGGGAATTGTGCATATGTTAATTCAGATTTCTTCTTCAGAGCCGAGCGGTTGTGCAATCAGTGAGCTGAGATCACTTCTGTTCCACTCACATCTGCTGTTGCATATCAGCGGAATTCTCCTTCTCTGCACGGCAGTGCAGCTTTGCCCCTGGGCGCTTTGACAGCGCTTCTAAAAGAGAGTATTTTTTAAGTGTCTATTTCTCTAAAAGAGCACACACAGCTGGTGTTGAACGTCCTTTTAGGGACACATATTTTTTAAAGATGCCCTTCCACCCCTGTGTAGTTCCTGGATGCGGTTGATTTCTCTCCACTCCTGATGGTCACAGATACTGTCTCGTGAATCTGGGTCGCGATCACACTGAGGCGAGTATATCCCCACAAACCACCCGCCCCCCAGCACACTCGTTGACTTCCGTCAAGGCTCGAGGTGAGAGTGGCTCACCTCACGGCCAGTCTGTTTACTCCCTCGAGCCCGCTGAGCTGGATGACGAATTCACTGCTGCATTGGAGAGTGTCCCGGCGTCTGATTCGGAAGACTCGACTGGACTGCCACCTTCAGGTCGGCAGATGCCCAGATGGCCGACATGCTTGCCTGGGCCTCCATGAGCGTGGGGTCGGACTGAAACCCTCCATCCTCCCTGCAGCCCTCATGGCTAGACGATTTGTTCCTCGGGTCCAGGTGCCACTCACAGCCATGCCCCTCTCCCGGTCCCTTTCTTCACGTAGGTGCATGATGAGCTGACAAGGTCATTAAGGGCACCTTTCACTGCCCGAAACTTACCTCCTCACACATCTGCTCTCTCGGCCGGGTGGCCCACGGGTACTCGGAGGTCCCCCAGGTAGACAGAGCGGTTGCGATCCACCTATGTCCAGAAATCGCGCCACCTGGCGGGATCGCCTGCTGCTCCCCTCCAAGGCCTGTAAGATGATGTCGTCACTGACCGCCAAAGCCAATGTTGCAGGAACTGCACTCTGTGACGGACCTTGCCCTCCAGGCCAAGAAGATCACACCACTGACACCCAGGCAGGCGATGGCCACCCTCGTGGTTCAGTAATGTCACCTGTGGATGAACCTGGTCAAGATGCGGGAGGTAGACAAAGCCCACTTTCTTTCTTTTTGGCCTATTCGGCGACACCGTCAATGACTTCGCCCAGCAATTGTCGGCGGTGAAGAAACAGACGGAGACCATTTCCCACATCATGCCCTGCTGCCGTTCCAGTGCGGGCCATGCTCCGTCTGCTCTCTGACGGCGTCCCCCTGTAGCTCCCAAAAGCCAGGCAGCTCTGTCTCAACCGGGGCCCAGCTTTCAGCCCCAGCATCAAGCGCCCCGCAGGAATTGCACGACCCCCGTCTCTCGGACGTCTCCGAGCTCCCGGAATGCTCCCAAGCTCCCAAACTCCTGTTCAAGATGCTCATGCAAAGACACATTCTAACATGCGTCCGGCATCAAGATTGGTTCGCAGCAGGAGACCTGAAGGATGCGTACTTCCACGTTTCTATCTTGCCTCGACACCGACCCTTCCTACGGTTCCTGTTCAATGGCCAGGCGTATCAGTACAAGGTGCTCCCCTTCAGCATGTCCCTGTCCCCTCACATCTTCACAAAGGTTGCAGAGGCAGCCCTTGCCCCGCTAAGGGAAGTGGGCATCTACATACTCAATTGCATGTGACAAACTTCAGGTCACGAGGGAAAGAAGGTCACAGGGAACTGGTTTCTTCAACCCGTAGATAAGCGTTTAATTACGGAGCCTTACAATACAGTTTCACAATAACAAACAGTCTTTGCACATCCAGCTTCTCAAGCTGGTCTCTGTGTTGATCTCTCTCTCTCACGACTGGAGGTTCTGTGTCTGTTCTTATGCCACTCTCCCCGAGCTCACTGAAATTAGAGACAGGTGTTAGACATAATTTAGCTCAGGTGCAAGTGCCCTTACCGCTTTCTCCCCCGGACGAGCGCTTGATCACGCCCCCGCTGCCACACTGCACTGCATGATTCAGCTCAGACTACGATCATACACTACTCGTTCGGCCAGGCATTCTTCTACTTGCATGTAATGAAGAGAGGAGAGCAAAAGTCATGCCAAGGACATGCCATTTGAAAAACAATATTCATGCTTTGTAAAAAAAAATGTTTTTATAGTGGTCTAGTTTCCTCCATAAATGTATAAAGCTCAAATAATTACTGATACTGTATTTAAACTATTTAGATCTGAAATTAGATGACTCGTTTTGTTTCTTGGGGTCTAATGAGGTCTAATGGGATGTGAAGGTGTCTAATGTGGCCTAAAGTGGTCTCTAGGGCTCTGATGTAGTTTAATGTGGTCTGAAGTGGTTTCTAGGAGGTCTGATGAAGTCTAATGGGATCTGAAGTGTTCCAACGTGGTCTGAAGTGGGCTGATGTTGACACTAGATGTTCTGATGTGGTTTAATGAGGTCTGAAGTTGTTTTGTTGAGGTCTTATGAGGTCTCTAGGGGTTCTGATGAGGTCTGATGCAATCTGTTTTGGTCTGATGTGGTTTTGTGGGGGTCTAATAAGATCTCAAGTGGTTTGTGGGTATCTAATGAGGTTTAATTTGGTCTGATGTGATTTTCTGGAGGTCTGATGAGGTCTGAAGTGATCTAGTGTGGTCTAATGTGCACTGTTGGAGTCTAAAGTGGTCTGAAGTGGTTTCTTGTAGGTCTAATGAGGTTGTATGCATCTGATGTAGTTTCCTGATGTCTGATGAGTCTAATGGTGTCTGAAGTTGTCTAGTGTGGTATAATGTGCTCTGTTGGAGTCTGAAGTAGTTTAAAGAGGTCTGATGAGGTCTAATGTGTTTGATGTGATCTGATGTGGTCTCATGTCATCTGTCTTTTATTATTGATTTGTCTGACTTTGTCTGAATTCTGTCAGACTGGAAGGCATTTGCCTTGTATAACCTTTAAACTGGAAGTTTTTAAAACTAATTTAAACTTTCAGGCAAAGCTTTGCCAAGCCAACATTAAAGTTAGTCTTGAAGTTTGTCTAGACAAGCTTTACCTATCTAGTTGCCATATTATTATTCTTAGAACATCTTAAGATGTTTTCATCTTTTTTTTTTTTTTTGACTCCTTGGTCCAAACCTGAGTTTGATTCCCTTCAACTTGTCATTACAGAATGTAGTGCCAATGAAATTCCTGGGTTAGGTGCATGCTCCAGAAATTAGATAAACCCTAAATAAAATAGCTTCAAAGAGCAAACTGTTTTTTTTTTTAAGTTTCCTGTTTATATTGAGTCAGTTGATCCATGCAATCTTGCTGCTGCTGTTAAACCTAAATTCATTCAACTTTCGGTGTTTCATCATGTAATATCTCACCCCCGTATGACTCAACAGTCTTTGCATTTATCTAAATAACAAGTCTGCGTCAAATGCACTGTATTTAGAGTTTAATAATTATGCAGTTTTCTTTATAATGTTTGACAGAGTTACTGCAGATGGCATTGTCATTTGATTCATATAGGCAGATTTATTTAGAGCAGCATTCATTAAGTGTTTAGAAATAAAACAGAGACTACACAGAGTGTCAGGTAAGATGACAAGATTTCTGAAATGAAAAACTGGGACGTTTCTAGTTTAGTGGTAAATGTGTCATTGAAATTTCACGTTACTTATCTATTAATTAAAAAAGGGGGACAATACGTATGTTATGTATTCTGACCATGGTGAATGTAGTAATGTGATGAACTATGGTATATCATATTCTATTGAATAGGTCTCAATGAAATTCTGATATGGAGGTAAAGTTGATCTTTTTTAATTGTCTTCTGTTACATGAGTTCATTATTTTCTGCAATGTATACAGTAGATGACACTGTGGCATAAAAGTGAACTAAACAAACATATAAACAATGACTAAATATAGGAACTGTTGCAGCTGACCAGGGCTGGCACTGGCCAAAGAGTTTCCCTATGCAGAGTTCCAGGTGGATGGGTGGACGGGGGGGGTTGTGTGATATGAGTGTGAAGCAATCGTCTGTGTTCCGCAACTGCTTTCGGGTCATTGAATAATGTGTAACCTGTGAGTAAGGGCAGCCGGTGGACTTTCTGGTGGCCTCCAAGGGTAAGATGGTGCCCCCCTAGGGAGTTGGTGCCCTACACAGACTGTGTAATCTGTTTATAGGGAGCGGCGGTACTGCAGCTGGCTCCATAGCACAGGGGCCCTTGCCCTTGCCCTTGGTCACACTCTTTAAATCACTCTTCTTACTCTCTTTTAAAATTCCTTCTCTTCTCCTCTTTTCCTTCACCTTTACTTGGCACTTTCCTAAATGTAGGACGGTAGGTTACTAATTTGCTTACTGGCAAACCGGCAGAGGAATTTCAAAAGAAATTAGCTCACTTAACTACCATTTCCATCACCATTACAACTGAAATCATATAAAACACTAACACTATGGACAATATCAACAATAATAATAATAATAATAATTATTATTATTATTACACTATTTGACCTAACCATTTCTATCAATGATCTCTTATGGACCTGTTTTTCTTAATTATACCTTTTATTTTTATCAACTTTTATGCATTATGATGCTTCTTTTCAGTCACTTGTTTTCCAGCAAGGTGCAATACAATCTATGCTGTAATGTACCGACTTGCCGATTTATTTTTGTTCATTTCAAATACTTTATTTATACATTTCATTAATTTTTCCATGTTATTAATATTGTATTCTTATTTTAAATGCATTAATTTGATATAATACCTAATATAAATTCTTTATAAAATAAGTAGTATGTGCCTCACCTCGAAGTTGATGATGATGAAAGGAAGTTGAATGACTTAAAGCTGCTATAGCGAGCAGCCCCTTCTATTGGTCAAAATAAACAGCACACAATTAACTTTGTTGCCAGTAGACTTCATGCCATGTATTTTCACTTAGTGGACTGTTCACTTGAACGTGTAGTAAAAACTGGAACATTTCGGGGGCAGCTCCCAAACGGGGATGTCTGGTCACCTTAAGGGCTATATTGAGAGTGTGTGTGTGTGTGTGTGTGTGTGTGCGCGTGCATATTAAGTGAGGGTCACAAATGAAGCATTACTGGATAATGATCATTTAAGCACCCGAGCATGGAATTATAGGCCTGACAATCACATCATCATCAGAGTGACAGTCAGGGTCAACTTACATGCTCAACTGTCAAACGACGTATATAGCTGAGCTACTGCGTAACTTGATCACACCTGAACAAGCTGGTAAATGTAGTTGGTTATGTAATGCAAATGTTAAAATGTATCACCTTACAAGTCAAACACAATAGTAAAAGTGTTTAGGTGTCATAAGATAGCATTGTGTGAGGAACAAGGCCAAAAGTAAGTGTTTATGAACTGATAATCTGCTGTTTTACTCATGATTTGTTTGAAATTGAATAAAAGTAGTTGTTGTTGAAGCACCTCTAGTGTTTATTTTACTGGAAAACTGATGAGATATGTACAAGGAGCCAGATAAAAATTATTTAGCAAAAATGTAGTTGTAGTTGGATGCAGCATCATTTAAAATCAATAGTTTTCAGTTTCAGACGCCATTGTAGAAATGTAGAATTCACAGTCAGTCATTATTACATGTGCGGACCCTCTCCATGCAGAATACAACAGTTTTCAAAAGGTTACAGATATGATATAAATTGTGTATTAATGCTGGTTCACAATATGGAATGCTGGTGTTCCAAGCCTTTTTGACTAACTTTACCTGCAAGACTTCATTGGTTAACAAGCAACCAGTAAAAACATACTGGTCAACCATGCAGCTTAACCAGCTTGGTTAGACCAGCTTGACCATATTAACCAGATAGACAAGAACCAAACCAGCATAAACCAGCGTAGACTTTACAGCAGGGTACGTGCCCATGTAAATGCATAAGAGGCATTTTTGTAGAGTGCGCCTGTGCGTGGAACAGCCTGACTGACTGACTGACTCTCTCTCCCTTTCTGTCTCCCTCTTAGTCTATCTAATGCTGTCACAGAGACTGTTGATATCTCAGGACACTTTCAGGGAGAAGGAAACATTTCTGCAAACCATTCCGTTAAAAATGGCTTACAGCACCTATAATTAACCAAAATCATTATATTTTCTATAATAATATAATAAATAATATATTATATTCATGCAATTATCTAATCAGCTAATTTTGTGGCAGCAGTGCAATGCATAAAATCATGCAGATACAGGTCAGGAGCTTCAGTCAATGTTCACATCAACCATCAGAATTTGGGAAAAATGTGATCTTAGTGATTTGGACCATGGCAAGATTGTTGGTGTCAGATGGGCTGGTTTGAGTATTTCTGTAACTGCTGCTCTCCTGGGATTTTCACTCACAACAGTCTCTATATAGTCATATTTCAGCACTTATAAAATTTGCGATAAATAACGGTTTACTACTCTGCTCGGCATCCATGTAAATGAGCTCATAGCCTACATTGAAGGAGGGACTAGAGCCATAGCTAGAATTTCACAGTGATTTGGGGTGGGCTCTTCTGACTTGGGCCAGTAAGAAACCACCCAGAACACCCTAGAAACCTCTTAGCAATGTCACAACACACTGGACTTATGTCAGAGAGTTCTGATTGAGAAAATACATCTGTTATCTCTGTATTAGTTGTTTTATGCTCCTATATTATTCATTCAGTTTCTCATTTGTTTCTTGTGTTCTGTGGGGTTTGTGGGTCTGGAGAGTTATATAGAAGCACCTGCCATATTCCTCACAGCGCTGAGCACCTATACAGGACCACTGCTCTGGGCCTGTCATCTGCTGTGCTACCTCAGCTCAGAGGGATACAGGTATCACACTCACACACACACACACACACACACACACACACCCTGAACGTACAACAACGCTGCAGTCACTTCTGTTATTCTGATCTAAAGCTGTAATCAAAGACTGTTTATCTCAAAAGCTTTAGAAGAGATGCTGTGTAAATCCTCATGCAGATTACGGTTTATCTTTTGCCATCTAATTCCATCGAGAATCAGAGAGAGAGATGCTGATATCACAAGAATGTTGAAAAATGTTTGTCTTTCTCACAGAAATCCCCTAAAACTGATTTCATCTCCAAACAGTCGTTTGGACTCATTTCAGCACACATTTAAGCAATGAGAAATCAAAAAAGGCCTTAGTCTGCAAATTTGGACTGGGAAGCTCAAACAAGCAATGTCAATTCAATTTTTCATGCTAGGTTTCATGCAGCAATACTGTAAAAACCTTCCGGTGCAACATTTTTATTATTAAAATTCTGCAGTGCGTTAAAATAAGCCTAAAATTTGAATTACTTGTAGGGTAATAACATTGTCACTGCACAAGTACATCTGCAAAAAAAAAAAGAAAAAAAGGGGGGTTTTAACTCTTAGAAAGAACTCCTCATCATACGTTTGTGCCACAATTTGTTTCTGAAAAAACAAAACAAAAACTCATAATTTGTGTCACTTGTGTCAAAAGAAGGGTGGAAAATTCCAGCCACATTCACTTATCAACGATGCATAATTTCAGAGCCTTATGGGAGTAGTAATCAGTCCTAATCTTTTTAAGAATTTTTTTAATGGCAGTTGAAGTGATCTGTCAGTGTGAATTAGGAATCCGGGCAGTTATTAGAGCCATAGCTGGTAATGATGGTGCAATTACAGGCACTCACAGAACAATGAATAATGGAGATCATGCCGACACAATCAGAAACTTCACCCAAGACACTGGCACACATACAGATATTTCTGGACTCTCCGTTTTTACATAATGACTTTATTATTTAAAGGGGTCATATCATGAGGAATCACATTCCCCTTGATCTTTTGAAATAAGAGTTTGATGTACTATGAAAACACAATGCAACTTTCAGAACTAGAACTTCCTTCCCAGTCCAAAAAGAGCATTTATTAAAACTACTGTAATGAATGCATTAAAGTGATAATTCACCCCAAAAAATTAAAATTCTGTGCTCATCTACTCTATGTTTTTGAAACTTGTATAGGTAATTTATAGCAGAATTTCCAACCAGCTCTTTTCAATATAATGAAAGTGAACAATGACTACAGCTGTCAAGATTTTCAGCTTATAACAACTCATTTTGACCCAAAGAGGATTTTCATTTGCCTGAAAATGCTAGTGTCATGTTTTTTGAAGAAAGACCCAAGATGCAGGATGGCAATGAAGGGGTTTTTAATTGAATAAACGCAAAGCAAACACAAACATAACTCCCACGAGGGAGAAAATAATCAACAAGACAAAACATAGAACTAAAAACTCGACTGGACTAGAGACTGAACACATCGATATGGAGGGGAAGACAAGACAATGAGAGAATTATATAGAGGAAGGGAAGATTGAGGACAGGTGCTGCCAATACTCACGAGGAGCGGGAACCAGCGCTGTCATGGCAACGATGATTGCGCTGCTGAGCAGCACCTGAGAGAAACACGAGGAAGAGAGAAAAACAACACCACACGGGACAGCCTGAGAGATGGCCAGAGAAAACTGTCACAATCTGGCCAAAACAAGAATAAAACAAGACCAAAGAGGCAGGATCTTTCATTTCATTTTTTTTTTCCATTTTGTTACACTTCTATCAACAATTTTATCAACATTTTGTTGATGTCTCCGAACCCACAAAATTACCATCCTATTAAAAAACGCTTATAAATCTGTATATGTGCGCATGTGTGTGTGTGTGTGTATGTATGCGTGTACAGCATTCAAAACAAACTTTCAGGTTAAACATTAAAGCACACTAGTGTGATAAATAGTACAGAATGTTTTCATATTTTATTTAATATTGCCAAAATTAGGGCGTCTGGGTAGCTCAGCGAGCAAAGATGCTGACTACCACCCCTGGAGTCGCGAGTTCGAATCCAGGGCATGCTGAGTGATTTTAGCCAGGTCTCCTAGCCAGCTGTGTGCCAGCGCGTCTGTACCGAGGGGAGCGCCCGTCAGGGAATACCAGAGCAGGCAATGGGAGTTGTCCTGGGAGGCAAAGAGTTCAACCTGTGCCTTTTCGAATCGGTCCCAAATGAGCTGGACCACCTGGGGGTGGAGCCTCCACTCTCCGCTGGGCGAAACCTGTCGCGACAGCGCGTCTACTGTCGTGTTGCGGTTGCCAGGGATGTAAGTGGCGAGCAGCGACCTGAGTCACGGCTGACTCCAGAGGAGGAGATGGCGGGCGAGTTGTGACATATGACAAGAGCGCACGCCGCCCTGGCGAATTATGTACGCTACCGTCGTGGTGCTGTCTGAGCGAATCAGAACGTGTTTGCCTCGGATTAGTGGAATAAACCTCCATACAGCAAGGATAACAGCCATCAACTCTTGGCAATTGATGTGCCAATGCTGCCGGGGACCTTCCCAGGTGCCAGCGGCAGCGTGCCCATTGCACATGGCGCCCCAACCCAGTCGAGTGGCATCTGTGGTTACCACGACACGTCTGGACACCTGCTGCAAGGGAACTCCGGCCTGCAAGAAGCAGAGGTCTGTCCACGGGTTGAAAGTCTGACGCCAGGCGGGGGTGATTATCACACAATGTGTGCCGTGGCGCCATGCCCATCTCGGGACTCAAGTCTGTAGCCAGTGCTGTAGCGGTCTCATATGCATCAACCCGAGCGGCGCGACCACGGCCGAGGATGCCATATGCCCCAGGAGCCTCTGGAATTGTTTTAGAGGACCGCTGTGCCAGGCTTGAAGCGAGCGAGGCACCTGAGCACTTACTGGGTGCGCTCGTTGGTGAGATGCGCTGTCATTGAGACCGAGTCTAACTCCATACCGAGAAAAGAGATGCTCTGAACCGGGGCGAGCTTGCTCTTTTCCCAGTTAACCTGAAGCTCTAAGACGTGGAAGTACGCGTCCTTCAGGTCTACCGCCGTGAACCAATCTAGCTGTCGAACGCAGGTGAGAATCTGCTTCTGCGTGAGCATTTTGAACGGGAGTCTGTGCAAAGCCCAGTTGATAACTCGCAAGTCCTATATTGGTCGCAACCTGCCACTTTTTCTGGGTATGATGAAGTAAGGGCTGTAGAGACCCTTCTTCATCTCGGCTGGAGGGACGGGCTCTATCGCGTCCTAGAGAAGCAGTGTAAAAATCTCTGCTCGTAAGGCACTGACTTGTTGGCCGCGCACTAGAGTGGAGCGAATACTGTAGACTTTTGACCCGAAGGTGGCAGCCCAGGCGAGCCATCAGCATCAGACGCCGCTGTGACGCTCTCCGAAGCAGCGGCGATGTTGTCATCCAATTCCGGGGGCTCAAGGGAAAATGCCGGCTGGCCGGGAAGCGAGCCGCACCCTTCCCGAGCTCGGACGGAAGCAAACAAGCGTGCCGGGGGGCGGGTTGTCCGTGGGGATTTACCCGGCGAAACCGAGTCAGTGGTCATCCCCAAATCGCCTTCATCGCCATCTGGGTCAACCTCAATCCCGTGGGAAGAAGGAACAATGCGGGGGGCGGCTGAAGTGGCTTTCTCTCATGACAAAAGAAAGACGCGACTGCAATGTTGCCATGGTTATGTTCTCGCATAACATGAGTCATTCATGAGTCACTCATAAAACGCTGCCTGCGTGTGATCGCAGCCCAGGCACACAAGGCAGCTTTTATGACCGTGAGAAGTGGAGAGATATCAACCGCATCCAGGAACTACACAGAGGCGGAAAGACATCTTTAAAAAGACGCATCCTGAAAAGGACGTTCAATGCCTGCTGTGTATTGCTCTTTTATGAGTGGGAACTCAAACTCTTTTAGAGAAAATATACTCTTTTAGGAGGAGAACACTCTTTCAAACAGAAAGAAGCGCTGTCGAAGCACCCAGGGCCGTAAACTGCACAGCGTGCAGAGAGAGAGACGCCAGCTGGAAATGTGCCGTGCAGATCCAACAGCAATGCTTCTCGCTGAAACAGGTGTGTGTTTCAGCTGCTTGCAGTACAACCATTCGGCTCCGAAGAAAAATTCTGACTGGCATTCGCTGCCCCGCTTCCCTTTATACCCGTATGTCCGGGGCGGGGCATGCAAATTCTGTCTGCCAACTTGACACTGGCCTTTTCTCAGGTTCAGATGTACGATTTGGCATCCGAGAAGACCCCTTGTGTCACTTCCTTCGACACTGCGTCGAGAGAGTGACAGAAGGGGAACCCCAACTAGCTATAAACATTTCGACAATTTAAATAACAAAGCATGAAATCTCATAACAGAAATGTGAAATGGACTTTTGTGATGTCATAGTTCAGGATAGCATTGCATTATTTATTGCAGCTCCAGAGTAATTGGTCACATGACATTGAGCATGTTTACATGCAAGTTCTTACAGTGATTATACTTAAAGGGGGCAGAAAATCGAGAATCTAATTTTTCTTGATATTTAGACATATACGTAAGATGTAACTGTACTTAAAAAACATATTGTACATTTCTGAACTCAAACTTCCACCCCAGTCTAAAAAGAGCATTTATAGTTACCACCCTGCTGAAACAGCTCATTTTGAAATCAATGTTCATGATGTCTCATTTGCATTAACACATCCCACAACATGTGTCATCGCATCCTTGGCCTCCCACTGGTGCTCAGTTTGAGAGACAAAGAGAGAGCAGAACAGACAGGCCTAGTATGGCTAACTAACTATTTAGAATTATTTTTGTGCAAACATGAACTAGAACGATGTCTTTTACCATTTGTATTCCGCACCAGTTTTAAAAGTTACAACTCTGAAGAGGAGATGCTATTTTACAGAATGCCATTCAGCTGCTCTGCCTCTTGCTGTTTTCAGCACAAAGTCATACTTGATGCATTCTTTCGCACATCTGTGCTATTTTTAATTGTTGGTGTATGTAAACATGCACTAGATGGACATCTTTGACTGTTTTTATGTGTTTTCAGCGATGTTTGCTTAAGTGCAACTATGCATGTGCATAATTTCACCATTCTTTGGATTATGTATATGCGTCATAATATGATTCCAGCTTTGCAAAGAAACTGTTATTGAAGGATGGGGAAGTTAAAAACATCTGGACCCAATCACAAAACCATGAGTAAACCGTTTCATTCATGAATATTATAAATGTCACGACTTTTAAATAATTTTTATCCTATTTTCCCCCAATTTGGAATGCCCAATTCCCAATACTTAGTAGGTCCTCGTGGTGGTGTGGTTACTCACCTCAATCTGGGTGGTGGAGGACAAGTCTCAGTTGCCTCCGCTTCTGAGACAGTCAATCCGCGCATCTTATGACGTGACTCGTTGTGCATTACACCGCAGATACTCACAGCATGTGGAGACTCATGCTAATCTCCGCGATACACGCACAATTTACCAAACACCCCATTGCGAGCGGGAACCACTAATCGTGATCACGAGGAGGTTAACCCATGTGACTCTACCCTCCCTAGCAACCAGGCCAATTTGGTATATTGGTTATATTTTAGCCATAATAGTAACAAAAGATACAAAGAGTCATTAAATTTAAATAAAACCATGCAAATAAAATTGTCCTTGTCCCCTCATGACCACAGAGGTGATTCGACATATTAATGATATATTAGCATCAGCATCAGTTGCAGCAGCATAAACATTCCGATATGTGCACATAGGTAATTTTTTAAGCTTTAAGTTTACAATATTTTGTCAAAATGAAATGTTGGTTAATATCAAAAGACAAAGCAGGGAGGCCAGCAGAGAGGCCAGCGGAGGAGAGCGGAGAAGCACCACCATCAGAAAGGCCATCAACCTCAGGTGCGGGAAGAGACTGGCATGTGCATAAGGAGGACATCCATCAACAATCAGATCAGCCTTACTCCAAGTGCCAAAAGTATCAAGAGGAATTTATCCAGTATGGATTCACATGTGTCATCGTCAATGAAATACAACATCCCCAATGTGTAGTGTGCACTGAGGCACTTGCACAGGAAAGTCTAAAGCCTGTAAAAATGCTACAACACATCAAAACCAAGCACCCCTCTCTCGTTGCTAAACCAGTAGATTTCTTCTGGTGAAAGGAGCGAGAGTTGCATGGCCAAAAGAAAGTCCTAACTAAACAGGCAAAAATCCCTGCCAAAGCTCAACAGGCATCATATGAGGTGGCATATTTAATTGCAGAGGCAAAAAAGCCACACACAATCAAGGAAAGCTTTATCAAACCTGCTGCAATAGTTATAAGTCGGGCTATGCACGGGGATAAACTGGCCCGTGAGCTAGAATCAGTGCCGCTGTCTAATAGGACTATTGCCCGGTGAATCTCCGACATGGCCCAGGACATAAAGTGGCAGCTGGTGGACAGAGTGAAGAAAGGGAAAAATACGCTTTACAGTTAGATGAATCCTCAGATATATCAAGCTCTCCACAGCTGCTTGTATTCGTCAGATACAGTTTTGATGGAAAATTTACAAGTACATACTGTTCTGAACCTCGCTGGAGGGAACATGCACAGGCGAGGACATTTTCATAAAAACTTGACAACAAACTAAAAGGAGAGGGACTGTCTCGGGACAAGTGCATCGGTGTGTGTACAGACGGTACTTGAGCGATGCTGTGGAAAAATGTGCTAAGCCGCCTTTATGAGCTGCGGGATGAAGTGCCATTTGTGATGGAGCATGGATCCCAGCTCGCTGACCACCTTACTGAACCTGACTGATTAACAAGGCTAGCGTATTAGTCTTGCATATTTGAAAAACTGAATGGACTTAATATGTCATTGCAAGGTGAAAACATAAGCATCATGTCGCTGAATGATAAAAGCCATGCATTCACGAGAAAACTTGAGCACTGGATTGAGCGAGTGTTAACATAGTGAAGAATTCTATCACTACCCACCTTCAAGCCCTCCTAAAACACTTTAACAAGTATTTCCCAAACGAAACAGCTCCAGAACAATATGACTGATAAGATCATCTTTCACTGTAACAAGGGCAAATCATCTGAAGTGCCATGCAAAAAGAATAATGAGTTTGTTATTGGACTGGTATCGGGGTAGATACTTTGCTCATGTACTTGTTCTCCATAAAATGTCCCGATATCACGCATCATATAATTGAGTAGAGCTGCCGTTGTGCAGCATGAGAGGCTGCACGAGTTTATTGAGCATGTACAGAGACGTGCGAGCTGAGCACACTCTCCTAGAATGTTCTGCAGTGCTGGGAAGTTTATTAATTGTTGTGAAATCGTTTTGATATTTCATTCTAACAAAAGGGGGGGGGGGGGGGGTATTTTTGTACTTCTCAGGGCCATTTTAGAGTAAGGAAATAAGAAAGAGCACTCAAAACACTCACGCATCTCTGCTTGAACTGCGTACACTCAGCTCGCACTTGCGTATCAACCAAGGGAGCACAATCATTTTGATCAAATTAAAATCTTATTTGTAACACAAGTAACAACAGAACAGAAACTATGATTGAATTATTAATAAATAAAAAGTAATTCCTTGAAGGACATCATAGCAGGAAAATGTAACATATTCTGATTATTGTGATGTGACACACCCAAAACTGCTAGAGCTTCAGTGACACTGAATAATATTCATGGGAAATGTTATGTTTATGAGGGCATTTTTAATTATTCTTTAATTCAAAACATATATAATGTGATAGTGTTCGATAGAAGTAGAATTGAAGTATAAACTATACCAAAACTTTTTTGCCCTGAGCCCCCTTTAATTTCTGACCCTGCATCAGTGCTATATTACAAGCATTCTTGGTTTATTAACACAAAATGTGATTAAAAATAGCATGATATTAAGCATACAATATAAAGATGGTGCAATAGAGGCATTTAGCCTTTTTTATTATTATTATTACAATGGTGTGGCCGGCACCTTGTTTCTTTTTTCACATACAAAAGCCTGAAAAAACTGCCTTGGAGATGAATGGGAATGGAGAGCTCACTCCAGGTTTTATAGACCATTATAATATATCCCATTATCCCAAATAATTACAAATATACAAATCTCCCTTTATGACCACTGACACTTTATCTCATTATTTAGTCCATCCCCGTGGGTACTAAAAGATTTCACCCAAATTGCTGTCAGACTTGTGCTTGATAAATGACCAGCTAAAGTGGTCAGACGTACAGTCTGAAATGTATAATTCACCGTGCTTAATCAGCATTGTCACTACAGCACACAGCAGGTCCAGGAAACATGCTTTGATCAATATGGAATCCCAGCTGCCTCGCTTTTTACAAAACCCATTTGAGAGAGAGAAACGCAGAAGCTTGTTAGGAGATATTTCATCAACAGGGACTGTGATGTGGCTTAACAGTCAACAGAAGATTTGATATGTAGCAGTGCTGCATGTCTGGGAATCAGCCGGTCCACTGTTACATCTGCTCAGAGAAGCAACGTGTCAATCAAACATGATGGAGTGTCACAACTGGACTGAGAACTGCTTTATCTTGCAATTCATCCAGTTTCCAATGTGTATTAAATGAAAATGTCTATTGTGTGCAGTTGTTTTCTTGTTTAAGTTGATTATTTAGTGTGTCCAACAGAGTTTGTGTCCTAATTTTACAGTGGCAAGAAAACTATGTGAACCCTTTAGAATCTGTTGGTATTCAGCATGAATTAGTCATAAAATATGATCTCATCTTTATCAAAGTCATGTACAGTCAAACACAATGTACTTAAGGTAACAACACACAAATAGTTTCTATCTTTAATCGATCCTCCTTTGACAGCAATAATCTCAACCAAGCATTTCCGGTAGCTGCATATTAGTTCCGCACAACATTCAGAAGGAACTGTTTCAGATCAGCCATATTCTTATGATGTCTGGTGTGAACGGTTCTCTTGAGGTCATTCCACAGCATCTCTATTGGGTTGAGGTCTGGGCTCTGACTGGGCCATTCTAAAGAGGGATTTTCATTTTTTGAAGCCCTTCAGTAGTGGATTTACTTCGATGTTTAGGGTCATTGTCCTGCTGCATCACTCAACTTCTATTGAGCTTCACATTGTGATTTACACACAGTTACCTTTGCCATTATCCTTGATAAACTTGGGAATTAATTTCTCCCTTGATGATGGCAAGAGGTCCAGGCCGCGAAGCAGCCCCAAATCATGATTTTTCCTCCACCGTACTTTACCATTGGGATGATGTTTTCATGTTGCCACATGTAGTGCTGTTTGTTCTTCCCAAACAATTCAATCTTAGTTTCAACAGTTCACAAAACAATTTCCCAGTAGCATCCTGGAATGTCATGGTGGTCTTTGGCAAACTTCAGGCATGCAGCAATGTTTTGTTGGAAAGCAGCGGCTTCTTTCGTGCTGTCCTGCCATGGACACCATGCCTGTTTAATGTTTTCCATATAGTAGACTCATGAACCGAGATGTTAACCAGTTCTAATGATTCTAAGTCTTTAGCTATCTTTCTAGGGTTCTTTTTTACCTCAGTGCACATTCTGCAGTGTACCCTTTGAGTCATCTTAGCTGGAGAGCCACTCCTAGGAAGAGTAGCCATAGTACTAAATCATCTCCATTTGTAGACAATTTGTCGAACTGTGGACAGATTAATATCAAAGTTCTTCAAGATAACTTTGTTACCCTTTCCAGCTTCTTGCAAACCAATAATTCTCAACCATAAGTCTTCCATAAGGCATGGTCCACATCAGCAAATGCTTCTTGTGAATAACAAATTCAACATTTCTGAGTGCTTTTTATAAGTCAAAGTAGCTCTAACCCACACCTCCAATCTAGATTCATTAACTGAATGCCAGGTTTGCCAACTCATGATACTAATTAGCTTTTTTTTTTACATCATTAGCCTAGGGGTTGACATACTTTTGTCCAACATACACTGTGAATATTTGAATGATGTATTAAGTATGTACAAGAATAATACAATATTTTGTGTGTTATTAGTTAAAACATATTGTGTTTGTTCATTAATGTAACTTAGATGAAGATCAAACCATAAATAAAAATATTTTTTAAACATAAATGCAAGTAATTCAACACATACATTTTCTGTCTTGATTTACCTGGATCTGTCTGGTGTTTTCAGTGTCTCTCTTAGTAAAACTATACTCGCATTTCTGTCACATTTTCATTCTGTAAATTTAGTAGGAATGTACAATTAAATTGTGCTTACGAATAGAACAGGGTGATTTTACCTGGCAAAACATAAAAAAGCCAACTTCAATTTGAAGTAATATTCAATGCAATTAAATGTTTAAAGTCAACATGAAATCAAAATTGACCCTACTTGTTTTCATTAATACAAAAAAAAAAAGATTTTTTTAAGGTTGGGAACAGAGAACTGGTTCTTATTTGGAAAAAAATATACCACATGACTGTCTCTCATTAAAACATAAAACAAAACAAAATAAAATTAATTTAATATCTTTTGGTGTCATTAACGGTTCTTTAACATACATTTTCCTACCAAAGCAAACGGATAACTCTAATGGACTGGCTCTTATGAATCTACAGTGAGAAACAAAAGACATAACCAGTGTATTCCCGAAAGAATTACTATCATGAGCCAGTTCTTTTGAATCTACAGCACTGATTCTTTTGAATCTGTACTGCAAAACAAAAAGTGTGACCAGTGTACTCCCATTCTCAGACTAATAATACTGGCGAGCTGGTCCTTTTGAGTCTTCTGCACGACAAGTGTATTCTGATTCCTGAACTAATGAGTTTCATGAGGCGGATCCTTCACATCTACAGCACATAACATACAGCAGGGCTATTCAACTTGATCGACAAATGGCAAAGATGGAAACACATCGGGGCACGTGGTCCAATCCAGGATATTTTGTCATCGAAAAGCTTCTATCTACAGATATTGTCTTATAGCAGGCCTATAATATATGTTTACTATATAAATAAAACATCTGTTTTATAGTTTTAATTCACTAATTTATTTTATCACTAGAAATATTTCCTCCTAGCAGGAAATTCTGGGGGGAAGAAAACAGGTAACTTGAGACCAAAATAAATGCGTTCAGAATTGGTCCATTACAGAAAGAGTGAATCAGACTGATGCTAAAAACATTTGACTTTTTAAATGTCTTGACCAAATTAACGAATATAACTTTTCTGTTGCTCCATACTCACGCTTGTCAATCGTCCATGATTTTACATCTTTAATCTTCCCTTTCCGTTAAAATGATGTATAATGATTATTTGTAGCGCAACCTCTAAAAGTGTCTATAAGCTCGCCGCACATGCATGAGACACTCTAAAAACATCAGGACAGGGCGCAAAATCTGTTTAGTGCAAGTTTGTTTATGAAAACAATTGCAAAAAACAGTGTGAACAGACACAAAAGGCATTCTATGTAAACAGCCCGCTAGACAACCGACAACGTCATGCAGGCTACTGAAAATTTAAAACGGGCCGGATTTGACCCCCAGGCCACCAGTTGAATAGGCCTGACATATAGCTTGACCAGTGTACTCTGATTCCTGACAAATAACTCAGGTCATTATGGGTAAGACTTATCATGATAAGTGTAAGACATCATTAGAGACTATAATGGGTCTACTTTTATTTGTGTACACTCACAATAACAATGAAATATTGTGCTTTTGTAAAATAAAGAAAATAAAAAGGGTGAGCTTTCAGCAGTCTCCGTGTTCACGAGCATATTTCAGAAACAAGTCACAAAAATGAACTGAAACTCTGCGAATACTTATCACACAAACATGAAACATATGTCTAAAGAAAGCTTAAAATGTCTTTTAAATAAAACAATTCAAATTTAAAACAAATATTCTCCTGCAATGCAATCTGTTTGAAACAAAGCGATGTTCAGTTTTTACTGGCTCATCTAATTATCTGTAATGTGATCCCACCCACCAGCAGAGCACGCCATTCATACACTAATGTGCTGAGACGATAAACGCAAATGTACACGCCCCCCACTGTGAGGTTGTAAACACATTTCATTCATTTTTCTGCGCGTTTGCAACGATACACAAGTGAGAAAGCTCCAGGATTGTAAGGAAGAGTTAACATTTTCCTCAGAAGAAGAGCGGGACTGAACGTTTGTATTTTGATGAGAGACTTGATCCAGTCAAGGATACAATTTCAGACGAGTAAGTCAATTAGTTTTCATTAGTTGACATGTTATTTTATATAAACATGTACATATTTTACTAGTGGGACTGTTTCCAGACTTGCCAGCCAGGATTCAGAGTATTGAAATTTGAAATATGTCCTAACAAGCAAGTTTTAGTTACATTTAAATGTTGTTTCGGCTAAAGCAGGCATTTCAATTTTATGCTGTATAATATAAATATGATATGTAATATGATATAAAAATAATATGAATGTTTAGATTATATTTAAACTAGAGGTTATGCTGCCTCATTATCATCAACAAAGCTTGTGCTTGCAAATATGTGTTCAGGTTAAATGAGTAAAATGCACTTGAATTATGCCCATATTAGAAAATCAGCATATTATAATGATTTCTGAAGGATCATGTGACACTGAAGACTGCAGTAATGATGCTGAAATTCAGCTTTGATCACAAATTGCATTTTACAATATATTTAGATAGAAAACTGTTCTTTTAAATTGTAAAATTAGTTCACACAATGTTTTTACTGTATTTTGGATCAAATAAATACAGTCTTGGTGAGCAGAAGAGACATCTTTTAATGGTAGTGTAGGTCTAAAATTAAGTAAAAAGTCTTTATGTAAAGAAAATATATAGTCAGATTACTTCTTTTAACTTAAAACTTGATTTGGATCATTAAGTCTCCTCACATTCATTCTCTTTCTGTCACATTCCTCATTGATAGGCCCAGGGGAGTGGTCTTTTTTTTTCTCTCAGGTGTGAATTACTTAAATATTCATGATCATTCATGCCTCCTTGCATATTACCTTTCAACACTAAAATTGTCTTACAAAAGTTAAATTACTATATTGTTTTGTATGAATGAGTGATCAGGATGGTTTTCACATCATTTTGTAGCACTCAAAAGTCTTGTGGACAAATGTTTAG
Organism: Moxostoma hubbsi; assembly: GCA_032164185.1. NCBI lineage: Eukaryota > Metazoa > Chordata > Actinopteri > Cypriniformes > Catostomidae > Moxostoma > Moxostoma hubbsi. The sequence continues at coordinate 37,255,498 of JAVLUX010000025.1, read as the reverse complement.
TATGTGTTATATAGCCTTATTTCAGTACCTTAAAATTTAATTTTTTTCAAAAACCATGCATAAACGTCATTTTCTCAAAAATACAAACATGTACACACATGTTGTTCACATATTATTGTAGCCCTGTTTGTGCTGAATACAGTGTTATCAGACTTTAGCCATTAATATGTTTTTAAGCAACTGAAAAAGCACAAATGTCAAGGCATGTCAAAACTTCTCCAGGGCCCAAAATACCCTCAGACCCCAGAGGTTTAAAGGAGCATCCGTATGATTTGCTTTAGTGTCACTTTGATCTCCACATGTATAACTCTGCAGAGAACATCTAATCGAATCTAACCGTAATGATACATCATCAGAATTTTTGGGGAAATCATTGGCTGATGCTTTCAATGGTCAGTGGCAAAGGGGCCAATGTTTAAATTTTTGTAACTTTGAGGGGCCCTGTAGAGCTTGATGCTTCACTCCATAAGGTTCAGTGTATTTGGAACGTGGAAGTCCCTTCACTGCTTTGTAAATATAACTATGAGGTTTATATATTATGCATTAATATGATACTAGTGTTATTGGATTGCATTGTTATAACATTGTCATAGCATAATCCAAATTCACAGATTAGTTTACAGTTGAACACAACAAATCTTCCACTTCTATCTCACTTATCCTGGTTTAGTTCTTTTACATTTTCACAGAGAGAGGGAGAGCGAGAGAGAGAGAGAGAGAGAGAGAGAGAGAGAGAGAGTAATTATGATAGAAATGTATTCTCTAAAAATTAGTCCCAATGTGAGATGGTTTTAATTTGCCAGACAACAACAGTCCCTCTGGGCCAGAAGAAACAGTTTGAACTCGATAACTAAACACACCAAGCCATTGCGTTCAGGAGGGGAGCATCTGCGATCAGTTCAAACCAGCTCACACACACTCTGTTTATGAAAGAGGGGAACTGCATACATGATAGTTTTTTCTAATATTTTGCCATATCAGTATTGACAAAAAGCACTGTGTTTACCACTTTGGGGGATTGGGCTATCAATATTTATGTTGCAACAAATATAAATTACCATATTTAATGCCAAGCTGATCCGAAATGCCTTTGACTCATATTTCTGGCACAGATAGTGGAGCTTTTTGCTTTTGGCTGACTTTAGAAACTGCCCTACATCCACATTCATATGAACAAGGAATGAGGATATTTGTTCCTTTTTGAAGCTGAAGTCTTACATCGGGAGTCAAAGGCTGAGCGCACTGCACACATATTGATTTGCCTAGGGCTGGAGAGAAGACGTCCTTCTGAAACAACAGTCTGAACTTCAAGAACTAGACTCCGGTCTTTACCACGTTCAAAATATTTGTTCTTTAGTCATTTGGTTTTATTTTCTGATATGAGGTCTTTGACATTTAGTTTTTAAAAATGCTGTGAGCAAAGGGGACCAATTAGACAGATTACTAATGGGAATGTACTATTGTATGAGTCTATACTATTTTCTTGTGAGGACTGCAAGGGCTTAAAAACCTACAGCTTTCTATATCTTCTAGATTTGTAAATGGAGAAGCAGGTTTGCTGTCCTTTCAAATCTTGTTAAGTCCAATCAAGTCCAGTCAAGTCAAATCCACTCCACTCCAGTCCAGTTGAGTTCAATCCAATGGACTGGCCCAGTCCAGCCCGATCTAGTCCAGTCTATTGTAATTGTAGTCCTGTCCAGCCCCATCTAAACCAGTCTGGTAAATCCAATCCAGTGTAGTTTAGTCAAGTCCAGTCAAATAGACTCCACTCCAGTCCAGTCAAGCTCAGTTCAGTCTAGTCCAGTTCAGTCAAAAGAAGTCTAGCTCAGTCCAGCCAATCCAGTCAAGGTAAGTTTAATAAAGTCCAGCCCCATCTAGTCCACTCCAGTTCAGTCAAATCCACTCCAAAATTCTGTCCAGTTCAGTCCAAACTACTCCTGTTTGTTCACTCCAGTCCAATCATCTTTATTTAAATCCGTATTAAATGTATGCATTAATAAATATGATCAAACATTACTGGAGGAAGTAAAAGCTTTCCCCATTTACTTTAAATGAAAAATGAACAGAAATGAATGTGACTTGTCGCATTTATTGATACAATGTTATGTAATGACACATATCATTGACCCAGAAGCTGGTCATAACAAGGTTAAACAACTTTATGTCATAATAATTAATGCTGGCATCTCTCTCTTTCTCTCTATCTCTCTCTATTAGGGCTGTGATGGGTCTTGGTGACAGAAGTTACTGCTTTGCTATCCTGCAGTTCATCTTGGCTGTGTTCTATGTGGTTCTAGGTCACTGCCCTTCAAAACCACCTCTTCATCTGGAGCGTGTTCTCTCCCAAACTCTTGAACAAGGCCATGCGCATGCTCGTCACCACTGTGGTGTGTCTGTAGATCACGTTCACGGATCAAGACTGCTTTTCCAGACCATGAATCCAAATCCTAAACTCAGAACCAAGCCCAAACTCAGGTACATGAAGAGGAAGGTGTTTCAGCACACAGGCTTTTGTTGGGTCAGGAATGATATCTGCCATATCTAAAGGTCAAAATGGTGCATTGGAAGTTCATTTTATAATAAGGAGAAATAAAATGGTTTGACATGCAATTGCTGTTAATGTGAGGAATAAAGGGACTTAAAGAACTATTGAGAATGTAGGTCCATACTCTCTGAAGTCATGTCCTGTCTAGTCCAGTTCAATCTAGCCCAGTCCAGATCAGTCAAATTCACTCCAGTCCAGTCCCATATAGTCCAGTCCATTCAAATACATTCATTTGCAGTTCAGTATATTCCAGTCCAGTAAAATCCACTCCGGTTCAATCTAGTCCAGTCCAGTCGAATCCACTTTAGTCAAGTCCAGTTCTGTCAGCCCAATGCAGGCCAGTTAAGTAAATTCCAGCCCAGTTTAATCTAGCCCATTGCAGTTTAGTCCAATGTTGTCCAGTCACATTTAATCCCGTGCATTCTAATCTATTCTAGTCCAGTCAAATCCACCACCGCTGTGTCAGAACCAAACCCAAACTTAGCTACGGGAAGAGGAAGAAAAACATTGGTCATATCCACTGCACCATACTCTCAGCCATTTTAGATTCTCTGTGTATGAAAAGAAGAAATTAAATCAAAGTTTCAAGGCAAAATCTTTGAGAACATCATATACCAGACTTGTAGAAGAAAGTGTGGATGGAGGGATGGAGGTGGTAATTCTACATGACGCTTTGAATTTCAATAAGACATCATGTGCTCAGTGTTGAGATTCTGAGCTTACAATGAGATTTTACTGGGTCTACTGACTTCGTGTATTTCTTTGCATGTGAATAAATAATTGGGGGGGTTAATTGACTGTGCAGATAACAAACCATAAGGCTTTAAGCATAAATACTATATAATAATCCCTCTCATTGTTTATGCAATTTCCCTCTTAAAGCTTTACAGATAAAAGCGAGTGTATTTCTCAATTTCCATTCTTGGCTGTGGCTTCAACTCTGGTTTCATATGAGATACATCATTAATAACTCTTCCCTTACTTACGGATCCAAACTCCTCATGCACTTTAAAGCTTCAAGGGATTGTTAAACTTTTTGAAGTTATTTCCGAACACATCTATGCATGACGGTTGAATTTAATTTGCCTTTTGGGAATATCAATTGTGAATTGATTTATCTTGGTTAAGTGGTTCTTCTTTATCTCAGCACATTGATCTGATTAATAATAAAATAAACAATTTTTTTTTAGATGGAGATAATTAATTTCAACATGCATTTTAATGTGTGACCCACAGTTGTTCCGCTCTGTTAAAGATTTTAATATTCATATCTGCATTTATACTAAAAACCCCAAATCTGTTAATATTTAATAATTTAAATCACAATTATTATTCAGTAACACTAACACAGAAGTGACAAGCAATAAATCTTTTTTATAGTGTTTGTCCTAAACAGCCTCTTGTCACTTGTTGCATTGTGCTGGGAAGCTCCGCTTACATAAATGTCCATTTAGAATGCAACATTTCTGATTCTGGATGTAGAAATCCCATTTTATACATAGATTACTTGTTTATTAACGATTATGTTTAAACCTTTAAAGACAGGTTTACCATTAGTGAAATTTCTGGTAAAAAAAAATAAATAAATACTTAAATATTTGTATATCTGTATATTTTGTAATAAACTCATAATATATAGATTCTATACCTGTAAATCAACAAATTTAAGCCAATAGTTTTATATTTCTCCATATTTTTTAATTTGATTACATCATGCATCATCACATCATCATTAAAGACGTTAAGTAAACTTGAAGTAAACAAAGTCTTAACTTTATCTTTTGGTCCAATTTTCAAATACTTTTTTGCTTCAAATCAAAGTTTGTAATTTATGAAAGATTTTATAAAATCTCTGTGGAAAAGTACTTCCAGAACAAAGACAGCTGAAAAAGGGCCTGGCAATTTTACGCTCTAGTTGAATGCTTTGAGAAACGTTGACTCAAGTCATCTAAAAGGGCCTTTATAGATAATGTTCTGTTAATAAATAAAGGATGTATAGGATATTTTGAGATGTCTCCAGGGTTGAGCATTACTGGAATTTGAAGGTCAGTGTGTCAAGGTTCCGCTCTGATCTTTTTATTGGCTGGAAAAGATGATTTTGTAACCCAGTGCCCTGCTGAACTCTAACTGTCCCCCAGGGAGAGAGAGATTATAGTCTCTCTCACTGGACTATATGCAGTCTGGAGGTTCAGTCTGACTAGTGGAGTTCTATCTCATCCTCGCTGTTCTAAGCCAGATAACAAGGCATTTATAGATGGATACAGTCATGATTTAAATAACCTAGCCTCATAGAATCATGTTACCATACCTACATTTTTGCAAAATGATTTTTACGTGGCTTGTTGTGCGTATCACAGCAGTACCCTGGTGAAATGAACACTAGAAGTGCTACAACAATGATTTATATTCACTTTCACACAAATCAAGAGTAAAATGACAGACCATCAGTTCATAACTTACTTTTCAGCCTGTTCTATTTACATGCTTATTACTTCAAAACACTTTTTTACTATTTTAGCATGATCTAAATCTCAAAATTACGTGGACATGTTATAAAGGGATAACAGAGTCAGCCATTCATTATCAAAAAATACATACACCCTGACAGGGTTATCAGAACTTGTATCAACCTGGGGTTTATTTTGCAAAAAGACTTTCTATTATCCTGCTTAATACTGGGCAACTTGAAATACATGGTTGTGAAATATTGGATTGATTTATAAAAATATGTTTCTGCTGACGAGAGCCCAAACACAGGTAGTCCAACAAGCAATCTCTCTGTTTTCTTTCTTTTTCTCGCTTCACTCATGCGTATACACACACACGCACAAACACTCTACTTTGTTACTCGAGTAAGGGCTCCAGTAAAGCAGCGCAAGCATTACAATCCTCCATTTCTAGTTCTAAAGTGACATCTTAGAACTAGCAATGAAGGCATGGACTGTATCAAAACAAGATTCTGAATCTGTGGCGGAAGAAAATAGTTCCACTCACAAGAGCGTTTTATGGACGAAAACCTGAAAACATCTTGATATAAAACCCTGAACGATGTCTTAAGGTGGTAATTCTGGTTTAAGTGGAGTTATTGACTCCAGCCCGTTGAATTATTGAAAATAAATACACACCCGAGATGTAACGGTCACTCCACGCGCGTCGTGACTGCATTACCCCCTCAGGTGTACATTATTTTTAAATAATTCAACAGTCCATCATCAATTATTTCTTACATATTCGACCCTAGAATGCCATGATTGACTAATCAGAATCATGTAGGACAGCCATTTAGACATAATTTTTTTCATGTATTAATAATGTGGGACCTTACTGTGATTAACTGGTAGATTTTTCATTTTTAATTCTGGGTGATTTTTATCATGTTTATGTTTCTTGCTTCTCTTTTCTTTACTAAAGGGTAGGTATGTAATTTCTGCACCACCAGCATCACCAAATGGTATTGCAAAAATAATTATAGTTTTTCAAAATGTTTTCAAAAACACTTCCCCTTTAAGATATTGGCCAAAGATACACATAGTCCAGCCGCAAACTCAAAACAATTGGTCGTGCCAATGTTACTGTGTCCAGCTGGTTGGGATGCTTGAGCAAACAGACCAATTTTTTGACAGCTCCAAAGTGAAACAGAGTTTAAACTTTTTAAAGGAAATCAACAGCCACTATATTTACATTTATGCATTTTGCAGATGCTTTTATCCAAAGCAACTTACAGTGCCCTTATTACTGGGACAATCCCCCCGGAGCAACCTGGAGTTAAGTGCCTTGCTCGAGGACACAATGGTGGTGGCCGTGTGGATCAAGCCATCAACCTTCTGCTTACCAGTTCAGTGCTTTAGACCACTACTCCACCACCACTAATTTATAGTTGTCTCTGCATATTAAACTAGGATATTTTTTTTAATCGTACTTAATCATGTCTCCGCAATGCAATCTTGAAGTACCACCTGTTTTCAGCAGGGGGCAGTAAGCAAAACTCCAGCTGTATAGACAACACGCAGCTGTACAGAGAACAAACCAAACTCAGGCTAACTTGACACTAGTGATAGCAAAAGAGGAGAGTGCATTCTTGCGTTCAAATAGGTGCTGTAAGTGGATAAAAATGTTTTTCATCACAATGAATCGTATATAATTTTTGTAGTTAGAAAGCGCTGAAAGTTGACATTATATATATATATATATATATATATATATATATATATATATATATATATATATATACTTATTGTCAAAATGCATTTATTTCCATCTTAGGAAAGAAAACAAAACAATATGTAACAATATAATGCTTTATTTATATTTTTCAAACAAAATACTCCACAGTATAAATATAGAAATGCATTAAAATAGCACATATTTGCTTATTCATTGCAATGGGCATTAAATCTCTTAAAATCTCATCTTCCATAATATTACTCTGTCAGTAAACTGTGACTATCCGCTTTCCTACAGCAATCATGAAGCTGCATTCATGATTCACATCAAATGTCTCATTCTGCGTTTTGATGATAATTTAGATTTGGTGTGATTCTGTGGTAATTAAAATGTGCCTTAATTAGTCCCATCTAGGCTTGTTTCGAACAACAAATAGTGTTAAGAGCTTCTTTCTCCATCATTTTATTCACTGACAGGGAAGCGCTGTTGTGTATGTTAGTGGTGTGTGTCAATATCAAGTTTCATACTACTTTTTACATTACACACTGTCCTAAAAATACTGTTTTTGATGATATGCAACTAAAGTGAGACTCTCCAAAAGTGTCCGTCTTATACAGGAGCACATTGATGCATCCTTAGAAAAGCCTTTTTAATAAATCTATCTCTGACAGACTAGGGTGTAGCCAGCAAATTACTTTTGGGTGGGCCTCAATAAAAATGGATGTGCCAAATTATTATTATTTTTTTAGTTTTTACCAAATTTTCCTTAACAGAGAAGAGGCACATTTAAACAGTTCTTTCACACTTTCAGAAATCATAATATATTTTTTAACTATTTTATAAATATATATTTGAAGTCACAGAATAATCTCCAGTATTCTGGGTGGGCCCGGGTCTTATTTGGGTAGGCCCGGGACCACCCCGGCCCACCCTTGTCTAAGCCATTGCTGACAGATTGACTAATTAAATTAAAAAATTGATTGCTGTGGACTGTAGGCCAATAAATATGGAAGAAAAAACAATATACAGAAATTTGCCTTCTAACGCAACTTTGTAATAACATTTATTTATCTGAATTATTGTTTTAATTATTGAAATATAACTAATGATATGTAATTATTAATTACTGAATTATTGTTATTTGAGGGATATTTACATATATGATTCATTGCAATGAATTTGATTACTTAATTGGCATATCATGTAAAATAAATTATCGATTGACAGCCCTAAATTTAACATCGAAAAAATTAGAAATGTTTTGTTAATTATTGTATGTTGATCCAATTACTGCTAGATGTTAACGTGTTATATCCAACACTCAGTTAAGAGATGTTTGGGTTCAGAGATTAACCAGCATTCATGGGTCAGTTCTTTCTCTTCAGTGGGTGAAAAACGGTCAAGGACGTCCAACAGATCTATGAAATAGGGCAAGATGAGGTCTGCACAGTGACATTAGGCCCTCGAATTAAACCAGTGGAAACTGATTCTCTTTGGTCTCTCTATTTTTCCTCTGCCCCCTCTCTCTCTCTCTCTCTCTCTCTCTCTCTCTCTCTCTCTCTCTCTCTCTCTCTCTCTCTCTCTGTCTGTGTGGTTTTTATTGTGGTGTTTATTTCTTTACAGTCTGTATGTCCCCTGTTGTTGTCTTTAATGACTGTGTCCCCTGCCAGAGCTGCTGTCCTGCTCTCTGAGTTTCTTATCAGTGCTGGAGCAGAGCTTAGCCACCCCACATCAGCCTGACATCACTGCCGCTATATTAATGCCTTTATACTCTGTGCCTTCTTTTCCCATCCCACTTCTTCAGCTCTGCCTTAGTTGTTTCCTTTATTTAACACTTAATTGGCATTAATGAGGAGTTGTTCCTCTCGAACCGCCTCCACTCTTCAGGGAAGGTTTCTAATAGATGTTGAACATGTCTGTGGGATTTCGCTCTCATTCAGACAAGAACATCAGCGAGGTCTGACATTGATGTTTGGTGATGAGTCTGAGTCGCAGTCAGTGTTACAAAAGGTTTTCAGGTCTTGACTTCGTGTAGATCAGTCAAGTTCGTCCACGCATTCTTATTTTTCAAATTTACTAAGAACTTTTACTTTTTTCATTTTTCAAGACTGTTTTACTCTTTTACTTTCGTTGGTGTTCACATCATTCTCACAAAGAGATATGGGTGATTCTTCAGTCAGGAGATCTTTTCCTGTATTATGGTTAGAAAAATGCTTTAACCCTCAGAGACCCAAGCATTCACATTGATATATGTATATATATATACAAGCAGTAAGGGTAAATTCATAAACATTTAAGTAATGTGACTTTAAAACTATGAGAACTATTGATATTGATGATATACTACATTTGCTGGTATAATCAAAATAATCAAAATACCCATCTCTATATAATGTAGTATTCTCCAAAAAACAAACCAACAAGAAATAAATATTGAAAAAAATGAATAAATAATACAATATACACACTAATGAACCAAAATATTATGACCATATGTCTAATATGCTGTTGGTCCTCTGCATGCAACCAAAATAGCGCTGACCCGCTGAGGCATGGACTCTACAAGACCCCTGAAGGTGTCCTGGTGTATCTGGCACCAAGACATTAGCAGCATGGTTCGGACATGTTGGTCCAGCACATCACACATATGCTCAATCAGATTGAGATTTGGGGAAACTGGGGGCCAGGGTAACAACTTGAACTCTTCATAATTTTCCTCAAACCATTCCTGAACAATGTGTGCAGTGTGACAGGGCACATTTTCCTGCTGAAAGAGGACACTTCCATCAGGGAATGCCATTGCCATGAAGGAGTGTACCTGGTCTGCAATGATGTTTAGGTAGGTGGCACATGTCAAACTGATCTCCACATGCATGGCTGGACACAGTGTTTCCCAGCAGAACATTGCCCAGTGCATCACACTCCCTCCACTAGCTTGTCATCTTCCTACAGTGAATCCTGGAGCCATCACTTCACCAGGTAAATGTACACAGCCATCCAAGTGATATAAAAGAAAATGAGACTCAACGGAATAGGTAACCTTCTTCCACTGCTCCAAGGTCCAGTTCTGATGCTCACGTGCCAATTGTAGGCATTTTCAGCAGTGGACAGGGGTCATCATGGGTACTCTGACCAGTCTGCAGCTATGCGGCCCCATAAACAGCAAGGTGTGATGCATTGTGTGTTGTGACACATTCCTCCCGTAAAGATCATTAACATTTTCAGTGACCATTACACAAAGCCAATGATCTTTTTGTATTATTATTTTAGAGCTTCAGTAGTAGAGAAAGATTATCTATGTATATATACAGTATATATATATATATATATATATATATATATATATATATATATATATATATATATATATATATATATATTCAATTACAATGAAAATGGTAACTCAGCAGAGTGAAAATTTGAAGATGTAATTTTAGAATGTAAAAATGTTATTCAGTTTCTTTCTAAGATTCTGAGTCCGATCTGAGTGTAATTCTATTAAATGCCATTACTAAACCAGTCAGTATTTATATATTATAATTCAGAAATAAATTTTTTATTGACAAAAAAAGAAAAATGTCATTACATCCCCAAAAGTGGGGAATAATCTCTGCGGAACAGAACGAAATTTGCAGTTGTATTTACAAACATAGCTTTAGTTTGTCATTTTGGAGCTCAACAGCATCCATCTCAAAACTGATTCATTGTATGGAAAATAGAAGAACATCAAAACTTTGCCTTTTGTGTTCCATGAAAAAAAGAAATTCTTAAGAGGCAGTCACACTAGGCTTTGAGCGCAATTTTGTTTTTCTGGACAATGCAATTGAAAAGGATATGATGTCATGCAGGAGGGCTTCTGGTGTAAATAAATAATGCATTAAAGATAACAAATAATAGGCTATTATATTTAAAATGTTAAAATAAAATGTCTACTTACTTTCCTGCAAAAATCAAACACACAGCTTTAAAATATGTGTTTTTAGCATTAAGACAAGAGGTCAGCATGTAATGTTTTGATCTTTAGTTGGTCACACGCCATCTAGTCATACGGATTCGCACGTCAGAGTTTGCCAGACTTTTTTATATTCGGTGGAGCATGACATTTCTTGGTATGAACTTGCGTTTCCGGTCTCCCTTGTTTAGATGCATTTGAATGGAAGTTAATAAAGAATTTTGTAGGTGAATATTTTCTTTTAAGAGTAAGGTGATGCCACTTAACTTGAGCTGCCATTTACCTCTTTCTCTGTGGCCTAAGTTTCCCTATTTAAATATACTTGGATCTGTGTGTGTGCTTTTAGCTTTCTTCCTCAAGCAAAGTTTATGGGAAAACAAATTCATGAAATATGTTTGTGGTGTGTGCATTGAGAATGTAATTATAGGGGCTGTCAAGAAGCCAAAAGTGTATGTTTATGTGGAGAATGAAGTTTATAAGTTTCACTCCTCACTTGCGCTGGATGGCTGGTGGAGATAGTGATACCCCCGGTTTAATCCTTCCATTTAAGAAGAGCAAAGTGTGCAAATTGGCTGGCTGGGATGCAGGCAGGCATGCGGGTGGAGAGCATCTCTGAGCATCCAACCCTGAATTCATTTAAAACCTGCAAGAAATACTGCTGTATACACTCACACTGTAACAGAGGCCTCGTTCTCACAGACAGATCTGGATGCATTACATCTGGTCCCTTTTCATCCATTTTATGTTTGTGACAAGGAGGAGGGTGTGGCCGGACCACGAGGGTGCACGGCCAGCACTGAGTCAACTAATCAGCTGGATAGAGAAATAAAGGGGAGCCGGAGACTCCAGTTCGGGAGAGAGAGAGAGACACACGTGGTCGCTGTGTGCATGTGCGTTTATGTGTTTTATGTTGTTTTAATTGTATGTTGTTGTTGTCCAGTTCCCGCCTCCTCCTTGCCCATCCTTGCCAGGGGAGGAGCTGCAGCCGTCCGCTGGGAGTCGGAGGAACGCTGCCATATGCCAGGAAGGGGAGGAGCCGTTCAGTCTGCTAGGGCTCAGAGGACTCACTGTCGTCTGCCAGGGGAGTGGAGGAGTAGCTGAGGACCAGGCGATGGTGTGTCTGGGGGCCAGCAAGCAAGTTTTTCTCTCTCTCCTCTTCCTCTCTTTCTGTCTCTCCTGCTCACCCTTTTCCTCTGCCCTCTCCCTCCCCTCAAATCTCCCCAGGTTCCCAGGAGTTGGGGGCAGAACGGCCAGAAGGGCAGCATCTCCCCTGGGTTTGTAGGCCAGTCCGGATGACACCCCAGCCAGAATCATGTGGGGAAGGAGTGTGACTAGGAGGAGGGTGTGTCCGGGCCATGAGGGTGCACAGCCAGCAACTAATCAGTGAGAGAGAGAAATAAAGAGGAGCCAGAGACACCAGTTCGGGTGAAAGAGAAATATAGACACGGCAGCTGTGTGTGTGTGTGTGCGTCAATGTGATTTATGTTGTTTTAAGTTCATTTCTGTCATTAAAGTTTACGTTGACTTTTCTGCCAGTTCCTGCCTCCTCCTTGCCCATCCTTTACTTGTTACAATGTTATTTATTTTGTCATTGTGCATTTTTTACCTCAGCGGGAAAATCGGTGTACACAAACCAACCCTCCATTCTACTTCCTGTGACTTGGTAAAGCATCATTCATTTAGACAGCAAATATTTTTTTTTCCTGTTTTCACAGACTGCATCTGTGTTTCTGACTTGCTGATGCATAATAGTCCATGATTAAAGGGATACTTCACCTCTGGGAAGATGAATGTGTATTTAAAATTGGTCATTTATATAGTATAAATGTGAAATTATTTTTGAATTTGAAGCATTCTAGACTGAGAAAAGGCAGAAAATGTATTTTTTACACATGTGGCTGAAAGACAACAACTCCCAGAATGCACTTGCTTTGCTGCCCTTACGAGGCCACTCCCAAACCACGCCTACCGGTCACAGGTGGCAGTATCTGAAAATTTGATACAACTAGGCTAGGCTTGTTATACATCGTGACTCTATAAATCGTGAGTTAGTTGATAAATTGACTGACTACGCGGGAAGAACATTATAATTCCGGGTGTCCATCTCTGTACATGACGTCTTAGTAACAAAAAGAAAAACAAACAAAATACTCACTTTACACTAAGCCGTTACGTTTGTCCCTGCGGGCTTTGGCTGGCGTTTCCAATTTAGCTTCGGGATCCTAAAATAAGTTTCCAGGACTCCCCTGTCCATGTGTGGAACAAAACTTGGGTGCTCAGTTATACATGCTCAAGTTAGCGGTGCAGTTTCATCATCGGATTCAGTGATCTCATCCAGAAGAAAATGGCATCGCTGAAATTCGTGACAGCAATAGGACTCTCTGTCTGTTTCCATAGGCGCACAGCGAGAGCACTGACACCATCAGTCCGCCCCAACTCGAGTCTGGCCGGACTCTTCCTCCTGCCTGCCAAGCAGGTTTTGCTCCCCTGCTACAGCAGCTGCCTCTTGTTCCTCCATCTCCCACAACTGTTCATCGCAGTATTGCGGCTCGTACAGGTAGCCGCGAGCATCAGATTCTCACAACAGATCTTCGAAATCCCCTTCTGCCATTTCAACTTCAAAACTACCTTCCGCCATCGTGATTAGCCTACTTGTATACAAACTTTCTACACAGAGCAAGAGCCTGTTATCTTAGCTTCTACAGAAAGCTGGCTGACACTACCTTCATGTACTGTGAGTGAGATCCCGCCCCATATGGGCATGGTGAAAACTGGCTGTAGTTTTAAGCCTCTGGCCCAAAAATCCTCCGATGATGCAAAATGACGATTTTTGCGTCATCGGAGGATTTTTTCCAGACTAAAAATAAATAAATCTCTCGTCTCAGGGGGATATGGGGGGGGGGGGAGCCCGGTAATTCAAAAATACTACTGGTTTTCTACTGATACAAAGCTTAATGCTAAATCCTGAAGTAACCCTTTAAGAGGTGGTGGGGTGTCAGAAGTGTGAATCAGCCAGTTAGCTACTCTTTAAGTAAAACTCAGCATTAAATCAAAGTTGACCTTTTTTACTTTCTTAACACAATTTTCCAGTCTTAATGTGCATGATTAGGTTGTGAATGCCATTTCAATTTGAATTAAAGCACTTCCTAAACTATCATAATCACTGAACAAAAGATTATTGTAAGAATTCTTTAGTTTTTCTGTCATATATTGTTCTCTTACAAGTTTTGTGAGATTTGTGCTTTTTTAATTTGCATATTTTTACAGTAATTTCCTTCTCTTTTCTTTTTATGTTATTTAAATTGCCAATAAGACATTCAGGTAATACTTTACATGAATGATCCTTTTGTTAATGGTTTACAAATGTTATCTTTAATGACTAATAAGTTATTTGCTATATATAATGTTATTTGCATTATAAATCAGTAATATGTGTTTATAACAACGTGCATAAAAAGGGTGACTGTCATGCAGTATCTTCCAAATAGTGAATTTTGCCTCACATGTTATACATGCTTAATAACATTTATTCAACATTAGTAAACTGTGAGATTGCACCTTAATGCAATGTGAACACATATTACACATTTTTTGTTATTGAATGAGCATATATCAGTGTAATAATTTAGAATTTACAACAGGTAAGTTAAAATGATAACTATTTGTACTGGATGAAAATGTCATCGGAGGGTGGGGCAAGGCAAGTGCCATAGATTTTTGTGATTTTGGATTATCTTGATTTGAAAATAATATTCATATATTTATCAAATAATTTTATTTTGCTTTTGTTGTGAAACTTTCATTTGTTTGCTCATTTCCAGGATTGTGTTGTAATCCAGAGAATCTGCAAACCTTTTGCCAAATTAAGTACCAGTAATTACAGAGAAAAGCCATGCATGGAAAGCTTCCATGCATGGCTTTTCTCTGTAATTACTGGTAGATGTGGGTCGATGTGATTAAAAAAAAAAAAAAAAGAATTAGCGAGACAGAGTCTGGCTGCAACCAAAGGCATCTAATGGAAGGAGCAATTTGCCTGCTGGACTCATTTAATGCAGAAGATGGAGGTCTGTTCTAGCTTTTTACTTAGAGCTACAGTTTAATAGATGTTTATGGAATTTCCTGGACTGCTTCATAACAGCTCAAGCAAATCCTATTCAGTACCAATACATCAACCAGAGTAATATAGAGCCAAAGAATCACTACAGCTTATCAATAACCTTCAGCTAAAACTTTAAAGATACTCCATTCTACCTTAAATAGCAACCTTAAATGGATTGAGTACAATAAGGACTGAATTACATGTATAGCAGTACATGTTTAGAGACTGGTAATGATTTTGACATTGAGTAGTTATAATACTAAATGTGCTACAGTTTTTGAAGTGTTAATCCAGTGAATCTTGCTCTATTGAGTTGTTTTATTTCACTGTTTGTATTAAATGAATAGTTCATACAATAATGAAAAGTCTAACATTTGCCATTTACTTGAACTACGCCGTTTCTTGACGACTTCAGGAAACTTAATATAGTTTCTGCTTTCAACAGATATCCAATGCCTCGGGTGGATGAACTCATCGTGTGGATTGGGAGGGCTCGGTTTGTTTCAAAGCTTGATCTCACAAAAGGCTATTTGCATGTACCACTCACAGCCTCTGTCATGTTCTGTAAGACTTTTGCATTTAGTTTGTTACTTTCTCCCCCTAGTGGTCATCTGGGAGTAATTCATTGTGTTCATATATAATTCTTACATTGCTTTCATTGGTTGATTTTATCACATGATGCAGTCTGATCAGGAAACACATTAGTAGTTATATTCCATGCGGTAAGCTTGCAGCTCCAGTCACTTTATCCTGTTTCCACTCTGTTTGTGCCTTGGGAAAGCTTCGCTTGTAAGTTGTATTTGGATTTATAGTTAATTACATTGATACACAAGTGTCATGTAAGACATTCTGTGACGTTACTTGAATGTTTATTTCATTTGTTAACATGTGAAAACTGCTATTGTATAGCCTTTCAGCTAAGAGGTCGTCAATAATTTGTTAGTTTAGCTGTTGAGCTGCACAAAATATATTTACAAGTTATTTACAGCTATAAGCATTCCAGCTGAATGTAATATACATGTTACAACTTTGTAGCTTAACAGTGCATTATTTTATGTCTGTTAATGTATGACGTGTTTGAATAGCATTCAGTGATTGATGCTATCTTTCTGTATCATTTCAGTTTTACAAAAATTCCTTCATGAGAATTACGACAACAGTAAAGAGCCTTGAATTTTACTCCAGCCTCTGACTTTCTCTTGAAGCCTGTTAGCTATCTGTCGATTTGTGTACAGTCACACACACTGAGGACAGAATAGCCTCTGCAAAAGAAAAAACTGCACCCTAAGGGCATTGACAGTATCAGGTTTTTCCCTTTGGTTGAATGATGGACATCATTCTCCGGCTCCATCGTGTCTACGCAGCTGCCAATCTCAATGATGTACCTTTCATCCATTCGGAGAGCTGGGAGAACATCTTGTCCAACTCTGGAAGGTGCTATCTGGGTTATGGTGGGCCGGACTCATAGCCAACCCAAGGAAATGCTGCATTGGACTCACAAAGCACGGTACCTTGTGGCAGAACGGAACTCCGTGCCACTTTATCATTATTATTTATTTTTTCCCCCTGACCAATTGGACGAGGCTGATCATGTGTGACGACTTATTTAAGGTGGGGAATTGTTCGTCGAAAATGGCGGAAGTGAACTGGTGATGTGAGAGGTCTTGTTGCTTCGAAGATATGTGCTGACTGTTACGAGATGGTGTTGAGATGTTTCGTGTTCCGGTACGAGGAATGAGTTTGCTTCGGAGAGAAGAGTGAAGGAAGTGAGCAGTGTCCAGGAGGTGTGATTTATGCTTACCTTGCATGACGTGACGGGGTGAATGAGGGTGCAGCTGTGAAGCAGTGGCGGAGGCTCTCTATTGCGGCTGCCGGCAAAGGTGCAGTGAAGTGAGATTTTCTTATCGACTGATGACTGTTTTCCTGGAAACTTGTTGCACACGAAGCTCCTGTTACTTAATTGCTACTTCAAACGAAGACAACGGTACGGGGTACGGTCTTGATGCACTCGCAGTTTATGCACACGAACCGCAAGTCGACACACACACACGCACATGCACACACATACACGCACGAAAGCAATCGCGCTCTTTCTTGACTGTTTTGAACATATGAAACATGTGTAAAAGTGGAAACTGAGTGGTAAATTGCCTTTATTGATGGATTTGCTCGGACACAGTTGTTCGCTGTACCTAATATTGTTTTGAGGAGTGTACAAGATTGTTTGTGACTGTCTGTGAGATCATAAATTGAGTAGCGCTTGCCATTGACGAATTCCCATTGTTGCCGCCTTATCAAAATCAGTTTTTTTTTTTTTTTTTTTTTTTTTTGTTGTTTTGTTTTTCATGTGTTTTATTTTGTATTGTGTATATAGTATACTGTCTTATTCTGAGATGTCCAAACACGTGTGTCATGTTTCGCTGTGTTGAGTGTTACTTGTGCTACCTGTTTAAAATAAATTTGCAAATGAATTGATGGGTTTCCTACAAGTTTAATTTGATTATTTTTCCTTCAAGTCCTTCATATGTAGCTGGTGGTTTTTAAATAAGCTATCCGGAGTTTACTTATTGCCAGGATTAAATGCCTGGCTGGCGCCCGAACAAATCAAAATAAATGTAAAAGTAAAATAAATGTTTATTGATGGGCCACCATTGCTACAACCTAGGCTACTGAATTGAAAGAGGACTTATCAAGCCCCAAGAGGAAAAGATCTCAGAGTACCCTCAACCTACCACGAAGACGTGGTTTTTTGGGTTGGCCAGCGATATCACTGTTTTACTCTACTTACTCACCCTTTTTAGCCTGTCTACTCACAGACCTGATCAAGAAAGGGCAGCCCGAGAGGATCCGGTGAATGGCAGCAGCAGAGAAGTTGTTTGGTTCCCTATAGGAGGCCTTGAGTTATGAACTGGTCCTTCACACTCCTGATTTCTCTTTGCCATTCATATTGCAGTCAGATGTGTCTGAGTCAGGAGTCAGGGCTGTCCTTTCCCAGGAGTTCTTAGGAGAGGAACGTCTTATTCCTTAGCCAAATGCTGTCCCCCACAAAAACTTGGTATGCAGCCATGGAATGGGAAGCCTTAGCCATCAAGTGGGCTGTTCTGGATTTGCGGTATTAATTCTTGGGACAATCTTTTACCCTGGCGAAAGAGACTAATGCCAGGGTAACATGGTGGTTTTTGGCACAGCAGGACTACCACTTCACCATAAAACATTGGGCTGGTTTGAAGAATGGTAATGCTGATGGTCTTTCCTGCATGTTCCACGGCAGGTCATGTCTGGTGAGTAGTCAACCCCCCCCCCCCCCCCCCCCCCCCC
Source organism: Moxostoma hubbsi (assembly GCA_032164185.1). Lineage (NCBI taxonomy): Eukaryota > Metazoa > Chordata > Actinopteri > Cypriniformes > Catostomidae > Moxostoma > Moxostoma hubbsi. Next base: position 37,237,420 of record JAVLUX010000025.1, on the reverse strand, counting down.
CCCCCCCCACTTGGCACTTGGGGGGGGGGGCAGCCTCCCATGCCAGAGTCAGTGTCGCACCTGGCAACCATAAACACTCACACTTGGATGAGGTCAGAGCGACGTGATTGGAAACAGCTGAAGCGATTACCCTCATCACCTTAGGGCTATATAAACCGTGTTGAGACACACAGAAGGAGGTCAATGACAGAAAAGCAAGCATTGATGTTTCTCTTTCTTTCTGGCCACAGAAATGGACAATGCGGACACAGCTACCATGGCACTCGGAACTTCCTGCCTCACCAAGACAGAGACTGAGCACCTGAACCACAGACTAAGGAAACTCACTCTCAAGTCAAACACCTGTCTCACCGGAACTTTTACCTTCACTGTTACACTTATTTTCAATAAACGCCCCTCCGCGGTAACGAAAGCCTTTATTGATGTCTGTGCCTCATTCTCAACCCACTACAATATAGCAAGTTTTGAAACACTTGCTCATTTGTTTTTTGTTTTTTTTTTCATCACATTTTAGAATAATAAAGTCATCAAAACAATGGAATAATAGAAATGGAACTATGGGAATTGTGTTCTAAATCTAAAATAAATCAAAACTGTGTTATATTTTAGCATCTTTTAAATTAATTTAAAATTAAGCAAACATCATATGGCAAAACCTTCAGCTTGCGCCTCTTGAGGTTGTCCATTGTGGATTTCATCTTCAGTATTTTTAAAGATGGTGTGAAGTATGCTTCCAAAATTTGCCTGTATTTAATTGAATAAATTGTTACCTCTAAAAGTGAAATATTCCCTGTGGCACTGGCTGCAACACAAGCCCAAAGCACGATAAATCCACCCCTGTACTTAACAGTTGGAGAGGAGTTCTTTTCATGAAATTCTGTATCCTTTTTCTCCAAACACCTTTGCTCATTATGGCCAAAAAGTTCGATTTTAACTTCATCAGTCCGCAGGACTTGTTTCTAAAATGCATCAGGCTTGTTTAGATGTCTGGGCATGGATGCCAGAGTATGCCCCGTCCCTGAGAAAGAAGGTCCTTCCTCAGGTGAATTTGCCAGGGAAGTGCTGTCGCGAGAAATGTAAGATCCAAGTCCGGGTGGGCCAATAAGGAGCCACCAAGGTGACTTGTTCCTCGTCCTCCCTGATCTTGCACAGCACCAGTGCAAGGAGACTCAATGGGGGAAATGCGTACTTGCATTGTCCCTGGGAACAGCTGTGTGAACAGCACGACATGTCTGACACCTGCTGTAGGGGGACTCTGGTCCGCAGAAAACAGAGGTCTGTCCAAGGATTGAAAGTCTGACGGCAGGAGGGGGTGATTACCACACGGTATGTGTCACGGCACCATGCCCTTCTCGGGACTTGAGTCTGAAGCCAGTGCTGAAGCGGTCTCATATGCATAAACCCGAGCGGCACGACGGAGAACACGCAAGTCCAAGATTGGTCGCAACCTACCGCCTTTCTGGGTATGATGAATTAAGGGCTGTAGAAACCCTTCTTCATCTCAGCTGGAGGGATGGGCTCTATTGTATCCTTGAGAAGCACAGTCATGATCTCTGCCTGTAAAGCGCTGGATTTTTCGCTGTGTACGGAAGTGGAGCGAATACCGCTGAAACGAGGCGGGATCCGGGCAAATTTAATCACATAGCCGAGTCGGATGGTCCTGGCCAACCAACGCGACGGGTTGGACAGTGAAAGCCACGTGTCCAGACTCAGCGCGAAGGGTACTAGAAGGATGATCATTTTTGACGTACCTGGTGTGGCTTTGCAGTGGAGGGGGGAGCAGGTAATAGTGCATTGGTAGGCAAAAACATGTCCCAAGGCTTGGGTGCTGAGAAAAGACTGTGATGCTGCAGCATGATGTGAGATATAGCCTCCGTCTGCCTTTTCAAACTGCTGGGCAAAGTCATCGACGGTGTTGCCGAAGAGGCCAAGTTGGGAGATGGGGATGTTGAGAAAGCGTATCTTGTCAATGTCACGCATCTCGAACATGTTCAGCCAGAGGTGGTGTTCCTGGACCACGAGGGTGGCCATTGCCCACCCGAGTGCTTGCGCTGTGACTTTTATGGCTCTAAGAGCGAGGATGGTGGCAGAGTGCAGTTCCTGCAGCACATCAGGGTTGGGACTACCCAGGTGCAGTTCTTTGAGTGCCTTGGCTTGGTGGACCTGCAGGTGGTGGCATTCTCGGAACACAGGTGGATCGCAACCGCTTTGTCTACCTGGGCTATCTACGTGTACCCATCGGCCTCCCCGATGATAAGTAGTATTTGATATTAATGTCGACTATATGATGTTAATGTCGCATATCCCAACTAGGCTGGGGTCAGAGCGCAGGGTCAGCCATGAAACAGCACCCCTGGAGCAAATAGGGTCAAGGGCCTTGCTCAAGGGCCCAACAGTGGTATCTTGACGGTGCTGGGGCTTGAATCCCCCGACCTTTTGGTCAGTAACCTAGAGCCTTAACCGCTTAACCGGACCATCTAAGAATTGAACTTGAGAGTTTTCTGACCATCTGAGCAAAGTCTATCCACAGGATGTCTCCTACTCAGAAACCACAAACTGTTTCATCTTGACTGGATGCTCTCATAAAACCACCACATTATAACTCAACAAGGAAACACTCAGAATAAACCCACTTCTTACCTAGAGGCCCACCTCTTTCCTCATCACATTCAGAGGAGAAGAATATAGCTAATATGACAGAACCATAGAGGAAGGATCATCCAGAGAGGAGCTAAAGCACCACCTGAGATCACAGACAACCTCAGCATTCTTAACACTCCAGCAAATTAGCAGAAGTTCTCCCATGCCCACCGGCAGACATTCATTAGACAGCAGACAATAGCACAGAGCACACAGATGTCTTGCCGGACTGTGCCAGACTAGCAATAACACAAGTAAGCTGACACAGCAAATCTAAAGTCTGCACACTAATGCACTTCATGTCTCTTTGTGGACCATCATTCAGATGATCTTAAAAGAATATTCATAGTTAAATACAACATGAATGTAATGGACAGCATCTGTGACTTGCAATCAATTACCATGGAAAACAATTTCAACTCATTCCTTAGTTTGTTAAATCAAGCATGTATTGAATACATTGCCTGTTCTCATAGAATCGTTATTATCATGTGACTACACCTACATTTCTGTAAAATGATTTTACATGGCTCAGTCTACTTATTACAGCAGTTTTAAAAGTAAAACAGAAGATTGTCAGTTCAGAAACACGTTTCATCCTGTTTCTCACACAATGCTATCTTATGACATCTAAACACATTTACTCTAGTGCATGAGTTGAATGTGATACACTTTAATGTTCGCATTATTTAAGTAAAGTTCCTGAAGAGCACGCAAGTCGACATGTGAGCCAAAGGTTTCACAGAAGCACCATAAAATTACTTTGTTGCTTCAGCGATTGTAATTTCCATTTCACATTTGCTTTAATGACACTATAGGTTAGGTTTAGGTGTAAGGTTTTGTTGATTTAAAACTCCATAGAGCATCATCTGTTTGGGAGAACATTGAACTCGATTTTAGTGACACGGTGAACATTAAAATTATGTCATATTTACTTAAGAGCACTCAGTTCAGCATACAGGTTTTTTTTTTTTTGAAGCCAATCACTGAGCCATATGACTAATTACTCTAGAGCTGTAAGGAATTTATATTCTTTAATTCTGACTGGCTGATGGAACAACAAGACTGTACATACAAGCTTCACTAGCAATAGTCTACTGATCTACTATAATATAATGCCAGACTTCCAACATGCTATGACCATCTATATTGCTTTAATGGCAGTTATACAAAGAACCTATTCCAAGATTCTGCTCTATAAATATGGAAAAAATGAATCCAAAGTGCAAGAAGCAAAATTACAGGACCAACAGGCTGGCGAGACTGTGACGAGAAATAAATGAACAATCTGGCACAGAGTAAAAGAAACACAAGGGGTTGAATAGGCAAGGAAAAAGAGCGTCAGCTGGCGATGGTTAACTCGTGAGCGGTGCGAATGAGTGTTCCCAAGGAAATGCTGATCACACCGTTCGCGTGTTAAAGGGAAACACACTAGGAAATACATATACACATATGCATGCAGGAAAACACCACGCAGACTCACCAGAACAATGACACTCTGCCTATTCTTCTTTTTGGAGAACAATTGTCGATGCTTTCTGCTATCAATGTTCTCAATTCTCTTAAGTGATGCATTCCGCCAGCTGTGGCGGGCATGTCACACGGGTAACAGAGTTCAGGTTAACAATGCTCAACTGTTCACCAGCCAATTGTGTGGCAGCAATACAGTGCATAAAATCAGGCAAATACAGATCAGGAGCTTCAGTTAATGTTCACATCAACCATCGGAATGGGGAAAATTTTGATCTCAGTGATTTGGGCCGTGGCAAGATTGTTAGTGCCAGGCTGGTTTGAGTATTTCTGGGATTTTCACACACAACAGGCTATGGAATTTTCTCTCAATGGTGCCATAAACAAAAAACATCCAGTGATCGGCAGTTCTGTGGATGGAAATGACTTGTTGATGAAAGAGGTCAATGGTAACTTAGATAACTGCTCTGTACAATTATGGTGAGAAGAATAGCATCTCAGAATGCTAGGAATTTGTGGGAAACATGACTTTGTAATTTTTTTTATCTTTCCATGCATAGCGAAACACCTTTAGATTTGTACTCTTCCAATTGCACTTCATTTAAAATCACAACTGTCATTTTGATATATCAATGTGCTATTATTTTATAATAATCCCTATTTGCACCTGAGCTAGATTATGTCTTACACCTGTCTCCACTGCGCATGGGGAGAGTGGCATATAAGCAGCCATGCCACCAGCAGAGAGAGAGAGAGAGCCTGGTGCAAGAAAGTCCTTGTGTCTGTGAAGCTAATGAGTTTATGAGCGTTCGTATAAGTGAAGCTAATGAATTTGTGAAACTACTGTGAAGTAAAAAAAAAACTGTGAAGCTAAGTTGTAAGCATTGAAATGTGCCAAGAGAAGCCCATTTCCCTGTGACCTCCTTTCCTTCTACTGTGGACCCTTTTACACTGGTGCTGAAACCCGGGAATTGAAGTTGGAGGAAATATGCATTGAGTCCTCCCAGTTGGCAGAAATCCTCAAGACCCTCACTGACCTACACCAGTCCCACCAACAATCCCTGCTTGAGCTCCGGCAAGATCAAGATCACCAGTTCTTTGAGATCCTTAAAGCTCAAGCAGAGGAACGGCATGTGATCTGGAGCCTTCTCAGCCTGTAGAGAGCAGTGGATGCATCCCTGGACAACTACAGCCCAATGCCCCACCCATGCTCTTGAAGATGGGGGCGGAAGATAACCCACAAGCATTCCTAAATCTCTTTGAGAGCACCGCTGAGATCTGGGCTGGCCACGTGATCAATGGGTGGCCAGGCTCCTCCCGTTGCTGTCTGGGGAAGCCCAGCTCACAGCACAAAAACTGCCAGTGGGTAACATCTTGGCTTATAAAGATCTGAAGAAGACCGTCTTGCAGTGGGTTGGCCGTAGTCCAGAGCAGCATCGGCAGCTCATCTGACCGATGAAGTTGGAGACGACCGGCCGCCCATTTGCCTTCACACAACTGCTCTGTGATGCCTGTTGGAGATGGCTGCTGGTGGGGGATCGTGAAATTGAGGGAGTGATCAATCAGGTGGTACCACCAGGCATCGCTGGAGGAGGGACCTCGTTAGGCCATTAGAGTGGTCAACACGCGGACATCGCTTTGTATTAGTCCTAGTGGACTATGCATCGAGATATCCGGAAGCAGTGCCTCTGCGTAGCATCTCCGAACATAGAAATACATTCTGAAAGAAATACTCACCGATCAGGGCACAACCTTTATGTCATTGACACTAAGCGAACTGTGCAAATTATTGGGCATAAAGTAAATTTGCACCAGCGTTTACCATCCACAACAGATGGCCTTGTTGAGTGGTTTAATAAAACCCTTAAAAACATTATTCGTAAGTTTGTGCATGAGGATGCTAGAAATTGGGACAAATGGCTCGACCCCCTGTTATTCATAGTACGAGAGGTCCCACAAGCCTCCACTGGCTCGGTTTTCCCCCCTTCGAGCTGCTGTATGGGCAGTGCCCATGCGCCTTGCTTGAAGTCATACACGAAGCTTGGGTGGAGGGACCTTCAACCAGCAAGAATTAAATTCAATACGATCTTGACAGAGCTGACTCTATAACAGGGGAACTCGGCTGCAGGAATTTGCACCGGGAGATAAGGTACTTGTATTACTCCCAACATCAAGCTCCAAAATACTCACCAAGTAGCAAGGACGCTTTGAGGTCGCACGACGAATGGGGGATCTCGATTATGAGATATAGCAAACTGATAGCGGGGGTGCACGTCAAATACATCACCTCAACCTCCTGAAATTATGGAGGGAGGAGGTCCCTGTGATGTTGGCTATGGTAGTTCTGGAAAGGACGGAGCTCGGGCTGGAGGTGAATACAAAACAATCATATCACCCCTGTCACTTGCGGAGACCACCTCTCACTGTATCAACTTATGGATGTTGCCAAGTTGCAACAGGAATTTGCAGACGTGTTCTCCCCTCTGCTGGGTCATACAAACCTCATCCAGAACCACATCGAGACCGAGCCAGGGTAGTGGCATGCAGCCATCCCTACCGATTGCCTGAAAACAAAAAAATTTGTTTGAGAAGAATTGGATGCAGTGCTCGATATGGGGGTAATAGATGAATCCCACAGCGATTGGTCCAGGTTTTTCTAGTTCCTAAGAGCGATGGGTCTGTACAGTTCTGTGTGGATTATAGAAAAGTCAGCATGGTGTCTAAATTCAATGCCTACCCAATGCCTCGTGTTGATGAGTTACTTGATCGGTTGGTCACAGCTCGAATTCATTCGACATTGAATTTGGCACAGGGCTATTGGCAAACCCACTTCACGATATCCCGTGAATAACTACCTTCTCTACTCCGTTCGGATTATACCAATTTGTGACACTTCCATTTGGTTTGTGTGGAGCCCGGCTACGTTCCAGCATCTCATGGACTGAATCCTCATACCACATTTGGTTTGCACATGGCACATGCAGCATCTGAGGGCGGTTCTGAGGACGCTGCGATGAGCGGGACTCACAGCAAACCCCAAGAAGTGCGTGATTGGGTGTGTGGAGGTATGGTATCTGGGGTTCCACTTGGCCATGGGCAGGTGCGTTCCCAAATTGACAATACTTTGGCGATTGCGACCTGTCTGAGGCCCAAGACCAAAAAGGGGTTGAGACAGTTCCTGGGGCTGGGTGGCTAATATAGGAGATTCATGCCTAATTATTCGGATGTCACCAGCCCGCTGACTGAGCTCACTAAAAAGGGAGCTCCAGACCCGATCAAGTGGACGGAGCAGTGTCAACAGGTATTACACAGGTTAAAGCCATGCTATGCAGGGGTCTGCTTTTACATTCACCCGATTTCTCTTGTAGACAGATGCTTCAGACAGAGGGCTGGGGGGTGTACTCTCTCAGGTGGTAGAGGGAGAGGATCACCCAGTGCTGTACATTAGCCACAAGCTCTCGCTGAGAGAAACTAAGAGCAGCAATGTGGAAAAAGAGTGTCTCGCCATCAAGTGGGCAGTTCTCACTCTCCATTTATACCTGTTGGGCCGGGCCTTGTCCCTCTGCTTGGATCATACCCCACTCCAATGGCTCCACCTCATAAAAGATACCAACATGCAGATCACCCATTGGTATCTGACTCTTCAGCCATTTAAGTTCAAGGTAGTCCACATCCCAGGAGAACAGATGGCTGTCTCTGACATCCTTTCTAGAAATGGAGGGGGGGGGGGGGGGGGGGGGGGGGGGGTAGACAGGCCAGGGAGTCGAGCGGTGGGGATATGTGGCAGCGGGGCTGTGGTCAAGCATCCATCCGGAGAGAGATAAAGCGGTAAGTGCGCTTGCACCTGAGATAGTTTATGTCTAACACCTGTCTCTAATTCCAGTGAGCTTGAGGAGAGCGGATTATAAGCAGCCACATGACCAGCAGAGAGAGAGAGAGAGAGAGAGAGAGAGAGAGAGAGAGAGAGAGAGAGAGAGAGAGACTGTCACATGGAAGTCCATGCTGTCTGTGAAGCTAAAGATTTTTGTGAAGCTGTGAGGGTTGAAGTTGCTGAATAAAAATCTTACCTGTGCCAGGAGAAGCCTGTTTCCCTGACTCCTCCTTTCCTTCTGCTGTGGACCCTTTTACACCCACCCTCAAACAAACGTAGTTATAGCCGAGGCCGGGATGAGTTGGATTAATGCTGTCACCATGTCAAGATGGTTACTCCTGAAAGATGCAGTTGCCACTTTGTTGGGACAATCTGGTGTTTCAGGGTCACAACCTGTAAGTTTGTTTGATTATTTGTGGATTTATCTGCTACTGAGAGTTTTAAAGCGGTGTTTTTTGTTGTGGCTATGGTGTACACCCAGTGCACAGATGTAGGCATCTGCTATCCTGCTAGCTAATGTTATTGTGTTAAAATAGTTTTGCTAATAAGCTGCGGGCCTTCTTTAACCTACAGTTGTGTAGAATTATGCAGATTGTTTCTCGTTTTTACTATCATGAATAGTGATCAATTGTGGAGATGGATTTATTTTTACAAACGGTAATTTTACGTCTACAATCCACGCTCGGCTAATTTGCTATGTAATGTTATAGTTTTGGTAATGGTATACTATTCAGCTGTGGGCTGACTTTTACCTAAAACTCTGTAACAAAATGGTCGATCTCAAGAGTCTTATATAATTATATAATTGCAAGCTGTAATGTTACGGCCGCTATCGGTAGTCCACTGCTAACTTGCTCACTAACTCTCTAATACACCTGGTAATGCCCAACCGGATGTCTGACACCTGTCATCAAATTTTTTGAACATCTGAATCAAAACTCCCTATGCATCTAACCTTAAATACAAATTAAGTTTTAAAAAAAACAAACAGACAAACTAAAATCCTGGATGACTGACATGTGTGAGTCGTCCAGGTGAAGTATCAGTTTACTTTCTATTACAAAGCGACATCAGCTAGCAGTGTGCTGGGCTGGCAGAAAAAGATACTTGTGTGACGCATGACATGCATTTTTTTAACCGCAAAATATAGGGTTATTTCTTTGCATGCTACTGTATTTATCTGACCTTTTTTCAAATCAAATCAAATCAAATCAAATCACTTTATTGTCACACTACTGTGTACACGAGTGCAACAGTAGGTGAAATTCTTGTGTGCAGTTCCGAGTAACATAGCAGTCATGACAGTGACGAGACATAAACCACTTTACAATAAACAACATATTTACACAAAACAATTTACATAACAAATGTACACATACTTACACAACAATTTACATAACAAATGTACACAATACACACAATGTAGAATACACATACACTAGATACAGGTATAAATATATATAAACACTAATTGAATTGGGAGAATATATTGACAGAATGAGGATTAATAAAGTGCAGTGCTGATTGTTGATCGTGAGAGATCATGTGTTCAAAAGTCTTATTGCTTGTGGGAAGAAGCTGTCATGTAGTCGGGTGGTGCGGGTCCTGATGCTGCGATACCGCCTGCCTGATGGAAGCAGTGAAAGCAGTCTCTGGATGGAGTCTCTGATGATCCTCCGAGCTTTATTCACACACCGTCTGTTATATATATCCTGGAGGGAGGGAAGCTCACCTCCGATGATGTTTCTGGCCGTTCGCACCACCCTTTGCAGGTCTTTGCGGTTGTGGGCGGTGCTATTGCCGTACCAGGCGGTGATGCAGCCAGTCAGGATGCTCTCTACAGTACTGGTGTAGAACCGTGTGAGGATATGGTGGTTCATTCCAAACTTCCTCAGCCGTCTCAGGAAGAAGAGGCGCTGGTGAGCCTTCTTCAGAACGGCCTCAGTGTGGACGGACCATGTGAGTTCCTCAGTAATGTGGACACCGAGGAACTTGAAGCTGCAGACTCTCTCCACCGGTGCTCCATTAATGGTGATGGGGCTGTGTTCTCTGTCTTTCTTCCTGAAGTCCACCACAAGCTCCTTGGTTTTACTGACGTTGAGGGAGAGGTTGTGCTCCTGACACCAGCGCGTCAGAGTGTGCACCTCCTCTCTGTAGGCTGTTTCATCATGGTCAGTGATCAGACCTACAACCGTCGTATCGTCAGCAAACTTAATGATGGCATTGGAGCTATGTGTTGCCACACAGTCATGTGTGTAAAGGGAATACAGGAGTGGGCTGAGAACACAGCCCTGCGGGGCTCCAGTGTTGAGGGTCAGTGATGAGGAGATGTTGCTGCCCATTCTAACCACCTGACGTCTGCCTGACAGGAAATCCAGGATCCAGCTGCACAGCGAGCTGTTTAAGCCCAGAGCCCGGAGTTTCTCATCAAGCTTGGAGGGCACTATGGTGTTGAATGCTGAGCTGTAGTCTACAAACAGCATTCTCACATATGTGTTCCTTTTTTCCAGGTGGGAAAGAGCAGTGTGTATTGTAGAAACCTTTATGACACAACCATTTTGTTGTTTCTACACTAGAGAGCACACAAAATTAACTGGGTTTGAATGTTATTTTAGAGTGTGATGAACTTAAATGACCTGTATATCTCAGAATTCCATGATAAATCCCCATGTTCAAGCCAAATCTACGCCCTTGGTTGTTCACAAGAAAAACACGCCAACATACAGTACTGTCAGCTCGTGCTCCAGAAGTTAAGCATGTGATCCGCAAAGCACAAGACATTTACGCTTAATGCAGATGTTTACATCAATTTAGGAACTGATATATTGCAGCACTGATTTAAAATGTATACTTATAAACTGAGGTCATAAAAGCCCATAGTTACAGAATCACCCTGAAAATGACACACATTATCATAAATCGGCAAAACTTAGCATGCTGCAATTTTAATGAAGTCACTGCATGATGAAACTAATCTTTTTCATGGTGTGGAGCAAAGAAAGTGTTTATTTGGTGCACTTGCTGATGCTGCAGTGGTGGACTTGATTCCAGTTTTAGAGTGAAGCTGTAAAGTTCCACTGTCGTAAAAGTCCCTATCAAAAATCTTTCAATAAATTCTGCATTTATTTACACTTATTGAATTAAAACCAGTAATATAATGACAGAAACGTCGCCTATTGTAATGAAGTAAAAGTAAAAAAAAAAATAAAAAAAATTACTGAAGTGTGAGAAGTGCCCACCTTTAAATATACTCATTAAAGTCATTTTTTTTTCCAAAACGTTACTCAATAAAATGAGTAATGTAAGGTAACTACCCTGTCTTTAAGAAAAACAAAGACAATAAAACATGCTGCAAAAGCTGGAACATGTCATTTTGCAAGTGGAGTATATCCTTCTACAGGTGACGGATGGTGTCCATGGAAAATAAAAACTTCAAATTTAGATTCTTAACTCTTAGTCATTAATTCTGAGTCAAAATTATTGGGTTCAGAAACCAAATGAAACCTCCTCCTGTCTGTAGAGGAAACAGAACAAGTTTACTTGAACACTGCTGTCTACACTGGAAGGATTTTGACATGTCTTTTTAGTGTCACATACATTTCCTGCTCCAGGCCTGTTCTACATTATTCTGCTGTTTTATTTTATTTTATTTTATTTTTTTATTTTTTTTTTAGCTATCGGAACACACACACACAGGATTTCTGTACACAACATGAACAGGTTTGCTGCTGTCCAAATCTGTCACAATGTTCTCTCTCCTTGTTTGTATCCCTGTCAGGCACTGCCTCTTCGCAGCTGTCCTGAATGTGATATGTGTTTCACTGGCTGGCAGTTTCTGTTGTCTGTATTATGAGGAGATGCAACAGGGTACAACAGTCAGGGCCCATTTCCACAAATCAAAACGACTCCCTCATAAATAGAGGTCGGCAGGACAATGATGCTTTGTCAGTCTTTCCCTCCTGTTCTCTGAGCTTTATATATGTACATCTTTATATATATACACACTGATCAGCCACAACATTTAAATCACTTGCCTAATATTGTGTATGTCCCCCTCATGCCACCAAAACAACGCCAACCAGCATTCTGAGATTATATTCTTCTAGTGCCAATTTCTCAGGGCCAGCAAAGCCTTCTCTGCTGGTGTAACATGCCTAACAAATAAATATTTTTTCATCCTTTCATTCTCATTAACCATTTTGCATGTATTTTCGCTTTCCACTCCTAATTAATCTACAAACAATTAGGAAAAAACTAAAAGAAATTAACCAATCAGAATGTATTCCTCGATGCTTACAAGCAAAGTGTGACACTTTGTCACATGCTGGAAGCAGCGAGTGAGTCTGAGCTCCACCCCCTCAGGCCTTCAGAATTTCCACAGAATCCCTCAACAGTGCAAGTGAATAGACATGTCAGATTTTCAGATTCATCAGCCAGTCAGATTGATTTATTTGCTCTTGTGGGTGTGATCTTTAGGATATGTCCGTGTCAAAGCCTTCTAGCTGGCCTTGAGTGATGCAATCATGCATTAAGTGATGTACGTAATTTGAAAGCAAAGAGTGCGAGATCGTCATCATTGCCGCTATTGCCATTGAGAAAGAGATCCCTTTGGATTTAAAAACCTGAGATGTTCTGCATGATCGTGTGATTGCTTAATATGTTAATCAGGAAAGGAGGACTGATTTTCACTTCAAGTAAATTGCAAGCAAATTGCATTGAGTTTTCTACGTTTAAATTATGCTGCTTGAGCATTCAGTGTCAGATCAAGTTTTGAAAAGTAACCCTGATGAAACAAAATGTATTACAATCCAAATTTTAATTGCAAATATCATTAGAGAGATTTTTCTTGGTATGAGACCTCCTTGGATCTGGCTTTCATGTGTGGACATGTTTTTAAAATGTCAATTGGTATTATTAGTAGACTACCACGTAATGTATGATGGGCATACAGTGTCTTATTCATTGTGAAACTGTGCTTGCTTAATGGCATAAAATGCATGGGCTGCGGCTTCTCAGCACAATTGTACAGAGCGGTTATCTGAGTTACCATAGAATTTGTCATTTCGAACCAGTCTGATCATTCTCTGTTGATCTCTTTCATCAACAAGACATTTTCATCCACAGAACTGCCGCTCACTGGATGTTTTTTTGTTTTTGGCACCATTCTGCGTAAATTCTAGAGACTGTTGTGTGTGAACATCCCAGAAATACTCAAACCAGCATATCTGGCACCAACAATCATCCATGTGATTATCTAACCAGCCAATCATGTGGCAGCAGTGCAGTGCATAAAATCATGCAGATACAGGTCAGGAGCTTCAGTTAATGTTCACATCAACCATCAGAATTAGAGAAAAAAATTATCTCAGTGATTTGGACCGTGGCATGTTTGTTGGTGCCAGAAAGGCTGGTTTGAATATTTCTGTAACTGATGATCTCCTGGGATTTTCACACACAACGGTATTTTTAAATTTACTCCAAATGGTGTCAATGTAAGAAACGCGATTACATGAGACTTATTGTTCTCTGCTTTTGACGTTGAAATGTTAACAACTATGAGGACAACAATTGTGTGCATTTGATAAGATGGTTAGTATGCTAAAGTTTACATGAAGTGAAGCCAGGGAAAGAGGGATAAAAAAATGATGTGTGACATAATATATATAATATATCAGCTGATTCAGATTGAACAAATTCTTACTGTATTTAATATAAATGTAAAGACACATTTTAGAATTAGAATTACTGGCTTTTGTGAATGGATATGTGAACAAAAGTTTTTGTTCACATATCCATTCAAATACAGCCATTATGTGCTGCCACAGTGGAGCCAAGTCCCGTTAAATCTTAAGAACATCACTCGATCACTCGAGTGATTGCACATTGGTAGTTAAAAACGTCTCGGTTACTAACGTAACCTCCATTCCCTGAATGGAGGGAACAAGACATGGTGTCGATGAAGTGACACTAGGGGTCGCTCTTGGGAGCGCCATTCATTTCTGATCTCTTAAGAAAAGCCAATGAAAATTGCCGAGTGGAATTTGCATGCCACTCCCCCAGACATATGGGTCAAAAAGGAGGGAAAATGCAGCCACTCATTCAGGTTTCGCACTGAGGAGCCGAGACAAGGTCTAGGCCAATTCAGCGATGTAGGTAGTTCAGAGTTGTGGCAGCAGGGACACATCAGGGAACGGAGGTTACGTTAGTAACCGAGGCGTTCCCCTTCTGTCACTCACTCGAAGTAGAGTTGATGAAGTGACACACTAGGGGTCCCTATGGAAAAAGGCACAACTACTGAACTGTGTTACGGTCCACCTCGTCTGGTGGTGCGAGATGGGCAGAGCTCTGTGTGCCTCGTAGCCAGCGCCCCAGAAATATGTTGAAGACACATCCAGTTTCCAGTATCATCCTGCACTGAAATGCACATTTCCAGAACCTCATGTAAACGGTCAAAGACGTCCTTCTAGCACGTTTTCATACAACAATTAAAATTAGCACAGATGGGTGAAAGAACATGTCTATGAGATATGTATCAAGTGGTCAAAGATGTCAGTCTGTGCATGTTTAAATACAAAAATAATTTTAAATAGTCCAGATGGGTCCCCTCTGGTGTTCAGAATCTCACACTGAGTACGAACTAAAGCACCAGTGGGCGGGGCTAAGAGTGCAATGTTTTTAAGTAGGCGTTAATGTTTTTGAGCTGTAGAGTCAGTCATGAATTAATGTACCCTTAGTGACATATGGTAGTCGCAGAAGTAGAGAACAAAGTGTTTTTAGAATAGAAAGACCGCTTATATATTAAAATATCATGACATGACCCCTTTAAAAGAAGCTCTTTTCTAGGGTGACAAAAGAACTCGGAAGTGCTGCTGTTGAGCGTTTGTATGTAAGCAGCATTTTCATGTATTATAATTCCAATTAAAATTAAGAATTAGTATCTGAACTAAGAATTAGAATGATCTGAATTAGAATCAGAATTATTTGTATAGTGCTTCTCACAATACATTTTGTTCCGAAACATCTTTACAGAAAACAGTGAGGGTTTAGGCCTGACAAAGGAATTCCACAGCACTGGCCTGGGAAAGAGGTTTGAGAGGGTTCCCGAGGAATCAGAGTAGAGCTAGTTTCATGCTGTCTTTCTCTAGTATTCCTCCGGCCACCTGGAAGCCAGTCAAGCCATTTAAAGCATTGAGAGAGAGAGAGAGAGAGAGAGAGAGAGAGAGAGAGAGAGAGAGAGAGACTTTCTAAATATACTGCAGACTCTGGCACTCAGTGTGTCCTGTACATTTGAATCAGAGGCTTGCAGATTCTGTCTCTCTATGACACTCCTGCCTCTGTATATCTCTCTCTCTGTTTATTTTTTATTTTTTCATGTTTTGCTCTCTTCTATTGTCTCCCGGCATGTTATAAACACACCTGCACCTGCAGACGATCATGTTTGTGCTCTGTTGCCACAAGCAAGTGCCAGAAACAACACAATTCAACTTTATCCTCTGTTTGGAGGAACAGGATAGCAGTGTGTGTGTGTGTGTGTGTGTGCAAGCAAGCAAAAGAGAGAAACAATGTGCAGTACTGTATTCTTGGTTGTAGAGGTGCCCCTAACAGTGTATGTGAGAAGAGTGCAGTGGGAGTGTAATTTTGCCTGGAGGAAGGAAAGGAGCGTTGGAGCGTGAGACAGATTTCTCCCACTCTAAGACAATTGTACGGTCATGGAAAGATGCTGATCACAAATGCTCACTGAAAATTACTGATGGTGAGGATGTACAAGTGCGGGGATGTAAATACCACAAGTAAAGATTCTTTGTAGTATTTAAAAACACATGTAGCCAAAAACAAGACAAAGTTCCCATTTACATATGGAAAAAAGTACTAAAGGTGGGTTACATCTCTCTCTCTCTCTCAATTTCAGATACCCTATTCAAATTTTAGGAAAATCATATCATCATACTATAGACTGTCCTTGCAAATAGTGCAATTTTTTCCCTCAATACAATAATGGTAACTTTAACAATCTAAATGCAAACTAAGGTTATGAGGTATTAGAAACACCTCTGTGAAGTTGGCACCCCATATAATTAAATAATTAAACGTCACTCTCCACCCCATCTCGCTCAAATCGATCCAAACACCGGTGCTGGTCATTTGTGCTCGGATTGTGCCATTAAAATAAACGTTGTAACTATTTCCCTTCCTTAGATATAGCAAAAATGTTTTCGGGAGTGGTGACGTCATTCTCATGTTGTCTAAATCACTCCAAACCAGTGTCATTCGTTTGTAGTCAATTAGTGCCAGATTTTGCTGTTAAAATGAACACTTTATCTATTTCCATTCCTTAGAAATAACAAATATGATTCGGGGCTGTGATGTCACTTTCCACCCCATGTCGTCCAAATTGTTCCAAACATTCGTTTCAAACAAATAATAAAATTGATATGAAAATAAATCTTTTTTTTTTTTAATTCAGCTTTGTGCTCGGCACAAAAATCTATTCATGCATGTCCGGGTTGGTTTGGCTTGAAAATGTGATTTGCACAGAGAGTTTAATGGGAATTGTCGCGAATGTCAAACGAATGTCAAATATAAAACTAACTTTACCGCACTCACAAATACAGGACAAATGTGATTTGGATTTGAAGCTTGAAGTTACTGCCAATGATCAAACTGTTAAGAATATTCCCGGGAGATCATTTTGTTATTTCTTTGTAATGGAATTAGTTAGATTGTTTCTTTCAACAGCACAAACTGGCACAAATCGAGCATAAACGAATGACACCGGTTTGGAGTGATTCGGACGACATAGGGTGGAGAGTGACGTCACTGTTCTTTATTGTTTTGTTATATATAATCACAGTTACAGGTTTTTTTTCAACAGCACAAATCAAACACAAACAAATGACACCGCAATCCTTAATGCCTCATGGCCAAATCAAATGGACTCTGGCCCAGTTCATTGATTTTGTGCTGTTGTTGAGCAGATCAAATTTCACAGTGGGAGTGGTGGTTGAGAAAGCCAACTCTGCACCCACACCTGAATTCACTGTTATGGCCAACATGCCTGAGTTCCCGTAATTTCCACCATGCTTGCCATGGTCCACGAGACAGCGCCCATGCCTGATATGGTCCAAGAGCCAGTGGCTGATGACACTGCCAGCGCTAGAACCCTCTACCATTCCAGAGCCAGTGCTTGAAGACTCGGAGTTCCCAGCTATCCTGACCACTGGGCCCTCTGGGTCTCTGGCCTCTGGATCTCCATCCGCTCCTCCTTCTGCAGTTCCGTCCACTCCTCCTCATGCAGCTCTGCCCACTTCTCCTGCGGTTCATCTGCCCCACCTCCTGCGGCTGTGCCCGCATCTTCTGCGGTTCCGTCCAGAGGCTACTTTGGCTCCAATTCCTGTGCTTCTGTCCACTCCACTTCCTGAGACTCCTGTGGCTCCACCCCAGTGGCTCTGCTCCAGAGACTCCATCCTCTGAGCTTCCTGCGGCTCTACCATGTGGTTCCGCCTCTGAGACTCCATCACCAGAGACTCCTGTGGCCCTGCCCTCTGTGACTCCATTCCCTGACTCCTGCATTTCCATCTGCTCCACCTCCTGCGGCTGTGCCCGCATCTTCTGCGGTTCCGTCTGCTCCACCTCCAGATACTACTTTGGCTCCAATTCCTATGATTCTGTCCACTCCACTTCCTGAGACTCCTGTGGCTCCACCTGCTCCACCCCAGTGGCTCCGCTCCTGAGACTCCATCCTCTGAGCTTCCTGCGGCTCTACCCATGCAGTTCAGCCTCTGATACTCCATCACCAGAGACTCCTGTGACCCTGCCCTCTGTGACTCCACCTCATGCGACTCCATCCCCTGTGCCTCCCACCTCCTGAGTTGCACACTGCTCCACACCCTGTGGCACATCCCGGTGACCCCACCTCCTGCGACTTCATGCCTTGTACCTCCTGCGATTCCGCCTCCTGAGATTCCAATATTCCAATCTGCCTCATCGGGCCCTGCTCCACAGCCCAAGACTCCTCCCAGGCTGCTGGACCCCGCTCCTTTCCTGGAGCCGCCTCCCTGGTTTTCAGACCCCGCCCCTTTCATGGATCCTCTTCACTGGCAGCCAGACCCCATTCCCACCTTTAAGCCACCCCCTTAGTTTCCTACACCCTCCTCTCTTGGCTGTTTCTGCCGTTGCTTATAGCTCCCTGTTGAACTCTTGTTATACTTTTGTTTTGTTGAGGAGTGTCGGGAGCCACCCCATGGAGATGTTGGTACTGCCATGCCCCCATTGGTCTCTACATCTCCAGCCATCAACTGCTCCAACTCAATCACACTCTTCAGTCACACCTGCTCTCATCATCGCATCAAGGACTCTATAAATATTCACCGCTTTCATTCAGCCAGGGTCTCGTCTCGTCTATCTCTGGATGAATTGCATTCTCCCCTGCACTGGAGCAGTTGTTTTCTTCTGTGTTTTGCTACTATTGTCCTTAATCTTTTAATTGATTTGTATTTTGTTTGCATATCATTACACCTCTGCATTTCTGTTCACTCCAACTCCCGTCTTCATCTCTCCTTCCATCCAGAGCATGACAGTTACAATTAACACTTTTAATGCAATACTGTTGTACGTTATTTTAGGAAGGAGGAATGGCTGTTTCCCAAACCAGCATGTAGATTGCTTGTTATTTTTTCTTCATTAAAGTTCTTCAATATGGGAGCTGTCTGGTTCAAAGGTGCTGAACTAAAGCTGAGAACTTTCACCAACAGTTGTGTGCACAGAAGTACCATGCACAGTGGCATACACATTGTTTTTAGGCCTCCAGTGAGCAAGCCAAAGGCAACTGTGGCAAGGAACACAAAACCCCATAAGATGTTGGTTAATGGAGAAAAATAACCTTGGGAGAACCAGGCTCAGCTGGAGGAGCCAATTCCCCTCTTGTTAAACAGAATGATTATAATACCAATATTAGTTATATGTAGTACAAGATGTTCGTGGGCAATGTTTAAAACTAAAGGATTTTGTATGAACTGTATGATTTCTGTTTTATGGTCTTTGAAGTCCATCCCGAATTGACTGCGGAAGTGCATATACATAAAGTGTTATCTTTATTTGGATTATAAAGGCTTTAGTTGACGTTAATTTATTGTCTATGTATTCCATTTTAAGAGAGTGTATTAACCTGCAAATTAACCTGCTCCTAAATGCCACATGAGTGGTTAGTTGCTATAAATGTCAGTCAGACAGACTCTTCTTCTAAAAGTTGGCAGTTCTTGGCCACATTGGATAACTTGAATGCACATCTCATAACTTTCGAGCTCCTAAATAGGAACTTCCCAGGAGTTTTTCCAGGCAGCATTTCTAAACAAGAATACTTTCACTCTTTTCTGAAAGTATTCTTTTCTCTCCTTATCTTACTCTTTTATATTTGTTCTTCTTTCATTTAAGATGCATTTCACAATATAGTTTCTCACCATCTTGGATTCCCTGAAAGCAGACAGACATCTGTGTTCACCCCAGAGCTATTGTCCACTTTATCTAATGAAGACCGTCCGTAGTCTCGAAGCAGTGGCCATGGAAACTCACAAATGAGATATAGCATCAATACCTGGGAGAAAAAAAAAATGCACAAACCACAAGCTGAAATGAAAAGAGTGTTATATATTCTCTGAGTGAAGGAAAGACGAGATGCTTTTCAAGCCTCACGCTTTATGGCTGCCACTTTGGAGGTTTGTTGTGTTTTATTACAAACCTGCAAGCAAATACAATCCTTTCATGTTTGCTTTCAAGAGCACTGATAAAAAAAATCATCTTTTAACAGCAAAAACACAATCAAACAATCACTTTTGTGATTGTATGTTATATATTATATTACTTTTGTAACTTGCACAAACTTCATAAAACACTAAATTAGCGAGGGAGGTTTTAACACAAGTGTACATGCACAAGATGGAAATAATTCAGAGGCAGTTTGTGGTGTGATAGGTATAGAATAGAATCATTTTCACTCAAATAAAGTAAAGTCTGTGTATGTCAAAGATACTGTAGATTCTAAATAGTCTTACTCAAAGAATCAGGACACACATGCTTGGTTTGATGTTACAACTTGGTGTAATTTGTGTCTTTCCCAAAACTTTTCTATCTGCCCATACCTTCAATTTGGTCTTCAGTCTTCAAATCTAATGCCATAGTCTCCCATAGCCAGACATTTAACTTTCAGTATAAAATTGTCAGTGATGGAATTTTTTTAATCAAATAATATGAAAATCTAAATGTAATTCTTTCTCTTATAATAATGTAACAATTAAATGAAAAAGTTGCAAAAAGTATATATTTTTTAATTGATTTATTGCCCAAATAGTATAGGGTCATAGGTAATAGTGATTTCATATACAGTATATTATATTTTTGCTTCCATAAATCATATTGATAACACTTTATAATAAAGGTTCATGAATGTGAATTAATACCTGAATTAATACTTACTTCAGCATAAATTAATGAAAGAAATAGATAGTATGTTTTATTGGCAAATTGAAATAGTATAAATTACATTACATCAATCATTAAAATTGGAGAGCAACAAATTAACATTTAAAGGGTTAGTTCACCCAAAAATGAAAATCCTCTCATGATTTACTTACCTTTAAGTCATCCGAATCTGAATGAGTGGGATGCCCGCCCCTCCTTTATACCCATATGTTCGGGGGAGTGGCATGCAAATACCACCCGCCAATTCCCATTGGCCTTTTCCATAAGATCTGAATGTGACTCATACGATATAATGAATAACATATATAACCATAACAGCTACTAAATAGCATTCATAACATTCAATTACATTGCATTTGTGGTAAACAAAAGCCCACAATGCACACATTTCATAGATTATAAACCAATTATAAGGACAAAATACACAATTTACAATACATAACAATGGAAATATAACCATAACTAACATTTGCAGGGCTCAACACTAAGGATTTTTTATATTGTCGGGCCAGTGCTTCAGATTTTTACTGGTCCTGCCAATTTTTTCACTGGCCCTCAACACAAAAAATATAAATAGCTGTTTTTACCATCATGTCTTTAAAAATGTGTCCGAAGATAATCATTTTTTATATATATTATGTTTTAAGACAATGTCCCCCCAAACTGAATCACATGTATAATTTGCAAGATATGATTTATGATTTATGTAATCCCATATAAGCGCTTATAAGATATAAATTAATAAATGCATCATATTAACCTCAGCCTTCCTGCCATTTACACAAGTGTTTTTAAGGAAAGTGTTCTGTTGTGCAGATGATGGGTTTTCAGTCACCTGTTTAGTCATCCTGTCATGCAACTTTTGGCCATGTGTAGTGTATTCACACACAGAATCAAAGATTTAATAACTGAGTTAAAGATGTGTTTATTGGCTGAATGTAATAAACATATGAATCCCTAAGAAGAGACTTCCAAATCGGTTGTGACATGTAATATACATTAGGGGGATATTAGGCCTAATCTGTGAATTAAGAATGTGTATATAACGTGAAATCAGACAACATAAAGACCAACACAGCCTGATTAACAAAGCACAAAATCAAAAATACCTGTACGGTCCAGAAATGAGAAATGTAACTGGTGTTTCATGAGGATGATATGAAGTAGACTGTTTTAAATATTCATCTTCACCCTGCAGCTGAACAGCTCTGATAAAAATATCCTATTAGCCATAGTGATTTTGCTTCTTTTCATATCAAACGCCATTATCATGTCCAATTAATGATTAATGATTACGTTTTGAAACATTACCTAATTAAATGTATACTTACTCTGATTGAGAGCAGCTTGTGATTTCCAGACACATGTATAACTGGGGTTTAACAAGGTTTATGACGTTTCATTCGGCACTTCATCTCTAAAAGCTACTTAATGAGAGAAAATGTGCTTTTTTTTACAGTGGGAATAAAACTAGCGCTCTGTCCCTTTACAAGAGCACATGCTTGTTAAATAGACTATACTGCACGGAGAGAGATGATGATGAGACATCATGCATGGAGAGACATGGTTTTTCAGTCATATAGAATGAAACTGTTGATTTTTTTTGTGTTCCAATGTGTGGATTACTGCTTTTCACCAACAAGTAAAAATGACAAATGTGGGGATTTTGTGCACTGTCAACACAGAATGTGCAGGGATACTTAAAAAAAGTGTAAAACGTGTTTTTATTTTTCCTTTTATTTTCTAGCCTTGGTGCGTCCTGTATGTTATTTGTTCGGGCATCTTTGCAATATAAATATACTCACGCTCACTCGTCAGTTAGAATACTTAGTTTGCTCAGTGTAATTGTTGTGCTCTCTCACTTGTTGTTGCACATCACTTGCAGTAATGTCGTGCACTAAGGCGGCTGTTGCTCAGGTGGTAGAGCGGGTTGGCTGCCAATTGCAGGGTTGGCGGTTCGATTTCTGGCCCACATGACTCCACATGCCGAAGTGTCCTTGGGCAAGACACTGAGCCCCAAGTTTCTCCCAATGGCAGGCTAGCACATTGCATGGCAGCTCTGCCACCATTGGTGTATGTGTGTGTGTGAAAGGGTGATTGGGACACAGTGTAAAGTGCTTTGGTAGCCTCTAAGGTATTGCAGAAAATTTACTATAAATGCAGCACTGGCCCGAAGCTCTCTCACTCTGGCCATCGGGCTGTTCTTATTGTCGAGCCCTGATTTGCTTATTTTATTTCACAGTTCTCAGTAATGCTTCTGAGTTTGGTATTCAAAACATGGGCTAACACAAAAGGAAATGTTGTACAACTCTCATGTACTCAGTGATTACCTTACTACTTTACTACTGTGCTTTCTCTTTTTTCATTTTTGATGTGATCACAGTAATTTTCATCCTATTTGCCCCCCAGAACCACAGGCCCCATAACATTGCTGGGAGAATGTGTGACTAGTATACCAGTATATATATGTCTGTGGTGGATCTGATAAAAATAATCATGTCTCAGTGTGCATGTCACACACACAAAAAATGATGTGAAATCGGTTTATTTTTGCAGGTGTAAACTGATGAAATGCCAGCCTACCCTTCCACTTTGTCACTGATTCATCCATGGAGAGGAACAAAAACATGCTGAAAGGAGTGTTATTCACTTGTAAGTTGAAAATGTGCCGAGTCTGCACGATGTGAAGTACTATATTACTTGGCTCAGCTTCATCAAGAGGCATAATAAATGACATATTGAAAAATTATGAAATGTTACTTTCATGAAATGTTATGGTTAAACAAAACACACATTTCATACACCATAGTATTTTTAAGAACTACTTACAAATGTCATTAAAATTTTTTTTTTTAAAAAAACATTATACATGGAATAATATTTACAGTATGAAATAACATTACATATTAACTATAAAGAACATTTAAACAACCTTTTATAGGTTCAATAATGTTTGAGTGTGTGGTACTCCTCAGAGCATGGAGAAACACGCAAGGGAGTGTTGCACAGCACACACGAGTATTTTGTAAGATGCCTTTCCTTTGTCTTCCGTGTGCTGGAGAGACAGACCTTGCAGAGCCACCTGGTCCTGCTGCCCTGGGAAGTGGTTTGAGGAACTTGCGAGGGGAAATGCTTGGCTATCTGAGGCAGGACGGCCACTCTGTGCTCTCCCCTGAACTGTGCTCCTCATGCAGCCCTCTCATTAGGTTGATCCTGAATTACAGGGAATCAGTGGAGTGCCCTATCAATAGTAAGGGGTCAGTAAGGACATGACGACAGACCCAGAGATCTGCAGTGGCAGAGACATCTTCAGATTTTTTGAAAATATATATTTCTCTGATCTCATCTGTTAATTGTTTTCTTTTAAAAGCAGACCTCTTTTTCTGTGGCAATTGTGTAAATAAAACTGTAAATGCAATTAATGAAATAATTTGTGTAAAATCTGTGACGAGCGCCAATGTGAGTCTGAGATAAAAGTGACATGCTGTGACACTTGTCATCGGTGGAAAGGAAAGACTACGACGCATAAAACAAAGAGAATGAAAACTATGAAGCATTACTGATGTCAACACTTAATTTCAGATTCTTAGTTTTTATACAAAACATCTTATTTACATAAAAATATGTTAAACGTGTGTTTATATAACTTTTATAATGTTTGTATTATTATCCAGATACACATAATTATTGATAGGCTGTGACCATGGCCATGTTTGTTTACATTGCAATGCAGACTTCAGTGTCCAGAGCATGTCAACATAATATTAGTTTCATGTGAATAAAACATTACGTTTGAAAGGTGATAATTTTTCTCAATTATTTTTGCTGCTGTCATATACAAATGTGTAAATATGCACTGTAAACTTGTATTCTAATACCTCTGTGTTTATTTGAATGCCCATTACATACATTTATTTTATCATGCGTTTGAAAAGTCTGTTTGAGCAGCTATTTTAGACCTAATTGACAAGCACTTAGCCAGTCTCTCTTTCCATTGCAGCGGCAGCACAACAACAGATTTGGTGAGTTTCTCAGTTTTTCTGTGTTTACTCAGTGAATGTATATGGACAGTAAACTTGTATTCTGTGTTTGTTTGAATGTTCGTAACATAAAATCAACATATTCTATGGTTTAAAAAGACCCTTCTAGCAGCTGTTTTAGATATCTAAATGGCATCTCTTTCTATATACCGTAGCTGCTAAACAGTACAGCAGCTTTTATGGTGGGTTTCAGTTAGTTTTGCACAGATATACACTGTGTGGATTGAGTAGTAAATGAGTAGTCTGCTGCGTTAGTTTGAATGCCTGTAACATAAAATAAACATCCTGTGGTTAAAAAGATTGTTCAAGCAGCTGTGTTAGGCATGTAAATGGCATTGCTTAGCCAATCCCTGTCTGTAGCAGCGGCAGCTAAACAGCGGGAAAGCAGATTTGAATTTTGACGTCATCAACTATCAGACACGAACATTCTAATCAAACTGGTTTGATGGTACTCCCCAGGACCACTCTGGAATGATCAAATCATTGTGATGGTACATGTTAAGGGTTAATTGATCGACTAGAGTATTCTGGGCAGTGGTGGCTCAGCAGTTGAGGCTCTGGGTTACTGTCCAGAAGCTCAGGGTTTCAATTCCCAGCACTGCCAAGATGCCACTGTTGGGTCCTTAAGCAAGGCCCTTGACCCTATCTTCTCCAGGGGTGCTGTATCATGGCTGACCCTGCACTCTGACTCCAACTTAGCTGGGATATGTGAAAACAAAAACATTTCACTGTATATATGCAAAAATGCATATGTCAGAGTACAGGAACATTAAGAAGCAAAATGCAGACTTCCCGTGTGATCAAATTGTTATTTCCTCCGCCTGCCGCATCTCTCCCATTGAAAAAATTACGGAAACAGTATCCACGTACTGTGTTAAACCACTATAAGGAGAGAATGGAGGGCAGAAGAATGTTAATGTATCAATGTGTAGAAATGACTTTTAACCATACACATTTAAAATGACCTAAGGATGTTTTTGAAATGTATATTAAGTCAAGGCTATTGTTAACTTTTAATGCAGTAAACCTTATAAATTCAGCAAGTAGTTCTTCCACAGAAACCCTCATTGTAGTTCTGTGGACATTTGTAAGCGCAGATAATTTGTCAGATTGAAGCTCTTTCTAATTAATTTTGCAAACATTTGGCAGTACTGCACATGAATGGTCTCTGAGCTCTCAGCATGGTGTCTGAGTGGGGAATTCACTAAGAATGAAATGCACCCGGTAAAAGTGTCGGTCATTTGCATGCACTGTCTGTGATGGTTAGGCGCTAAAATCACTGAACACAATCACTCACTACTATGATCCAGATACCTGAATCATCCCTTTAACATGCCGAAAGTGCTCTTAACCCTTATACTCTGTTCGTTACGGGTGCATTCTCATTGTGTTCTCATAACATTTTATGTTACATTAATTTCAGTGAAGATCTACATTTCTCAATGTTATGCATTGAGGCTGATTTATTACAATTATTTAACAAATTAAAAAAAAATTATCATCTCGCCTATTAATTTCCTATTTTGAGTCCAATTTGACCATGAATACAATGAGTGTGAGTGTTTGAAATAAACAGTAAGACATTCTTTATCGCTAAGCAGAGGTCGGCAACCTGCCCCCTAGGGTTTCAGGCTGGGTATTCAGTATTATTGTCTCATCCTTTCATTTGTGTGTGTGTGTGTGTGTGTGTGTGTGTTAATGTGTTCTCCATTGTGAATGTGTTATGATCTCAACCCTTCATTTCTGTGTGTGTTCTGCACTGTGACTGATTTTATATAAAAATTCTATAAAAAAAAATGCTCTCTGTTATAGACTCATCTATTCGTGTGTGTGTGTGTGTGTGTGTGTGTGTGTGTGTTAATGTGTTCTCCATTGTGAATGTGTTATGATCTCAACCCTTCATTTCTGTGTGTGTTCTGCACTGTGACTGATTTTATATAAAAATTCTATAAAAAAAATGCTCTCTGTTATAGACTCATCTATTCGTGTGTGTGTGTGTGTGTGTGTGTGAGAGCTCATGCGTTCCACATTGTGGATGTGTTACAATATCACCCCTTTATTTCTTTGTGTGTGTGTGTGTGCTCTGCATTTTGGCTGATTTAATGATTTTATTTGACAAATAAAAAAAAATGCTCTGTTTTATCATCTCCCATTCTGGGTTAAATTTTACCCTGAACACAATCAGTGTGAATTTTTTTGTCACTCCACCACTCCACAACAGTCCAGCCCAGTTTTGTTTGTGTGTGTATATACAAAATGTAGGAAATGTCACCAGACCTCATGCCACTTATACAAAGGAAACCGTCATGGTTACTGTTGTAACCTCTGTTCCTCGAGGGAGGGAATGAGGCGGTGTGTCGAATGAAGTGACACAAGGGCTCTTCCTGGGACGCGAATGTACCTCTGAACCTGAGAAAAGGCCAATGTCAAGTTAGCAGACAAAATTTGCATGCCACGCCCCAGACATATGGGTATAAAGGGAAGTGGGACAGCGAATGCCAGTCAGGATTTTGCCCTGAGGAGCCAAAAATAAGGTACAGCCATTTACAGTGCTAGGTCTAGTGATGTGGCAGAAGGGACACAACGTCCGGTTACAACAGTAACCATGACGTTACAATTCTGTCACTCACTCGACGTTGTGTTGAATGAAGTGACACAAGGGGACCCATATAAAAGTGCCACGCAATGACACATTGGCGGCTGCACGTAGCCCTCCCCAATGCCCCCAAAGAGATTTTGCATACAGACCTTAGGTTTCCCGCACCCCTGAGGGGGGAAACAGGTGCTACATGACTAGCATGGGAGCAAGCCCAGCAGCCGTGGCCTTCTCTCTCACTATGTCTCTCAGTCCAGCGTGAATATGTCTCTCAGTCCATGTGACTATGGATGTAGGACATCTTAAGTCGGGGAAGGCGGTCTTTCCCTGGGAGGAGCTGGAAATAGCACATCAGGAGGCAGAAGAGCGTCCCGATGCTTGGGTGCTGAGAGAAGACTCAAAGGACTTACCTTGCTCCGTGAACCCAGCAGGGGGCGAGTTAGAGACTGAGGAAGAGGCCTAGAGAGGCATCTTCGGAGCTCGTCAGCATTGGCGTGCCGGGCTGCAGTGCAGTGCCGTAGACGAGGGAGCTGTGTCCGGGGAGTCCGCTAATTTCCTATTCTTTCAGGAAGGAAAGACCCAGAGGAGGCCACACCCTGCCCAGTCTAGGGGAAGTAATGTGTGGCAAATACACCACGAGTGTTGTGAGTGCGGACATGGGACACGGCGCAGTGGTAGGTCCAGCCTAATGAGGGGGGACTCTACAGTCACGGTGACCAGGGCAGCGGGGCTGCCGGAGGGAAATGCGGGCCAGCCGACCGGGGGACCATACCATGGAAAATACATCATGGGGATTTAACCTGAAGAGGGAACTATACCCGTGGAGCCCGACCCCAGTACAGAGCACCTGTGACTCGTAGTGGGTCTGGCCGCGAAATGCTCTGCTGAATTCGCAGGCCAGAGGGCTAGGGAGGAAAATTGGATGTTGCCCAGTCTGCAGCTCTACAGATGTCTGCTAGGGAGGTGCCATGGGCCAGTGCCCACGAGGATGCCACACTTCTCGTGGAGTGTGCTCGAACCCGCAAGGGGGCGGGCATGGCCTGGGTGTGATAGGCTAAGGAAATAGTATCAGCGACCCAGTGAGCTAACCTCGGTCTGATTGGAGATGGCGTTCCTTTTCCGGACAAAGAGCTGCTCAGTACATCTAAAGCTCTACATGCGGTCCAACTAGGTATGCAAAGCACGCACTGGACAAAGCAACGAAAGGGCTGGGTTTTCCTCCTCCTGGGGCAGTGCTTGCAGGTTCATGATCTGGTCACTGAAAGGGGTCGTAGGAACCTTTGGCACGTAGACCGGTCGGGGTGTCAGGATAACTTGAGAATGTGCCAGACCGAACTCCAGGCAGGTGTTGCTGACAGAGAACGCTTGCAGGTCCCAAACCCTCTTGATGGAGGCTAATGCGTTGGGAGGGCCGTCTTCAAGGAGAGAACCTTGAGCTCAACTGAATCAAGCGGCTCGAAGGGGGGGTCTCTGGAGGCCCAAGAGGACCACTGAGAGATCCCAGGAGGGGAATAGGCTAGGCCGGGGAGGATTCAGTCTCCGGGCGCCCTTCAGGAACCTGGTAATCAAGTCGTGCTTACCTAGGGACTTGCCATCTACTGCGTTGTGGTAGGCTGCAATACCAGCTACATACACCTTCAAGGTGGAGGGGGACAGCCTCCCCTCCAGCCTTTCCTGCAGGAATAGAAGCACTGACCAAACTGCACATCTCTGTGGGTCTTCGACTCGGGAAGAACACCAATTCGCGAACAGGTGCCATTTTAGGGTGTAAAGTTGCCTGGTGGAGGGAGCTGGTGTTAGATCAACTAGATCTTCCGCAACCCATCCAGGGGCCAGAGGTGGAGGTTCCATAGGTCTGGGCGTGGATGCCAGAGGGTGCCCCATCCATGAGAAAGAAGGTTCTTCCTCAGGGGAATTTTCCAGGGAGGGGCTGTTGCGAGGAGCGTGAGATCCGAGAACCAGGTCCGGGTGGGCCAGTAGGGGGCCACCAGGATGACCTGTTCCTCGTCCTCCCTGATTTTGCACAGCACTGATGCAAGAAGGCTCACTGGGGGAAATGCGTACTTGAGCAGCCCCCGGGGCCAGCTGTGTGCCAGTGCGTCTGTCCCGAGAGGAGCTCCTGTCAGGGAGTACCAGAGCGGGCAGTGGGAGTTGCCTTGGGAGGCAAAGAGATCTATCTGTGTCTTGCCGAAGTTGCTGAGTTTAGAAGATATATAAAGTTGGGTATCATCGGCATAACAGTAGAAACTTATTTCATGATTCATGATAATATCTCCCAGGGGAAGCATGTATAAGGAGAAAAGAAGAGGCCCTAAAACTGATCCTTGTGGCACTCCATACTTAACTTTTGTTTGATTTGACAATTCCTAGTTTACACTGTAGGGCTCACAGTTTAGGAGCGGGGTTGGTTATTAGCAATAATTAATAATTATAATAGATTATTATTAATTATTAAAATCAATTTAACACTGATCATGGTAGATTTTTTAAATCCTTTAAATCAACAATCATCAAATTCAATAGAATATTAATTATCAAAGATAATTATTAATTATTATAATTAATGGAACATTGATTAGACTTAACACTAGCTTATTGTTCCTTCAAATTCAAATATCCTAATTCAAAAAGATAATTGTCAATTATCAACTTCAATAGAATATTAATAAGGATTAATGTTGACCGGGCACCACCCTGGAATCAGTGACTAATAACCAGACAGTATAACAGTCTCAATATTAGATTGTTCTCTAAGGAAAATCGATGTCCGTAGATCATCAAAATTCAAAAGGAAACATTGAATGTTTGAATCCAAGCACTGGCATCCCCTGCCAACCTTTGACACAGGTGTATGCTAAACAAACCAAAACACTTCTCTTTGAAATATAACAAAGTTTATTGATGCTGTAATATCAATTAATAATCAATACAATGCAGTCAATAAACTTCCGACTTACAACTACAAACTAAACAGTGACATGATTACAAATAGTTACCAAAATAAGCATATAACACATGAGGAGTGTGTGTGTGGGTGTGTGGAGTGACGCGCACAAAATGGCGGACGTGACTCTCGTGGAGAGTATGTTTTGACACTGACTCAGTTCCTCGAGGCTCGGGAGATGACAGGAGGCCGTTTCCTCGCTCTGTCGGCGGGCGGTATGGCTGCTGATTCTCAGCGGGCTGGCGGAGAAATCAGCGACGTCAACTCGATTGAAGATGGAAGGCAAACGGATGAAGATGCGGATTACTCGGCTGTCTCCTTCGGATCTGTTAGTGTTCGGTGGAACACAGAGTAATCTCAACTTGTCCAGGCAAGATGGATATTGTATTGCTGCAGTTTCAAGTCGTACGTTACATCCTTGAGCAACAAGGCAACACCTGAGAGCAGCGATGAGCTGCATCCGCCTGGAAGCGGAGGAACGACCGCTGACCGCGAGGAGAGAAGGGGCTCCTAACTGACGGAGGGGCTCGCTGCCGACCGCCTGGAGCGGGAGAACCGCTGCCAGGGGCCGGGTCGTGATTATACACAGCTGGTCCCTTATCAGGCTAATCATAAAGCCCAGCTGCGGGAGAGAGAGATCGTTTACAGACATGTCCGTCATGTGTGTGTGTGTGTGTGTGTTTGTTTGTTTGTTTGTGTCGTTTGGTTAAGTTTATCATGAAAATATTATTTATATCGTCAAGCTGGTTCTCGCCTCCTCCTTTCCCTTAAATCCCTTTACGATGACCTAATATGAATACTCAATTTCAGCACAGATTGCACCTATTAAACTAGATTGTAGATGATTACTGAATAAGACACATGCTTTTGCACTGAAATACCACACAAAAAAATATTGCATCTGTTCCTGAGGCTTTTCTGACACCATTTCTACCACCTTTCTTACATCCATGTTTCTCTCTCCCAATTCACATTGTTCCTTTGTCCAACCTTCCCCATTTCTCTCTGTCTTCCTTAGCAGTGGGCTAATCCACTGTTCAACGCTCGCTTTGGGTTCTGCAGGGAGAGGCTACAGTTGTTACACCCTGGCTGCAATAAAGTAGCGCATGAAATTACAGTTGATTACCTGTCAAAGCAGCTTGGTGCCGGTGTGAGATGAGGCAGAATAGCTCAGCCACTAGTTGAGACTGCAGGGGTGAGAATGTGTTTGAAGCTGGTTTAGATTTGGTTTAGATTTGTTGTCCAGGCTGGCTAATGACAGTGAAATTTATTGGTGAGTGTGAAGAGACAACATCAAGATTTTCAGCGGTTGGTGATTTGATTTTTGCCTCAGCATGGAAAATCCTTCTGGCAGTTAGAAGCAGTCGCTTATGAAAGAAATTCACTGCTGAATATTATGCTCTTGATGAAAATCCACATTTTATGTTTGCTGTAAAATAAAACAAACAGACAAACAGGTTGAACAGCACGCTAGGGGATTAAGGTTTAGAATGTACATAGGCCTAATATTAAAATCA
Source organism: Moxostoma hubbsi (assembly GCA_032164185.1). Lineage (NCBI taxonomy): Eukaryota > Metazoa > Chordata > Actinopteri > Cypriniformes > Catostomidae > Moxostoma > Moxostoma hubbsi. The sequence continues at coordinate 37,205,868 of JAVLUX010000025.1, read as the reverse complement.
GATATAGTGAATTCATTGATTCAGTTAGAAATGTGCCCATTTCATTCAGCTAGGTACTAGGAACACTAGTTTGCTTGAAAAGTGCTTGAAATTACTGTTCTTCAGCTTGCTTAGGACTGAAAACTTCCCTCTTAAGAGAAAGTTCAATTGCTTGGTCCGAAAACAGAGCCTCCCCAACATGAAGTCTGATCCAGTTTGTAGCTTATTCTGGCCAAGAAACACCCAATTAGACAGACCGACCAATCAGAAGTTGCGTTTTAATGTGCTGTTTAGTGGTGGGGTTCTCTGAAGTAGTTTATAATAAAAATTAAAAAAAAGACCACCATGGGGGATAAGAGTACTAAGACGAAGTATTAAAAGTACATACTCTTATTTCAGCCGCCTTGGCTCTGGAAGTATTTTTCCTCAGTATTTTTTTCTCTTTCACTAAATTCTTCATAAAATTGTTTTAATCCATGAACCAAACCAACCAGCTCTGATGTAAATCACAATATAACAAACTTTCATTTAAAGCTGAAGTATGTCACTTTTTCAGTGTTATAAAACAATATCCTATCCCAGCTTAATGTAGAGATAACTAAACAAATCATAGTAAAATTTTCTTGAAAACTGTAAACACTGTCTCTGTGGTGCTATAAAAATTCCTCTGTTTCGAGTGACATGTTTAGACCCACTCCAATAACACTACTAAACCAAAGTTGTAAGATGTCTGTGGAAAAAAAAAAAAACGATGAGTGTGGAACTATCTCTTTGTTTGATCAATTAAAGGTGAAGGGGGTAATCAGAAAGCTGTTTTGAAAACAATGTTTATTTTTGTAATTAGATTCATAGACAAAAGTGTCACAGAAATTACATCAGCTTCAAAGCAATAGAAAAAAAAAATCTGACAAAAAGACAAAGCTACATCATCTTTCATGAAAGAAATAACTAAAGTCCCATGAAGCATTGCGAATGACGTAATCAAATAATATCGGTCAGAAATTGACAGGAACATGAGGCGAAAATGCCACTGAAATTGGCATAAATGTCCCCAGAAATCCTGTTTTTTTTTTGGGGGGGGGGGTTATTAATAACATCTGATATGGTTACAAATACATACATTGCAATCTTCATTTTAATTTTCACTTAACATTATTTGTACTATGTAATTTCCATGATCATTCATTCCTCTCAATTAAGATTAAACTGTCCTAGTACAGTAAGTTAAACTGTCGCTCCCTGTGCAATACTTCCCTGCTCATTAGCCCATCTCATTTACAGTATGCTGCTATCTGTATGAAAAGCCTCCTCACCTGCTGAATGCCAAAAGTGCTGGACAGATGGATGTTCCATTTGGTAACATTTGTTATCAACATTAGACAATATGAACAAACAATGAACAATATTTTTATTGATTCACATAAATGAAAACAGAAAAACAAACAAAACATATACACAGAATCCATCTTAACCCCCTCTATTACCCCTCCCCCTCCCAATCCCCATTCCCACCCTGGCTCCAACAACATCCCAGTGGTCACAAATGATATAGACACACACGCACAAAAATAATAATATAAAAATAAAATAAATAAATGAATAAAAATATATAATAATAATCACCCATCCATAACCAGCCCCATTTATCCTCGAACAAGCTGTACTTACCCATTCTTCTAAATTACCCCCTCCTCAAAGGCCACCACCCTTCCCATCTCCGAGCAACACTCCTGAAAAGAGGGTGCTCCAGCCGAGCTCCAGCCCCTTAAAATGATCTGCCTGGAGATCATGACACTGGTTAAGACCCAACTCTTTATGTGTCTATATTCAATGTCAATGACCGCCCCATCGCCCCAAAATGCAGAGTCTGGTGCATAATGATACCTGAGTACCTACATCGCACACAAGACTCGGAACCTTAAATCAAAACTCCTGGATCTCAACACCCCCCCCCCCCCCCCCCCCCCCCAAAAGACATGGGTTAATTCTCCATCCTCTGATTGGCATCACCAGCATGTTGGTGTCTTTAAGACCAAGCCTATACAATCTAGAGGGGTTTCAATGGAACAAATGTAAAATCTTGAATTGCATAAGGCAATAAAAGTTTTTAGAATCCTAGCCCACTCGTACTCCTCCAAATCCAAGTTTAAATCTTTCACGCATAATCTCTTGAGTGGTTGAGGCTCCATTCCCCAGGCTCTGAATTAATGCTATTATTTATGCTATTCCCAAAAATAGTACAGATCAAGTGGCGCAGCTGTAGATACCTAAAAAAAAAAACTGTCAATTTTCAAAGAATCGCAACACACTACTCACATACAGATCACAGAGTGTAGTAAATTATGTCTAACACCTGTCTCTAATTTCAGTGAGTACGGGGAGACTGACATAAAAGAGCCTCAATGCCTTCAGTTCGAGAGAGAGTGCAACGCCAGTCCAGTGTTGGCAACTTAGAGAGAAACTGATTTGCATGCTAAAAGTTTATGTTCACCCCACATTATTATTTGGAATTAAAAGCCTTACCTTGAGTTCATCCCCGTTTTCGTGTCCTCCTTCCTTCGGAGAAGCGAACCCTTTTTACACTGGACTGGCGTTGCACTCTCTCTCGAGATATACTTAATTCTATACTTAATCGATTAGCCAAAATGTTTGACAATATTTTAACATCTAGCTAGATGAGGGAAATTGGATGGTAATTCGCTTGGATCTTTGTCCTTTTTAAGAATCAGACTGATCCGGGCTTGCATCATGGTTGGCAGAAGCTTTCCATTCTTTAATGATTCTTTAATGAAGTATAAACTTCTAACAAAAGTGGAGCCAGTTATGTTGCATCAGATCTAAAAAAATTCAGCGGCAAAGCCATCTGGCCCCGGAGCCTTGCCTGTAGCCAGTGTCTTAATTACACTGTCAATCTCCTTTAAGGTTATCTCAGAATAAAAAAAATTGTTTTGCTCAGTCATCTTTGAGGTTCCACAAAGTTTCTAATATCTTCATCAGTAGACAAATAACTATAAAGATCAAGATTAAAAATCAAGATAAAAGCATTATTAATATAAATGGCTGAGGTAAATATTCCACCACCAGCATATTTCACAGAGAGAATGGTAGAAAAATACTCTCTCTGCTTTATATATATAGCCAAAAGTTTTCCTGCTTTGTCCCCTGATTCAAAGTATGACTGTCTTGCTCTAAATAACCAAAACTCCATCTTCCGAGACAAAATAGTAGTATATCTGTATTTCAATTGGGTAAATTCTCTGAGGCCATCAGACGACATCTGGCGCTTCAGCTATGCCTCGGTACTTTTAATATTCCCTTCCAGCAAGTTCTCATGCTTTGGATTTTTTGATGAATGAGGCATACTGTATATGATCCAACCCCTACGAACTGCCTTAAGTGTCTCCCAAGCCATGCCCACAGAAGATACTGAGGACCAGTTGATACTGAGGACCATATTAACATTGATTTCAGCCTTTCACATTTGTTGGAAATCATGATTTTGCAAAATGGATGCATTAAAGTGCCAACTATATGATTTATTTTTCTCCATATGTGGTAACTCCTCTAAACTCACCAAGGCGTGATCTGAGACTAAGAGGTTTGAAATGAGGTGAACTGTGGGACTTAGTTATAAAATATATATATATATATATATATATATATATATATATATATATATATTTATATTTATATATTCTAGGATAAATCTTATGGACTGATGAAATAATTTTATAGTCCCTATCAGATGGGTTACACATCCTGAGAAGCATCCTGAGAAGCATCAGTGTTGCTCTAGGGGGCTTACACACATTTGCTTCACTAATAGGCATAATTACATAACAGAAAATAATCTGTAAAATATGTAAATACTTTGCGACCATCCTTAGTATCTCTTCCTCCAGCCAATAGGCAGAATAAACACAAAGAACGTGTAGATTAATTCACAGAACTGAAGAAGCTGTGTTCCTCCACAAAACAAGCTCCAGCCTCTAGCGGAACTAGCACAAAAAAAGGGCTGTTCAGTTTCCTCAGACAGTCAAACGAATGTTCAGTGAGCCGGCTGTTCATGAGTACAGCAGATGTCCTAATCCTTCCAACAACCTGCACAAAATACTCCACAAAACAAACTCCAGCCAATAGGAGGCATAAACACAAAGAATGAGCAGATTCATCCACAACTGTCCCGAAGGAGTGTTATTTCATTAGATGGTAAAGTGTATGTTCAGCAAGACAAGTTCACTTGGGGGCCATGTGAGAAACACACCATAACTTCCTCAGTCCATAAATTTTATGAAAGACATCACTAGCTGTGGACATGCAAATACCCTGTGGCCATCCTTAGTATCCATTCTCAGTTTGGTGCAAAAGCGATCCTCCGTCAATGTAAAAGTTTCTTGGAGGAGTGTTGGTACACAAAACAAACTCCAACCGCTATACGGAGCCATCAGAAAAAGAAACAAAAATGGCACCCAGCTTCCTCAGCAGTCAAGGGTATGTTTAGCAAGACAAGCTCACTTCGGAGGCCACATGAAAATCACAAAATGGCTCACTCACCCCATTGTCTCTATGAAAGACAATGCTTGATGTGGGCATGTAAATACTTTGCGGCCATCCTTAGTATCTATTCTCAGCTTGTCCAGGAACATCAGAGCAAATGCGATCTTCCCTTGATATAAGAGTTTATTGAATTCCTTGAATCGATCACGCTTCTCTCTTTTCAAATTTACAAAGTCTGGGAACAAAACAATTCTGTGGTTCTTACAATAAAGTCTTCCTTTGCTCCTCACCTCGCCTTACACAAGATCTTTAATGGATGATCTCAGAAATTTGGCCAGAATTGATCTGGGCCTGTTTCCCTCAGTGGATTTGCATGCTCTGTGAGCTCGTTCAATTTCCAGCTTATGGCCAGTTTTGTTAAGCAGACTCGGGAATAGCTCCTCTAGGAAGTTCACCATATCATGACCTTCTTCATGCTCAACATGAACAATTCGGACATTGTTTACGAACCAATTACAACAGTTACAACAATTCAAACAGTTTTTCCCAAATGTATTCCAAGTCTGTCTTGGTCGCTAATGGATTAGCAACTAATTCATTCTCCGATAACTCCAGATAATCGTCGACGTCTGACAAACTTGTAACCAACTATAACCAACCAACTTTTGCCTCCATCGCCATAATCGATTAACATATTACAGCAAGATCCTCCAAGTCTGCTATAACCTTCATCAGCATTACAAACATACTCGCTAGTTGCTGCTGGATTTCTCCTGCCGCACCTTCCAAACCGAGTCCCTGGTCTGCGGGCCTGTCACAGGTATCAGCTTGAGCACGTAAGTGTCTTTTAATAACTTCATAGCCTGATTATTGGTCTAAATCTCTGCAATATTCCAATATTGAGTTTAAGAAAATTCAGGGACATGAAGTGAGTGAGTCAGGAAGAGATGGTGAGTCAGAGCTGAGATTGTGAGTCAGAACTGGTGGTAAGGTCAATTTGGATGTCATCAGCATAGCAATGAAATTGAAGGCCATGTTTACATATGATGTCACCGAGTGGAAGAATGTAAATAATAAACAGTAATGGTCCAAGTACTGAAACCTGGGGAACACATTGTGTTAGAGGAACAGTGGTAGATTTGTAATTTTGTATGTTGACAAAATATTTATGTCAGGAAGGTAAAAGCATCTAGCTTTTAAAACATACGCCAGGATAGAGCTGAATCAGTGATGCAATAAATTAGAATATAATGGAAAAGAAGAAGTTTTTAAGATTAGGAGGTTTGTAGACCCAGAATCCATAGACAGGAGAATGCCATTAACCACACATAGAAGAGCAGTCTCAGTGCTGTGTGATGGATGGCATCCAGACTGGAAAGTTTAAAAAAGACCATTCAATTTAAGTAAGACTGAAATTGTGAGGCCACTACTTTTTCAGTTATTTTTGCAGTAAATTTGAAATTGCTATGTAATTATTCAAATGTAAATGTTTAAGACCAGATTTCTTAAGAATGGCGGTTACAGCAGCAGTTATTATGCTATTGGAACTGTGGCAGAGGCTAGGCAACAATTTATCAAATGTGTGATGGTAGGTGAAATTTCAGAGACACATTTTAAGTACACAGGTGGGAGCAGGGTCAGGTTGACAGGATGTAGAGTTAGACGTCATAATTAGATAATTTATAGTATAAGTAGTAGCAGGGGTAAAGGCAGACAGAGACAATTTGGGTGGATTGACAAAGACTCATCAGCTCATCATGTTCTGGATGCTTAATGAGTTTATTTACCATTGCAAAAAGTGCTTTAGGTCTGCAACTACAGTTTTTAATGGTGGATAATAGATAGGAGAAGCATGCAGCAGTGAGGGTAGTTTGGTCATTAAGCATTAAGTATAAACCAAAGAATATACTGTTACTCCAATTTATCTGTACAATCTTTCAATGCAACGGCCTTCGGCTTTCATAGTCTCAAGATTGGGAGTGAACCAGGGTGAGGTGTGAGTGGAGTGAACCATCCTAGTCTTAACAGGGGCATGCTTCTGAAGTGCTTTAGAAATACATAGCATCATTATAGATAGAACAGATCTCTGATGGCCAGTGTGATAATAAAGAGTCTGACAGAGGAGAGGCCCTTATAGAAACAGAGAAAGATGTGGGGTTGACAGAGCTGATTTTATGGTAGAAAAGCAGTTTTTTTATACATGGTGTAGATATTGGAAAACTGATGTGATGGGTTCACAAAAAGGAGCCAGGTCAGTCATCAGGATCATTTGTAAACATAGTCCATGTCTATTTATTTCAGAAGAGCATTTAATATTTGAAAAATACTGATCAAAAGTGTTATGAGCAAGCTCAAACTTTAAGCAGTTATTCCAGATGTCCAGAGGTCCAAAAACCCAACAGACAAATGAACAAACAAATGGGCACCAGCGTGAAGAGGCAGCACAAGCACGCACAGCATACTCACAAGCATCCAGTATCAGTGACACAATCATGCACTATGTAAGTGCCGTACTGTCTACTCCTGTATACATGCAGTTTGGTCAATAAGCAGCTTTCTCACACCCCGCTTCTGAGAACTGGATGTGACTCAAAACTATTTGACACATCACATGGTATATAACGTCATCTTTCTGTGACGCAACACCGATAAATAACAAACATGGCTTCTGAGGAAGATTTTTTTGTTCTCCATTGTTTCACTGTATTTTCAGATGTCAACTATGCAATCAATTTGAAAATGATTATCGCCAACAGGATGCGTTACAATTCTCTGTGTCAAGAGATTCGTTTGTGTGAGAGCGTTTCGTTATTATGGATGTGCCCAAATCCGAATACCTTCTTTGGAATGGTATGAATAATTACTTCAAAATGATGGATTCATCCAAATAATAAAAAAAAACTGACTGATTATCCAAGAGGCAGAAAGATAAAGTGACATTTTAAACAAACATATACAAAATTATTCTAAAGTGTAAACCATATGAATGAAAATGCAAACTTTGTGATTTCAGACCGGATGGGCGCAGTCTGTTAATTGTGCATGTCTGGATCTTACAGTGGCATGCAAAAGTTTGGGAACCCCAAGAGATTTTAGCTCTCAGATAACTTTTACCAAGGCTCAGACCTTAATTAGCTAGTTATGGCTATGGCTTATTTATCATTTGGAAAGTCAAGGTGATGCAAATTTCAAAGCTTCATGAATACTCTGACTCCTAAAACCTTGTCCCAACAATCAGCAGACATGGGCTCCTCTAAGCAGCTGCCTAGCACTCTGAAAATTGAAATAATTGATGCCCACAAAGCAGGAGAAGGCTATAAGAAGATCGCAAAGCTTTTTCAGTTAGTCGTTTCCGTGATTCGTAATGTAATTAAGAAATGACAGTTAACAGGAATGGTGGAGGTCAAGTTGAGGTCTGGAAGACCAAGAAAACTTTCAGAGAGAACTGCACGTAGGATTGCTAGAAAGGCAAATTAAAACCCCTGTTTGACTGCAATAGACCTTAAGGAAGATTGAGCAGACACTTGAGTAGTTGTGCACTGTTCTACTGTGCAGCGATATCTGTACAAATATGTCCTTCATGGAAGAGTCATGAAACGAAAACCTTTTCGGCATCCTCACCACAAAATTCAGCATCAGATGTTTGCAAATGAACATCTAAACAAGGCTGATGGATTTTAGAAACAAGTCCCGTGGACTGATGAAGTTAAAATATAACTTTTTGGCCGCAATGAACAAAAATACTAGGAGAAACCAGTTAACAACATATTCCACAGTTAATGTATCCTACAAATTAAGCTTTATCTGGTAAGAAAAATAAAATAATAAAATATTTTTTTAAACAACAGTTGTATAATAATATTTTCATAATGATAACCTAATAATAATAATAATAATTATTATTATTATTATTAGGTTATCATTATAAAATGTTTATACAAGGCATATTTTATTTATAGAAACTATAAATATAAGAGTAACATTTAAAAATGGGCATTTTGTTTAGTTTTGACGCCCTGCCCACACACGGTTCTATCCGAATACAGAGACAGATACAGATAATTTTGTCATATGAACAGATACAGATACAAATACAGAAAATAGCTTCACTGCACACCCCTATTAGTTATATAGGTAAATTTCCTTCTAAACAAACCCATGAGTGTGAAGCAAGGACTGGTGGGAAAGAGTTGTTTTGAAGGAATTTACTGACAACGAATGGAGAGAGAACTTTCGAATGACACTGAGCTCATTTTTTTTATTTTTCCTTTTTCTCCCAATTTGGAATGCCCAATTTCCAATGTGCTCCAAGTCCTCGTGGTGGCATAGAGACTCGCCTCAATCTGGGTGGTGGAGGACGAATCTCAGTTGCCTCTGCATCTGAGACCATCTTGAGACCATCAATACGCGCATCTTATCACATGGCTTTTTAAACACATTACCGCAGAGTAGGTCTCAAACGCATGTGGAGGCTTCACGCCATGAGAGCGAACCACATTATAGCGATCATCAGGAGGTTACCCTGTGTGAATATACCCTCCCTAGCAACCATGCCAATTTGGTTGCTTAGGAGACCTGGCTGGAGTCACTCAGCATGCCCTGGGATTCGAACTAGTGAACTCCAGGGGTGGTAACCAGCGTCTTTACCACTGTGCTACCCAGGCCCCCACTGAGCTTATTTGTAAAGTTATGTAATAGCCCCAATGAAATTGCTGTGCACGCTCCCCTGCCTTTGGTAAGGAGAGTCGCAATTACCCTTTACAAGCTAGGTAATTGTGGAGAATATAGACTTGTTGCTAATCAGTTCATTGTATGCAAGTCAACCATTAAAAGATGTGTGTACAGATGTGTGAGGAAGCTCACAGCATAGCCCAACATTTCCAGGACCGATTATTTATTCCACAAGTAATTGGATGCCTCAACGGCTGTCATTTACCTGTTCATGCATCCACCAATGGCTACAGAGATTTTGTTAATTTAAAAAGATGAGAATTGTACATCCTTCAGGGTGTCGTTTGATGATAGATATTGGTTAGTTTATATAGCCTATTTTTAAATATTCAATTGTATTGTACATACATTTATTTCTACTGTACAAAGCTGGCTAAATAGGTAGCAAGCAACTAAGTTTGAAACAGCATAATAACATATACTTTTTTACATTTCCCCTCAGCTTTTGGAATATCAGCTGCAACGTTCCCGGAAGTGCATATGATGCTATTTCAGAAAGTTCACCTCCTTCCAAAGGTATGCTGTTTGCAGCTATGATTACCACACAGTCTTGCAAATTAAGTCTTGAGAAATAAGACAATCAGAAAATAACCTAAACTAATTGTTTTATTTTTTAAAACTAAATGTTAAGGACATTCAGGGGGTACCAGTGAACTACTTTTATTTGGAGATATTGGTATATCGGCTACCGGCATATCCTCTATCAGACTGGCTGATGAAAGGATACACCCACACCCCTATGCAGGAATATTTAATTGTTTTATTTGAGTGCTGTGAAGACTATGGATGAAATTGCCTTTGGAAGGCTTAAGTCATGATGGAGAGTGCTTATGAGGAGAAGTGACTTTCACTTCACATTCTCCCCTTATGTTATTTCCACTTGTTGTGCACTGCACAATTACTGTGAATGGGAAAAGGAATCAGTCATCACTTCCTGGCTTGATGAAGTGGTGTCTGTTCAGAGAACGACTCCTCAGCCTATTGCAAGACTGTATCCATTATCAGGCACAGCTGGTGAAATGGTCAGACGGGCCCTTACAGATTACATGGCCAACAATTATAAAATAACAATCTGGATCAGATAATCAAAAAGATAAAAAGTTAGCATACCTTTTGTTATTGTGACAAGGAGAAGGGCATGGACAGGCCATGAGGGTGCATGGCCAGCGCTGAGTCACCTAATCAGTGGGAGAGAGAGATAAAAGGGAGCTGGAGATGCCAGTGAGGGAGAGAGAGAGACACACACAGAGTTATATTTGTGTGTGTCTTTTATATTATGCTGAAGTTCATTTGTATCAATAAAACTTTATGTTGAGTGCTCAGACAGGTTCCAGCTTCTTCCTTGGAGAAAGCGGTGGAGCCATTGCCAGCCACCAGGGGATGGAATACCCCCTGCCAGGCTGCAGAGGAACCATTGCTGTCCACTAGAGTACTGTCCACTCATCTCTCCCAGGGTCCAAGGAGGCAGGGAAGACCTGCCAGCAGACGGATGGCTGGAAGGGCAATACCTCCCCTCCAGGAAATTAGGGGAATACATCAAGCCTGATGTTTCCCCAGCCTGACTCGGGCAGTGGAGGAGTGTGACGAGAAGGGTGTGGCCGAGCCGTGAGTGTGCACGGCTGGCACAGAGTCACTATTCAGCAGCAAAGATAGATAAAGTGGAGCTGGAGACACCAGTGAGGGAGGGAGAGAGAGAAACATGAAGTTATGTCTGTCTGTCTGTCTGTCTGTCTGTCTGTTTTTTATGTTATGTTATGTTGAAGTTAATTTGTATAATTAAAACTTTATGTTGACTGTTCAGCCAGGTCCCAGCTTCCTCCTTTCCTGACTGAAGAGGTATTTTACAAGTATGCATCCAAAAAGTGGTTGGTGCAACTTGCTCCAGTAAAAGGTTTTAAATGCAACACTTGTTAAAGCAAGCTCTCATATGGTGTCACAACGTCACAGCTTGGATTTACAGTTTAAGAAGTTTATTTGTAAAAAGATATTTTAAAAATGGAAGCACAACAATAAAAGGCACAATTAAATGCACAAAATATTAAGAAGAACTATTCTTAAATTACAGTCTTATAAATACAAATCAGTCTCTTCCCCACCTGACATATCAAATGTGGGGTTCAGGTTTCTGTGATAGCTGCAGTTATGTGGGTTATGTGCATGTTGGGGTCAAGTTGAGCTGCATTGCACTCAAGAGATGTTCTTAAATTAAAGTCTTAGAAATCCGTCTCTACCTCACATATCAAATGTGGGGTTCAGGTTTCTGTGGTAGCAGGGGTGATATCTTGGGATGTGAGTCGACTGGAGCTGCATTGGAGTCGAGTGTGCCTGCATATACACTTGTGGCGGTCTCAGTGCATTAAGCACTTCTGCCATCATGGACACCATTTGGTCACTGGTCCGTGTAATTGACTCCATAATCTGCAAATGGCACTCCTCCTTCTGGTGGCATGGTGCCATCTGTTTGGCAAAGAACTGCATGTGCTTCTCATGCCGGCTCAGCAGGAACTCCTGGTTTTGAACAGCCGAGCTGCTCGTCCTCTACCTCTTCGTGCAGGGGTTTCAGGTCTCACTACCTCACTCAAGTCTGCAGAATCACTCGTTTTCTCTGCAAAGGATAGACAAATATAAAATTTTAATATAGCAATTTATTAAATATACCAATCAAATTATAAATTACCATTTGGAATGGACAGATAGCTGTTAAAAGTGGATACGAATAGTATTGTGTTACACTATGATATTATTTGGCAATAGCTTAAATGCATTTGTTAAGAATCTGTCAAATGTGAATAAATAGGACTGTTATGGGCAATAGCTCCAATGCTATTGTTATGCAATATAGAAGGCTATCTACGTCTGCCAAACACAAAATAACCTCAAAGAAACAAACTAAATTTGGTATGGAAGTTAATAAATTGGTAAAAGACAGTACTATAACTCAACAAATATTTTTTAATCAAGACTGTGAAAGTGTTCAGGTATGATTTTACAATAACTGTGTACAGGGGGACAGGATTCAGAGCTAAAGATAACATGTTGTCTTAACTGAAGAAGTCCCAGGTGTAGATTCTGAAGACATTTGGGGTCTTCCACTCTATTCTCTCCTACCGACGCCCCAGCAGGTCACCCAGAAGGTCATAAAAAGGTGATTTTGTAGGGTTGCGTCCACTCAAGCAATTATATTTCCTCACTTTGTGGTACAGTTGTTTTAGCCCTTTCCACCTGCACCATATCTGTTCGACCATCATGTCGAAACCTTCCACATGCAATTTCTCTGACAAAATTTTGAAAATGTTGGAATTGCGATGCTTTCAACCTTCCAGATACTGCATAACATTGTTTTCCTTCATCAAATTCAGCATGAGGACTGTCTCGTCATCTCCCCAGAAATGCTGACTTCTTGCCGCAGTGCTGTTTGTTGATCTGTTGTAGTTACATGCGGTGACGTGATTTATTTATCCGGTCTGTGCCGGCTTACACATGCACGCTCCTCTAAACCCTGTGTGAACACCGTGTATGCATTTACATGGCCAGATAAGCGGCATTCTCTGGGAGAAACCTAGGTGTGTTAAACCACTTTCTAAATCCCTAAAGCAGGGAAACCGGCGTTCTCATTTACATAACGTTTTAGAACGGCACTTTCTGGAAAAACTCTGCAATAAACAATTTCCTTAAGTGCATGTAAACAGGGTCAGTGTCTCATTATTCAAATTGAATTAATTGATTAAATATTATTTGACAAATAATGATGACACAGAGTCATTGTTATGCCTTGTCTAGGGGTGTAAGGGCGCAACAATAGATTTGTGGGTGAATTCCCAGCAGTCAGACCAAAGACGGAATATAAATAGTTTTTAATTAATTTGGAATAAAGGAATCTTGAAGCAATGACTTCAGAATGTCCAAAGGCCAAAAAAAAAACAAACTAACAAACAAACCAACTGAAACAAAACTCATAATATAAATAACCTACACAAAGGGACAGCAGAGGCATAACAAACACCACAAAACACACACAGGACGTAACGGTCATTTTATAAAGTCAGAAAGACATACCAGGATTTCATGTCACTTTTTCCTGATTATTGCACCCCAGAAAGACTGATTTTGCTGCAGATTTATTTATTTTTCGTGTTGGTTTATAGTGAAAACTCACAAATCATCATTATATACCTGTGTATAATTTGTGTCAATGACCGTGTAAATACACTTACATTTAAATATTTTAATGCACAATAACTGAATATGCAGTTAGCAATGAAAAATAATAAATGTACACTAATATTTAGGTAAAACCTTTTGATATTGCAATTGGAAACATTTTTTAAGGTTAAAATAGAGATTCAATAAATCTGTAAATTAAAAACACAAACAAGGATTCAATAATTATGCCTGTTGTGATTTATTACATTGTCTGATACAGAAAATTATTAGAAAATCAGGGCAAATTTTTTTTTGGTGGAAATTATATAAAATTGTTGGGCTGTCACTATCGATTATTTTGGTAATCGAGTAATTTAGCAATTATTCTGACAATTAATTGAGTAATCGGAAAAAATTATTAAATCTCTCAAATTGCAGAAAGTTGTCAAAGTAAAGTCACATTAGGCTAAAATATGTTCATTAGTCTAAGTTTTAATCTTCTCTACACTAGAATAACAACAAATGATTGTGGGAACAATATCTAAAGCCAAATGACACCCAAAGCAGATCTATAATTTCAATATACACTCACCTAAAGGATTATTAGGAACACAATACTAATACTGTGTTTGACCCCCTTTCGCCTTCAGAACTGCCTTAATTCTATGTGGCATTGATTCAACAAGGTGCTGAAAGCATTCTTTAGAAATGTTGGCCCATATTGATAGGAGAGCATCTTGCAGTTGATGGAGATTTGTGGGATGCACATCCAGGGCACAAAGCTCCCGTTCCACCACATCCCAAAGATGCTCTATTGGGTTGAGATCTGGTGACTGTGGGGGCCATTTTAGTACAGTGAACTCATTGTCATGTTCAAGAAACCAATTTGAAATGATTTGAGCTTTGTGACATGGTGCATTATCCTGCTGGAAGTAGCCATCAGAGGATGGGTACATGGTGGCCATAAAGGGATGGACATGGTCAGAAACAATGCTCAGGTAGGCCGTGGCATTTAAACGATGCCCAATTGGCACTAAGGGGCCTAAAGTGTGCCAAGAAAACATCCCCCACACCATTACACCACCACCACCAGCCTGCACAGTGGTAACAAGGCATGATGGATCTATGTTCTCATTCTGTTTACGCCAAATTCTGACTCTACCATCTGAATGTCTCAACAGAAATCGAGACTCATCAGACCAGGCAACATTTTTCCAGTCTTCAACTGTCCAATTTTGGTGAGCTCTTGCAAATTGTAGCCTCTTTTTCCTATTTGTAGTGGAGATGAGTGGTACCCGGTGGGGTCTTCTGCTGTTGTAGCCCATCCGCCTCAAGGTTGTGCGTGTTGTGGCTTCACAAATGCTTTGCTGCATACCTCGGTTGTAACGAGTGGTTATTTCAGTCAAAGTTGCTCTTCTATCAGCTTGAATCAGTCGGCCCATTCTCCTCTGACCTCTAGCATCAACAAGGCATTTTCGCCCACAGGACTGCCGCATACTGGATGTTTTTCCCTTTTCACACCATTCTTTGTAAACCCTAGAAATGGTTGTGCGTGAAAATCCCAGTAACTGAGCAGATTGTGAAATACTCAGACCGGCCCGTCTGGCATCAACAACCATGCCACGCTCAAAATTGCTTAAATCACCTTTCTTTCCCATTCTGACATTCAGTTTGGAGTTCAGCAGATTGTCTTGACCAGGACCACACCCCTAAATGCATTGAAGCAACTGCCATGTGATTGGTTGATTAGATAATTGCATTAATGAGAAATTGAACAGGTGTTCCTAATAATCCTTTAGGTGAGTGTATATATAATTCAATCTGACAGAGAACCATTTTTTTTCTTTTTTTGAATGCAATATCTACATTTTCTTTAATTAGTTAAACATGATCTAGCCATTTCAGTTTGGAACTCAAATATGGGTAGACAGGCCATGGAAATAAAATATTTATATTTTCAGAAACAATGTCTGCCCCTAAACCTTGTTTATTGAGGATTAGTTATATTCACCCTAACAAAAATCAAGAGTTTATGGTTAATTTGCCGCAATATTGCCTGGGTGCCATATGCCCCAGGAGGGCTAATCTCACGTGATCCTAAGAGCCTGACCGGGCTATGTGCCCAAGGTTCCCATGACCCCATTCAGGGATCAGGTGGTGAACCTGCAAGCGCTGCCCCAGGAGGAGGCAGACCCAGCCCTTATGTTGCTGTGTCCGGTACGTGCTTTAAGCATCTATTTGGACTGCACGCAGAGCCTCTGAGCAGCTCTTTGTCTGCTTTGGCGGACAGCGGAAATAAGCGTTGTCTCCAAGCAGAGGATCACCCACTGGATCATTGACGCCATAGCTACTGCTTACCAAGCTCAGCATATGTCACCCCTGACAGGGCTAGGAGCCCATTCTACCAGGAGTGTGGTGGCCTCCTGGGCTCTGACCAGTGGCTCCTCTCTAATAGATATTTGCAGAGCAGCGGGCTGGGCTACACCCAACACCTTTGTGAGGTTCTATAAGTCCGGTTTCGTAAGTCCGGTCATATATAACTTGTACATAGCACCTTTCACCTCCCTTGAGCTGAAGACGTGCGTTGTTGATTCCCAGTAGCATTCACAAATGTGTTCCCTGGTTGACTTCCTCCTAGCCCTGTGGCAGGCGAGTTTGCGGAGAAACTCACTGCCGGCTCAGTACATGTGCTATCTAAGCCTTGTACTGGGATAGGTGCTTCGGATGCACTGGTTCCCCGTAGGTAACCCCTTGCAATGCATATCTCTACTGAAACGTTTCCCTGTTGGTAAACTGCATCTTCCTTGGGCTGAGGCCCCTCTACTCCAGTCACAATGTTCGTAGTCTCCTCCCCCATCGGGTAAGACCTACCATGAGACTTCTCCACATGACATACTCCCGAATAGACTCGGCAAGACCATGTGACGTATCTCCACTCAAAATACCCCCCACCCCCTCTCTCTGGGTGGGGTGTGGTCTCCGTGGTCTCTTCCCCTTGAGAGTGACACCCCCCGATGTAATCACTGGTGTCCCAGTTGGTTAACGATTTCTCTATTTTTCTGGGGAGAAAAAGAAAAAAGAGGGAAGAGGCATGACTGGCCTATCCTTTGGGCAGTCGACTTGGCCCAAAAGGGCTGTTCGAAACTCATACTAGCATCGGGGTGGTTACGTGCCGGCCCGGTGCGTTGGCTATGCGGCACACAGTAGTCAGCCTGTCTCGCACCGCCGGTCCATAGTGTCACTACATCGACACAACGTTGAGTGAGTGATAGATAGGGAACATCCTCCATTCCCTGATGGAGGGAACAAGACATTGTGTCCCTCCTGCCACAGTTTATCTGGGGGAGTGGCATGCAAATACCACTCATCAATTCCCAATGGCCTTTTATCAAAGATCAGAGGTGTCTCAGGCTCCCAAGAGTGACCCCTAGTGTCACTACATTGACACAATGTCTCGTTCCCTCCATCAGGGAATGGAGGTTTTGGAAGTAACCAGGACAAAAATGTGCATAGAAAAAAAATCCAGTCACACAGTTACCAACTTAATTTTTCACAGAACAGAGCATTATGAACAGCCAGCAGCTCTGACAAGCACTGCCATACTATCTGACAGACCAAAAGATCTACTCTTAGAAAATTCTAAATAAATGGCACAGTGCTGTTTATCAATCCTATGAAAGGTGGCCACTCTCCAAAATAAGGGGAGGTCTTTGATGACTGAGCTTCTGGGAAACGGTGTCTGCCTCCATGTAATGAAGGAACTGTGCCGTGAATGCCTCGGTTTTGCATGTGAATGATCAACTGTCAGGTTTCAATTGGTAAAAAGGTTAGTGCTGCCTGTCCTTGTCAAAAACCCTGAGGCAGCTGTTTGACAGAAAGAGCTGAGAAATGCTGCTTTTACCGGACTGATATCCTAACATGCACCGGGCCATTATCGCCAGTCTCATTCCAAAGTGTGTTGTGAACTCAAGAGAACAGCTCTTGTCATACAGAAGTGCGTTATCTACACGCATACACCACAAGCTCTCTGTAAAGCTATTGTCTTTCAAATCCATGAAATATCAGTGAATTACCTCTAACTCCTCTAAATATGCCATGCTCATGACTTATGCATGCCAACCAAAGCCTTTAATGCTCATAAATCTAAATGATGTCAGGCCTCGAGACACACAGTCAATCATATATGCAAACAGTGGTGGAAAGGCAAATTTTTTTTCACCAGTGAAAGTCTGTGGATGGATTCTGAAAGTTCATTCATTTGGTGTAGTCCCAAATTGTATTTTGGCAGAAAATATCTGTCTATGTGAAGTGACAGTCAGAATGTGAAGTTTCAAATGTCTTGATAGAGAAAGAGATTTTAAAGGAAACAGCATTTACTCAAAGAGCATCAGTGGGAGAAAATTTCAGAAGTAGCCTTAAGCCTTTTCTAATCACAAAGAGGAAAATGGAGAAACAGAGAGAAAGAGAGAGAGAGATCTGTGTGTGTGTTAGTATTCATTTAAAAGTGAACTGGTTGTCTTCCTGTTTCATGATGGCGTGTGTGCAGATAATTATGTGTGAAAGTTAACAATAGCATAGTGGTAAGCTCTCAGAGCCAGCAAAGCCTGCAAAAAAGATAATTTTTTGATCTCTTTTCACTCTTGAGTAGTTCCATTGGCAGTCTTTCTCAATAAGCCTATAAATACAAATAGTGGCGAAAGGTTTATCCAATCTCAGGCCAGTCTCACGAAAGCAAGTTGAACAAATTATATACACTCACTAACCACTTTATTAGGTACACCTTTACACCTACTTATTCATGCAATTATCTATTCAGACAATCGTGTGGCAGCAGTGCAATGCATAAAATCGTCTCGGGTTACTTGTGTAACCCTTGTTCCCTGAAAAAAGCGGAACGAGATGCTGCGCTGCTAAGCGCTATGGGGAAACAATCTTATTGTGAGCTGCTCTGAACATGTGTGTAACACGTCAATGAAATTGACTGGAATTTATAGCCTCAGTAGGTGAGATCATTGGACGCACCTGTGGCCAGGCTATAAATAGGAGGCGTCACCAGAGTGTCGTCAGATTATTTTTTTGAAGAGCGGTCCTGGGACGTCCCAGTGCGGCAAAAGAAGCGCAGCATCTCGTTCCGCTTTTTTCAGGGAACAAGGGTTACACAAGTAACCCAAGACGTTCCCTTTACAAAAAGCTTCACTTTGATGATGCGCTGCTAAGCGCTATGGGGAACGAAATGCCCACGCCGCCGCACTGGGGCTGTCCGGACCCCTGATCGTTGTGAAGTGTTTTCACAGAACGCGAGAGGTTCCAGACATGAGCTTGAGATGTCGACTCAAGGGCATAAGCCCGGAGTGGCAGAACATCTAACACCATAAAATCTGAAGAGTGTGTGCGGAGAGGACTAGCCTGCCGTATCACAAACCTGGTTAGACATGAGCTTGAGATGTCGACTCAAAGACATAAGAGTCCGGAGTAGCGGAGCATCTAGCCCACAAAGTCAAAAGATGAGTTTGAGAAGCCGACCCAAGGGCTCTAACTCAAAAGTTCGTACCATGAACTTGGATTTGGCATGAGCCTGGGATGTCGACCCAAGGACATAGTCCGGGGTAGCAAAAACATCCTAGCCCATGTAGAAAATTGTAGAATGTGCATGGAGAGGACCAGCCCGCCACGTCACAAACTTGTTCCTGCATGAGTTTGAGATGTCGACTCGAGGGCGTAAAAGCCCGGAGTAGCATGGACATCCAAACTATAGAATCTAATGAATGTGTGCGGAGGGGACCAGCCTGCCGCATCACAAATTTGCTTAGACATTAGCGTAGATGTCGACCCAAGGACATACCGGGGTAGCAGGAGCATCTAGCCAAACCATAGATCCTGAAGAATGTGTGCAGAGGTGACCAGCCTGCCGCATCACAAACTTGCTTAGACATGAGCGTAGATGTCGACCCAAGGGCATAAGAGCCCGGGGTAGCATGAACATCTAGAAACATGACCATGAAACCAGATGAATGTGTGCGGGGAGGACCAGCCTGCCGCATCACAAACTTGCTGCAGAGAGAGAGGCCTCTAGCCGAGGCTTTAAAGGAGGACAGCCTTCTGGTAGAGTGCGCCCTAAAACCTACTGGCGAAGCTTGACCGTGCGCCTCGTAGGCTGGGGCAAAAATGTACCTCACCCAAAGTGACATAGTCTGCCAGGAAGTGACCGCCCCCGGTCATGGCTTCCAAGTGAAGAATTGCTGCCCTGACTTTACGCCACTAGCAAAAGCGGTAGACAGAGTCTGAGAAGTCTTAGCTGATCCGGCGTTACAAACGGCAGGGAGCAGAAGGCTTAGAAAATAACCGGCCAAGGGACGCTAAAGACACCTTGGGCAGGTAGTTAGGGTGAGGGTGCAAAGAATGCTTTTGGTCATTCTGGGGCAAACTCTAAACAGGCCGGCAAAAGAGACAAAGCCTGTAGGTACCCAAGTCTCCTTAGAGACGTAATTGCCATAAGAAAAACCATCCTGAGAGTCAGAAGTCTACCAAACGCTGACTCTAGAGGTCTAAAAAGGGGTCTTACCCTGTGAAGAGGTCCTAGCAAGGACGCCTCTTAGGGGGCACCCCGCCCACCAAGGCGTGGCAAACCGCAGTGGAAGCCACATAGAACCTGGCAGTGGCGAGGCAAGTGCCCGCTGACAGTTCTTTCTACAGAAAATCCAGAACTGAAGCAAACTGGCAGTTAGCTGGTTCTGTAATATGAACTTAGGGGGGAAACTGGGCGACTCGGGGAGAAGTAGAGGAGACATTGCGCTATCAAAAGAGGCGAAGAGGTCCTCTTCTGCCCTGTAAAATCTACCCAGATCAGTTCCAAGTGGAGGGAGCCGTAGCACTTGAAATGTTCTCGGAAACTTCAATAGAAAGCCCTGTGAACCTCAGTTGGTACCCTTAGGGGCCAAGCATGAGAGTTTTCACAATTCGGACCAGTGATGAGAAGGTCCTTCCTGTCCGGAATCGCCCAAGACGAGCCGTCAAGGAGAGGAATTCGAGAAACATATCCTGTTCGGCCAGCGCAGCGCCATTAAAAGGAGGCAAGACCCTTGCTGGCGAACCTTACCAAGACTCCCGGGAGCAGAAGAACCGGGGGACACGTAAGTGCCTTTGAGCCCAGACCCAAGGGGGCTGGGTGACTTAGGGAGAAGTAGAGGAGACATTGCGCTATCATAGAGGCGAAGAGGTCCTCTTCTACCCTAGATTAGTAAATCTGCTCCCACACACACACGGGCATCCAGGGACGAAACTGCTCTGAGCTGCCCTGGGCCCCAAGGAGGATCGAACGTGCCAGAAATTCAGCTGACGTGAACGTGGATCCCCCGATGGTTTATGTAAGAGGCTACCACTGTATTGCCCACCCGCACCAAGACATGGCAGCCTCAGGAGGAAGTATTTCAGGGCCAGAAATACAGCCATCAGCTCGAGACAGTTACTGTGACAACCGAACTGATGATCCTCCTATCCCTTTAAGCTGGACGACCACTTAAGGCCGCTACCAGCCCGTCAGGGAGGCGTCTGTCGTTAGCAGCCTGTGACGACAAGACGCACCTAGAGTGGGACCCAAGGTAAGAACCGGGGTCTGAACCACATAGAAAGGGAACGAAGCACTGGGCGCGTAACCCTTATTTGCCTGAGGGGACTGGCCCTTGGATGAAACCCCCTGGCTTTTAGCCACAGCTGAAACGGTCTCATATGGAGAAGGCCCAAAGGAATCACCGTGGACGCAGACGCCATGAGACCTAATATTCGTTGATACTGAATAACAGTGCAACCTTGACCTAGCCTGAGATTGCTCAGGGAGTTCTGAATGGAGATGACACGAGCGGGAGACAACTGTGCCTGCATCATGATCAAATTCCATATGACCCCTAAATAGGAAATTTTCTGGGTCGGGGAAAGAACGCTCCTTTGGCGTTGAGTCTCGGACCCAGGGAACCTAGATGAGCCAAGACGATATCCCTGTGCTGAACTGCCAGTTTCTGAGACTGGGCTAGGATCAGCCAGTCGTCTAGATAATTCAGAATGCGGATGCCCTGGAGTCGCAAAGGAGCCAGTGCTGCATCCATGCATTTCGTGAATGTGCGGGGTGATAGGGCTACGCCGGACCAGGAAGTATCTGCTGTAATAGCCTGACTTTTTTTTCTCTGGAAGGGGAACATGTTCTATGGCCCCTTTTCCAAGAGATTTTGCAGTTCTACCTAAAGTAGACATGCCTGTTCCAGGCTTACGGTAGTGGAAACCACGCCGTTGAAGCTTGGAGGGCGGCAAGCCTTTTTCTACTGTTTTAGAACCCACATAGAAATACCTGGCAGAAGTTTCCACACTGCCAGGTTCTCTGAGATGGGAACTAATTTCAAGACTTCCTGTCGAGGGGGTGTCGAATGTTCCGTGTCCTGGATTATGGCAGGGAGCAATGGTACATTCAACATCTTGTTGGAAACCTCTGTCACCCGAAACACCAAGGGTGGCGGGAGTGAAGAGGTTTCGTGAGGGTATCGGGAGGGCCGAAGTGAATGATACACGCGCCCCGTCCCGAAGGGAACTACCCTCACAGGGTTGGATACAGGACCATCAGGGCTTCTTTCTCCTGGAGATACAAGCCCTGAGGTCTTGTTTGGGAGGTTGCTGAGGGCGACGAGCCTGTCCCCAATCACTGCGAGGGGGAGCACGACTTGCCACGCTCTGTTTTTGAACCTCCCTCCTAACAGAATCAGGGCGAGACTGGGTGACCGACGGCCTCGCCCCCTGAGTGCGACGAGGAAGAAATTGCCCAAAGGCTTCCTCATGGCTTTTCGCCTCCTGGAATCTGGAGATAACCGAATTCATGGCATCTCCAAAGAGACCAGAAGGCGAAACTGGGGCATCAAGGAGGAAAACTCTGTCCTTATCCTTGATGCCGGATAGATTAAGCCATAAGTGCCTCTCAGTGCTGACCAAAGCGGACATAGACCGGCCAATAGCACGGGCTGACTGCTTGGTGGCACGGAGAGACAAATCCGCAGCTCGACGAAGTTCAGAAAAAGCATCGTCGTCGAGGTCTCTTCCAGCACTCAAGTCTTTTAGTAGGTCAGCCTGGTATGCCTGCAAGACAGCCATGGTGTGCAGCGCAGCACCAGCCTGACCCGCCGCTTGATATGCTTTCCCAACCAGCATGGAGGTTACCCTGCATGGCTTAGAGGGGAGAGCAGATTTCTTAAGCGGCGATGCCGAACCCGGCGAGAGATAACCCACAAGTGTCTCTTCAACCGGTGGCATCTTTAAATACCCTCGCGCCTCAGCGCCCACAATAGTCGAATATACTGACGTGGAGGGCACGTGAATGCGCGAGGTATAAGGTTTATTCCAAGAACGAGAAAGCTCGTCGTGGAGATCATCAAAGAAGGGAAGGGACTGATGAGGTGTTCCCTTCCCTTGGTCACCAGACAGAAATCTGTCTTCTAACTTAGAGTGCTTGGGGGGAACTTGGTCACATGGCCAATCTATTTTAAGTCTGGCCACCGCGCGAGTAATCACATCGAGCAGCTCCTCCGAAGATTTAGAATCGCGATTGGAGCGCTCAGATGCGGTTAACTCGGAATCTGATCCAAGGGAATGGAGGTCCCCCTCGCGAACTGAAGAGGCGCCGAAGCACGCTTCAGGATCACGCGAGGGACCAGCAGGATCTGGGGAGAGAGCGAGCGAAAGGGACGAACCCGTCTCTCGCTCCTCAGCCAGATCCATGCGAGAGCCCCACGAATGAAGTGTGGGTGCCGGCTCTCAGAAGTAAGCAAGGCGAGCGCGAAGCATCCCGACCAAAAGTAGGTCGCAATGCGCGCACCCGCCCTGTTCCAACGCGAGAGTAGCGTGCTCTTCCCCCAAGCAAACAAAGCAAAATTGATGCGTGTCCTTGTCAGACATAGAACGCTGACAAGGAAACACGCATTGTTTGCCCTGTTTTTCCACCATTTTCCCCTTTCTTTTTCTTTTTTTATATATATATAAAAGAGAGAAGGAAGGAAAAGACTTAGATTTTTTAACAAATTTCTAACAAGAGTTTTGTGAAAACACACAGAGAGAAAGCTCTGAAGAAAAATGTCTGACGACACTC
Organism: Moxostoma hubbsi; assembly: GCA_032164185.1. NCBI lineage: Eukaryota > Metazoa > Chordata > Actinopteri > Cypriniformes > Catostomidae > Moxostoma > Moxostoma hubbsi. The sequence goes on along the minus strand of JAVLUX010000025.1, from coordinate 37,182,398 downwards.
TGGTGACGCCTCCTATTTATAGCCTGGCCACAGGTGCGTCCAATGTTCTCACCAACCGAGGCTATAAATTCCAGTCAATTTCATTGACGTTTTACACACATGTTCAGAGCAGCTCACAATAAGATTGTTTCCCCATAGCACTTAGCAGCGCAGCATCAAAGTGAAGCTTTTTGTAAAGGGAACATGCATATATTTTGGTGCCAGATGGGCTGGTTTGAGTATTTCTGAAACTGCTGATCTCCTGATTTTCACACACAACAGTTTCTAGAGTTTACTCAGAATGGTGTCAAAAACAAAAAAAATCCAGTGAGCTGCAGTTCTGAAGATTGAAATGCCTTGTTGATGAGAGTGAAACCATGAGGTGAATGGCCACAACTGCAGAAGACCATATTGGGTTTCACTTCTGTCAGTCAAGAAGAGAAAGCTGTGGCTGCAGTGGGCCTACTATCTGTGCACCTCAGTAGAAATTGAGATTTGTCAGACCAGGCTATGTTTTTCCAGTTTTTAACTGCCCAATTTTGGTGAGCCTGTGCTCACTCCAGTTTCAGCTTTCAGTTCTTGGCTGACAGAAGTGGAACCCAACGTGGTCTACTGCTGTTGTAAAAAAATGGAGACTTTCGAAAACGCTTTCTAGTAACACATACAGTGGCGGATCTTGGGATAGGCGATATAGTTCTCTTGGGCATCCCAACAAGCTGTCTTTTCTTGCTCATGGGAAGTTGAAAATATTTAAGTGAGTTATTTCGGACGGTTCATGTAAATGAAACGGTTTTAAACAATTTACCAACTGACATAATTTTATCTTTGGGAAGTCCAAATAATTTTAGTAATTTTTTATTTTTTTTGGATGGTTTGAATGAACCAGTTCAAATAAATTATTCACAGATTCACTTCTGCTCCTGACTAGAAGCCAATTCATTACATTTTCGATAAATTGTACAAGAACTAACATGATCGGATGAATTTATTAAACTTGAAAGGATCACTTATTTCACTCTAATAATAATTAGTAAGTGCTTTTTTGCAGGTTTTCTAGCATGTTCATTGTTAACAATGGGTTTATTGAAGTTTAAACTAGACTATATTAAGCATTCAGTGTAATTTCCTGTTTTTGTATATGGGTTACATGTAGGTTTGTCCATGGCCCCATGCAGATTGCACACTGGACCTAGATGCACATATTTACAGTGAGGCTATAATTAAAACCCCAACATCTGCTACATCTAGTATTGTAAATACTAATGCACAACAGCTATGGTAGAATAGGTAAAAACATACATTCACAGTAAAAGTGTCTATTACAGGGGGCCAGTATGGCTGCAGGTTTTCATTCCAACTGAGCAGGAACAAACCAGAATTGACTTCAACTGATTTAGTCTTCATATAGTTGATTTGTCATATCAGGTGTGCTCTTGTATTATTGTAATGAAAACCTCCAGTCACACTGACCCTCTGGAATAGACACTATAATAGAATAATAAATTCTTGTGTATTTATTGTACAATAAATAGAATACACCAGCCCTTTGTGGACCGTATTGCCCACCCTTGGTCTATGCTACATGCCCCATTGACCAGAATAAAAGTCTATGAACAAATAACATGACACAGCATTTTTTACACATAGTTACACTTATAAATATTGTCCTATAATCCATCTTCAGGAAAATCTGAGTAGCAACACCACACAAATAAGTTAGCTAAATATTACCATAGCAGAAAGGATTAGAGCGCACGGTGAGACTGAGATTTTTTCATATTCTAATTTGATTTAACTACCCATCATATTATGGCACTATGGCAGTAGTCTTGGTAGTCCTTTGCATAAGTGTTTACAACCATGAAAGCAGCATTAACATTTTGAATTCATGCTGCATATTTATTTTTTTTTTTTGTATTTATATTTATATTTCTGTAGTCCATTCTATGACATTTCCAGAGACTATATTAACAGTGACAGATGAAAAGGTATCTTTTCAAAGTTATATAAAAAATTGTATTAAGGATACATAAACTATTTTTGAAACAGACTTGAGTATTTTGGAAAGCTTTGAACGCATTTGAATATGAAATGCATTGGGGACAGTTAGAAGCAGCAACTCCACCTATAACTTTTTCAGTACTGCTTACAATGCAGACAGCCTTTGGTGCCTCAAGACACCCTCTGTCTGTGGTGAACCATTTTGACAGAGCCCTCTAAGCTTTTTCCTGGTTGACCTTTGTCGTCAGTGTGTTGCTCTTAAGAGACTTTGCAAAAACAAATTTGCTTTGAAGATATAGAGATATAGGCTAACATTACAATTAGCACCTTTGTGCTTGGTACAATCAGGGTGATAATAAAGTCTGAAAAGAATAGTACAGTTTCAAATTTGTCAGTAAGATGACGTATGAGGATACTGCCCTCACCTACAGCGAGGAAAACATTCAGATCCCTCGTCCATTCCAATGGACAAAACTTTTCTAGGATGTCTAAATCTATGATTACTGTCATCTGACTCCACCCAAATGCGCAAACGTATTTGATAGGAGGTCTATAATCCAATCACAGTGTTCCACATCATCTAAGTGGACTGCAGTAGAGCTACACCCCCTTTTTCAGCAAGCATGGCCGACAGTGAGGCAGGAAGGAAGCACAAGGTACATTTTAATCTAATAATCATACTGTTAAAGTGCATCATTTGTGTTTAAACTGTGTTTAAAGTAAACATGAAATGTTATATTACTTATACATGTTAAAATACCATATGAAAGGGGGGCCTGGGTAGCTCAGCGAGTATTGACGCTGACTACCACACCTGTTGTAGCAAGTTTGAATCCAGGGCATGCTGAGTGACTCCAGTCACGCTTCCTAAGCAACCAATTGGCCCGGTTGCTAGGTAGGGTAGTGTCACATGGGGTAACCTCCTTGTGGTTGCTATAATGTGGTTCTTGCTCTCGGTGGGACAATCAGTGGTACATGAGATTACGGTCCCCCAGCTTCTCATTGAGAGCCTCAACATCAGCCTGGGTTTACGGTAGGTAAGAGGTTAATGTAAGACCTTCAGGGACCTCTACCACCGATCCATCTTGCATCTTCAGCAGGGCATTTAACATCTTACCATGAACCCGTTGGATCTCCTCTTCAAAAATTGTTAAAAGTTTAGAGAACATGGCTTCACAAGTGGGGCTGGTGACTCGTTGGGCAGTGGGGCTGGAGTCCCAGCTGATCATTTTCTTCGCTGCTGACCCAAGGTGTTGGTCTGGGGGAGTGCTTGTAGTTCCTTCTCCGAATCGGAATGCTCACTTGATTCCAGTTGGCTGCTCACTTGACTGTGGAGGAGTTTTGCACTTGGCCTAGAGAGGTTAACATAAACATATATGGCACACTATACCTACTGCTTCCATATCATTTCTAGAGGGCATGGCCTTTAACCTGCATTACCCCCCACACACACCTACTTTCTTTTTCTCAAGCCATTTTCAGTGTCAAGACAGGTCTGATGAATACTCAGCTTGATGTAGCTTTACCCTGGCATCTGCATAAGTGGCTGTAAAATACAATGACATATAATAACAGGAGTGAGGAAGATTTTGAAATAGAACTATATTTGCAAAAGCGTTTACTACCATGAACGCAGCTTGTGTATATTACAGAATACATGCACATACCTATAAAGCAGAGGTGTCAAATCTTATCTACAAAGGGCTGGTGTGGTTGTAGGTTTTCTTTCCCACCAAGCAAGAGCACACCTGATATGACTAATCAACTGTGTGAAGACAGATCAGTTGAATGGGTGCTTCTAAAATGGAAGTCTGCGTCCTATTAAGATTGCATATCTCGGCTGCCACGTCATCAAGTGTCGTCGAAGGCTGTCTCAATTTGAAGGATCCTTGGAAGGCAGCTTTCATTTTGTGGCCTTAATTAGGCATATTTTGAAGGATTCATCAAGTGTAACCTTGGCGTCCTCCAATCACCCACAATCCTTAACAAAAAAACAAAAAAAACGGGACATGAGTCGACACTGAGTTCACCCAAATTTATTGTGAAATGTAAGACCAAAAATGTTTTCAGAGATGAAGTCATTCACGTTTGCTTTTGTTTTGTTGTAAATTAATCGCATAATTCCCATGTTATGTACCACTGGGAGACCACAAACGGTTGTCATATGATTCACGTTCACCATATTGCATTAATAGAAAGTCAGTTAATATAAATATTTCTAAGAATTAATTTCCTAAATTAACTTTTCAAATAGTTTTACAATACTACAATTACAAAATAATCAATAGTACTTAAAAAAAATATTATGGCATTACTGTTATAGCATCGGTATTGGAAAAATAAAGAACATATTACAATGTTATTAACAATTCACCGTAATACTGCCATAATGTAATGCCATTATATTTTTGTGCCAGTTTTCTTACAGTGCAGATCTCATATGTTACACCCCTAGTGAAATTAAAAGAGAATGATTTGTTAAGCTTAAATATATTCTTTTTAGCTCAAGCTTTTAAACAATACTTTATGTAAGAATAAATACTTTATGTATGTACAGGTGCTGGTCATATAATTAGAATATCATCAAAAAGTTGATTGATTTCAGTAATTCCATTCAAAAAATGAAACTTGTATAATGTATACATTCATTCCACACAGACCGATATTTTCAAGTGTTCATTACTTTTAATTTTGATGATTATAACTGACAACTAATGAAAACCCCAAAATCAGTATCTCAGAAAATTAGAATATTGTGAAAAGGTTCAATATTGTAGACACCTGGTGCCACACTCTAATCAGCTAATGAACTCAAAACACCTGCAAAGGCCTTTAAATGGTCTCTCAGTCTAGTTCTGTAGGTTACACAATCATGGGGAAGACTGCTGACTTGACAGCTGTCCAAAAGATGACCATTGACATCTTGCACAAGGAGGCAATACACAAAAGGTCATTGCCAAAGAGGCTGGCTGTTCACAGAGCTCTGTGTCCAAGCACATTAATAGAGAGGTGAAGGGAAGAAAAAGATGTGGTATAAAAAAGTGTACAAGCAATAGGGATAACCGCACCCTGGAGAGGATTGTGAAACAAAACCCATTCAAAAATGTGGGGGAGATTCACAAAGAGTGGACTGCAGCTGGAGTCAGTGCTTCAAGAACCACCACGCACAGACGTATGCAAGACATGGGTTTCAGCTGTCGCATTCCTTGTGTCAAGCCACTCTTGAACAAGACACAGTGTCAGAAGCGTCTCGCCTGGGCTAAAGACAAAAAGGACTGGACTGCTGCTGAGTGAGCCAAAGTTATGTTCTCTGATGAAAGTACATTTTGCATTTCCTTTGGAAATCAAGGTCCCAGAGTCTGGAGGAAGAGAGGAGAGGCACAGAATCCAAGTTGCTTGAAGTCCAGTGTAAAGTTTCCACAGTCAGTGATGGTTTGGGGTGCCATGTCATCTGCTGGTGTTGGTCCACTGTGTTTTCTGAGGTCCAAGGTCAACGCAGCCATCTACCAGGAAGTTTTAGAGCACTTCATGCTTCCTGCTGCTGACCAATTTTATGGAGATGCAGATTTCATTTTCCAACAGGACTTGGCACCTGCACACAGTGCCAAAGCTACCAGTACCTGGTTTAAGGACCATGGTATCCCTGTTCTTAATTGGCCAGCAAACTCGCCTGACCTTAACCCTATAGAAAATCTATGGGGTATTGTGAAGAGGAAGATGCAATACGCCAGACCCAACAATGCAGAAGAGCAGAAGGCCACTATCAGAGCAACCTGGGCTCTTATAACACCTGAGCAGTGCCACAGACTGATCGACTCACGCCACGCCGCATTGCTGCAGTAATTCAGGCAAAAGGAGCCCCAACTAAGTATTGAGTGCTGTACATGCTCATACTTTTCATGTTCATACTTTTCAGTTGGCCAACATTTCTAAAAATCCTTTTTTTGTATTGGTCTTAAGTAATATTTTAATTTTCTGAGATACTGATTTTGGGGTTTTCATGAGTTGTCAGTTTTAATCATCACAATTAAATGAAATAAACATTTGAAATATATCAGTCTGTGTGTAATGAATGAATATAATATCAAGTTTCACTTTTTGAATGGAATTACTGAAATAAATCAACTTTTTGATGATATTCTAATTATATGACCAGCACCTGTATATGTAAGTTATTTTCTTTATGTGTTCTATAAACTGAACAGTAGGAGGTGTTCTATGTATATGTTCTTTTTTTTCTGGAATGTTATATACCTTGTTGCTTTCTGGATATGGTAATTTTGATGTCCAACTGCTGAAATTGAAAGTAAAGTGACGCAAGTTTTTCCACTGTAATGAAAGTTCATTGTCTTTATTAAAAAAAAAATGTTCAGTTTTCGCACTGTGACCACGGGGTAAGAAACCTTCATGATGTAGCCATAAAAACTAACTAGACTGTCATATTCTAGCATTCAATGCTGAGGAGGAGTCTAGCCTAGAGGCCTCAGAGGGACTGTTCTAGGAGGGACACAGCCTCACTAGGATGTAGCCTTCCATTTGAGAATCACCCTGATTATGAGTCAAGCCTGGTGTGATCCTGCTTGGTTTGAGTGAAAACCAGCAGCTACACCAGCCCTTTATGAATTAGTTTTGACAACCCTGGTGTAGAGAAATGAACACAAAAAGAAAGTAAGGAAAGTAGTAGTTAGTCTAAGGAGGAAAATCAAAGTTACCGACATTTCCCATCACACGCACATTAAAAAGTATCCAGTTGCTGGCTGGTGGTGTGCCATCTTTCACGGCCTTGGTTACATTGGCCAATGAGGCTGGTTGCCTCATTTCTGTTGGTACCCTTGAACCACTCTGATGGAATGATGTCCTCCTCCTTGCAGCCATCAGGGTCAACTTCATCCACAAACTCCACCACACTGAATGAGGACAACCTGCAAGGTTCATCAAGTCATGTGCTGTGTAGCTGAGACAAAGCCACAAATGTATTCTGAAGAGGCAATAAAAGCAGTGGTTTTGTGAAGTCCACTGGAGCACTGGCAAGTTTACCAGACAGTTTTGATAGCAAACGGATTCCCAGAGATGTCAAATCAATGGGGTAGCTGAAAAAACATGTCCCTGTCTCAAAACGTTCATACATCACATGTTCCTCCCATAGAATGCACAATGTTTTGCACAATCGCAACTCTACCCTCAAGTTCAAAATAATTGGTACCATTGGAGTTTGAGATTATTGTGTTTTGTTTTTATACATCTTGTATTGAACATACTGATGCATGGGAAATTCTGTCAGCATTGGTCCAGATGAATGAGGCTGTGTCAGTTCAACATCTTCAGGCATTTCTTCAGAAATGCGAGCAAATAACTGCCTTTCATAGACACACCTGACAATTTGTTGCACAGGATACTGTGGCCTTCTCACCAATTTTTTCAACTGTCCCAAATAATTCTCAAATGGAAAACATGAAACCGAATTTAGAGGGCCATACTTTTCAGCATCTTCTGCTAAATGTAAAAGATTGTGTGTATTGTTAACCAAAATCTTTGTCCCATATATCTTAAAGTTGGTAACAAACCATCTTAACAATTTTTGGGCATAACCACAGTACTCTCTACACATAGGAGACAAAAGTATTCTCATAGCAGATGACAAAACAAATAATTTGTGTACTGTTGATGGGCAATCTTTGAAAAAGCACAACTGGCACTCTATATAATAAAAAGTGCCTGAATTCTGTAGCCTTCCATTGGCTGTACTCGGTCAAAGACCTTGGCTTTCTGGAGAAGCTCCATGACAAGCTTTGTCTAAACAGTTTCAAGTGATCAGATATGGCAGATAGAACATAAGATGAAACCCAACACTGCAATGATCCCTTAAACCACAGAGAAATCAATTTACGGACAATGCCCAAGCAAACTAAATGCATATACAGTAGTCAAAGGAAAAGAGGAAACCATGCCAATGCCTAGCCTCTGGAAAGGTGATTTAGAGTGATAGGGGTCTTCATCAGACATTTGTTGTATCTGTCCGTGGGCTGGAATCCATGTCAAGAAACACAACTTCTTAACTGCTTAACAGTTTAGTGCTTTAGACCACTACGCCACTGCCGCATTCAATACTTTTGGTAGTTCAACTATTCAACCTAATATAGGCAACAGCTGCAAATTAGAGCCCCTAGAGAGAGGCAATCAATCAACATTCACGCGAACAGTCAATGTATCTGTTGTCTGTTCATGCTCATTTCTCAATTTCGATTCTGAAATTATTGCACTTGCAAGCGCAAAATGGTAGGATCCTTTGGTAAATCCAGACAGCTCCATAAGTATACCTAATATCTCTATCATCGCAGAAGGAGACACATTTCGGTTAGCTGCCCATTCAGCCAGTTTCCTCTTAGCATCAGAATAGGGTTCCTCTTCAGCAAAATCACAGCTAAAATCATCATCAGGATCACTAGCCACGTACAAGTCATCAACTTCAGTATCAATGTCAAAATCCAGATTTACAGCTTCATCAGCATGGTCCTCCATATCTTCCACAACATTCCGCACTGCCTGGTCCACAGTCTGATCTGCCTGTTCCACAGCCTCCATGGCAAGGCTCAATAAATGCTGCTGCACTCTGACTTTGATTCTCCTCCTCCTTGTCTGTGAATTGCCATGAAGGTAATCCATTTCACTAAAATGCAAAGAAGAGACCAGGTGCCGAAATAGTCATACAGGCCCCTCTAAAACTATTGGAACAGCAAGGCCAATTAATTTGTGCTATACACCAGTGACAATGTTGTTTTAAATCAAAAGATGCATATGAAAAGAGAGTTTAGAATTTCAGCTTTTATTTCCTGGTATTTATATGTATATGTGTTAAACTACATAGAACATAACACTTTTGTATGAAACAAGCCAATTTGCAGGCTAGCAAATATATTTTAAAATGTGATTGAAATGTGTTTCTCTTTACCCAGGTGAGTCCTGTTAGATTGATTGTTTAAACAATCTCTGAATCTCTTGGTTTTAGCCTTCGGTTTCACCTGTGAAGACTAAATTTGTTGTTAAAAAAGCATAAGCCAACACAGGGGCTGTACTAGGGTCAGTGGACAGTCGGGGCTTAGCCTAGACCTTTGTAGATATGGGGCCATACTTTGATGAAATATCAGAAAATAATACACTTTATAATATTAACCTGAATACATCTATGATATGTAATTTCTATAGAAAACTAAAAAAGTCTCACTATTTTTTTGTCTCAGATACACTTGAAGATCAAAAATTGTATGCTTATAACATCTATACTTAAAAACATGATTTAATAAAACAAAATTTTGTCCATTTCGGCTTTCCGTAGCTTGATACACATTGTGCAGGGCTGTATACAGTTTTCATTGATTCATCAGGTACTGAACAGAAAATTGACAGGGAAAAAGGTTTAAAATTTGATCTACTCAAAGTATGTTTTAAAAAATATCAATACATTTGAAGTAAAAATCTGTTTCCTTTTTATGTCTTGAAAAATATTAATAATTTACTTTAAAAGTTTGGTTATTTTTATTTTTAAAAACAGATTTTCTTATTCATATTAGTTTAAATTTTATATTGAATATTAATTCATATATATATTTAAGCAATATCACACATGCAATCGTGAGATATGGCCCAACATCAGCACTGCTGTGATTTGAGTGCCGTAGGTAATCACAGTGTGGCAGCGGGGGCGTGGTCAAGCATCCGTCCGGGGAAGAAAGCGGTAAAGGCGCTTGCACTTGAGCCAAATTAATTCAGGGAGCATGGGGAGAGCGGCATAAGGGCAGCCACAGAACCACCAGATGAGAGAGAGAGCGAGACGCACCAATCTAGTGTTGGCGATTGTATTAGAGAATAAAAAGTCTGTTTTTGTTATTTAAAAGAAATTGTTTTCTGTACACTTTAATTCTTCTGTGGCAATAAAGAGAACACTCACCTCTGAAGTTAGAGACAGGTGTTAGACATAATTTGGCTCAAGTGCAAGCGCCCTTACCGCTTTCTTCCCCGGACGGACGCTTGACCACGCCCCCGCTGCCACACACAGCATTGCTGATTTAGGGCCATATAGCACGATTGCAAGTGTGATATTGCTTATATAAATCAGTTCAATGAATCAGATCATCAGTGCCCATGGAACTCTATATACAACAGTTAGTTCCGGTCCTCAAATCTGATAGGACGAGAGACGTTCCATGGGCACTGATGATCTGACACCATCAGCACTCCAACATCAGCACTGTGTATCACTCCGCTTGTGTTTGTGCTGTTCTAAACTAAAGTGTAAGAGCAGTATATATGTGTTAAGAGTAACTGTATAAGTGTCTCTTTCATACATGTTTTATTTTACTTTTTGACATTACATATTACCTGTTAGATTATGTCGCAAGACATATGACTTCAACAGCAGCAAACTCTGCCCTTTTGTAAGATGGGATCCAGGATACAGCATCTCATCACCACTATGGGCCTCCTAAAAAGTACATGGATAAACAATTTTAAGCATTTATTTAGCCTTTTTTTAAATAATAACTCAATATATAATATTTAATAATTACTGGATACAATCTATAAAGGACCATAGCAGATTTTAAGCATGTTAAAGTATCAGTCAGAAAGTCATTTTTGCTGCCTGGTCTTAAGATAACCACATGGCTATGGATACATTTGGCTAAACACAATAAACATTACATCATATTTATATCACTGGAGTATCAACTGTTTGGTGCTAAATTATTTTTACTCGCATTCAGATACATACAAATTAATACGGATGGTTGGAAGTCAGTAATTTTATTTACGTTCTGTTCCTCACAAAGTTAATAATGAACACTTGGAAAGTGCACAAATTGTATGGACTAGGGATAGTTGGAGAGCTACTACTACACGGCACTTTTTAAAATTTGTATTATTTTTTATTTAGAATAGCTATAGTAGTGTTTCTGTGATGAGACCAGTTTGTATTTTTGAATTGTATTTACATGGGTTTTGAAATCTAAATATCTTGAGATAAAAATGGAAAGCCTAAAAGAAATGTACAGAATTTGGTTCAGTTTTGAATGTAATCATGTAATGTTACTTTTGATGTGCTACTGTCAGATGTGTCATCAACTCTCTCTGGTAGACTCTGGGTGGCACTGAATGCACTGCAAGTTGACATAATCACAAGGAAGCTGAAAGAAATATATATTTTGTTTCATATTTTTTCAAATTTGATATTAAGTTAATACTACACCAAGATTATACAATGTGCTGAACTATTGTAAATTTCAGAATTCTCCAAACTGAGAACATATAGGTGTGTGTTTCTCTTGTGCTGTTCTACACCGATGATGGCCATCAAATATGTGTGACTGGTATGCTGTGGTAGTGTTTCTCTTAAAAAAGAAAAGAAAATAGAACTGATGCAGGTATTTAGCATATGTATCTGACATGAATTTGCAAAGACAGTGTGACATTTAAGCCTTTGTAAAGAGTTACATGTGTGGCATTGCAACTGAAGGATACATCTCTGACATACCCCCTGGAGATGGTCTGTTTGCTAAGTTTATAGTACTTGCAGAAGACAATGCAGTAGTTATTATTATACACTCACCTAAAGGATTATTAGGAACACCTGTTCAATTTCTCATTAATGCAATTATCTAATCAACCAATCAGATGGCAGTTGCTTCAATGCATTTAGGGGTGTGGTCCTGGTCAAGACAATCTCCTGAACTCCAAACTGAATGTCAGAATGGGAAAGAAAGGTGATTTAAGCAATTTTGAGCGTGGCATGGTTGTTGGTGCCAGACGGGCCGGTCTGAGTATTTCACAATCTGCTCAGTTACTGGGATTTTCACACACAACCATTTCTAGGGTTTACAAAGAATGGTGTGAAAAGGGAAAAACATCCAGTATGCGGCAGTCCTGTGGGTGAAAATGCCTTGTTGATGCTAGAGGTCAGAGGAGAATGGGCCGACTGATTCAAGCTGATAGAAGAGCAACTTTGACTGAAATAACCACTCGTTACAACCGAGGTATGCAGCAAAGCATTTGTGAAGCCACAACACGCACAACCTTGAGGCGGATGGGCTACAACAGCAGAAGACCCCACCGGGTACCACTCATCTCCACTACAAATAGGAAAAAGAGGCTACAATTTGCAAGAGCTCACCAAAATTGGACAGTTGAAGACTGGAAAAATGTTGCCTGGTCTGATGAGTCTCGATTTCTGTTGAGACATTCAGATGGTAGAGTCAGAATTTGTCGTAAACAGAATGAGAACATGGATCCATCATGCCTTGTTACCACTGTGCAGGCTGGTGGTGGTGGTGTAATGGTGTGGGGGATGTTTTCTTGGCACACTTTAGGCCCCTTAGTACAAATTGGGCATCATTTAAATGCCACGGCCTACCTGAGCATTGTTTCTGACCATGTCCATCCCTTTATGGCCACCATGTACCCATCCTCTGATGGCTACTTCCAGCAGGATAATGCACCATGTCACAAAGCTCGAATCATTTCAAATTGGTTTCTTGAACATGACAATGAGTTCACTGTACTAAAATGGCCCCCACAGTCACCAGATCTCAACCCAATAGAGCATCTTTGGGATGTGGTGGAACGGGAGCTTCGTGCCCTGGATGTGCATCCCACAAATCTCCATCAACTGCAAGATGCTATCCTATCAATATGGGCCAACATTTCTAAAGAATGCTTTCAGCACCTTGTTGAATCAATGCCACGTAGAATTAAGGCAGTTCTGAAGGCGAAAGGGGGTCAAACACAGTATTAGTATGGTGTTCCTAATAATCCTTTAGGTGAGTGTATGTCTACTATGTGTTGGACATCCACACTGAACAAAATCTACAAGATCACATCAGCTAAAGTGTCAGTCTTGAGGACCACTCTTGATAGAACAAGTCATTTTGTGTTCCAGTACATGCAAAAAACAGTTCAAAAACACTTCAATCAAAACAATAAAAGTTATCATGAGTTTTGTCATTCTTGCTTTGGATTAAAAGTCTAATGGAATGCCTAGAAGACATTTACAGAATCTGTTTCAGTTTTGAAAGTAACTTTACAATTATGTCACGTCACCTGTGATATGCTGCTGTCAGATGTGTCATTAAATCGTTCTGGAAGACTCTGGCTGAAGGTTCCCTCATCACCAAGTGCAGTTGTGGTTGTCAATAGTGTTATGAATTAAATAAAAAATAAATACAATTTACTAACCCACCAAGAAATGACGAAATATTAGACACACTGTCCATCACATAATGATGACCAACCTCAGAATATATGCTTGTGTGTCTCTCTTGTTCTGTGAAACATTGATGCTGGCCATTAAATGTGTGTGACCGTTGATTCTCAGTGGTGGTGTTCATCTGAAAAAGACAATCAATTATGGTAAATTATGCCTTTACTTAATGCATGTACTTGTGGAAATGTTTCAATACATGTTACAGTACATGGCCCTGTGGACTAACTGAAAGATACTATTTTGTGAGATTAAATGAAATGTAAAATGAATCCCAACTCTTATTGCATGTCAAAAGATGCACACCTTATTTTGAAAATAATTTGGCTAAATTTAAAATAATATGGCTAAATTGCTTTTGGATCATTGATTATGCAACACTGATCATGAACAAGATGATTTTTTACCTCAGATAAAAATGATATAACATACTAATTTATTTTATATTTATATTTATCATATTATAATTTTTTTTTATAACATATTAGTAATATAATATTAATTCTACTTTAAAAATGTTGCCTATAAGTGCAACATAAGTGGGCATAAATTACCTACAAAACACTTATACACAATGCCTTCTTTTGATCGTATACTGGAAGAGTCTGTACATATAATCTCTTTTTCGAAGAATATTTTGAAGGACCCTATTTTATGCAAACCCTGAAATTGTAAGTGACATATTAATCAAATACAGTAAGAGTCTTGTTTGCTCTAAGATCATCATTAAACACATATTAAGCTTCAAATATAAAAAAAATCACCTACCATTTTAGTCTGCAAATACTTGCTTGTTTTGGGTTCAGAATCATCACTGATTAGGTATGTTTTGTACTTTCTTTTTCCACGATCCATAATCGGTTTATAACTTATCTTTCAGGTAACCAAGCAACATTAATTTCTGTAAAACTCCTGCCTTAACATCCAGATCCAAGTTTGAATACAAATCAGTCATTGACATGCGCCTACTGGCGAAGCTAATTGAGGTCACCTTGAATCCAGGATCAGTTAGAAACAAAGATTTTGGAGAGTTGAACCCTGGTAAGTCTCATTAAATGAAACATTTTTTGTACAATGAACATATCAATTTAAACAGACTCATTCTTCATTCTGCTGTTAAATCATCTGGTTGGATACTGGCTCCTGTTTTGCAGAAATCATTTGTGAATTGATTTGAAGCAACATTGTGACAAAGCGATACATTTATTGCAATAAAACACATTCATCAAAAGGATTGCAGTCTGAACATAATGAGCAAGAGCCAATGAAAGGAAAGGTTGGACAAATGCTTTCTTATTAATTATCTTTTGTCATTTAGCCTAAAAAAAATTTGCTTCATGTGGTAAATCTAAATATTATCAAATGATACATTTACATTTATTCATTTGGCAGACGCTTTTATCCAAAGCGACTTACAAAAGAGGAAAACATAAGCAAATTATCTTAAGGAGACAAGACAGTGCTACAAAAAGTGCTATACAAAAATTCAAATAGTTTAAAGATCAACAATAATTGTTCTTTGTTTTATTTATAAATTTATTTTTAGTGACTGGTTAAATGGTCTGGGAAAAGATGTGTTTTTAGACATTTTTTGAAGATAGAGAGTGAGTCTGCTTCACGGATTGAGTTGTGAAGGTCATTCAACCAACGTGGCATGATGAAACTGAAAGTCCGGGAAAGTGTTTTGGTGCCTCTTTGTGTTGGTACGTCAAGGCGGCATTCCTTAGCCGACCACAGGCTTTCTTCCGAAATCATTTTAGGTATGTTGGAGCAGATCCAGTGACTGTTTTGTATGCCAGCATCAGGGCCTTGAATTTAATACGTGCATCAACAGGCAGCCAGTGGAGAGAGACAAAGAGTGGTGTAACATGTGCTCTCTTTAATTCATTAAAGACCAGATG
Organism: Moxostoma hubbsi; assembly: GCA_032164185.1. Classification (NCBI taxonomy): domain Eukaryota; kingdom Metazoa; phylum Chordata; class Actinopteri; order Cypriniformes; family Catostomidae; genus Moxostoma; species Moxostoma hubbsi. The sequence goes on along the minus strand of JAVLUX010000025.1, from coordinate 37,167,269 downwards.
TGCTGCTGTATTCTGGATCATTTGCAGAGGTCTAACTGCACATGCAGGGAGGCCTGCAATGAGAGTGTTACAGTAGTCCAGTCTAGTTATGACAAGTCATACATAAACTACCTTGACAAAGTAAATGAAACCAAACAAAGTTTTTGTTCTGGGTAAGATCAAGTCGAATTAGGTTCTTATTTATTGCAGATTACCACTTGTTTGTTACATTGACATTGCCAAGTTGGCAATTAGCAAGAGACACACTACCGCAGTAATGTGTTTTTAATTTGAAGATTATACTTTTTATATTTATTACAATGTGAAAGTGTTTACAATGTAAAATGCAAACCTGAAATTTAGGGGCTATGAAATTAGTCTTTTTTTTTTGTCATTGAATAAGTGAAGTTAATGATATTTTTATGGTCATGGACATTTGTATATCAAGGCCTTTTACAGCGCAAGCGCCGATCTGAACGGTGTCTAGCATGCCGTCTTTCTGTGCAGAAACTGGTGTAAGCATGACAGGACAGAGTCGTGCCTTCTGTCAATGCAGACCGCCAAGCTGCCCGATCTTCCGCAAGGTGATGCCATTTGTTAGGGTTGATGTTGAAAACATTCATGTCCCGCTTGATGACATCCTTAAAGCGGAGCTTTGGTCGGCCACGAGGGCGGTGTCCCACAGCTAACTCCCCATGGAAGATGGACTTTGGGAGACGTTCATCAGGCATACGACGTACATGGCCGATCCATCTGAGTCGCCTCCTCCGGAGCATGGTGTACATGTCACTGCTGTTAGTGAGCATCAGCACGGTGGTGTTCGGGACCCGATCCTGCCATGACACGCCGAGGATCTGTCGTAAGCAACGGAAATGAAAAGCATTAAGCTTGTGCTCCTGCCGCAGGTATGTAGGCCACGTTTCGCTTCCATATAGCAGGACAGAAAGCACACAGGACTCATATACGCGCACCTTTATTTTGAGAGAAAGGTGGCTGTTATTCCAGACGCGAGACTGAAGCCGCCCAAAGGTTGTTGAGGCACGACCGATCCTGGTATTCAGTTCAGCATCAAAGGTGTTGTTTGCTTTCAAGGTTGAGCCGAGGTAGGTGAATTTCTCGACAGCCGACAGCAGTGTGCCATTGATGGTAACGTAAGGGGAAACAGGAACATTTTGAGCCATCACCACTGTCTTCTTGAGGCTTATGGTAAGTCCGAACTCTGTGCAGGCAGCAGCAAAAGAATTGCACATCTCCTGAATTTCTTGTTCAGTGTGAGCCAGGAAGGCAGCATCATCTGCGTAGAGCAACTCGTGCACAAGGACGCATTTCACCCTGGTTCTGGCCCTCAGACGAGCCAGGCTGAAGAAGTTTCCATCATACCTAGTGTGCAGCAGAACCCCAACCGGATCAGGAAACGCCCGTCGCAGCACGGCCGAGAAATAGATGCCAAACAAGGTGGGAGCGAGGACACACCCCTGCTTTACTCCACAGCAGACATCAAACTCATTTGAGCGGGCACCGTTGAACTGTACGGTTGCCCGCATCCCATCATGGAAGCCTTGGAGTATTGCCAAAAGAGTTGGTGGACAACCGAGTCGCTGTAGAACATGGAAGAGACCAGAGCGACTCACATAATCGAAAGCCTTAGTCAGATCGACAAACACCATGTACAATGGGCGTTGCTGTTCCGCGCACTTTTCCTGAAGCTGGCGTACCGAGAAAATCATGTCCAAGGTTGAGCGACCAGCACGGAAGCCGCACTGACTCTCTGGCAGCACCTGGTCAGCAATGTGCTGCAGCCTTGGAAGGATTACGCGGGCAAGGCATTTACCCGGAAGGCTAAGGAGCGAAATACCTCGGTAGTTGTTGCAGTCCTGCCTGTCGCCCTTATTTTTATAAAGAGTGACGATGTTGGCATTCTTGAGTTCACTAGGGATGCATTTGTTCTGCCAGCAGCATCGAAACAGGCAGTGAAGCCGCCTGACCAGCACTGGCCCACCACACTTCAGCAGCTCTGCTGGAATTCAATCGCTGCCCGGTGACTTGTTGTTCTTAAGAGCTGCAATTGCGTGCACTATTTCCATTGCTGAGATCTCCGTATCCAGTTCGTTAAGGACAGATAGTTGTGGTACAGCAGCAGAAACAGCATTCAAGTCGGCGTCCACAGGAGTGCCATACAGTAAGCTGTAATGCTCTACCCATCTACCAAGCTGGCCTGGGAGGTCGTTGACAACAGAGCCATCAGTGGCTCGCAAAGAAGCTGTTTTTTTCGCTGTAGGACCCAGAGCCTCATTGATGCCGCCATACATGCCGTGTATGTCCCCAGTACTTGCACACCGTTCTACCTTCTCACTGAGGTCCTGCCAGTACTGCTCATAGGCCTGGCGTGTAAGATGCTTGACGTCATTTCTGATCTTACGATAATGAGCAATGGTGGAATCATTACTGTCTTGGAGAGCACTGAGACGGGCAGCACGCTTGTCAGCTAGGGCCGGGAGCAGAATAGCAGAGCTAGCAAGGAACCAATCCGGCTGTTTCCTTCTACAAAGGCCGAAGACCTCAGATGCAGCCTCCATCATGGAAACTCTTAGCTCAGCCCAGGTGTTTTCAGGAGTGCCGTCAACTCTGAAGGGAAGGCCCTCCATACGCGCACGGAAACTTGACACGTATTCATGTTTCCGCATCAGCTCAATATTTAGCTTTGGAGTAGGCTTTGGAGTTGCACTGTGAATCTTCTTTGGGGTGAGTTTTAGAGTGCAGCGGACAAGGGCGTGGTCGGTGTCACAGTCTGCAGAGTGCATACTCCTGTACCTCTTGACAGCATTGAGCTGGCTCCTCCTGACAATAATGTGATCAAGTTGGTGCCAGTGTTTGGACCGGGGATGCATCCAGGTAACCTTGGATCTGATAGTCCCAGATGAGAAGGATCCTGGTAAGCATAGGCCATAAGCAGCGCACAACTCAAGGAGACGTTGGCCGTTGTCATTGATGCTACCAATCCCAAAATGACCCAAGATTGGCCTCCAGGCAGTGACATCCCCTCCAACTCTGGCATTGAAGTCCCCAAGCAGAACTAAATCCTCCCCGGCCGGAACAGAACGAATGACCTCACTAACGTGGGCATAAAAAGCTTCCTTGTCCTCAGAGGTCGTGCCAAGAGTGGGTGCATAGGCAGAGAGGAGAGTGAGAAAGCCAGCTGAGTGTGACATCCGCATGGACATTAGGCGTGGAGAGCAAGCAGTTGGTTGAGAGACGGTGGGCAGCAAGGTGTTCCGCACAGCAAAGCCGACTCCATGCATCGGACGATGGTCGTCTGGATAACCACACCAAAAAAAGGTGTAGTTTCTCTCGCGCACAGAGCCACTACCCAACAGCCAAGTCTCACTTATAGCAGCAATATCCACTCTGAGGCGAAATAGTTCGCAATCAATAATGGCTGATTTCCGAGGAGCACTGTTGAGGTCAGAGTGCACACCAAGACCTCTGATGTTCCAGCACGCCAAATTCAGAGAAGAGGAGGAGGCAGTTGCAGAATGTCGACCTGACCGCGCCTGCCTTGCACGCGTGTCCTGCCGAGCAAAGACAGCCCTTGAGTACAAGGGCTCCCGATTTGCCAGTCGTTGAATATATGTATGACTTTCCATGCATGCTATAGCACCGAGTGCCAGGGCAGAAAACAGAAGACGGATGTTTGCCCAGGACAAACGCCTCCCTCTGGGTCCTACGCCACTGAATCTGACGGAGTGCAAGCACGACAGTCAAGAGCAACGCAGGATCGCCCCGCAGTAGCCTGCTAACTTGGCCTTATACTCGCTGATCGTTGTCCCGCGAAGGATCATCCGCCCACCGAGAAAGCTGTGGTAGACCAACCAGATACAATAATCATACAGTGATCCAATGCTCTACAACAGCTGCCAGCTCCTGCTGCCGAACTGACATCTACTATTTAACCCATAGTTGGGAGGCAGAAGGGGTACTGTCACTTGCCTAAGGTGAGCCCCTATGACTTGTGGTAGGGCGGGGTCGTCTTACTCTCCCGTACAGGTCCGTTTGACCTGCCCACTGCCCAATATATATATATATATATATATATATATATATATATATATATATATATATATATATATATATATATATATATATATTTTAATAGGAATGAAAATAGTTGTTTTTAAACATGATGCACATTTCAAGTGAAACATTTTCACTGCAGTCCATGCAGTTTGTTTCATCACTAACATACCAGGAACAGACAGACAGTGATATGTCAGGGAAAAATATAAGTTAATTTTATATATAATTATTGTAATGTTTTCTTGCTATACCCATTAGTCAGTAATCACAAACAACTTGAAAAGTATTTGAAATTTTCCCCTGTATGATGCATCATTAATTTCTATGTATAATCTTTACATCTTGGTTCAATATAAGAATTCACGTACAGAAAATTAATCAAAGCAAAATTTAAAGCAACATGTCATTGACTAGTTTTAGGCTGTGCAAATCTACCAGTTTTCATAATGAAGTACTGGTAGTTGGTCAGCTCATTGAATGACTAATGTATAATATAGTGAAACAGTGCCTGCCAACTTTTACAGCCATCTGGGTTTCAGAAGTGTTTTCCCAATTAATTTCTTCTATAAACTTTTCTATAAATCCTTCATTAAAGAAAGAAAGAAAGACATGAACCAAACTTACCAACAAGATCTGAGATTTATCACAATATCACAAACTTTGTTTTGAGAAAAAGATTTAAATACACACAAGTTTAAGTATACTTTCCATCATTCGTGAGGGTGAAAACTACAATACCATGAAGCATTGCGAATGATATAATGGAATATAAAATACGATGGGAATAGTTCACCCAAAAATGAAAATTCTCGAATCATTTACTCACCCTCATTCCATCCCAGATGTGACTTTCTTTCTTCTGCAGAACACCAATGAAGATTTTTTAGAAGTTTTCAGATGTGTAGGTCCATAGAATGGAAGGAAACAGCAACCAATACTTTCAAGGTGTAAAAGTCACATTTATGCAGGATAATAGTAATCTATATCGATGCAGTCGCGAAAAGCTGTGTTTGTAAGAAACAAATCCACAATCAAAGACGTTTTTACCTATTATCCATCACTTCCTCGCAAAATGTGTGTGATATGTTGCGTCTGTATTCTCCTGTTATTATATGAAGAATGCATATCACTGACCCGGAAATGAGTGTGTGAGTGCGTGTACATGCGCATGTGTGCACGATCATTTCTGGGTCAGTGATACATGTTCTTTATAAGATAACAGGAGAAAACGGATGCACCAGATCACTCGCGATTTAACGTCTTAATTATGGCCATCTCAGTTGCGAGGAAACTTGGAAGGCACCCTCGTTTCGTAGCTTTGTTCTCCACCTTTTTGGAGGAGGCATCAGGTGCACCTTTCACTGCCTTCAATCACCCACAATTATTTGAGCAATCCAGAATTTTACAAAATAAAATATAATAAAAACAAACAAACAGATGTGCACCCTCCTGGTGGCTTTATCTATTTCAGCAAAGTAGTTGTACTGGTTCAAAAATACTTTATTTTATACATTTTCATGGCCTGACTGCGGAGGCAGAAACCTTTATGACGTAGCCATGCAGAATTACTATACCGTCTGATTCTTACACTAAGTTCAGAATTGCATACAACCCACACTACTTGTTGTAGTACTTCTGCCATATCTGTCAATGACTGAAATACAGTAATAAGAATAGTAAGGTAGTATGCCTTTAAAAACCTGGTTATAGTGCTGAATGCTGAGGAGGAGCCTATCCTACAGCCTCAGAAAGACTGATCTAGGAAGGACACAGACTAATTATGGTGTAGTCTTTCTTTAGAAGCACTCAATAGGTCTCTCTGAGGCCTTTGAGGGAAGTTTTGCCAATTTTGTTGGCTGCTGTTGTCTGATTGTTGGCTCTTTCTCTGCTGCACCATGGGTAATTTAGTTATTTACCATGAATTCCACCTATCAAACACAATTTTTAAATAATGAAGTTGAAGTAACACAGACAGATGGCATCAATAGATGCATATACCATCGATGAACAACTTCGTAACTCATGGTAGGTCTGCCTTTAAAGTTTATAAGTTATTCTTGAAAAGTAATTTGACTATTGCAGGGGTCGGGAACCTATGGCTCATGAGCCACAAGTGACTCTTTGTTAAAAACCAAGTGGCTCACCGAGTATGTCACCATTGATTAACACATGATTGTTTAAAACTTTCTAGAGATAATGTTCCTGTAGAAAGTGTGGATGTGATTGCAAAGCTTGAAGTCAATGACACTGTTTTGATTTTCTGTCTTCTGAATTTGTCGTACAGCCTACTTCTGGTGAATAAGGTTTGAAATGAACACCCGCCAAATGCAGATTTTCATGCGGAGCATATTGCTGATATACCAGCCACTGTTGAAGGAGACATGTAAGACTTCTCAGAGTTATATATTACAAGAAATTAGACACAAAGATGCATGTTTGACAAAACATAATTATATTTTGAAGAACAGACCAAAGAAAAGCTGCCGATGCACATCTGATTTGATATGTGTGTGCAGTGAGCTCCACTGTTCACGAGTGCAATGAAAGTACTTCTTCAAGACACGCACATTCATAGAGTTCTGGGCCTTGTTTCCCAATAACTATTGATCTTAGTGGTTAAGAGCATATTCTATGTGCAATTTTATGAATTGTACAATTTAATTTATTTTATCGTTATTTTTTATTTATGCCCAGGGTGTGAAATAGCACCCGCCACACAACAAATGCGACAAGACTGAATCCAGTTCACAAGCTCCTCGTCCAAATGCAGGTGTTTCATACATGAGCAATTTTGCTCATCTACTTGCAACAGGCAGGTGACCTGTAAGACGTCTCGGAGTGACACATGACAAGAAATGCTGTTAGTCACAAAGACTAACTTGAAGAAGCACACTTTATTATATTTTTTTATATTTTACAGACAAAAGAAAAGCCGCCAATGCTTGTGTCTGATTCGCTCCCCTTGAACCTAAAATTTTGTTCAATTTTTTTTCTTTAGGAAGTATTAACTGTATTACTAAGCGCAATACAAAAACATTTGTCATAATATTTATTATGATGATTATTATAATTATCTTTACATTTATAATTGTCTTTTAATTTCTTAATTTGTAGGCTATTGGTAATTTTTGATGGATGCTTGCTGGATAGCAAATCTGCTGCTGGAGACAGTAAATGTCTGGATTCATTTTGTTTAATTTTCATGTTTCAATAAATCATTTACATTTTTAAAGCAAAATCAATACAGCAAAAATATTCCCTTGGAATATTAATAATATTTAATAATATAGCAATTATTAAATTGTTCTTTTGTGCTATGGCTCTTTTGAAAAGATTCATCAACCAAAATTTTTTCAAATTGTCTCCTTATTGAAAAAAGGTTCCCGAACCCTTGAATATGGGATAAATGAATGGGATTTTTAGGCTCTGTTTTGTTAACGTGACACTGATCAGATGTTAAATGGAAAAATGCAAAAAAATACTTATGATATTTATGTTGATTGAGTCTGTGCTCCCTCTATAGGTAAAGGGCACTCAGGTGAGCAAGGTGGTAACCACCGTCAGGATTGACTGGGGTGAGCGGAAACAGTCATTGTCCATGATTGCGCACAATGTTCAAAAGGACTCAAACTTGATATGATGGACTCTGATCATTCAATATTCTTTCAAGCTTTATTTTCCGTTTTCATGTTCAGCATAAGGAAAGCAACAACGCTCATGAGCTCAAGCCAGACAAAGCACCAGCAATTCTAGGAATAGGTATAATAAAAAAAAATTTAAAAAAAAGATAAATAATAAAAAAATTTACTAATACAGAACACTAATCTAGTGCACCTGGTTTGTGTGACTAACATTCTACTTTGAGTACACTGAGTATTACTGTAAAATAAAAATGTTTCTTGCTCTTTTCCAGATGCAGTGATTGCACAGTTCTCGGAGACCACTCCATCTCAAATCAGGGCTGGACTCATGCAACGAGAACTATTCAAGGAAAAATACAGGATGCAGCTAAAGTGGTCTATTATCAGAGTAACTGAGCTCTAGACCAACAAGAAGAGACAGACAACAAACATATTTAGAGAGAGAGACCGACAGTGACTGACAGTGACAGACAGATGCTGTATGTAAACAGACAATTGAGAAAACACCATATTGATATTATATAAATTTTATATAAGTTAAATTAAGTACTAAATTAGTGTCCATGTAAAAAGCTTTTAAAAAAAATGTTTGCATTACATATTAGTTAAAATGTATTTAATTCTGCTCAGACTACTAATTCCAAAAAAGTACATTAAAGTGTGTGTGAATGAAAACATTCAAAAGAGTAATTATGTTATAAAGTACCTTTGTAAATGTACTAAATTGCAAATTCAGCAGTATAAATGTATAATGCATACATTAATATGACAATAGAACTGGCATTAAAGTGTATTTTAGTTCCCCTTCTGTCACTCACTCGACGTTGTGTCGAATGAAGTGACACAATGGGTCTTCCTGGGACGCCAAACATACCTCTGAACCTGAGAAAAGGCCAATGTCAAGTTGGCAGACAGAATTTGCATGCCTCGCCTCTGACATACGGGTATAAAGGGAAGCGGGGCAGCGAGTGCCAGTCAGAATTTTTCTTCGGAGCCGAATGGTTGTGCAACAGCAAGCAGAGTTCACCACTGTTCCACTCACCTCTACTGGCGATAAGCACTGCTGTTGGATCTGCGGCGCATTTCCAGCTGGCGTTCTCTCTCTCTGCACACTGTGCAGTCCACGCTCCTGGGAGCTTCGACAGCGCTTTTATTGCCTGAAAGAGTGTTTCTCCTCCTAAAAAGAGTTTATTTCCTCTAAAAGAGTTTGAGTTCCCACTCATAAAAGAACAATACACAGCAGGCGTTGAACGTCCTTTTCAGGACGCGTCTTTTTAAAGATGTCTTTCTGTCTCTGTGTAGTTCCTGGATGCGGCTGATTTCTCTCCACTTCTGACGGTCATAAAAACTGCCTTGCGTGCCTTGCGTGTCGGCTTTCTTTTCTCATGAGAGAAAGCTACTTCAACCGCCCCCCCGCGTTGTTCCATCTTCCCACATGATTGAGGATGACCCGGCTGGCGATGAAGTTGATTTAGGGATGACGACGGGCTCGGTTTTGCCGGGTAAATCCCCATGAACCACATGCCCCCCGGCATGCTTGCTTGCATCTGTCCAAGCCTCACGGCCAGCCAGCATTCTACCTTGAGCCCCCAGAATTGGATGACGACAGAGGCAGCTCTTGCCCCACTAAGGGAAGTGGGCATCCGCATACTCATCCTGGCTCACTCTCGAGAGTTACTGTGCGCTCACAGGGACCAGATGCTCAGGTACCTCAGCCGTCTAGGGCTTCAGGTCAACTGGGAAAAGTGGGACTCCTTCTCAATGACTCCGTCTCAATGACAGTGCGTCTCACCAACAAGCGTGCTCAGTCAGTGCTCAGGTGCCTCGCTCTCTTCGAGCCTGGCATAGCGGTTCCTCTAAAACAATTCCAGAGGCGCCTGGGGCATATGGCATTCTCAGCCGCGGCCATGCCGCATGGGTTGATGCATATGAGACCACTTCAGCACTGGCTACATACTCAAGTCCAAAGATGGGCATGGTGCCATGGCAGACTTTCAACCCTTGGACAGACCTCTGCTTTCTGCGGATCAGAGTCCTCTTGCTGCAGGTGTCCAGACCTGTCGTGGTGACCACAGATGTCTCTCGACAGGGTTGGGTCGCCATGTGCAACGGGCATGCTGCTGCTGGGCTCTGGACAGGACCCCGGCAGCGTTGGCACATCAACTGCCTAGAGTTGCTGGCTGTATCTCTTGCCCTACAGATGTTTCTCCCACTAATACAGGGCAAGCATGTCTTGATCCATTCAGACAGCACCACGACGGTAGCATACATAAATCGCCAAGGCAGCGTGCACTCTCATCGTATGTCACAACTCGCCCGCCATCTCCTCCTTTGGAGTCAGCCTCCGGTCGCTGCGCAACACTCGCATCCCTGGCAACCGCAACACGATGGCGGACGCGCTGTCGCGGCAGGTTTTCACCCAGCGGCGATTGGAGGCTCCACCCCAGGTGGTCCAATTCGGCAAGGCACAGATAGATCTCTTTGCCTCACAAGACAACTCCCACAGCCACCTCTGGTACTCCCTGATAGGAGCTCCTCTCGGGACAGAAGCGCTGGCACACAGCTGGCCCCGGGGCCTGCGCAAGTATGCATTTTCCCCAGTGACCCTTCTTGCACCGGTGCTGTGCAAGATCAGGGAGGACGAGGAACAGGACATCCTGGTGGCCCCTTACTGGCCACTCGGGCCTGGTTCTCAGATCATACGCTCCTCACGACAGCACCTCTCTGGAAAATTCCCCTGAGGACCTTCTTTCTCAGGGACGGGGCACACTCTGGCATCCGCACCCAGACCTCTGGAACCTCTGTCTGCAGTCATAGACACAATCAACCAAGCCAGAGCTCCCTCCACCAGGCAACTTTACACCCTAAAGTGGCGCTTGTTTGCAAATTGGTGTTCTTCTTGAGCTGAAGACCCACAGAGGTGCGCAGTTCGGTCAGTGCTTTCATTCCTGCAGGAGAGGCTGGAGGGGAAGCTGTCATCCTCCACCTTGAAGGTGTATATAGCTGCTATCACAGCCCATCACGACGCAGTAGATGGCAAGACCCTAAGTAAGCATGACTTAATTATCAGGTTCCTGAAAGGTGCCCGAAGACTGAACCCTCCCCGGCCTAGCCTGTTCCCCTCCTGGGATCTCTCTGTGGTCCTCTCGGGCCTTCTGAGACACCCCCCCGAGCCACTTGATTCAGTTGAGCTCAAGGCCCTCTACCTGAAGATGGCCCTCCTGATCGCGTTGGCCTGCATTAAGAGGGTTGGGGACCTGCATGCATTCTCCTTCAGCGACACCTGCCTGGAGTTCGGTCCGGCACATTCTCACGTTATCCTGAGGCTGTGACCAGGCTACGTGCACAAGGTTCCTACGACCCACTTCAGGGACCTATGTGAGAGACATAGTGAGAGAAAAGGCGCGGCTGCAGGGCTTGCTCCCATGCTAGTCAGGTGTGCGGGGAACCTAAGGTCTGTATGTGACACCTCTTTGGGGGCATTGGGGAGGGCAGTAGCCTGCTTGCACCTGTCTCGGCAGTTCACGTAACACAGTCAGTGCATGGCGTTTTTATATGGGACACCTTGTGTAACTTCATTCGACACAATGTTGAGTGAGTGACAGAAGGGGAACGTCATGGTTACTGTTGTAACCTCCATTCCCCTAGGGAAGGAATGAGACGTTGTGTCCCTCCTGCCACAGCACTAGACCTACCACTGTAAATGGCCATACCTTATTTTCGGCTCCTCATTGCAAAATCCTGATTGGCACTCGCTGCCCTGCTTCCCTTTATTCTCAGGTTCAGAGTTATGTTTGGTGACCCAGGAAGACCCCTTGTGTTACTTAATTCGATACAACATCTCGTTCCTTCCCTCGGGGAACGGAGGTTATAACAGTAACCATGACGTTTTAGATATATGCTTGTTAGTACACCAGGACTACACTTTAATCAAATTAATATTAGATGTATTTAAGTCCTACATAATTGGTTCTTGTTTAACTTGTTGCATTTAATGTACAATTAAAAACTAATAAATCTTCACTTAAGTGTAATTAACATGCAATTAAGTGTCCAAAAATACTGCATGAAGTTCACACTTAAGTACATTCTTTTCAAGTAAAATATTTCCATAATAAGTTCACTTTTTAAAAGTATGCTTCAGTGCTTAAGTATGCTCATAAAACTTCCTCCAGCATCTTCACAAGATACTTTGTTGTTGTTCCGGGATTGATTTGCACATTCTTGCACCAAACTACATTCATCTCTAGGAGACAAAATGCGTCTCCTACCTGAGCGGTATGATGGCTGCGTGGTCCCATGGTGTTTATACTTGCGTACTATTGTTTGTACAGATGAACGTGGTACCTTCAGGCATTTGAAAATTGCTCCCAAGGATGAACCAGACTTGTGGAGGTCCACAATTGTTTTAATTAGGTCATGGCTGATTTCTTTTGATTTTCCCATGATGTCAAGCAAAGAGGCACTGAGTTTGAAGGTAGGCTTAAAAATACACCCACAGATACACCTACAATTCAGTACACCTTTCAGAAGGTAATTGTCTAAAGGCTTGACATAATTTTCTGGAATTTTACAAGCTGCTTAACTCTAGAACTACCACGGCGGTCATTTTGACCATTTTTAAATTTTGCAATGTAATAACTTTGTTGAAATAAAACCCATATAACCATAGGACCATGACTTTTCTTAAATGTGTGTATATTTGTGTGTGTATTTCTACCTTGAATGGCCATAACGGTCATTCTGACCACACGCATTTCAGCATTTGCTATGTAAAGGAACAAAGGGCGCTGTTCACTACGGAGGTGCTGAGAAGTGATAATGAAAGCTCACAGTCTATCAGTGCAAAAGAAGGAAAGGACTGTTCACACGGCTGTTGCCATCACAAGTGGCCAAAACGCTAAACCAGAGACACATACTACAACAGAATTAAGTTCGGAGTAGATGTGCTAGATCAAATGGCAAGGAAATATTCTGTGAAAGCAGCCACACGTAGATGGCCAGTGGCTGTGTTTTATAATATCCTTGAACTGGCTGCGATAAATGCTTCCATCATGTTAAAGAAATGCACAAATGAGAGAATGTCACGGAGGAACTTTATAATGCGACTGGCAAATGAAACATATGAGAGTAAAAGTCACACAGCTGATGGTGCGAAGACCAGGGCAAGAGCAGCTGTAGATGGAGAGGGGAAGGCAGTGCCAAGTGTGGAGAAACTGCAAGAAAAACAAAACTAAGGACACTTGTGACGAATGTCAAAAGGTTGTGTGTGGGAACTGCACATGGAAGGTAGAGAGTACCTGTGTTGACTGTGAGTAATCGATCCACAATCGTCAGTGAATGATGTGCGGTGTTTGCCCCCAAAACAACCAAAAATTTGTTCATAATGATTTTACAGCATAATATTTTCATTATAGTTTTACAACATGATATTTTTGCTCACTGTAAAACAAATATTGCTTTCTAAATCAGTTAGTTTTCCCACAGTTTAGCGAATGTTCATATTCTTTATTAACCGTTTGGCTATATTAGGTTAGGACTATATGTGTTTCATACATGTCAATGGTTTTTACTATGCCTTGAAATACACATTGGTGATGATTTTAAGTATTGTTTGTATTGATTTTTTTAAATTATTTTACAAAGAAAATAATAGAATATAAATAATCAAATTTGTATCTGTAATTAGCTACAATAGCAAGTTCTGTGGTTATCGATGAACTAATACATTTTCCCATTCATTAGAATTCAAATTTCGTGTCCTGGTGTTTATTATTAATATAAAAGATTCATTTATTCATGGATTTTGATTCCAGTGGTGGCTGCATAGGATTGTTTCCGATTCATGTTCAAACATTTCCAATAACTCCAGAGCATTGTAAAGTCCAAAAGTCAACAAGTTTTGAAAAAAGATAGATGTAATAATTCACAACATGTTTTTATCTAACAAAATATTCTGCCTCAATCCATGTATGTTGGCGTTTAGACTTTTAAATTTTTTTTTACTGTGGTGAAAAAATTTGCTGGACACAAAGCGAGGCACGCACCTTCCGGGGCAGTCTAGCAGCTAATATATATATATATATATATATATATATATATATATATATATATATATATATATATTGTATATATATATTTGTATAGTCTAGCACCATTATATATTACAAATGTTTTTTAATTATGTAGGCCTATCTGCGTTCGCTTGGCTCTCCGTGCTCCATTTAATCCATATTATTCTATTTTATTCAAATTGAGGATTTTGTTCGAGGATTTTTAAATTTTTTAGGGTGATGACGTCATAAAATATGACAACAGACATTAGAAGATTCATTCTAAAACCTCAATAGAAGTTTCGAATGTAAATATGACATGAAAAAAATGACATTTGGTACAGTCTAGTATGAATGGTCAGAATGACCGCTATGGCCATTCTAGTTAGAAGAATTACAGTAGTTCTAGTGTTAAAGGCACAGTTAACTTAGTGTATGTAAACATCTGACCCGCTATAATTATGATATAATCAATTAAAAGTGAAACAATCTGTCTTTAAACAATTGTTGGAAAAATTACTTTTTACTAATTTACAAAGTAAATGTGTTAAATGACTTGCCAAAGCTAATATTAAATCTGTGGAGTGGTTAAATTTTTTTTTTAATGTCTTCAAACTAAGTGAATGTAAAGTTGTGACTCAACTTTGTCATTTATTTTGTCATGTCTTTTATTTTAAAGATTTGTTCCTTTTCCATGGCTGAGTTCGGAAAGACATACTACCCTTCTACTTGTACTATGGTTTTTCATTGTTTATTTTCATAGAATTTGGTTTTGTTCATGTCCACAGTCCAGTTCATTCTAGTTTTTTTTGTCTAGTTTATGCTCTGTTTTGTTTGTTACTTTTTCGTTTTGCCAACATACAGCACTTCTGATTCTGCACTTTACAAGCATATTCTAAAAACTTTGGTTACACTTTTCATTAATGTTTCCTTTATGAAGGGGCTTATTAATGACTAAAAAGTCATCTATCCACATGTTTTCTTTTGGATTCAGTCCAGGGCTCTGACTAGGCCACTCAGGTACTTTGATCTTCCTATCCATAAGCCACTGTGTTGTTTTTTTGGTAGTGTTTAGGGTCATTGTCATGCTGAAAGGTATATGAATTTGGGTGTACATGCCAACACCCATTTTTCCTTCAATCCTGACCTATTGCCCAATCCCTGTTGAAGAGAAACACTCCCACAACATAATGTTGCCACCACCATCCTTCACAGTAGGCACGGTATGTTCTGGATTGTGTGCCGTGTTTGGTTTTCTCCAAATATATTGCTTGGAGTTCAGTCTGAACAGTTTTTTTTTTTTTTTTTTTGTCTCATCTGACCATAAAACCTTTTGCCACTTGGCATCAGAATCCCTCTTACGAAAATTGAGAATTCATAGTATATGTGCAAGTTTGCAGCAAATTGTCCATTGTTGCCAAAGGTTTGTCAGAGGTTTACCACTATCAGCGAAGAGCTGCAAACTTCTGGCACCATTTGTGGTGAATCAAAAGCTCATTTGCATGTCAAAATAATGAGTGGCAAGTTTGTGACTGGTTTAGATTTTTTTTTGTATCAAAGTGCAAATGAGACGACGTGTGACACTTTTTCAGAAGAAGTCTCTTTCTTGCAACCTTGCCATACAAGCCAGCTGTATAACTTTAGGGAGATTGTTGTCACAGACTGATCAATCATAGCCATAGGGACTTTTAAATCCTTTAAAGTTGCCTTTGGCCTCTTGATAGCTTCCCTGATCAATATCCTCCAGGCACGGTCTTCCAGTTTGGAGGGACGACCCAATCCAGGCAAGGATTTGGTTGTGCCAAGTGCTGTCCACTTCTTAATAATGCCCTGAATGGTACTCAGTCAAAGCCTTTGAAATCTTCTTGCACCCTTCTCCTAACCTCTGCCTTTCCACAATTGTATCCCAGAGCTCTTTTGAACGGTGAATTCTTGAATTAATTACCAGGATTCTAACTTGTAATGGAATCCTCATGGAACAGCTGGTTTTATTCTGAAGTGATCAAACCCACTACTCTTGATGTCAGGTGGGGGCCAATTAGCCAAGTACGTTATTTGAAAGGTGATTAGTTGCACCTGAGCAAGTCTGTAATGGTTAATCTTAGGTTGCACCAAGATCACTTATCCAAACCTGGACTTTTATTAATTATTTTTGTAATAACTCTTCAGAATTTTTTAACATGTCAAGTCAAGTCAAGACAATTTTATTTGTATAGCGCATTTCACAGCACACATCGTTTCACAGCAGCTTTACAGAAGATCAGGCATTAACAGATGATAAAACTGTAATGTCTATAATATAGATGAATCATCATTGTGTAATTAGATCAAATGTATTGTTAATCGTGTTTAAAAATAAGTAATTAAATAATAATTGTATTAATAACACCAGTGAGCAAGCTGACGGCGACTGTGGCAAGGAACACAAAACTCCATAAGATTTATTGATTAATGGAGAAAAATCTCCTTGGGAGAAACCAGACTCACTGTGGGGGCCAGTTCCCATCTGGCTAAACAACATGAATATAACGCCAATATTACTTATGTATAGTTAAAGTCATGGTTTAAAATTATCAAACTAAATAAGTGTTAAGGGTCAATGTATAAACATCGATTTTGTTTGAAATGTAAGGTTAATTACCAATGTCTTTGAAGTCCATCCTGGATTAACTGCAGATGTTCACATTGATGCAATTGTCCTTGTTAATTGGCTGATGAAGGCTTTTGTTGGCCATTGATAGTCTATGCATTCCATTTCAAGATTGTAGTCCATCAATAGACCGAGGTGATGCAGGCAGAAATCAGGGATGTGAAACGCAGTTCAACCTGCCCGGTCATTTCGGTGAGGTTTGGTGTGGTCCATCCTAAATCCAAGGTTCAAACAATGGCATATGAAGTGTCCCATGTCTTATGGTTCGAGTTGGCATCAGTTCATCTTCTGAAGTCCATCATAATAGACTGAAGTGATGTTTGGCTGGCACCGGCTGCATTTAGTCATTATCACACAGCGACATGTAGCGGTGGAGTCCAACATGAAGCAGGAATGGTGCTGGATCCAGCCGGTTCTGTTGACCTCAGGATAGGAGTCCCGAGGTTGAGACAGGGAAACAAATAAAATAATATAAGCATAGATGCCATTCAATTTATTGCAGAGTTATAAATCATGATCAATGATTCTGGTTCCGGCAGACACAACTAAAGCAGCCTAATCGTGGGTTGGAGGATAAATTAGGTGTATGCTTGCCAAAATAGATGAGTCTTTAGTCTAGATTTAGACTGAGGGAAAGTGTGTCTGCATCTCGAACAGTGTTATGGAGACTATTCCATAGTTTAGGAGCCAAATATGAAAAGGATCTTCCTCCTTTTGTGGATTTTGATATTCTAGGAACTATTAACAGGCCAGAATTTTGCGATCGTAATGAACATGATGGAATATAGCGTGGTAGAAGGTCACTAAAGTACTGCGGAGCTAGACCATTCAAAGCTTTGTACGTAGTTAACAGAATTTTTTAATTAATACGGAATTTAACAGGAAGCCAATGTAACGATGGTAAAATGGGGCTAATATGGTCATATTTCTTAGTTCTAGTCAACACTCTGGCTGCTGCATTTTGAATCAATTGAAGTTTATTTATCTTGCTGGACATCCTCCCAGTAATGCATTACAATAATCAAGCCTTGAGGCCATGAACATATGAATTCATTTTTCAGCATCAGCAACAGAGAGCATGTGCCTTAATTTAGCAATATTTCTTAGGTGGAAGAATGCTATTCTACAAACACTGGTAATTTGATTTTCAAAGGACAGATTGGTATCAAATATAACTCTTAAGTTATTCGCTGTTGAAGATGATGTAACAGTATATCCATCGAGAGTAAAATTATATTGTAGTGGCTCAAAGAGTTTTTTGGTTCAATAATTAGTACCTGTTTTGTCAGAATTGAGTAGACCAATCCAATCTTTTATTTCATTGATACACTCTGCTAATTTCGAGAATTGTGAAATCTCATCGGGTTTTCAAGAAATATAAAGTTGTGTATCTTCGGCATAGCAGTGAAACTTATTCCACGATTCCTGATAATATCTCCCAGGGGAGGCATATACATGGAGAAAAGCAGAGGCTCTAAAACTGATCCCTGTGGCACTCCATATTTTACTTTTGTTTGGTTTGACAATTCCTCATTTACATAGACAAAGTGGTAGCGGTCTGCTAAATATGACCTAAACCATTCTAATGCAACTCCACAAATGCCAACATAATTATCTAACCTATTCAAGAGAATGTTGTAATCTATCGTGTCGAATGCAGCACTAAGATCTAAAAGCACTAGAAGAGAAATGCAGCCGCGATTAGATGATAAGAGCAAG
The DNA here is from genome assembly GCA_032164185.1 of Moxostoma hubbsi. Taxonomy (NCBI): domain Eukaryota; kingdom Metazoa; phylum Chordata; class Actinopteri; order Cypriniformes; family Catostomidae; genus Moxostoma; species Moxostoma hubbsi. Next base: position 37,149,153 of record JAVLUX010000025.1, on the reverse strand, counting down.
TCATTTGTAACTCTAATAAGTGCAGTCTCTGTACTGTGATGAGGCCTAAATCCTGACCTTCTTTGTATAAACTATTTCTCTGTAGAAATTAACATATTTGGGAAGATACTACCTTTTGTAGTATTTTTGACATAAACGGGAGATTTTAAATCGGTCTATAATTAGCCAATTCTCCAGGATCAAGTTGTGGCTTCTTAATAAGCGGTTTGCGAGGAGTTAATAATATTAAGAAGATGTTCTGAAATTACAGGAGATACCTCTCTTAGAGCTCAGTTGGTATAGGATCTAACAAACATGTTGTGGCTTTTGATGTTTCGATAAGTTTTGTTAGCTCTTCATGACCTATGACAGAGAAGGATTGAAGTTGCACGTGAGGAAAATTATTAGACATTGTTTTCTGAGGTACTATGACAGATGATTGCATAATTCCAATTTTATTTCTGATTATTTAAATTTTATCTGTAAAGAAATTCATGAAGTCATTACTCTTGTGCTGTGACATAATATCTGGTTCTGTTGAGGCTTTATTTCTAACCAATTTAGACACAGTACTGATTAAACATCTAGGATTGTTGTGGTTATTTTCTATGAGTTTACTAAAATATGCTGACCTGGCAGCTTTTAGTGCCTGTCAGACACTATCCTTCCGTGCACCACGAAATACTTCTAATTTTGTATTTTTCCACATGCGCTCCATTTTCCGAGCTGCTCTCTTGAGAGCATGAGTGCGATCATTGTACCATGATGCAGGGCTTATTTCTTTAATTTTCTTTAATCGAAGTGGGCAACAATATCAAGGGTGCTAGAGAAGACTGCATTTATATTCTTTGTTATTTCATCAAGTTCTTCTGGGCTTTGGGGTTTATTGAGTGTATGAGATAGATCTGGAAGATTATTAGTGAAGCTATCTTTAGTGGTCGAAAGAATAGTTCTACCTGAAAGATAGCATGGTGTAGATTGAGTAACATTAGTTGATTGCAGAATACAAGAGACGAGGTAATGATCCGAGATGTCATCGCTCTGCTGCAGAATTTCTAAATTATCAAAATTATCAACATCAACTCCATATGACAGAATTAAATCTAGCGTATGATTATGGCGATGAGTTGGTCCTGTTACATTTTGTCTGACTCCAAGAGAGTTGAGTATATCGTTAAATGCTAATGCCAATGTATCATATTCATTATCTATGTGAATGTTGAAGTCACCAACAATTAAAGCTCTATCTACAGTAACTACAAGATCTGATAAAAAATTAGCAAATTCACCAAGGAAATCAGAATAAGGCCCGGGTGATCTCTATATTGTAGCAAGGACAAAAGATGACAGAGATTTTTTATTTATATCTGACGGTGTCACATTAAGCATTATTAGTTCAAAAGACTTAAATTTATATCCTGTCCTCTGAGTAACACCAAAAACTTCACTGTAAATTGTAGCAACACCTCCTCCTCGACCCTTCAGACGAGACTAACTTTTATAACAATAACCTGGGGGAGTAGATTCATTTAAACTAATATATTCATGCGGTTTAAGCCAGGTTTCAGTCAAACAGACCGCATCCAATCTATGATCTTTAATCATTTAATCATTTAATCATTTACAATTAGTGCTTTGGTAGAATGAGATCTAATGTTTAGTAGCCCTATTTTTATATGATGTGTATTTTTAATTTGTTTTGTTTTGTTCAAGTTTGACCTTAATCAAATTTTTTCTAAATTATTTAGTGAGGGTATTGTGTTTGGTAGTTCGGGGAACAGACACTGAGATATGTAGGTGATACCGTCTCTATGTGTTGTAGTTTATGTGACCTGTGTGACATCTCAAGGCAGCTAACAGACGTTCGGATTAACCAGTTTGTCTGCTTCCTGACCTGGGCCCCAGTTAGTCAAATACTATAATTAAGACTATGAGCCAAATTACTAGAGAGGAGAGCGGCACCTTCCCTGGAGGGATGGAGTCTGTCTCTCTTTAGCAGGTCAGGTCTACCACAAAAACTCTTCCAATTGTCTATAAATCCTATTTTATTTTTCAGACATCCAGCCATTCAGTGACGCTAATCTACTATAAACCTCGTCACCACGAGGAGCAGGGAGGGGACCAGAGCATATTACAGTGTCTGACATTTTGTTTTTGCAAATTTGCACACCTCTTTAACATTATCTTTTGTGATCTCCGACTGGCGAAGCCAGACATCAGATTTACAGATTTTTGAAAATCTACGTTTAGCATTAGCCAGCACTTGTAAATTTTATTTGATGTCAGACGCTCTGGCCCCAGAAATGCAATTAACAATAGTGGCTGGAGTCTCTATTTCCACGTTCCTTATTATAGAATTGCCAATAACAAGGGATCTTTCAACATGATTCTCAGTGGGTATATCACTGAGTGGGGAGAATTGATTGGAAACCTTAACATGGTATGTTCACTTTGACGTTGAAGTTTGTAATGTGTAAGTACAGCTGGAATAGATTAGATTAAATTTCCAGGGAGTGATAAGGATTAAAAATGACAAGGATTTTGACAAGCAATGATGACTTTCTATAGGTACCGTACATGCAAAATAGTGAGCATTCGAACAGACATGTTCTTTTGAAAGGTCAACTTAGTCTCATGAAATTGTGAAATTGTTATATATTTTTGAACTTGATTTGTATGAAAAGGTATGACTTGTAGACTACTCAATCAACAAACAGAATTTCAAATTCATACAATACAGGCATCAAACATAACACCATAACATCATTAGATTTGTCATTTATTTTTCTCTACAGGAGTAAAGGTTGCATGTTTTTGTATGAGCCAACTCATACAGTTTCTTACAATTTTGCCATCCATCTCATACTATTATTATGACTAGCCATTAACTGGGTTGGAAAGGTACAGTTTTGCCGAGAGACAGAGAATGGATCATCTTGTGTCACAATGACCTGAGCTTTTGGAAAACAAACAAACAAACAACAACTAAGTTCTGTCATTGTCATAGGGACAAAAAATAAATAATATATTTATATATATATATGCAAAATGTTGCCGATGTTGCCAAGAGTGTGGTCTGACATATTGGTGATTGTGCTTGTGTGTAGTGAAACTTAATTTGAATCTGACTCAGGTCATTATTAGAGCTCACCACAGCCATCTTCTCCTTATAATTTCCTGTCATCTCTACACTGTTCTGTCAATACGATAGCACAAAATTTACCCCTCCAATAGTGTAACACTTTCATGACTGAAATATTTTCTCAATTCACAAAAAATGTGCCAAAACCTGGCAAAAAAAAAAAGTACATTTAAGGACATGAAGCCTGACCCAGAACCAAAAATAATGCAGTTATACAAATGATTAATAAATAAAGTAGTCAATAGAAACATCGTAGTCTTGAATAGTACACTTTTGTTTATGAAATGAATGGTTACTGGCAGATGAAGAGCAGTTTATAAATGACAGGTTATCTACCGCACTTGAATCTCTGGTTCTGAAATTGTTATTTTTTTAGCAGGGAGAGAAAGACCTTCCTGGAAGGAGTATTTGCTTGTTGGTCTTGTGGTTTAAGTTTAGGGGTTGGCAAAAGCCTGGCTCAGAAGAAGAGAAATGTGTCATTAAGGGTGGATTAAGGGTCAGTCTGTTTTTTTTTTTCCAAGTTAGCGCTACACTATCTTTGGACAATATGTAGTAATTTCTTTGCTGAAAAGACCAGTATATTTTGTGTTTTGGATGTTGTTCTTCATTATGAGATGCTGATGTAGCTACTTGCTTTTTAAAGCTGATGTGAAAAGTAACCTTTTTGATGTTAAAAAAATGACCTAATGTGTCGACTAGTGTCAGAACTTATCGACTTCTTAATACAATCTCTCTTTTTGATCAAGGACATAATGGTGATAATTCATGAATCAACACTCACTGTGCTAAAACCTTATGCTTTCTAGTCATAACCTTGAACCACTACTAATCTTTACTGAGTAAAGGTCATTCTAAAGCATCTGCTGGAAATATCTTTAGGAGCTGCTATACATAATTTTATTGCATTTATCTCCCAATTCAAATTCATTGTGTTCAGATCTGTAGATTGATTGATGGTAAGTGTGTTCATTCTACATGAGGTGTGTTTGTTCTAAAGTGACAGAGTTTTATATCTGGAGAGAATATTCTAAATCACTATGGTGCGCAGGTCAGTCTCCATGACTACAGTTGTGTAGGCTGATCCTTATTTATAACAGAGGTAAATTTAGGATTAACTCTCAGCAAGACAATGATAGCAGCAGTATCTCTTCTTCAGTGTGTCTCACAGTTCATCAAATGTTTGTTAGCATTATACTCTAAAAATCAGCATTCTCCCTCCCCTTACAAAAAGTTCCACAGTATTACTATCAAATTATACCTGGTAATCAAACATTACCAAGGATTGCCTTCTGATACCATCACTGAACCAGACTGAAATGTCAGCCAATAGCTAATATATGATACATTATTGGGGGGGGTGTACGTCAGTCCGGGGTCTCCCCAGCCTGAAAGAATGAGGGAGGGCGGAGGGCGGGGCCGGGTCGTGATTATACACACCCGGTCCCTTATCAGGCTAATCAAGCCTCCGAGAGGGATAAAGGCCAACTGCGGAAGATGGTGCGGGAGAGAGAGATAATTTATGGACATGTCTGTCATGTGTGTGTTTGTTTGTGTCGTTTGGATAAGTTTATCATTAAAATATGATTTATATCGTCAATTGGTTCTCGCCTCCTCCTTTCCCTTAAATCCCTTTACAGTGTTGTTGGTGGATGCTGGAGCTTTGCTATAGAGTGTCCTGGGTGGTTGCTAGATGGTTGCTTAGTGACCCAAAACAAACTAGCCCTATTCGAGGAGAACTGATCAAACACACTCTTCTACCACTCTCTGTTCTCTGACATGAAAGTTAGAAAGTCTGATTCATTTTTGTTTATCGGTTGGTTTGGACTATTCATTTATACAAAGCTCTTTTCTAAACCATCCTCAACCTCTTATAAGAAGTCTGATTATTGTAGTGAAGTGGTTTATTCTGATGATTCACAAACCGTATTTTAAAGACAATTAATTTGAGTTTCACACAGAATACACTCCGCATCATTTCTTGTTTTGTTATTTTCAGCGGTTCATTTAGTTAAATGCTGCTGTTCACAACTATGTTTTCAAATGATTTATTAATGTAATGTTGTACAGTATCTGTTTAATTCTGATAGTTATATATTTCTAAAAAAGATAATGGTTCAGTGTGCTAAGATTTTGCTGTTAAATGCTTGTAGTGTATTTTTAAACTCAACATTTTAACTCAAAGGAAAGAATAAGTAAATATGTTATATTAATACACAATTCAATTATTTGTGTTATTGTCTGAATTAATTATATTAATTAATCTTGCATGATGGCTAACAGCAGGCTACTTTTTTATTTGAAATGGTGTCCAGAAAATTTACAGGGTTGAGGTGACAACCCTATTCATTCAATGGCGTGGGATGAGTAACCTGAAGTTTAATACTTAGGTTTAGAACAAATTCCTGACATCAAAGTATGAACAATAGTAATAGTGATGTTTGCCTTGGCATGTTGATCTTTTGGTTTTAAAGTAAATCAATGTCCTGAGAGTGCAAATGGAGGTTCATGTCACGTTTTTATGATTATTACAGTAAATATTACATTTTAGTGTACAAACGTAATATATTATGTTTTGATCTCTTCAATTTCACACTTCAAGCTTTTATTTTGAATCAAGCTTTTATTTTGGCGTGAAGGCTTTTCCGTTTACATGTTGTTGATTAGAAATAAGTTATATGGCCCAGTGTGGTTATTAAAGTACAAAATTTTGCAATTTAACTATATAAATAGAGTATACAGTGGGCTGGCACTTTGAGCTGCACAGAGAATGTGCGCTCTCCTCTGTCACCTACTACAACAAGCACAGCACGTAGTATTTTCAGTGTATGAGTTGCTTCACACGTTCAATTTGAAGTGCGGAGCACATGCAGACTGTAATAATTTAGGGTTGATTACATTTTTTAATTGTGATTCATAATGTATTTTTTGTAGTTAATTCTAATTTATTGTAGCTTTTTAAAATGCAGAAATTTTACACCATCTATACTTATTTCCTGTCAAAATTCATTTATTTACGTCTTAGAAAAAAAAAAAAAAAATATGTAACAATATAATGCTTTATTAACATTTTCAAAACAAAGCCTTCCACAATATAAAGAAAAAAATCGTCTCGGTTACGTATGTAACCTCCGTTCCCTGATGGAGGGAACAAGATGTCGTGTCGAAGAAGCGACACTAGGGGTCTCTCTTGAGCGCCGAAGGATACCTCTGATCTATGAAAAAAGGCCAATGAGAGCTGGCGAACAGTATTTGCATACTCCGCCTCCGGATACGGATATAAAGGCGAGAGAAATACGCTCGTTCATTCAGGATTTTTCTGAGGAGCCGGGAGTGTACCAGGCACCTCAGCGGCTCGGCTCAGCGACGTGGCCGGGAAGACACGACGTCTCGTTCCCTCCATCAGGGAACGGAGGTTACATACGTAACCGAGACGTTCCCTGTCTGTCGCTCACTTCGACGTCGTGTCGAAGAAGCGACACTAGGGGTCCACTTCAAAACTCGCCATGCGCTGAGCCGTGTACGTGTACTGCTGACACAGAAGCGGGCAGGTATTTGCATGTGCACAAGCGACCAACTGTGTTCAGGCTGCACGTACTCTTCCCCAATGCCCCGAAAAAGCGTCAGCATCCTTTTGGTTACCCTAGGGGGGAACAAGGTGACGCTCCCAACTAGGGAACGGGCCAAGCCTGGCTGGGCCTCTTCTCTCTCTATGTTTTCTCGGCATAGAGCAAGAGCAGCCGGGGCCCTTACCGCATCGAGGGAAGGGGGTCTTATTCCCGAATTCCTATTCTTTTAGGGGGAAAAGACCCTGCAGAGGCCACACCCGCCCAGCAGGGGAGGTAAAGGTGGCAAAATACATCACGTGGCCACTTTGGGCATGTGGGAGGAAATGGCGCGGTGGTAGATCCAACCTCGAGGAGGGGGGAGTTGCTACAACACGGCGACCGGAGGGCAGCGAAGGACTGCCTAAGGGAGACGCGGGTCAGCTCGTAAGGTGACCGTACCGCGGAAATACACACAGGAGGAGTCCCGTAGGAGGCCTGATCTGTGGAGCACCTGTTTCAGTAGGGGTAGCCAGAGGTACCCGTAGTGGACTGGACCAGCACGTTCCTCCGCTGAACTGCTGCGGGCCCGAAGGGCTAGAGAGGAATCAACCAGGGACCTAGGTCCTCTGGGACAAAAGCGCACTGTTTTGCCTTGGCAGAGGGAAACGGCGCTGGAACAAGCGGTTCACCCGGTCAGATCGTCGATGTGTACCGAGTTCTACGGGCTCGGACCTGAGAGAACACGGGACGAGACTGACTCAACCCTGAGATTGTAGAATCTCGTAAAGGTGTTAGGTGCTGCCCAGCCCGCAGCTCTGCAAATGTCTGCTAGGGAGGTGCCCCTCGCCAGTGCCCATGAGGATGCCACACTCCTAGTGGAGTGGGCCCGAACCCGTAAGGGGGGTGGTACGGCCTGGGTGTGGTAGGCCAATTGAATGGCCTCCACCACCCAGTGAGACAACCTCTGTTTGGAAACAGCGTTCCCTTTCTGCTGTCCTCCAAAGCAGACAAAGAGCTGCTCAGAGCGCCTAAAGCTCTGGGTGCGTTCCAGGTAGGCACGCAAGGCACGTACCGGACACAATAGTGAGAGGGCTGGGTCTGCCTCCTCCCGGGGCAGCGCTTGTAGGTTCACTACCTGATTTCTAAAGGGCGTGGTAGGAACCTTGGGCACATAGCCCGGTCGAGGTCTTAGGATCACATGAGTGCTTGCCGGACCAAACTCCAGGCAAGTGTCGTTAGTAAAGAACGCTTGCAGGTCCCCAACCCTCTTGATGGAGGCGAGCGCGATCAGCAGGGCCGTCTTTAGAGAGAGGGCCCTGAGTCCAGCTGATTCTAGCGGCTCGAAAGGGGATCTCTGAAGACCGGCGAGGACCACCGAGAGATCCCAGGAGGGGAACAGGTTTTGCCGTGAGGGGTTTAACCTCCGGGCGCCTCTTAGGAACCTGACGATTAAGTCATGCTTGCCCAGAGACTTGCCGTCTACTGGGTCGTGGTGAGCTGCGATAGCGGCAACATACACCTTCAAGGTATCAAGGCTTCAACCTCCCCTCCAACCTCTCCTGTAGGAACAGGAGCACCGACCTAACTGTGCACCTCTGTGGGTCTTCTGCCCGGGAAGAACACCAATTGACGAACAGATGCCACTTCAGGGCGTAGAGTTGCCTGGTAGAAGGGGCACTGGCTTGGTTGATCGTGGCTACGACCGTGGGTGGTAGACCAGCTAGATCTTCCGCGTCCCATCCAGGGACCAGACATGGAGGTTCCAGAGGTCTGGGTGCGGATGCCAGAGCGTGCCCCGTCCCTGAGAAAGAAGGTCCTTCCTCAGGGGAATTCGCCAGGGAGGGGCTGTTGCGAGGAGCATGAGGTCCGAGAACCAGGCCCGGCTGGGCCAGTAAGGAGCCACGAGAGTGACTTGCTCCTCGTCCTCCCTGACCTTGCACAGCACCTGTGCAAGAAGGTTCACTGGGGGAAATGCGTACTTGCGCAGCCCCACCGGCCAGCTGTGTGCCAGTGCATCTGCTCCTAGGGGAGCCTCAGAGCGGGCATACCAGAGCAGGCAGTGGGAGGTCTCTCAGGAGGCAAACAAGTCTACCTGGGCCTTGCCGAACCGTTCCCAAATCAGCTGAACCGAGTGGGGGTGAAGCCTCCACTCTCCGCCAGGCAAGCGTTGTCGTGACAGCGCGTCCGCCATCACATTGAGGTTGCCGGGGATGTGAGTGGCACGCAGCGACCTGAGTCGGTGCTGGCTCCAAAGGAGGAGACGACGGGCGAGTTGCGATATGTGACGGGAGCGTACGCCGCCTTGGCGATTTATGTACGCGACCGCAGTGGTGCTGTCCGACCTGACCAGGACATGTTTGTCGCGAATTAACGGGAGAAACTGCCGCAGGGCTAGAAGGACGGTCAACAACTCGAGGCAGTTGATGTGCCAACACAGCTGGGCCCTTTTCCAACGGCCTGAGGCTGCGTGCCCGTTGCAAACGGCGCCCCAACCCAATCTGGAGGCGTCGGTCGTGACCAGGACGCGTCTGGACATCTGCTGTAGGGGTACTCCAGCCCGTAAGAAACAGAGGTCTGTCCAGGGGTTGAATGTTTGTTGGCAGGCAGGGGTGATTGTTACCCGGTGCGTGCCGTGGCGCCATGCTCGTCTCGGGACTCGGGTCTGGAGCCAGTGTTGGAGCGGTCTCATATGCATCAACCCCAGCGGCGCGACCACCGCGGAGGACGCCATATGCCCCAGGAGCCTCTGGAAAAGTTTTAAGGGGACCGCTGTGCCTGGCCTGAAGGCGGCGAGGCAGTTCAACACTGACTGGGCACGCTCGTTGGTGAGACGTGCGGACATTGAGTCTAACTCCATCCCGAGAAAAGAGATGCTCTGAACTGGAGCGAGCTTGCTCTTTTCCCAGTTGACCTGAAGCCCCAGACGGCTGAGGTGCCTGAGCACCTGGTCTCTGTGGGCGCATAGTAACTCTCGAGTGGGCCAGAATGAGCCAGTCGTCGAGGTAGTTGAGTATGCGGATGCCGGCTTCTCGGAGCGGAGCAAGAGCTGCCTCTGCGACTTTCGTGAAGACGCGAGGGGACAGAGACAGGCCGAAGGGGAAGACTTTGTACTGGTACGCCTGGCCCTCGAACGCAAACCGCAGGTAGGGGCGGTGTCTGGGCAGGATGGAGACGTGGAAGTACGCGTCCTTCAGGTCTATCGCTGCGAACCAATCTAGATGCCGGACGCAGGTTAAAATGTGTTTCTGCGTGAGCATCTTGAACGGGAGTTTGTGCAACGCTCGGTTGAGAACTCGAAGGTCCAAGATTGGTCGTAAGCCGCCGCTTTTCTTGGGTACGATGAAGTAGGGGCTGTAGAAACCCTTCTTCATCTCGGTTGGAGGGACAGGCTCTATCGCGTCTTTGGCCAGAAGAGTCGCGATTTCCACGCGCAGGGAGTGGGCATGTTCGCCGTGTACTGCGGAAAAGCGGACGCCCATGAAGGGGGGCGGGGGCCTGGCAAACTGAATTGCGTAACCGAGTCAGATGGTCCGGGCCAGCCAGCGAGACAGGTTGGGAAGTGAAAGCTATGCATCCAACCTCTGCGCTAGGGGCACCAAAGGGACGGTTAATTTGGACGTACCCGGCGGGGCTTCGCAGCAGGGCAGAGCAGGTAGGGCAGCGACGGGGCGACCCGCGGCTGAGGTGCTGAGAAAAGACTCAAAGCACTTACCTTGCTCCGCACACCCGGCTGGGGGCGGGTTAGCGACTGAGGAGGAGGTCCTGGGTAGGCATCCTCTAGACTCATCGGAACCGGCCGGCCGGGGGACAGTTGTGGGGCTGAAGACGGGTGGTCCGTGTCCAGGAAGCCAGGACTGTTGAGATCTAAGGGCAAAGTGCCGTGAGAACGGCATTTGCGGGCCAGGTGACCCAGAGACATAGGAAATAGCTCTTTTATTGAGAATGTGGGTACCGCAACCCCGTCTAAGGGGGAGCGGCAAATTAAATTGTTTGAAAACAAAAGATTCTCCTCCCGGCCCTCCACCGGGGGACGGAGTGGTCTTACCACCTCCGGAGCTAACGTCTGTGTCGCTGGGTCGTCCGTCTCAGGACCGCCTAGGAGCCTTCCAGGTCCTTGGGGGAGTCCGGGAGACAGGCGGCATCTGCTTCCTGCGGTGTGCTCGACGCAGGGGCCGAGAGCTGGGCCCGGGTTGAGGCGGAGCAGGTGGAGCAGGTTTCTTAGGGGGACGCCCTCGGCGAGCAGACGGGGCAGTGGCCTTGGCGGCAGGTTTGCGGCGAGGCAGGATGTGAGAAATAGCCTCCGTCTGTCTTCTCACCGCAGAGAACTGCTGGGCGAAGTCCTCGACGGTGTCGCCGAAGAGGCCAAGCTGGGAGACAGGGGCGTCGAGGAAGCGGACTTTGTCGGCCTCACGCATCTCGACCAGGTTGAGCCAAAGATGACGTTCCTGGACCACAAGGGTGGCCATCGCCTGCCCGAGTGCCTGCGCGGTGACCTTCGTAGCTCTGAGGGCGAGGTCGGTCGCTGTGCGCAGTTCCTGCAGCACATCGGGGTCAGGGCTACCCTCGTGCAGATCTCTGAGCGCCTTGGCCTGGTGGACTTGCAGGATGGCCATGGCGTGCAAGGCGGAGGCGGCCTGTCCCGCGGCGCTGTAGGCTTTGTTGTTCAAGGAGGATGAAGTCCTACAGGCCTTGGAAGTGGGTACAGGGCGTCCGCGCCAGGTGGTAGGGTTACCGGGACAAAGATGGAGCGCAACTGCCCTATCCACCTGGGGAATCGCCGTGTACCCGTGGGCCTCTCCGCCGTCGAGGGTAGCGAGAGCGGACGAGCAGGGCTTTTGACGAATGGAGAGTGGCGCTGTCCTCCCCAAATCGCCTCCAGCGCCAACCGCATCGTCCTCAATCCCGTGGGAAGAAGAAGCGATACGGGGGGCGGCTGGAGTGGCGTGCTTTCTATTGAAAGCGAGCCACGACCGCAATGTTACCATGGTCATGTTCTCGCAATGAGAACATGAACCATCCACAAACGCTGCCTCGGTGTGATCGGCGCCCAGACACACGAGACAGCGCCTGTGGCCGTCAGAAGCAGAGAGCACTCGACCACATCCAGGAACTACACAGGGGTTGAATGGCATCTTTATAAAGACGCGCCCTGAAAAGGGCATTCAACACCGCTGTGTATTGCTCTTTTAGAGAAATAAACTCTTTATGCTAAAGAAATATAACTCTTTGGAAATGGAACTCTTTCAACTCTGCGCTGTCGAAGCGCCCAGGGGCAAACTGGACGCCGGCAGAGAAGAGAAAACAGCCGCTGAAGTGCGCCGTAAATCCAACAGCAGCAGAGCGTGAGAGGATCAGAAGCAAGATCAGTTGTGTGTAGCACAGCAGACAGCATTCACACGACCATCGGCTCCGAAGAAAATTACTGAATGAACGAGCGTATTTCTCTCGACTTTATATCCGTATCCGGAGGCGGAGTATGCAAATACTGTTCGCCAACTCTCATTGGCCTTTTTTCATAGATCACGATGTCGAAGTGAGCGACAGACGGGGAACTAACCTTTTCAAGTAACACTAAATGTTTCCTAAAATGGAATTGTGAGGTTGAATTATTGAAAGAATTAGTCCCCAAAGGTTGAGTATTCATTCATATTTTCAGTCATTTCATATTTCAATATTCATAATTTTTAATTTGAAATATTCATCTCATAACAATAGTTGCATTTATTCCTGCTCTGTGAAAATATACCTAATTGCCACTTCAGATGAAGCTTCTGTGCCACCTTTTCTGTGCCACATTTTCTATGCCACCTTTGCTGTGTAAAGATGGCTTTAGTCCCCATAAGTTTAGTATTCATTGCAATGTGCATTAAATCTCTTAAACTCTCATCCTCCACAATATTAATCTGCTTGTAGACCGTGACTATACCCTTTGTTACAGGAATCATGAAGCTGCATTCATGATTCGCATCAGATTGTCAATGCCAGCGTCCAGCGCTGCTTTAAAATCCACAGGAAAAGCATAGTGATAGTTCAGACATGGCATGTTTCAGTGGTTATGAAAATGTGCTGAAAATACTTGATTTCTATCACAAGTCCCATCTGGTCTTGTTTTGTACATCAAATAATAGTGCTAAGAGGTCCTTTTTCCATCATTTAATCACTGACAGGGAAGCACTGTTTTGGTGTGTGTGTCAGTGTTATGACTTCGAGCGCTGTTGTGGTGTGTGTTTCTGTGTTATGACTTCGAGCAGACACATCGATACATTACAAAGGTTTCACCCTCCCAGCAAGTTTTGAAGCTCATTTATGCTATATTAACTGTAAATTAATTAATCGTGATTAAGAAAAATGAACACGTTAAACTTTTTTAATTAATTGCATGCGATTAACACGTTAAAAAATATAGCTCTAATTAAATTTAATCCTTTTGCATTTCAATAATCTCACTAAGACATAGCACAGTTTTAATGTGATTAATTGTCTATTGCAGCGTAATAGGATTAACAGAGCAAACGCTCAAATAAGTGTATGAGCATTTAAAAGCAGTCTTGTGTCAGTTAGACAGCACCCGGGGACCGAATTGACTCGGTACTCTGTTCTTCTATCAGAAAGATTCTGGATTATTGGGAATGAGAACATAGCAATACTTATATGATTTGGTGTAAGTTTGTGATTGAGCCCTTGCAAAAATGCCTAGCATAGTTTATGCAATACCACTGGAAATGTACAAATGACTTTGTGTTTAGCCCTACAATAAGGGTGATGTCGCTTGTGCAAACCACTGCAAAATGACAAACAACATTGTTTGAGCCCTGCGATAAGGGCAACGTTGTCTGTGCAATACTCTTGCAAGGATATCAGCATTTTGCATTTGAACCATATGATAAGGGCAACCATTGTTTGTGCAATACCCCTGCAAAAGATAAACAATGATTTGCCATGTGAAGAGAGAATAAATTCTTTATCAACTAAATTTGCAATCTCATGGGACTTGGAAGCATGACCGAATTTGTGCCACAGTTGCAGTACCTGTACATCTCTTTTGCACTGCTTAGAAGATTTTCTGAACCAATAGCAGAAAATATGCCACACTTGCAGCACCTGGGCAACAATTCTGCGCTGCTTAGTAGATGTACTGAACAGATAGAAAAAAAATGCCACAGTTGCGGACCCTGGACAGCACATTTTTGATGCTTAAGAGATGGATTGAATTAACAGCAGGAGCACTCTGGTTGCAGTGACGCATACAAAGAAAGGCTTCATGATTGTGTTGCACATGGCCCTTGCGAAAAGTGCAAGCATGGATGCACTTACCAGAAAAACAAAGGGAAATGACAAGTGAACTGTAATATAGAGTGGTGTTCCAGAAGAAGGGGAAAAATCTAAAATTCCAGGCAAATACCACAACATATTATGTAAAGTAAACAATAAGCGAAAGTATACCAATAATTAAGGAATGGAATCTTACACTTTGAAATCTTAAGACGACAGAAAGATGCAGATCAAAGGGTAAATATGTAAATTCAAATAATGATTTTATGTTAGACACCGAGGCTTCTGTTGAAGCCGGCATCAAATCAACAACACCTATGCATAATCCATGATGTGTGATGTGAAAACAGTGGCCTTATAGTGTGGAGGTTGTGTTGTGATTGGATGAGATGCCTGATAGAATGAATTAAGAGCTCTTCCTGTTAGAACTATGCTTACGCTTACATTACTGGTACTGTGTGTGTGTGTGTGTGTGTGTGTGTGTGTGTGTGTGAAACATTTAGCTGTAATTAAATGTGTTATTTTCTTACCATTATAACCTCTACATGTCCCTGTGGACCCTGATTCAGTACTGAAGCCAGGCCTCTATCATAAACCCCAGATTATTGCTGATAGAAAGAGTGTTTGTCATTATGACTCACATAGACAGACATTTGACTATCAGCATAAATTATGGTCCACGTTGCATCTTATTCTGACCAAGAACTGCCCTTTTAGACAGAAAGAGACTGTCTGACCAACATGTAAAGTGACCAACCAGAGTTATTTTTGTTGTTAAGTACTGATTATTTCATAGGTGTAACTTAGAAAACAATGTGAAATACCAACCTGGTCTTATAGAATCGTGTTACTATAACGTTAAATTCTGTAACTTGAGAAGAAAGAAATTCTGTCGTGACTCAGTTGTGATCAACAGTAACGCTGAAGCTGTTAGTTACCTCTATTTCTTAGCTATAGTGAAAATTCTGGATTACTTAAAATAAATTTACGCACTGACTAACAACAAATTTTGTCATCATCTGCTTTACACACTCATAGCACACACTAGACAGTCTTTTGCCGCCACCTGCTGGTTTAAATCTTTAATGTCACAGGAATTAATGAAATTCACAAATCTAGCAGCAATACATCTGCACTGCTCTAACACATATTTCTTTCATGCCATTAGTGTTTAACACTGCTTAAAACATGGTGCATTATGGGCTGTTAACAGGTGTTGTGCTCATGATGGAGGGTTAGTAGATCACTTTTGGTGTAAGAAAAAACTATGACGCTCCGATTTTCAAAAAACCCACTCCTCGCTCCAGGCAAAATCATGCCTCTCCGTTTCCTCTCTGCTCCACTCACACTCTCTGGTTCCAAGAGTGCTGACAAGCAGTCCAGCAGTACTGGGATGCTTCACTGTTGTATCTGTTTGTATCTGTTTGGAGTGGTGATGGCGTAATGGGCTAAAGCACATAACTGTTAATCAGAACGTCGCTGGTTCGAGCCCCATGGTCACCACCGTTGTGTCCTTGAGCAAGGCACTTAACTCCAGGTTGCTCTTGGGGGATTGTCCCTGTAATAGGTGCACTGTAAGTCACTTTGGATAAAAGCGTCTGCCAAATGCATAAATGTAAATGTATCACTCCACGTGTCTGTGTTAATGACTTTCCAAATAGTGGTAGGAATTTTTATATACAGTGTATTGATTTCTTTCACCGACTCATTCAGAGTGACCATATCTGCACATTTTTACACAAGTAGGTAACAAATTTGTATTTTTTTATGTAATGATATGGTTGAATCATTGACTCAAATGATAAGAAAAAACATTGTTCATGACCAAACCATTGGAATTGAAGAACTATGATTCGTTCCCTTGAAAGATTTGTTCAAAGGACTGATTTGTTTATAAATGAAACCCCACAAGTTGGAAACCAGAGTATGAGAGTAATGCAGAGAGGGTTTTTTTTTATCTTGCGGTCAACATAATTCAACTTTTCTTATCTTTTCTATCTTAGGATGCGTTGGCTTCCTTTGGAACTATTTTAAATTAGTTTCATGACAGCTTGTAATAATTCACACAACATGGGGATTTCTTAAGATATCTTTCATATACAAGAACAGATTAAGAGCTAAGAGGCCCATGGGCTGGTACACCCATGACGTGTCATGTGTCTACGTCCAGCTTTATGCGCTACAGTGCACTTGCCAGATTTGGTTGGATTTTTCAAACAGACAGAAGAAAAGTTGTCTTACACGGCCAATTATATGTACTTTTTAATCATGAACTGAACCAAAATCATGCGTTATTAATAGGGATACGCACGGTATTAAAATACCAAAAGCACTATTCTGTTATTCTGCATGTTTAGAAGTCTTAAACCCGATCTGTATCTGACGGTACCTGACAAGCCTACAGGTTTTGGGCCAGGTTTGGGTAATTTTTTCCAGAAGGCTATAATGCGAGTTACGGGCTTTACACTTGCATCAAGGACATGTAAACATGACAGACAGACGTTTTTGATCGTTGTGCCACAACTATATTTTATTTCTGTGTACAACAGGGGACAGTTGCATTTTTTAGACACTGTGTTAAGTTTAAAATAACCTTAATATTTATAAACGCATCTCAAGACACGTGTATTTTGTTTTACAATTTGTTGTGTAGGACCTTTGCATTTGTTTAGACACTGTTAACTTAAAAATAATTTAAATATTTATTAACGCATCTTGAGATACCTGTGTTCTGTTTCACCATTTGTTGTGCTGCATCAAGCTTTTTCAACTCAGGTGTCACAAACTGACATTCTGATGAAATTCAAGTTGTAAAGAAGACTTCATTTGTCTATTACAAATGATTCCAGATTGTTTTTCACCTGGCATAGTGTCAGAACTTGATAAAGAGTGAACCATCGTTTTCCCCTATTTTGCTCTGGTGCGCAGACAATAAAGTTAAATGCTAAATCAGAATTACACATTTTTAATCGATTAAGAATAGGACTACTAAATTGCAAGCAGAGAGAGAGAGATTACTTTTGTTCGACTTTATGTAAATTTATAATTTGAAGATCAACACTCACCTAAAGGATTATTAGGAACACCTGTTCAATTTCTCATTAATGCAATTATCTAATCAACCAATCACATGGCAGTTGCTTCAATGCATTTAGGGGTGTGGTCCTGGTCAAGACAATCTCCTGAACTCCAAACTGAATGTCAGAATGGGAAAGAAAGGTGATTTAAGCAATTTTGAGCGTGGCATGGTTGTTGGTGCCAGACGGGCCGGTCTGAGTATTTCACAATCTGCTCAGTTACTGGGATTTTCACGCACAACCATTTCTAGGGTTTACAAAGAATGGTGTGAGAAGGGAAAAACATCCAGTCCTGTGGGCGAAAATGCCTTGTTGATGCTAGAGGTCAGAGGAGAATGGGCCGACTGATTCAAGCTGATAGAAGAGCAACTTTGACTGAAATAACCACTCGTTACAACCGAGGTATGCAGCAAAGCATTTGTGAAGCCACAACACGCACAACCTTGAGGCGGATGGGCTACAACAGCAGAAGACCCCACCGGGTACCACTCATCTCCACTACAAATAGGAACAAGAGGCTACAATTTGCAAGAGCTCACCATAATTGGACAGTTGAAGACTGGAAAAATGTTGCCTGGTCTGATGAGTCTCGATTTCTGTTGAGACATTCAGATGGTAGAGTCAGAATTTGGCGTAAACAGAATGAGAACATGGATCCATCATGCCTTGTTACCATTGTGCAGGCTGGTGGTGGTGGTGTAATGGTGTGGGGGATATTTTCTTGGCACACTTTAGGCCCCTTAGTGTCAATTGGGCATCGTTTAAATGCCATGGCCTACCTGAGCATTGTTTCTGACCATGTCCATCCCTTTATGGCCACCATGTACCCATCCTCTGATGGCTACTTCCAGCAGGATAATGCACCATGTCACAAAGCTCGAATCATTGCAAATTGGTTTCTTGAACATGACAATGAGTTCACTGTACTAAAATGGCCCCCACAGTCACCAGATCTCAACCCAATAGAGCATCTTTGGGATGTGGTGGAACGGGAGCTTCGTGCCCTGGATGTGCATCCCACAAATCTCCATCAACTGCAAGATGCTATCCTATCAATATGGGCCAACATTTCTAAAGAATGCTTTCAGCACCTTGTTGAATCAATGCCACGTAAAATTAAACATTAAATGCATGCACGACTTAACATTTTACAGTCCTCCATACTGTTGTATGAATTCTGTCGCTTATATGAATGCAAACCATCAGATTTGTACACAAAAAAAAGAGTTGAAAGAGTTTTGTAAATCAATGTCATTCTCTGCATTCCTTCAAATAAAAGCGCTGCACCTGTGAGATGCAGATTCCCTGAGCGTGCACTCCAGTGCCTGTGCTCACACTGCTGTAGTCCTGCACACATCCGACTGAACAAATGGGATTTCACATAAGGCTGACATTTACATGGATATCTCAAAATAAATCAATTATTGATTTAAAGCTCTAGGCCCTTTGGGTTTAGAGGCCCCTTGGCAAAGGCCCAATTGGCCCGGTGGTTAATCCGTCCCTGGTCATATATGACTTGACTTATACCAAAAGTTATGACTTAGAGACCAACTATTCAACATAATTCAACTATTCAAAGTCAATACAATAGAGTCATACAATTGTAGAATCAATTTTGTTACTCATCCTATATTTATGTTTGTTCATAGCCTGTAATACGCTTTATTCATCTCGTTGCAAACCCTGAAGTTATTTTTCAATTAAAATCTTGGTTCGTTTTAGGGTTTGGGTAAGGGGTTAGACTTTATGTTTAGGTTTGGGTGTGGGTTACTCAGCAGTTAAACTTATAATGAAATCATAATAATATCATTCATTCATTTGTTTATTTAACTTTTGTATAAGAATTAAACTTGTACATTTTTGAAAAAGCCAATGATTTTGTACGATTTCACCATCTCAAACTATTATTATGACTTGTTATGAAATCAGGTGCATATCTACTGTTTTAAAAAATTCTGGCCAAATTGGAGTAAAATATGTAATTCAGTATTATTTACTTGCTTGTTAAAGCATTGTATAAAAGCAATATCACATGGGACAAGAGCACTGTCAAAGTGCATTCGAAGTTTCACATGTGATGACATGGTTTCACGTGCAAATTTCAAGCCTCAAATGCATTCAAAATGCAAATAATTTGATATGTTTGCATGTGAAATTCACATGGGTTTTCTGTAAGGGGAGATTTAAAAAAAAAATAATTCTAGCAGACAGTGTTGTCTTGTTGGTCGATGCTCATGCTGTATGGATGCTGGAACTGCAGTGGATATATCAAAATTATGTTGTTTTGAAGATGTTCATTCTGTCTGTTTGTTGTCTTCCGGGATCAAAAATCTCCTGCAGATGTACAGTACCTTTAGAGCTGTGTTTAACTCTTAACTAATGCTCTTTGTGCTCATATTTACTTTTATGTTTGTTTTTCTGAGAAGAGAGGAGAAAACACAGCAAGAGGAAATGTTTTTATAGTCTTTCATTAAAATGTAATAACTTTCTCCACCTCAGAAAAGATTTCTTTTTTGTTGATGTCACTAAGACCAGATATTATAAAAGGCAATAATAAAATTGCCCAAGATGTTCTGATCCAATCAAATCAAATCTAATATGATGCAAGTTGTTCCCCTTCTGTCGCTCACTTCGACATTGTGTCTAGGGGTCTCTCTTTAGCACTGAATATACCTCTGATCTATGAAAAAAGGCCAATGAGAAGTTGGCAGACAGAATTTGCATGTCCCGCCCCCCGATATACGGGTATAAAGGCGGGGAAATAAGTCTGTTTCATTCAGAAATTTTCTTTGGAGCCGATGGTTGTTTATGCAGCGAGCTGCGAGTCACACACCTGTTCCTCTTACCTCTGAGCGATCTGCTGTTGGCTTTCAGCGGCTTTCTCCTTCTCTGCACAGCAGGCAGTTTGCCGCTGGGCACTTCAACAGTGCAGTTAAAAGAGTTTATTTCTCTAAAAGAGTTATTTACTCTAAAAGAGCAAATACACAGCTGGCGTTGAACGTCTTTTTCAGGACGCGTCTTTATAAAGATGCCCTTCCGCCCCTGTGTAGTTCCTGGATGCGGTAGAGTGCTCTCTGCTTCTGACGGACACAGGCGCTGTCTCGCGTGTCTGGGCTGCGATCACACCGAGGCAGTATTTGTGAATGGCTCATGTTCTCATTGCGAGAGATGGCAACGTTGCGGTCGCGGCTTTCCTTCAACAGAAGGAAAGCCACTCCAGCTGCACCCCGCATCGCTCCTTCTTCCCACTGGATTGAGGACGATGCGGCTGGTGATGGAGACGATTTGGGGATGGCAGCGGGCACGGTTTCGCCGGGTACGTCCCCGTGAACCACCCGCTCCCCGGCACGCTCGTTGACTTCTGTCCAGGCTCGAGGCAACGGCGGCTCGCCTCACAGCCAGCCTGCCTATCCTCTTGAGCCCCCCCCCGAGGTGGTTGAGCTTGCCGCTGCATTGGAGAGTGGTCCGGTATCTGACGCGGATGACTCGACTGGGCTGCCACCTTCGGGCTAGCACGCCCAGTCTGAGGTTGACGCTCAGATGTCCGACGTGCTTGCCCGCGCCGCCGTTAGCATGGGGCTGGACTGGAACCCTCTGTCCTCCCCACATAAACGCTTGATTAGTTCCTCGGGTCTGCGCGCTACTCAGCCAAGCTCCCAAGCGGTCCTGAGATGGTCGACCCAGAGACCAAGAGTAAAAAGAGAAATCTTGTTGGATCTTATGTAAACCTTCCAAATATCTATCAGCTCTAATTCAGCCATCATTGGTTTTACAGCTCTTGCTGATTTTTGTCAAGGCAGAACATTTAACAGGCGATCTGTCTGATGGGTCTAGGACCAAATTAAAGTCACCTCCAATGATTGTACAAGGCAAAAAGAGTTTGAAATGTAAATTATGGAAAAATTGAGGTTCATCTTGATTGGGGGCATAAACATTTGCTATTGTGATACTTTCAGAGGCAATATATCCTTTAAGGACAATATATCGTCCACAGTTGTCTTTGATCACATGATACAAAACAAAAGGCACTCTGCGATTTATCAGAATAGCAACCCCACTTGAGTGAGAGCTATATGAAGCAAAAAAGACTTGTCCAGGCCACTGACGTGATAGCTTACAGTGATCCTCCTCAGTCAAATGGGTCTCTTGTAAGAGAGCAATGTCTATCTTATTTTTCTTTAAAAATAACAGTATTTTCTTCCTCTTTAAATTGTTAATAATCCCATTAATTCCAGGACAAATAGTTATATTTATCTCTTTCAGTTATAAGTCGAAATAGAGTAAAAACAGCACAAAAAGATCGAGAAAAAGGAAAAGAAAGAGAGAGAGAAAAAAGGAAAAAAAAGAGAAAAAAAGGCAAAAAAATGGCACCCCCAACCCTTCCCCCTCCTCCCAAAAAAACACGCGTAACGTTGTGTACTGAACATGCACAACTTCAAGCTAAAGCTTCCCACATACATCCACAGAGTAAACGTTGACTACGCCATCTGCTGGGTAAGGAAAGTTAGTAAATGCAAACTGGACAGAACTATTTCAGAGAACAACTTATAGATAAAGTGGTAGGATAGACACTTGAACAGATTCCTTATTGTCCATTCTTACAGCTATTCGGAGCTCACATGTCCATAGATCCAGTTATTATTTACAATCTCACTCCGAACTCGTTAACGACAGAAGTGTTGGATGATGAGTTTTCAAATAAGCCTCTGCAGTGTCTTTCGAGCTGAAAGATCGCACGCCCTCTGGCAGATCCACTCTTAACGTGGCCGGGTACTGCATGCTGTATGAAATACTATGGTCCCGGAGCCGTCTTCTAGGAGGGGCAAACGCCTGTTTCTTCTTATAGAGGGTCGTTGACATGTCCCGAAGATCATGATTTTTGAATTGCCATATGTAAGCTCTTTTTTCTCCCGTGCAGCATTCAGTATTGAGACTGTATCTCTGAAGCGAAGCAATTTAATCACGATGGCCTGTGGTCTTTCGTATTCTGCCGGCCGGCGTTGAAGCATACGGTGAGCTCGTTCAATTTCAAAGTGGCGCTCCTGATCGACACTGATGATTTTTGGAAGCCATTCCTCCACAAACGACACTGCGTCTCTCCCTTGTACCCCTTCAGGAAAGGCAACGAGGCGTAAGTTGTTACGTCTGGTGCGATTTTCAATATCATCGACCTTATCTTTCAAAGTAAGTATTTCATACTCCGCGTGCTTTTTACCGTCCGCGATGTCTTCACGCAGACTCACAATGGCTTCTTAAAATCCGTCTTGGCATGATTCGAGTTCGCACAGTTTTTGCCTCGTTTCCTGAAGGTCGCTGTGTACTTTGTCTACTGAGTCTCGTATTTCGCACAGACGCCCGTCTAGCATGACTTGAATTCTCGCGAAACCTTTCTCCAGTTCTGACTGGAACCATTCAGGAGGTGACGCCAAGTTAGCCGTCAAAGCTAAGGGGCTGTCTTCAGTAGCGCTAGTTGTTTCCTTCTTGTTCTCGATGAGTTTTTTGGAGGGCATCTTCAGAAGTTGCCAAAAGAAATATATAACAGTTTAAATTAAATAAAATACAGGCTTAGCCACGTTTTACTCAGGTTAATGCAATATAAACCGCGTCTTACTCTATGGCGGCCATAACCGGCTCCCCCGAATACATACTTTATAGCAATGGCGAATTCTCAGGGCCAGCAAAGCCTTCTCTACTGGCCTAACATGCCAAATAAATATTTTCCATCCTTTAATTCTCAATCACCTTTTTGCCTGTGTATTTTGAATCTCTTTTCACTCTTAATTAAATCTACAAACAAATTAAAAGATTATCCAGTCAGAATTTATTCCTTGATGCTTACAAGCAATGTGTGACAACTGTTTCACAAATCACATTCCCAAATCCGAAGCAGCTCCACCCCGTCAGGCCTTCAGAATTTCCACAGAATCCCTTAACAGTGCAAGTGAATGAGCAACTAAAGTCAGATTGTCAGATTCATCAGCCAATCAAATTGATTGATTTGTTTTTGGTGGGTGTGTTCTTTAGGATATGTCCTGGTCGAGGCCTTCTAACTGGCCTTGAGTGACGCAGTCACGCTTTAATTGAGCTACGTAATTTGAAAGTGAAGAGTGCGAGATCTGTCTGAGAGTCGGCTGTCACTGCCACATCACCATTGAGAAGACTTAAATCCTTATGGATTTAAAAACATGAGATGTTCTGCATGATCGTGTGATTTCTTAATTTGTTAATCAGGAAAGGAGGACTGATTTTCACTTCAAGCTAATTGGTACATGTTTTTTGCATTGTTATAGCAACATCAGGAGTTTTCTAAGTGTAAATTAGGCTACTTGAGCATTCAGTGTAAGTTTTGAAAAGTAGTGCTGCATTCCATTCAACTCGGAAAGTCTGATTTTACAGCAGGAACCAGCTGAACAGACAAAACAAAGTTTAATGAGAAACTTAACATAAAACAAACATCTCTCTCTCTCTCTCTCTCTGTCTAGCTTATCTCCCCTTTTCTCTCACTGATCAGCCGATTCTGCACCGGCCATGTAACCTCACAGCCTGGCCACGCCATCCTCCTCATCACATACACTTTTTTAAATCAGAAAGAAAATAAGAAAGGCTCTGTTGTTCTTAATTGTCCTAAAAAAATGTCACACTTAAAAAAAAAACCTTAATGGTCCTAAATGTATGCTTCATGAAAATAAAAATGTATATATTATATATACATACACTGATGTACCTAATATGCTGTTAGTCCGCTCGTGCTGCCAAAACACCGCTGACACAATGAGGCAACACCTTGAACTCTTTATCATGTTTTTCTCCATTAACCAGCATCTTTTTTGTGTTCCTTGCCACAGTCACCTTCGGCTTGCTCACTAGGGTTCTAAATACAATTATTATTTGATTACTTATTTTTATACACAATTTACAATCATATTTAATCAAACTACACAATGAAAAAAGATTTTATAGATATTACAGTTTATTTTCTGTTAATGCATGATTTTCTGTAGAGCTTCTTTTTAAAAGATGTGTGTTGTGAAAAGCGCTATACAAATAAAAATGACTTGACTTTTTCCTCAAACCATTCCCGAATAATTTGTGCAATGTGGCAGGGCACATTATCCTGCCGAAAGAGACCACTGCCATCAGGGAATACCATTGCCATGAAGGGGTGTACCTGGTCAGCAATGATGTTTAGGTAGGTGGCATGTGTCAAATTGACATCCACCTGAATGGACGAACCCAGGTTTTCCCAGCAGAACATTTCCCAGAGCATCACATTCCCTCCACCGGCTTGTCATCTTCCCACAGTGCATCGTGGTCCCATCACTTCCCCAGGTAAATGGCACACACATACATGCCATCCACATTATGTAAAAGTAAACAGGACTCATTGAACCAGGCAACCTTCCTCAAATGCTCAAAGGTCCAGTTCTGATGTTCACGTGCCCATTGTAGCCACTTTCGACGGTGGATAGGGATCATATACAGCAGCGTGACACATTCCTCCCATAATCATCATTACAATTTTCTGTGAGTTGTGCCACAATAAATCTTTTGTCGGTTTGGACCAGATGGGATAGCCTTTGTTGCCCTCGTGCATCGATGTACCACAAACCAGCAATACTCTATATAATTTTTATATATATATATATATATATATAATTTTTGCTTTAATTTGGGTTAAATATGACAGGACATTTTCTTGACAGTTTTCATGAGAAGCACCCCTATAATCTCACAATAATTCTTCAAACCGTCAACACCCCCCACACACACAAGGGAAAATGTCATATTTACCTCAATTGTGCATTTATTCTGTTGTGTTATATACAGTAAGTTCCGCTCTCCCTTATAAAAATGCAAGCATTGCTTCTTCTTGTTTGTCTTTATTTAAAAACATAAAATCAAACCAGACAGGTCTAAATTAATCATCTACATCTTCTCACAGTTTATAATTCTTCTGACGACTCTCTTCTTTTTTTAGTATCAAATGTTTTTATATTGCAGAATATTTTTTTGTTGCAATCTTTTTCTTTATTGCAGTTGTGTTAGATGGCAGTGAGTGATTTGAAGTTTAAAACACTGAACTATCGTATGCATCATTTTGTTATTATGATCCAGAAAGGCGGAATATTACCTCAGAATGCTCAAAAGTAAGAAATGTTTACAATAACAGAAAAGTGAATACTAGATATGTACATTTTCTGGAGGATATGTGAAAGGTGTTTGCCTGTGTATATTTGCTGCCACAGTGCTGGGTGGTTTCCAGGGTTCTGCTATATGGTTGCTAATGTATTCAGAGTGGTTTTCAGTGCATTTCTGTGCAGTTGGTAAGGCATTCTGTGTTTTCAGTGTGTTTTTATGTAGTTCTAAGGTGTTCTCAGTAGTTCTAAGCATGTTGCTATTTCTGGTTGCTGTATTAGGTGTTTGCTTGGTGGTCACTAGGAACTAGTCTTACTAGGAATACAAATTATAATGATTTTAATAATTCTGGTTCCAAGTCCGATTCCTCTTAACAAAGATAACAGATCCATTAGCCATTTTTATTTATTTTTTTATTATTGAAAATAAGAAATGCAATTTTTACTCTATTTATTTAGGGCCTTGTTCCCTCAGCAGTCTGTTACCAAATAACCATTTCTTTTTTTAATAGAACATATTCTTGCAGAAGGCAAATATTTTATTTAAGTATTTACAACTGTATTTTATTCATACATTTTTTTTAAAATATTAATAATTACAACAAATCTCATAATGTGTATATTTAAATACATATGGTCATTTAAACATCCAGTCAGTAATTACTCAGATTTAAGTCTCACGAGCTAGACATGGCGAAATGATTGACTTGGTTTAGTACGTTTTTGATTAAAAAAAAAAAAAAAAAAAAAAAAAAAATGAAATGTCATTAGTTTGGGAGGTAGTTTTGCATGATTTATGGTACGTTTTGTAAACTCATGAAAGAGTTTAATCCATGAACCAAACCAACCAGCTCAGAAGTGAATCACAACATTACAAATGTCTAGGTTACTATTGTAACCTCCGTTCCGAGACGTTGTGTCGAAGAAGCGACACTAGGGTGTCTTGAGCGCCTCGCGCATCTCTGAACTTGAAAAATGGCCAATGAGAAATTGGCAGACAGAATTTGCATGTCCCGACCCCGGACATACAGGTATAAAGGGAGGGAAATGCGTCTGTCCATTCAGAATATTACCCTGAGGAGCCGAGAATGAGGTTCGGCCGTAACAGTGGCTCGGTTCAGCGACGTGGCCAGGAGGACACAAAGTCTCATTCCCTCCATCAGGGAATGGAGGTTACAGTAGTAACCTAGACATTTCCCTGTCTGTCGCACACTTTGACGTTGTGTCGAAGAAGTGACACTATGGGTCTATTTTTAATCACGCCATGCGCTGAACCGTGTACGTGCGCTGCTGTCGCAGGTGTGGGCAGGAAGTTGCGTGCCAAAGCGACAGGTTGTGTCAGACTGCACGTACCCTTCCCCAATGCCCCATAAAGTCGTCATAACCTTCTGGTTCCCTACACTCCGATATTGGGGGAACAAGGCAACGTGCCAAGCATGGGAGCAAGCCGCGTGGGCCATCTTAACGCTGTCACACGGATCGGGAAAGTTGTTCTTTTCCAATTCCTATTCTTTCAGGGGGAAAAGACCCCGTGGAGACCACACCTTCCCAGGCTGGGGGAGGTAGAGAGTGGTGAAATACATCACGTGGGTTTTCAGACCACATGTGGAGAATGGCGCGGTGGTAAATCCTACCTATTCAGAGGGAGGAGTTGCTACAAACACGGCGACTGGGGGGCAACAGGGACTGCCCATGGGAGATGTGGGTCCGCTAGCAAGGGGACCGTACCGTGGAAAATACACACAGGGGGATAAGTCCACATGGAGTCCCAACCTGTGGAGCATCTATTCCAGTAAAGAGTTGTTTGAGTACTCATAGTGGGACTGGTCGGGGAATTCCTCCACTGAATTCGCGAACCAGAGGCCTAAGGAGGAGTCAACCAGGGAGCCGAGTTAGTGGGATCGCCTGGGATAAGAGTGCACGTGATCTCCTGAGTGGAGGGGAAAGGCGCTAGGAGCAAGTGGTACATCCAGTCAGTTGTTCCGCAAATCTCGTAAAGGTATTGGGTGTTGCCCAGCTCGCTGCTCTGCATATGTCTGCTAGGGAGGTGCCGTTGGCCAGTGCCCAAGAGGATGCCACACTTCTTGTTGAGTGTGCTCAAACCGAATAAAAATGACTTGACTTTTTCCTCAAACCATTCCCGAATAATTTGTACAATGTGGCACGACCTTGGTGTGATAGGCCAATACTATGGCATCAACGACACAGTGGGAAAGCCTCTGTTTGGAGACAGCGTTCCCTTTTTGCTGTCCACCAAAGCAGACAAGAGCTGCTCAGAACATTTAAAGCCCTGCATGTGGTCACATAAGTACGCAAAGCGCACACCGGACACAGTGACAAAAAAAGCTGGGACTGCCTCCTCCCGGGGCAGCTTCGCTTGCAGGTTCACTACTTGGTCCCTGAAGGGGGTCGTAGGAACCTTGGGCACGTAGCCCGGTCACGGTCTTAGGACGACATGGGTGTCTGCCGGACCGAACTCCAGGTAGGTGTTGCTGACAGAGAAAGCTTGCAGGTCCCCAACCCTCTTGATGTAGGCGAGCGCGATCAGGAGGGCCATCTTCAAGGAGAGGGCCTCGTGCTCAACTGAATCAATCAGCTCAAAGGGGGGTCTCTGAAGGCACGAGAGGACCACTGAGATAAACTAGGAGGGGAACAGGCTTGGCCGGGGAGGATTCAACCTCTGGTGCATCTAAGGAACCTGATAATCAAGTCATGCTTACACAAGGACTTGCCGTCCACTGCGTCATGGTGGGCTGCAATAGCGGCTACATACACCTTCAAGGTGGAGGGGAACAGCCTCCCCTCCAACCTCTCTTGCCGGGTTGAAAGCACTGACCGAACTGCGCATATCTGTGGGTCTTCAGACTGGGAAGAACACCAATTTGCGAACAAGCGCCACTTTGGGGCATAAAATTGCCTGGTAGAGGGAGCTCTGGCTTGGTTGTCTGTGTCTACGACGGCAGGTGGTAGGCCAATTAGATCTTCTGCATCCCGTCAGGGGCCAGACATGGTCTGCTTACCAGCTCCGGAGCAAACGTCTCGTTCCCTGTGTCGTCCGTCTCAGGAACGCTTGGGAACCTTTCTGCAGGGCGCTCGACGCTGGGGCTGAGAGCTGAGCCCAGCGTGAAACCGGAGCTGCCTGACGTTTGGAACCCGCAGGGGGATGCCCTTGGCAAGCAGACAGAGCAAGACATACGCTCTTAGAGATGAAGTGAGCAGTCTTGTGAATCGCAGCTCACTGATCACACAACCGGTCTGCTTTGAAGAAAATTTCTGAATAGACAGACGCATTTCCCTCACTTTACAGACAAATTCTGTCTGCCAATTTCTCATTGGCCTTTTCTCAAGTTCAGAGATGTGTGAGGCTCTCAAGAGAGACCCCTAGTGTCACTTCTTCGACACAACGTCGAAGTGAGCAACAGATGGGGAACCTTTGCTTTGATAAGTAAATATTTGAAAATTGGACAAAAAGGAAAATGTTCAAGACTGTGCTCCTGGCATCTTTCATGAGGGCACAAAAAGAAATCCTATGAATTGTTGTAAATCAATTGAAAATGAAGGAATAATAATGTTGTCCCAATTATTTTACTTCCTAAAAGTTTTTTTCCTGTATGAGGCCAAGTAGGTATAGCTGCAGGCCAGAGATCTCCAAATGGGGGTGAGGGGGGATCTCCAAAAGAGAGCATGGCCTCCTAAACCATGAGTAAGGACAAACAATAAACACACAGAAGGGTTATCCAGTCATAGCCTACTGCTCAGTCACATACAGTTGCCATATCGGCTCCTTATATACCAAATCATGGCCTCCTAAACCACGAGTAAGCACACAAAATAAACATCATTACAGGGTTATGCAGCCATAGCCTACTGCTTATTCATATACAGTAGCCATATTGGGTCCTTGGAACTCCATGGTTGGCCACCAGAACCGCAGACATAGAAAAGCAAGTGTCCGGTTTATTTCTGGATGGTTGGTTAGGTGGGAGGAGTGGGCACACTGGAGAACCTGGGAGATGGACCATTTTCTTGGTCGGGCTGATAGTCCTGGCCCCTGTTTACCAACGGCTCAATCTCCCAGGTGACTACAGAAGGATGGGTTCAGAATTAGCACCTGTCACTTCAGTGGTGAACTTACATGACAGGTTGTCTGGCTTGATGTTATGGGAACCTGGGCAATAGGTTAGGGTTAAATTGAATCTGCAAAGAAACAGAGCCCACCTTGCTTTTCAGATTGGATGTAGGAAAGTTTCTTGTGGTCTATCCACACACCGAAGAGCTGATCTGCTCCCTTAAGCCAATGGCACCCCTCCTCCAGGGCTAGCTTGACAGCAAGGAGTTCCCGTTCACCAATGTCATAGTTTCCCTTCGCAGTGGAGAGTCTGTGGGAGAAAAGGGCACTGGGTAGGTTGTGCAGACAGAGCAGCTACTTGGTTTGTTATGAGGATTTGATTGAGCGTTTATTTTTCTAATAATGCAGTAAATATACAGCATGTATTAGTTATTAACCATCTGTTTTATACTAAAACCTAAATTTATTATTTTCACCTAAATTTGTATGCAAATAAAAAGACTTGTCATTCATTAACTACATCGATAAATATAAACTCATGGTTGTTTTAGAACATTAACCCTTCAAATTGCTAGAAAATGTAGTTTTTTCTAGAAATAAATATTTTTTACACTCCATATCTTGGAAAGGGTAATTTATGCAATCACACAATCCAGTCGTGATGTGTTGGCCTTACACAGGAAAATAAATGGATGTCCTGGCTCCTTTTGCATTCATGTTATACAGGTTTGAGTATAAGCACCTACCACTGGATTGTGCATAAATGTTAGCATAGATATACCCCCTTCCAGGACCTGGCATTGGGTTTTAAGAGGTGAAATATAATGTTATGTTTGTAAAGCCCTTGTAATGTTTGTCAGTCCCCTTATACCAGTAAGTGGCTAGGCTTGTGTGTATGTAAACAGACCTCATAAACTCTGTTGTCCCCATAAACCACAATCTTGTCCTGACCCCATATGCTTGTGAAATGTCACATATTTAATATATGTATGTTGTGAAAGTGAAATGCATTTTTTAAGTTAACTTTAAAATTAAAGTTTTAAATTGACTGGATGATGGGAATGGTGGGTCCCTGTAAACGACTGAAAAAACACATTGACCTCATAAACCACATGTACCTGTATATATATGTGTGTGTGTGTGTGTGTGTGTGTGTGTGTGTGTGTGTGTGTGTGTGTGTGTGTGTGTGTATGTGTATGTGTGTTAAACAGACTTTGAGAGCTGGCTTTAAAGTCGTTTGTAGGGATGGCCATTTACTTTGCTTGCTTGTATGAGACTATTTAGCCATCACAAATAACAATGTAAATCTTCCTTCTACTCAATAAAACAGTGTTATCATTTCTCTCTCTGTCTCTTTCTCTCTTTTCATTTCTTGGAATTATTCCCGGCTTGACTCTCCAATAACCTTGAGCAGAAATGATGGATTTTGAATATGCAAAATGAATTTCGGTCGATGAGGTAACAAGACAACAAAGAGATGGTCGGCCTTTTCATAAATCAACAAAATACTCCCATCCATTTCACACACTAGTAGGCATTCAGCTGATCAAAATAATGATGTTCTTCGTATTGTTATAATAAAACAGATTTATTTATAACTCAGCAAAACAATGTACTGTCATTGCCAACATCTGAGATGCATGAACTTCTGAATACAACAATGAAAGGCAATCGGTATTTCATGAAGCAGTGCTTCTTTAACTCTGAGTGTTACATGTATGAGTATGTTTATGAAATGGACCAGCTGATGTACTCAAGAGGTTTTAAAGAAAATACGCTGATGTTGTTTGATTGAGCATTTTGTGTGATAGTCTAGCAGCTGCAGGTTTCACATAATATCTAATATCATGATGTTGTTGTGCTTGGTTTGGCCAGAAGTCTATTTATTTCTCTACTAACTATGCCCAACAGTGCATGTACATGCATTGTGTTAGAAATCAATTATTTTCAGCCTATGTAAGGCACATTTTAATTACCACAAAATCACGTCAGATCTTAATTAACACTCTGCTGTTCCCTTGGACTTAATAGCGACGCTGGATGCTGGTGTTGACACTATGATATGAATCATGAATGCAGCAGATATCCACAGTCTACTGGCAGATTAATATTGTTTAAGATGAGAGTTTATGAGATACAATGCCCATTGCAATGAATACTAAACCTATGGGCACTAAAGCCATCTTTACACGCTATACATGTATTATATGCATTACATGTGTATTTTCACAGAGTACGAATAATTGCATTTTCACAGCGGTTGCAAATGCATAAATCATGTTATGAGATGAAAATTATAAATGTAAAATAATTACATATAAAGAGAATATAGAAATATGAAATGAATGAAAATATGAATGAATACTTAACCCATCGTTCAATAAGTCAAACTCCCAATTAGACTGTGGGAAAATTAAAAATTTTGATTAATTATTTAATCTATTTTAGTAAATTTCTATCTTTATATTGTGGAAGGTTTTGTTTGGAATATATTCTTAAAGCATTATATTTATATGTATTGTTTTGTTTTCTTTCCTAAGATGGAAATAAATGCATTTATCTGTGATTAATTGTGATTAACTAAAAAAACAAATAAAAAATAATTTGATTAATTTTGAATCGACTGACAGCCCTAGTTATACACCTTTAATTGATGTAAAGTGTTACCAATTTCACTGTGAATGAAGTATATGTTCAAACTCTTTAGATCTTTTGTTAAACTCTAAAAGAATAGATAAATGACCAAATGTTCACATGTGTATAAAATCAGGATGGTATTATCACCAGTAGACGGTTCAGGTCCCTCCCACACACTGCAGTCTCCACAAACTGTATCTTCTCATTACCTGGTGCCAGATCACTGTGTAAAACCAGGTATTCCAGAGAACTGTCACTCAGGGCTACAAATTCAACTTTAAATGTCTCAGAATCTTCGAACTTGTCTCCTTTCCCAGAAAATGCTTCAGAATTTTACACTGTACTCAAATTAACAAGCAAAGCATTTGTGCTGGTCCCAACAGGAAGTCTTTCCATTTAAAATAATTTAGTTATATCTCCCAACCACCCACAAACAACACACACACACACACACACACACACTTTTTGAAATCATGCACCGCAGTGGTATATTGTATAGGCTAGATGATATACTTGATTGAACAGCTGATTGTTTTTAAAGAACATTTTGAGTTACTTTGCATCAGTTTAGTCATTTGAAAACTATTGAAATTATAATTTCTGAATTGGGTCTGTTTTATTGGTCAATCAGTCAGTTTGATGGAAAGATTTTGCACTTAAATTTATTCAACATGGCATTCAAAGACTTTGTTTTCAGTGTACAGAAATCAGTGTTGAGTGCAATCTGATTACAAAACAAAATTGTACATTATTTGAGTTACACATATTTCTAAAATAATTGTATTTATGTAAAATACGTGCATAACATGAATTATGTCCCTAGTGAGTCACTGTAAGGGGGAAACTGAGTGAATGAGCAAGGTGAACGTTTATAGAGATTATTTTCAATTTGTTGAAGTAAACTTTTAAGTAAAATTGTTTTAGAAAGTAATGTGATTACTTTTTCATTGACTTAATCAGTCAAATTAGTAATCTAATTACAATTTTGGAGTATTATTAATTTGTAGTGGGTTACTTTTTTGAGAAACTTACCCAACACTGTCAAAAAAATACTTTAAAAGGGGTAGTTCACCACAAAATGAAAATCCAGTCATCATTTACTCACCATCATGTTATTTCAAACCCATATGACTTTCTTTATTCTGTGGAAAGTAGAAGTCCTCTAAAGGAGAGGTGCTTGGCGCCCTAGGCGAAACCCACTTCAACACGCCCCCAAAGTTGTGGATGGGGGGTTGGGTGGGGTGGGGGGGGGTTGGTGTGGCATGATGCCTAAATTCGCCATCCACGTTCTGTTGAGGTTTGCCGAGGATTACCGAAGATTCTGATGAGTGAGCTACTGAGCATATGAGTATGCGTGTACCGAGGACATGAACGAGCATGGGGCCAACTGTAAGTTTCTCCTTTAATATCCTTAAATCTAGTTTTATTAAATAAAATTTCAATTAAAACATGTAGCAACCTTTCAGTCAAGAGATGTAAATTAAATTTACTTCTGTGTATTTTGCATTCAGATGATATTTTAAATGGTTATAAACTGAATCATGGTGTCTTGTGAGTGTTTATTCTCTTGATATGCCTTAGACACATAGGACATATCCATGCTTGTGCATCAGTATCTTTATTGGGTGCTTTAGGTACAAAACTTTAATGTAGGAAACTTAAACTTAACTTAAAATCAATATTTGTCAATCTTATTCAATATGCCAGATCACAGAATGAAACTCTGATGACAATAAATGTAATTAGTATTATAACTTGATTGAATAAAAGGTAATAATCAGCATTATGCATTCACATATGGCTCATATATAAATGTTTGGGCATGGAAACCATGATATGCTATTTAAATGATGACATGATTTGTATTTTTTGGTAAACTAATGTATAGCCTTTAAACTTTTATTTGAGAATTACATTTAAAGCATAAATAATAGCTTTTTATTTAGAATATTGTGTGGGTGATGGGGTCTGACTCACATTCATTGTTACAATTCATCCCAAATATGTTCAAAGGGTCCGGGTCTGGTTTCAGATTTATGATGACACTGATAATTGTTTTTACTGGAATTTCTGGAATTGTCAAACTCATCCTTTAAAATGGAGTACCCACATTATTTTGCCATAAAGGGTTTATTCATTTTTTATGTATTTCCAATATCAATCAAATTTGAGACAGTTCACAGTGCAGTGCTATCAACAGCAGCATTAGTGCTCAGAGCGCTCTGGACACAGCTGTAAAACACACTTGTCACCATCTCCAGTAAAGCTGTTTCATCGTGAGACACAAAAACAGATCATCCTCCTGTCCAGACTTCCTCTGTGAGATGTAACAGCAGATGCTAAATGTTCTGTCTCTCTGTTTCTTTACCTTTTATTGCTTCCAAGGTAATGACACTTTCTCTATTCGTTCTGGCCACCATGACATGCCTGTTTGTCTGACTTGCTTTCTCTTATCAACCTATTGTCTCATTGCAGCTGTCCTTCATTACCAGGAATTTCTTTTCATCACAAAATAACTGAATCCATCAAACTCAAACACACTGAGGGTGCTTTTTCCACAGTTCTCCTTATTTATGTTATGTGAGGGTTTGCAAATTTGTGCTGCTGAATTGGAATTTGAGTTGGAATGACAGGAATAGGAATTTACACATCATAGATCAACACAAATTTTGAGACAAAATATGGTAAACCCTTTACATCAATGACCAATAATTCATTTATAAACATATTATGTCATTCTAACAACATAAATAGAAAGTGTGACTATCATACAATACTTGACAATTAGTGAGCTATTTGACCTCACATGTTATAAATTCTTAATAACACTTATTTAACATTAGTAAGTCATGAAAATGTACGTTCATGTAAAGTGGACAGCTGTGACACATTTATTAAGTAGTTTAGAAACCTATGTACATAAAGTTCAGTTTAATGGTCATCAGGCTTTAATATATGACATATTTTGTGATCTGAAACATGTTTTTGCAGAGGACTAGGACTTGGTACATTGGGATAGCACTCAGAGTAGCACCATTTTTATATTTTTTTACATAAATGTGACAAGAAATGTTACAACACAAGTGAGACAGCAGGAGCGTATAAGAGAACCGGCAAGTACGTGTTTTTTTTTTCTTCTCTCTCTCCTGTGTCTCTCCTGCTGCTGCTAAGCATTGGCCTTTCCCTCTCTTTTAAATTTTACTTGGTTTTTAGGGGCTACTGCACTGTTACAGGGAGTAGCCCCTGTGTTTTTAATTATTGTTGTCTCCCTCCCCCTGTCCCCTTCCAGATTCAGGAAGGCAGGGATGTCCTGCCGGCAGACAGGTCAGAAGGCACCCCCCCCCCCCCCTCCCCCGCCACGTTTTGGCGGCTGGTAGGGAACTCCTCTGCCCCTGGCAGCAATCCCACCACTCCAGGCGGCTGGCAGTGAGCCCTTCCGTGGACGGCGGCCATTCCTCTGTGTCCAGGCGGCCGGTACCAAATCCTCCGTCCCCATGCGGATGGCTGCGGCTGCTCCTTTGGGGTGGATGGTAGTGGTGAGGACACTACGATGGTGCATCCCTCCTCCTTCCCAGGGTTCAGCACCAATTTAGCAGGGTTAAAATGGAAAGGAGGAGACGGGAACCGGACAAAGCATCAAAGTAATGTTTTTAATAAACTTAAACATAAAGACACACAAACGTAAACGTCTGGCCCCACCCTCCTCCTACAATATTGTGTAGGTCCCCTTCGTGCTGCCAAAACAGATCTGGCCCATTGAGGCATGGACTCCACAAGCCCTCTGAAGGTTTCCTGTGGTATCTAGAACCAAGATGTTAGCCGCAGATCCTTTACGTCCTGTAAGTTGCGAGGTGGGGCCTCGATGGATCGGAATTAATTGTGCAGCACATCCCATATATTCTCAATCGGATTGACATTGGGCAAAACCTTGAACTCTTTTGAACTCTATTATTGCAGCCTACAATCAGAATTAAAACACCCTAATGGATCTTCTCTTATATACAAAATACTTTTAAATTTGTCCTGGTTACTTTCATATCCTCCGTTTCCTGTATGAGGGAACGAGAAGTTGTGTCGATATATTGACAATAGGGGTCACTCATGGGAGCCCATGATGCATCTGATCTTTGATAAAAGGCCAATGGGAATTGGCAAGCGGTATTTGCATGACCCTCAGTTCAGCATTGTGGCAGGAGGGACACAATGTCTCAGTCCCTCCATCAGGGAATGGAGTTTACTCGATGTTGTGTCGATGTAGTGACACTTGGGGTCCCCTACAACTGGCTGAACTGGGTTGCGATGATCGGCGGTGCGAGATGGGCCAACTGCCGTGTGCCGCTTAGCAAGTGCACCGGGCCGGCCCGTAACCTTACGTGATGCAGTGTGAGTGTAAAACAGCCCTTTGGGGATGAGTCGAGTACTCAAAGAATGGGACAGGCTTGTCCTAGTCGTGCCTCTCTTTCCTCTTTTTTTCTGTTTCTCCCCAGAAAAAGAGAGAATTCTCTAAACGACCGGATGCCAGTGTCCGAGTAGGGGGGGTGTCACTCCCAAGGAGAAGACACCGCGGAGACCACACCCCGCCCAGAGAGAGGGGGGAGGGGATTAAGTGGAAATACGTTACATGATCTTTCCAAGTCTAATCAGAAGTATGTAATGTGGAGAAGTCCCATGGTAGGTCCTATCCAATGCTGGGGAGGAAGCTCTACGAGCATGGAGACTGGGGTAGAGGGGTCTCTGCCCAAGGAAGACGCAGTTTGCCAACCGGGAAACATTTTTCAGTGGAAAATACATCGCAAGGGGTTGCCTATAGAGAACCAGCGCATGCGGAGCACCTTTCCTATCACGGGGCGTAGTTAGCACAATTACTGGGCAACAACAACGCACATCTTCAGCTCGAGGGAGCTAAGCGTTATACCCGACCGGTCGATCCGGACTTACACGTTTGTTCCTGCTAAGACACGGGACGACACCGGCTCAACCCAGAGATTGTAGAATCTTGTGAAGGTGTTGGGTATAGCCCAGCCATCTGCTCTGCAAATGTCAGCTAGAGAGGCACCACTGGTCAGAGCCAAGGAGGCCACCATGCTCCTGGTGGAATGGGCTCGTAGCCCAGCAGGTGGCGGCACATGCTGGGCCTGGTAGGCAACAGCTATCATCGATGACCCAGTGGGCACTTCCTTTCCGCTGTCCACCAAAGCAGACAAAGAGCTGCTCAGAGATCCTAAAGCTCTGCGTGCAATCCAAATATATGCGCAAAGAGCACACAGGACACATCAATACTAAGGCTAGATCCTCTAGGGGCAGCGCTTGCAGGTTCACCACCTGGTCCCTGAAAGGGGTCTTGGGAACCTTGGGCACATCCAGGGGCGATCTCTGCAGTGCACCCGTGCAGAAAGGGGAGAAAGCCAATGTAATGCGCCGTAAGGATCCAGCAGAGGTGAATGGAAGCCGTGGGAATTCAGCTCGCCTATTTCTCAATGAAATAGTGACCGCTCGGCTCCGAAGAGAAAACCTGAATGAATGATATGCACGCCCCCTCCTTTAAACCCGTATTTCCGGAGGTGGGGCACGCAAATACCGCTCGCCAATTCCCATTGGCCTTCTATCAAAGATCAGAGGCATCTCAGGCTCCCAAGAGTGACCCCTAATGTCACTACATCGACACAACGTTGAGTGAGTGACAGATAGGGAAAATCAATTTAGTTATTTTGCAATAAAAGCACCTTATTCACTCTAACATTAGCAAAATCTCAAACATAAAAAATGATAAAAAACATCATGAGTGTCATGGATCCTCCGGGCTCCTTCTCTCACTCCACACTCTGCTCTTTCTCCCTCACTACCGATACAGCGCTCACTCTTCCTGAATTTCTGATCACATGCACATCATTAGTGACTAATGTACACACTCTGTCTGTTCTTGTCAATATTTTCCCTGAGACTACGGACTCCCTAGATTTGTCTAACCTACCTGTTTCAATACTCAGCTTGTTATTTTTCTCCTCGTCTGAGTTTTGTGTTGGTTAATTCTCTGTTACACTCCTGTATATCAAAAGACTGTTGTCAGTTCACCATTCATCTGCACTTCGCATTATTCCCCTGTCTGGATATTACTCACCTGTTGTTTACATATCTGCTTCATTCACCTGTTTAATAAAATCCACGATTGAGTCCATATCTCTGTTTCTGTGAGTTTCTCCGTGTCAATGAGATGTCCCGGAGGAGCTTTTTTTTTTCTGAAAGTCAGGACATCAGCATTTCTGTTGCTCCATGCTTCACTCCATCATGAGCGTAGGCTAACATATAAAAAGAAAGATGAATTTTGTCAAACAGACCTATAATAAGACAGCCTAATCACAAATACAAAAAATTATAAATGTTGAGAATGAACCCAAATGTGGGAGGTAGCCTACAGTAATAATGAGCTACCACAGGCAAATATTCATTGTGGAAATAAAAAGACTTGTGGCCTGAAAAATTACAAACTTCTCCATTCTCATAGTGGAAAACTAAAAAGGTGGGTTATAGTGCGTCTTCTCTTTAAGATTATTAACCTATCGGCCACGCAAAATTACAAAAATTAAAATAGGTTAATAATATATCGTGCTTGAAAATTCCCTATGGATAATGCACAAACATGACATAGATTTCTATAATTGCATCCAATTGTATTTGCTGATTGCGATTAAAATGTCCCATAAATATTTACCAGTATAAATTGTTCAAAATGTATTTATTTATTATTTATAAAGTTGGAGTGGCGTGAATCTTAACTATTACAGATTGTATAGATGTTTAAAGTAAATTTATCGAAAGTAAAATAGTAATTAAAATAAAGTTGTAAAGAAAATGCATGATCAATGTAATGGAAAAAAAATGTGTTAATAAAATGCAATAATTTATATATTTTCGTTTTGTAAGCTCTGTATTTATTTAATTCTGGGAATAATGCTTTCATATTGATAAAGTGTTACAATTTTATCCAAGATTTTTCTGCTTATTTATTAAAACTTTTTATATTAAATAAAAAGAAGAAAACACATTGAAATAGCTTGGGTGATAACTGGGCACAAATTTTGCTATGATGCAGATTCAGAGGTTTCTTTTCAAGTGAATTGGGGAGCAAGAGAGGAGCAGACTTTCTCATCTGCCTGTCGTAATTGCAGTCACACTATACTGCTGCGATGCTAATTATCTGACTGTAATGTTTATGTGTTTTGTTCTGGTTTTCACGTCTTTAATTTTGGAAATGTAGTTCCTGTTTTAAAGTCATGTGTTTACTGGTCATGTTATTTATCCTGTTTCCCTCATGTTCATTGTGTCTGTTTCCCATTTATTCATAGTCTTGTTATTAGTTCTATCATGTCATTGGTTTATGGTCAATGTCTTATGTTGTTTCTAGTTCTGTCTGTACATAGGTTGATATTACCCTTGTCAATGTATTTTAGTTTTTCCATTGTATCAGGGCCAGCTATTGTTTGCAGGTTTATTGTGTTGGCATACTTAGTTCAGGTCAGGTCAGGTCAAGTCAAGTTCATGTTTATGTATAATATTTTATAATTCAAGTTGTTTGGATTCATGTTTCTGGATTTACCATGCTTCAAGTAATAAACTGCACTTGAGTTCTACACTTCATCATCTTCATCATCATCGTCTGTTCGTGCATGTCATTGCTTGCCAGAATATGTTACACTGACACTGCCAGAACTTAGTCGCTAAAGATCATCGCAAAGGCTATTAATCGGCCATCAGTGAACATGTCACACTGAACGTTGTAAGATTGACGATTTTGCCCTACGACGAAATAAATCCTTAAGGATTTCCAAAATTTGTCTCAGATAGCAAAATCATGGCCAAAATCGTATAGTGTGCAACAGGCTTTATGCAGGTGCGCTGGCTATCGTGTGGACAAGTTGTGTTTTTTTTTTTTGGATCTTTAGTGGTCATGACAATTCTACAACATCATAACAAAGCACGGCAAGACTGTAAAACAATCTTAAAACAGCATACCTTGTTGATGCTTTATAATGAAACCACCAAGCAACTGCATGGCTCAGTGTCAATTTGTAACAGACCAGTATAAATGTCAACTGTTAGAAATGTGTCAAGTATCATGTCTATAACGGTTATGCAAAATCCATGGCAATGAATGTTCCAGAAATCATAGTATTATAATCATAATTTTGCATTTCTAATGGCCACCGATGATTGTGCTCTCTCCCATAGCACGTAAGGAGAGAGAGCATGCATCCATGGTGGTGATATGCTGTATGTGTAGACTTATATATAAGTAGAGGGGGCTTCAATTTAAAAAGTGTGGGAAACACTGGTCAGGCACATATTTTAATAGAAAAACAATAAATAAAAAAAATGCATATACAGATGCAGAATTGCTTCTTTGTCGTAGTTTATGTCATATTAAATATATTAACATTATATAACTTTCATGATTAACCCATTAAGCATTATTGCATTTTACAACAAAACCTCAAGAGGTGGGGATCCCCCCATGAGACTGGAATCAATTCTCCACGGATTAGATGCATCTGATATATAGGCTACAACTTTGATATATCCAGTGGTGGAAACAGTAGTGATTTTTTTTTACAAAAGTAAAAGTAATGCTACTAAAGAAATAATGAATGTAGAAGTGCTGAGAAATTTTATGACTCAAGTAAGAGTAAATAAGCAGTTTGCCGAAAACGACTCAAGTAATTACATTAAAAATTACTTTATGAAAATTTTATTATACAGTATATATGTGTCTCTAACTGCCTTCTGTTTTTCCCTCACCTTCAGTTCTGTTTCAATGACTGTTTCCCCATGTTCATGGACTTCATTTCCCAATATGCACCTGTTTGATTTCACTCACCTGCCCTCCATCTTCCACAGCTGTTCCCTATTCTCTCATTATTCATTTGTGTATAAATACCCTCTTGTTTCATTCATGCAATGTTAGTTCTTGTCTGTTTGTTGTAGTTTAGCTCAAAGTGTTCTTAGGCAGTATTCGGCTGTTATGTTTGATTTCTTTTTTGCTACAGTGTTTTATGTTCATCATTGTTCCTTCTTCATCTTTTGAGTTCCTTAATACATTTTCTTCATTTGGATCCCCACTCCCTAATCTCATCCTTCCTAGCAGTGTATCAATACGCTTTTATTTTTAGAACACAAAGACATTTTCATTTTGGAAAGAAATTGATGCTTCCTTTACCAAAAATGCAGTAGTAAAGTGATCGAAATCATTAATTGCAATTTATTATTATGGTTTGAAATCATTGTTATAAGTCATTTTTATTTGTGTAGCGCCTTTCACAACACATATCGTTTCAAAGCAGCTTTACAGAAAATCATGCATTAACAGAAGATAAAACTGTAATATCTATAAAGTCTTAAGAGTCATAATTAGTTTGATAAAATATTACTGAATCGTGGTTACAAATAAGTAATTCAATATTTTCTATTTATAACCCCAGTGAGCAAATTGAAAGGTGACTGTAGTAAGGAACACAAAACTTCATAAGATGTAGGTTAATGTAGAAAAATAACCTTGGGAGAAACCAGACTCACTGTGGGGGCCAGTTCCCCTCTGACTAACATCATGAATATAATGACAATATAACTTATGTATAGTTAAAGTCATGGTTTAAAATTATTAAACTAAGTAAGTGTTTAAACAAAGATTTTGTATGAACTGTAAGATTAATGACTAATGTCTTTGAAGTTCATCATGTATTAACTGCAGAAGTTCACATAGATGCAATTGTCCTTGTTAGTTGGCTGATGAAGGGTTTTGTTGGCAATTAAAAGTTAGACTATGTATTCCATTTCTTGAGTGTAGTCCATCAGTAGACTGAGGTGAAGCAGGCAGATATCTGTTAGGTGCATAGCAAAAATTGGCCGGTAATTTCGGTGAGATCTATCCTAAGATCTATCCTAAGTCATAGTTTCAGGCAATGGCATATGAAGTATCCCATGTCTTATGGTTGGAGTTGGCATCAGTTCATAATCTGAAATCTATCGTAATAGACTGAAGTGATGTATGGCTGGCACCGGCTGCTATTATTCATCATCCCACAGTGACAGGACTCCA
Source organism: Moxostoma hubbsi (assembly GCA_032164185.1). Classification (NCBI taxonomy): domain Eukaryota; kingdom Metazoa; phylum Chordata; class Actinopteri; order Cypriniformes; family Catostomidae; genus Moxostoma; species Moxostoma hubbsi. The sequence goes on along the minus strand of JAVLUX010000025.1, from coordinate 37,107,207 downwards.
ACACAAAGCAGGAATGGAGTTGGATCCAGCCAGTTCTGGTGACCTCAGGATAGGAGTCTCGAGGTTGAGACAGTGAAACAAATACAGTTGTATTTGCATAGATGCCATTAAATTTATTGCAGAGTTATAGATCAAGATCACTGTTTCTGGTTCCGGCAGACCTAACTAAAGCAGACTAATTGTAAGTTGAAGGATAGATTTGGTGTATGCCTGGCTAAATAGATGAGTCTTTAGTTTAGACTTAAACTGAGTGAGTGTGTCTGCATCTCGAACGGTGTTAGGGAGACAATTCCATAATTTATGAGGCAAATATGACAAGGATCTACCTCCTTTTGTGGATTTTGATATTCTAGGAATTATTAACAGGCCAGAATTTTGTGATCATAATGAACGTGAAGGAATATAGCGTGTCAGAAGGTCCCTTAAGTACTATGGAGCTAGACCATTCAAATCGTTGTATGTAGTTAACAGAATTTTTTAATTAATACGAAATTTAGCAGTAAGACAAAGTAACGAAGATAAAATGGGGCTAATATGATCATATTTCTTGGTTCTCGTATTTCTTGATCTTGCTGGACATCCTCCCGTTACAATAATCTCGTCTTGAGGTCATGAACGCATGAATTAGTTTTTTGGCATCAGCAACAGAGAGCATGTGTCGTAACTTAGAAATATGTCTTAGGTGGAGATATGCTGTTCTAAAAACATTGGTAATTTGATTTTCAAAGGTCAGATTTGTATCAAATATACAAATATTCGCATATTCGCTGTTGAAGATGATGTAACAGTACATCCATCAAGAAGATAAATTATATTTATCATATATTTGCATATATATATATATATATGCAGCTTTTAGTGTCTGTCTGTAGCTAAAGACACTATCCTTCCATGCACTGCGAAATACCTGTAATTTTGTATTCAGTAATAAGCAAATTTTTTATTTACTGTGATGGCAAACATGTATTGTGTCACCTATTCCTAAAAATAGCATTCTAAAGTGCAAATTTGGTACTCCAAGGGAATGTTCTTATAATTGGTACAACTGAAAATGGTTGTGTTACCATGCGGAAATCACAATACAGTGGGTTTTGTCCCCATTTGTTGAGGTATTGAGCTCTTACAAGTTGATTTACACTACAAGTCAAATTTTGATTTTAAAAATAGCCAAAAAGAAACACATTTCTCCTGAAATTCTCTTTTCTCCTAAAGTCTATTGATTTAGAGAGATGAAGGATATTCCATGCATTACTGTTTTAAAAAATAATATCTCTAACCAGGATAGAGAGGGAAGTGGATCGCCAGATGCACAACAAAAAGACAAGTAAATCACAGTTTTTAGTTTTAGAAACAGACTCCTCACATGTCCTAAACTAGCAGCTTCTAAATACAAAAGATCTACATTGCTGCAAGAGGATTCTTGGACAAACAAAAAATTTTAAGAATACATTTATTTAATAGTAATATACATTTGTAATATTCTAAATATCTCTAAATCATCTCTAAACTACACAATGTATATTGTGACTGAAACCCATTCCTATTTCAGGTTTATTCTCATTCACACACACTCTGGAATAATGTACAGATTTTGTATAGTCAGACTATTAAATTTTGAAAAAAAAAAAAGTTCAGAACTACTTCAAAGTGTTCTCATAAAAAATCCTCCATGTGCAGCAATGACAGCTTTGCAGATCCTTGGCATTCTAGCTGTCAGTTTGTCCAGATATTCAGGTGATATTTCACCCCACGCTTCCTGAAGCATTTGCCATAGATGTTACTATCTTGTCAGGAAATTCTCACCGACCTTAAAGTCTAGCTGATCCCACAAAAGCTCAGTGGGGTACACTCTTTTCCAATTATCTGTTGTCCAATGTCTGTGTTTCTTTGCCCACGCTAACCTCTTCTTTTTTCAGTTTCAAAAGTGGCTTTTTCTTTGTAATTCTTCCCATAATCTGCACCCCTGAGTCTTCTCTTTACTGTTGTACATGAAACTGGTGTTGAGCAGGTAGAATTCAATGAAGCTGTCAGCTCAGGACATGAGGCATCTATTTCTCAAACTAGAGTGTTTGATGTTCTTATCCTCTTGTTTAGTTGTACATCTGGTCTTCCACATCTCTTTCTGTCCTTGTTAGAGACAGTTGTCCTTTGTCTTTGAAAACTGTAGTGTATACCTTTGTATGAAATATTCGGTTTTCTGGCAATTACAAGTATTGTATAGACTTCATTACTCAAAACAATGATTAACTGATGAGTTTCTAAAGAAAGCGGTTTCTTTTTTGCCATTTTTGATGTAATGTTGACCTTAAGACATGTCTATGTTCTTTTGTTTATTTTATACTGTGGCAACTCAAAAACAAACACAAAGACAATGTTAAGCGTTATTTAAAGAACCAAATAGCTTTCAGCAGTGTTTGATATAATGGCAAGTGATTTTCTTGTACCAAATTAGCAATTTAGCATGATTACTCAAAGATAAGGTTTTAGAGTGATGCCTGCTGGAAATGGAGCCTTTCTAAATTTGATCAAAAATGACTGTTTTTCAAACAGTGATGGTGTTTTTTTTACATGAGTAATGTCCTGACTATACTTTGTGATCAGTTCAATAACACTTTGGTGAATTAAAGTTAAGTCAAGTCAAGTGGTTTTTATTGTCGTTTCAACCATATACAGTTAGTACAGTACACAGTGAAACGAGACAACGTTCCTCCAGGACCATGATGCTACATAAAACAACATAGGACAAACACAGAACCACATGAGACTACACAGACTAAATAAAATACCTATATAAAATACCTATATAAAGTGCACATGCAAAAACGTATGCAAAAGTACAGGACAGTACAATACATTTCAAACAATGAACAGGACAATAGACACAGTGATAGACAGTGCAGCGCCGACCAGTACACAGTAGTGCAAACAGATGACAGTTACTAAATGCCAAATGTAAACATAACATACTATGATATAGTGTTCTATAAATCCATAAAGTGGCAGTTATTAAAGTGCAACTCAGGACACGTGTGTGTGTGTGTGTGTGTGTGTGTGTGTGTGTGTGTGTGTGTGTGTGTGTGTGTGTCAAACCAGTCTCTGAGTATTGAGGAGTCTGATGGCTTGGGGGAAGAAGCTGTTACACAGTCTGATCGTGAGGGCCCGAATGCTTCGGTACCTCTTGCCAGATGGCAGGAGGGTATAGAGTTTGTGTGAGGGGTGTGTGGGGTCCTCCACAATGCTGGTTGCTTTGCGGATACAGTGTTTTATGTAAATGTCTTTGATGGAGGGAAGAGAGACCCCAATGATCTTCTCAGCTGTTCTCACTATCCTCTGCAGGGCTTTGCGGTCCGAAACGGTGCAAGTCCCAAACCAGGCAGTGATGCAGCTGCTCAGGATGCTCTCAATAGTCCCTCTATAGAACATTGTGAGGATGGAGGGTGGGAGATGTGCTTTCCTCAGCCTTCGAAGAAAGTATAGACGCTGCTGGGCTTTCTTGTTAATAGAGCTGGTGTTGAGGGACCAGGTGAGGTTCTCCGCCAGGTGAACACCAAGGAATTTGGTGCTCTTGACGATCTCCACAGAGGAGCCGTCGATGTTCAATGGGGAGTGTTCACCTTGTGCTCTCCTAAAGTCAACAACCATCTCTTTTGTTTTGTCGACATTCAGGGACAGGTTGTTGGCTCTACACCAGTCCGTTAGCCGCTGCACCTCCTCTCTGTATGCTGACTCGTTGTTCTTGCTGATGAGACCCACCACGGTCGTGTCATCGGCGAACTTGATGATGTGATTCGAGCTGTGCATTGCTGCACACTCGAGAGTCAGCAGAGTGAACAGCAGTGGACTGAGCACACAGCCCTGGGGGGGCCCCAGTGCTCAGTGTGGTGGTGGTGGAGATGTTGTTCCCGATCCGGACAGACTGTGGTCTCCCAGTCAGGAAGTCCAGGATCTAGTTGCAGAGGGAGGTGTCCAGGCCCAGCAGGTTCAGCTTTCCAAACAGGTGCTGAGAAATTATTGTGTTGAATGCTGAGCTGAAGTCTATGAACAGCATTCGAACATATGAGTCCTTTTTGTCTAGGTGGGTGAGGGCCAGATGGAGGGTTGTGGCGATGGCGTCGTCCGTTGAACGGTTTGGACGATACGCAAACTGTAGTGGGTCCAGTGAGGGGGGCAGCTGGGTCTTAATGTGCCTCATGACGAGCCTCTCGAAGTACTTCATGATGATTGGTGTGAGTGCAACGGGATGGTAGTCATTGAGGCAGGACACTGAAGACTTCTTTGGCATGGGAATGATGGTGGTGGCCTTGAAGCACATTGGAACGACAGCGTGTGCACCTCCGCAGTCATCCACGACTTCTGTTTGGAGCGTGTTGTGATGGTCTTGGAGAAAGTGACATCATCAATGCACTTGCTGATGTAGCTGGTCACTGATGCTGTGTATTCCTCCAAGTTGGCAGAGTCACCATATGTTGCAGCCTCCCTAAACATGTGCCAGTCAGTACACTCAAAACAGTCCTGAAGAGCAGGGATGGCTCCTATTGGCCAGGTTTTCACCTGCTTCTGAAGCGGCTTTGTGCGTCTGATGAGCGGTCTGTATGCTGGAATTAGCATAACAGAGATGTGGTCTGAGTAGCCGAGGTGGGGGCGGGGCTCTGCCCGGTACGCGACTGGGATGTTCGTGTAAACAAGATCAAGCGTGTTCACCCCTCTCGTTGCAAAGTCCACATACTGATGGAATTTAGGGAGCACTGTCTTGAGATTCGCATGGTTGAGATCTCCGGCGACAATAAACAGTCCATCATGGTGAGCGTTCTGCAGTTCGCTCATAGCCCCATACAGTTCAAAGAGCGCTTCCTTAACGTTAGCGCTGGGGGGAATGTAAACTCCGGTTATGCAAACAGTGGTGAATTCCCGTGGTAAATAAAAAGGTCTGCATCTAACAGTCACAAGCTCCAACAGCGATGAACAGTAGCTAGAGACTAGCACAGAGTTTTTGCACCATTCCGTGTTGATGTAAACACACAAGCCACCACCGCGAGTCTTACCGCAGAGAGCTGTATTTCTGTTGGCACGAAATGAGGCGAGCCCGTCTTGCTGAATGTCAATCAATACAAAAATTTTAGCTAATTAATAACATGGTGTCCCGTGAGGGATCCAAGATCTAGATCCAAGAGGTATATTAAAACAAACAACAATAAAAAGGATAATAAACAGTTTAAATACAAATATCAAATTGTTTACATATTTCAATACCCATGTCTATCTGTCAGTGGATTACCAGCTTTCTGGTGGACAGGCAGCAGCTTGTGAGACAGGGAAAATTCATTTCCAGCACCTGTACCATCAGCACTGGTGCCCCCCAGGGATGTGTGCTCTCCCCACTACTCTTCTCCCTCTACACCAATGACTGCACCACCAACGATCCTTCTGTCAAGCTCCTGAAGTTTGCAGACGACACCACTTTCATCTGCCTCATCCGAGATGATGATGAGTCTGCATACAGAAAGGAGGTTGAACGGCTGGCTGTCTGGTGGAATCATAACAATCTGGAGCTGAACACACTCAAAACGGTGGAAATGATTGTGGACTTTAGGAGGAACACCACAACATTGTCCCCCCTCACCATTCTAAACAGCACTGTGGCAGCAGTTCAGTCATTCATGTTCCTGGGCACTACCATCTCACAGGACCTGAAGTGGGAGACACACATTGACTCCATTGTGAAAAAGTCCCAGTAGAGGTTGTACTTCCTTCGCCAGCTGAGGAAGTTCAACCTGCCACAGGCGCTGCTGATACAGTTCTACTCAGCAGTCATTGAGTCTGTCCTCTGCACTTCAATAACTGTCTGGTTTGTTGCAGCTACAAAATCAGACATCAGAAGACTACAGAGGACAGTTCGGACTGCTGAGAGGATTATTGGTTGCTCCCTGACCCCCCTTCAAGAACTATACACTTTCAGAGTGAGGAAAAAGGTTGTAAAAATCTGGACCCCACTCACCCAGCCCATTACCTATTTGAACTGTTGCCTTCTGGCCGACGCATCAGAGCTCTGAGCACCAGAACTTTCAGGCACAGGAACAGTTTTTTCCCTCAGGCGATCCATCTCATAAACAGTTAAAGCTGCCGCATTGAGCAATAATTATGTGCAATACACAATTTAAGTCTATTTATATTATCAATCATATCCACTTCTGCCATTACATACATTGCACTGTACATAATATACTATATTTTTGTTCTTTATATAATGGATTTGTATTAGATTTGCACTACGTATGTGTGTATGTGGGTGTGTATGAAGGTGTGTGTCTGAGTGTCTGTACGTACACTACCGTTCAAAAGTTTGGGGTCACCCAAACAATTTTGTGTTTTCCTGAAAAGTCACACTTATTCACCACCATACGTTGCGAAATGAATAGAAAATAGAGTCAAGACATTGACAAGGTTAGAAATAATGATTTGTATTTGAAATAAGATTTTTTTTACATCAAACTTTGCTTTCGTCAAAGAATCCTCCATTTGCAGCAATTACAGCATTGCAGACCTTTGGCATTCTAGCTGTTAATTTGTTGAGGTAATCTGGAGAAATTGCACCCCACGCTTCCAGAAGCAGCTCCCACAAGTTGGATTGGTTGGATGGGCACTTCTTGCGTACCATACGGTCAAGCTGCTCCCACAACAGCTCAATGGGGTTCAGATCTGGTGACTGCGCTGGCCACTCCATTACCGATAGAATACCAGCTGCCTGCTTCTGCTCTAAATAGTTCTTGCACAATTTGGAGGTGTGTTTAGGGTCATTGTCCTGTTGTAGGATGAAATTGGCTCCAATCAAGCGCTGTCCACTGGGTATGGCATGGCGTTGCAAAATGGAGTGATAGCCTTCCTTATTCAGAATCCCTTTTACCCTGTACAAATCTCCCACCTTACCAGCACCAAAGCAACCCCAGACCATTATATTACCTCCACCATGCTTAACAGATGGCGTCAGGCATTCTTCCAGCATCTTTTCATTTGTTCTGCGTCTCACAAACGTTCTTCTTTGTGATCCAAACACCTCAAACTTGGATTCATCTGTCCACAACACTTTTTTCCAGTCTTCCTCTGTCCAATGTCTGTGTTCTTTTGCCCATCTTAATCTTTTTCTTTTATTGGCCAGTCTCAGATATGGCTTTTTCTTTGCCACTCTGCCCTGAAGCCCAGAATCCCGCAGCCGCCTCTTCACTGTACATGTTGACACTGGTGTTTTGCGGGTACTATTTAATGAAGATGCCAGTTGGGGACCTGTGAGGCGTCTGTTTCTCAAACTAGAGACTCTAATGTACTTATCTTCTTGCTCAGTTGTGCAACGCGGCCTCCCACTTCTTTTTCTACTCTGGTTAGAGCCTGTTTGTGCTGTCCTCTGAAGGGAGTAGTACACACCGTTGTAGGAAATCTTCAATTTCTTAGCAATGTCTCGCATGGAATAGCCTTCATTTCTAAGGACAAGAATAGACTGTCGAGTTTCAGATAAAAGTTCTCTTTTTCTGGCCATTTTGAGCGTTTAATTGACCCCACAAATGTGATGCTCCAGAAACTCAATCTGCTCAAAGGAAGGTCAGTTTTGTAGCTTCTGTAACGACCTAAACTGTTTTCAGATGTGTGAACATGATTGCACAAGGGTTTTCTAATCATCAATTAGCCTTCTGAGCCAATGAGCAAACACATTGTACCATTAGAACACTGGAGTGATAGTTGCTGGAAATGGGCCTCTATACACCTATGTACATATTGCACCAAAAACCAGACATTTGCAGCTAGAATAGTCATTTACCACATTAGCAATGTATAGAGTGTATTTCTTCAAAGTTAAGACTAGTTTAAAGTTGTCTTCATTGAAAAGTACAGTGCTTTTCCTTCAAAAATAAGGACATTTCAATGTGACCCCAAACTTTTGAACGGTAGTGTATATGTATAATTATTTATTTTTATTATAATTTTTTTTATTATTATTATCTATGATTTGCTGCTGTTTTTGTATTGTTGTGCACTGGAAGCTCCTATCACTAAGACAAATTCCTTGTATGTGTAAGCATACTTGGCAATAAAGCTGATTCTGATTCTGATACACTTTACAGCTTTCTTGTTACTCAAATTGGAAATTGTTCTTAGGTATTGCTGAACCTCTGAATTAAAAATTAAAACTAATGGTTTATATCCACCATACTTACATTTATGAATACTAAACTTTGCCAACAAAAGCAGAAAATTAATCAAATAATATTCATTATGAAGAGACATGTCATAGCTAAAAAAAAAAAAAGAATAAAACATTTTCAAAACAAAGTTGAAAGCTGGGAATGATATGATCTCTAAAAATCTTGCAGAAATCAGACCAAAAACAAGTCAAGTAGGGACAACTCCAAAATAAGTGAAAAAAAAATGTCCGCCTGCAGGCCACAAAATGTACAGAATATATCGAAATCCCAAATAAATCTCTCTACAAGAAAATAATTAGTGGAGTAGTAGACACAACATTAAATGTTTAGGACACTGTGTTAAGTTCAATTTAGTTTAATACTCAATCTTTAAACACATCTTGATCCATTAGTTCACATTTGCGCTCCTTCAAGTGTTTTGAACGCAATAACGTAACACATGTTTGTGTTGTTCTGCCACTGTAAATGCCACTGTCAAATAACTAGGGCTGTCAATGTTCTGCCAGTGGTTTCTTCACTGTATAAACTGTGTGTTGCTCATAGAGCTGAAATTTCACTTACTGCCCTCTGGAGTAAACAGGTGGTACTACAAGCTTGCATTACTCAGGAATCTTCCTTATTATGGTCCAGGGGCACTTAATTAATGTGTTAAATTGACAGCCCTACAAATATCCATTCTGAAACTTCCTGGTTCATGCTCAAAGTTGTTACTTCTTATGGAGTCTCTCCCTCATCAGTGTCTGACTCCGGTTCAAACATATAGGGCTGAACACCACTATTTCGCTGTCAGTCATATTGCTTATGATGTCTAGTTATCCAAAGCAGAGATGTCAAAACTCCACCCTATTCTGTATATGGGTCGGGAAGCACCAGCTCATTTGCATTTATAGACACACACACAAAAACAGCTTGTTTTTATTCCCACCCAAAATCTGGCATTTTCAACATGGTATAAAATGATCTGTGGGGTATTTTGAGCTGAAACTTCTCAGTCACATTCTGGGGACACCAAAGATTTAAATTACATCTTTTGAAAAGGGGCATAATTGGTGCCCTTTAAAACAAACATAAACAAACACAGACACGCATACAACGCGGCCGCATGCGTCTCCCTCCCTCGAACTGGCGCCTTCAGCTAGTCTTTATCCCCCTCCCGGCTGATTAGCCAGATTCACGGCCGGCCGTGTGTCCTCACAGGACGGCCCCATCCTCCTCCTTGTTACAAATATTATTATTATTATTATACAAGTATTATTTAAAAAATAATGTTTTATTATTTCCTTCTTACCAGATGAAGCTGAATCTGTAGGCTACATTAACTGTAGAATGTGTTGTTAACTTTGGTTTCTCCTGGTATTTCTGATATTAATATCTGCATGAAGCTGAATTTTTGTTTGTTTGTGCATGTAAAACAACATTATTCTGGAGGCAAGAAATGTCAAGCAAAATGTGAAATGCAGTGATTAATACATACAAATTCAAACATTAAAAGAAATGAAAATAAGATCAATACAGCCTACAAACAGGTGAAAATCCTGTAAATTTATAAATAAAAACAAGACACCATTATTTAGTTAAATAATAACAACAATAATAATAATAAATCTAAATTTATATAGCACCCTCCAAGAGTTAGCACAGTTCAAAGAAGAAAGAAAAAAAAAAGTTTACCGCATTTAAGTCCACATTAGCATAAGTCCACACAAGGGTTAATGCATTCTTCCGAGGGAAAAAAAAAAACGTTTAAATGCTCCATAGAGTATTCATCTATTAGGAATATTCCTATATATGTAAAATTAAGAAAAGAAGATTGCAATGTATGTAATTTTTAACTATCAGTTATTATTAATAAAACATGGGAACATATAGTAGCAAGTAAAAAAGAAATCCCCACATACATGTCAAACTACATTGTGTTAATTTTTGACACAGTTAAAACATTGCCTACCTTAAAAACAAGTGAAGTTTGATCAGTGGCTGACCATGATCATACAGTTCCCTCATACCAGAATGAATGGCTACTTTCCAGAATAAAATAAAATATGCAGAAAATCACACTATTACAGTTCTTGTTTAGTGAGAGGGCAGAAAGTCTTGAAGAAGCTAGTGAAGACAGGACAGTTTCTGCTGTGCCCTGCAGGCTCCCATCTGGCCGCGCACAGTGCATTTTAGTTTATAAACAGATTTAGCGCTTAGAACTTGCCGAATTCTTCTTCCCAAAAATTCAGAAATATTCAGTATTTTTTTGTTCTTTGTTATTGTTATGTAATTCTCTGGATGTTTCCTATCATTGCTCATGTTAACTAAAGTATGCTTAAGTCTTGGGCTGTAGCTTGAACAACATTTCTATTAAACAATCAATCTTACTGCAAATGTGAGGTACACTGTAAAAATGTCAGTAATTTTAACAGTAAAATACTGTGAAAATGCTACAGGATTTGATTAACAAATATTTACTGTAAAATATACAGTAAAATGTTTTAATATATTTTAAAAGATAATACAGTAGTTTTTACAATAAAATGATGTAAAAATTGTATTAAATGTAAAAAGTAAGATTTTCCTGTATAATTAATGGTAAAAATTTACATTACAATAAATTATTGTTAAAATTACAGTAAAAAACAGTAATCGGGCTTTCCCAGAATTCCCTGTGAGGTGATTTTTAATATCATGTATGTACACTGGGGTGTTCTGTGTTATATTTGATGTAATTTGGTTAATTTTTACTGCATTATTTAAATCTCACATGTGTTACCATGATGGGGTTTAGTGTTTGTGTGCGTGACATCGAGCACTGTCTCTTTATGTTTATTGGTCATTGCTTGTGGAAGGGCCAATATTAATGAAGTTGAATATACATGTCATCATGTGCCCTTCTGTAGATACTGCAGTGATTACCAAATACCTTATAAATTAAACAACAGATTTTCACAGTTTCAGAAATCTAAGTTTGCGATTTATTTTTTACTGTAAATTTAACAGAATTTATCATTTTTTTTATAGTGCCAGCATGTAAATTACAACCATTTTAAACAGTAAAATGTACAGGTTGTTCTGTAACACTTATTTTCTTTTCGATCAATACCAATATTTTCAAGTCCAATATTGTCGATACCAATACCGATACTTCTGTAAAAAAATTTTTTTGCTATTATACTTGGATAAATTGGGTAATTTTAAAATAATATTTTTTGTCATTTTTCAAGTCGTTGTTATTATTATTATTATAATTTTTTGCCTAAACAGAAAATTATTACACTTCTGGTTTTTTTTACCCTTACAAAAATGAACCATTTCACTACATTAATACAGTATAGTTTAACTAAAGTATTTAGTTAAACCATAGTTACCACACAATTAACCATGCTTACTACTACAATATCACTGTAGTAAATCAATAGGTTCAATAGTAACTTCATGTTAAATATGTATTTAAATTAATAGGTGTCATTATTGTTCCTTTTATTATGCTACTATGAAAATTGTTAATACTTTATTATTATTCTAACTAATAAACTAATTCATAATACACAATAAAGTGTTAAGCATTAATATGAGTGTAGTAATGTTCACATTAAAAACGTATCTTGTATTACCATATATAGTCTACATAAAAATTCATGTTTTTTATTTATTTATTTGTGTAATGTTATGTGCTTTTCTGTGTAGAGTAAAATTGTTTTCCTACTTAGAAATATCAATAATTTAATATCACAAGAAAAAGGCACCACGGACAGCAGAAAAGGGCAAAAAAAGGGGTGCAATAACATGCAGTCATTTCAAAAAGTTTAATTGCATAAGTTACATTTAAATGTATATACATACATTCACCTTTAGCAGGGACATAAATATGCAGTGCAAATGATAGTTCCCTTTACAAAAAGCTTCACTATGATGCTGGGAACATGTCTCAGTTGTGACCAGCTGTGAATATGTATGCAACACGTCAATGAACATTAACCGGAATTTATAGCCTCTGCCGGTGTAATCATTGGACGCACCTGGCACAGTGGCTATAAATAGATGCGTGCGTCACTGGAGCATCATCAGATTTTTTTGTCTTCAGAGCCATTCTGTGTTGTGTGCTATCACGAGCCTGTCAAACTTTCTTTCCTATGTTAGGAGTTAGAATCTGTTAGGCAGTGCACAGTGAACCTTTTCTCTTGAAAAAAAAAAGAAAATGACTGAAAATCAGGGCAAACGATGCATGTTCCCCTGTCTCCACTCTATGGCCAAGAGGGACACGCATCAGTTCTGCTTTTGTTTGTTTGGGGGAAGAGCATGCTGCTCTCGTGTTGGGGCAGGGTGGGTGCGAGCATTGCGATCTGCTTTCAGGCAAAATGCTTCGCGCTCGCCTTGCTTACTTCCTGGAGTCAGCGCCCACACTTCATTCAAGGGGCTCTGGTATGGATCTGGCTGAGGATCGAGAGATGGGTTTGTCCCTTTCGCTCGCTCTCTCTCCCCAGATCCAGCTGATCCTCGTAAGCCTGAAGCACGCCTCGGCGCCTCTATGGTTCACGAGGACACTGAACCTCTAAAAATAACGCGCATAATAATAAAGCGGCTGTGGAATTAACGCTTCAAACTAAAAGACAGATTTCTGTCTGGTGGCCAAAATAAATAAATAAATAAATAAATAAAATTTAAATAAATAAAAAAGGGAGGAATGCTATATCAGTCCCTTCCTTTCTTCTATGACCTCCTTAATGAGAATTCTCTTCCATGGAGGAATCCTTATACTTCCTGTATCTTCATTCCCTCAACATTGAGTGGTGGTGGTGTAGTGGTCTAAAGCACATAACTGGTAATCTGGTAATCAGAAGGTCGCTAGTTCGATCCCCACAGCCACCACCATTGTGTCCTTGAGCAAGGCACTTAACTTCAGGTTGCTCCGGGGGGATTGTCCCTATATTAAGTGCACTGTAAGTCGCTTTGGATAAAAGTGTCTGCCAAATGCATAAATGTAAATGTAAATGTAACATTGAAATATTCAACTAATCGTGGGTGCTGAGGCTCGGGGGTATTCGGTGATGCCGCTGGTAGAAGAGACACTTGCGGGTAATCTCTGGCCTGGCTCGGCATCACCGTTAAAGAGACCCACTCTCCCAACAAAACTGTGCAGGTCCACCTCCACGCTTGTGGGGAAGGCGGTGAGACACTTGTGGCTTAACCTATCGGGCATCAGAGACAAGGACAAAACTTTCCTTCTCGATGCCCTGGATCACCAGGTTCCAGGAGGCAAAAAGTCTTGAGGAAGCCTTCGGGCAATTTCTTCCTCACCACACTCAGGAGGAGGGGCTGTCGGCCGCCCAGCCCCATCCCGGTCCTGCTAGAAGGGAGGCTCAGAAACGGAGCATGGCGAGTCGTGCTCCCCCTCGTGATGACTGGGGACAGGCTCGTCGCCCTCAACAGCCTCCAAAGCAAGACCTCAGGGCAGTTATCTCTAAAAGGAAAAAACCCTGACGGTCTTGCGCCTGTGGGGTTAGCTCCCCTCAGGACGGGGCATGTGTACCATCCACTTCGCCCCTCCCGGTACCCCCACGAATCCTCTCCTTTCCCGCCGCCTCTGGTGTTGCGGGAGGCAGAGGCTTCCAACAAAAAGTTGGGTGTACCTCTGCTTCCTGCCCTATTCCAAGACGCAGAACACACGACATCCCCTCAACAGGAAGTGTCGAAATTAATACCCATCACAGAGATCCTGGCAGCGTGGAAACTTCTGCCCGGTATTTCTATGTGGGTCCTAAGAACAGTAGAAAAAGGCTACAGAATTTAATTTGCTCGCCACCCTCTGTGTTTCAACGGCGTGGTCCCCACTACTGTGAAACCGAGGCAGGCATGTCTACTGTGGAAAGAACTAAAAATCTCTTGATCAAAGGGGCCATAGAACGTGTTCCCCTTCCAGAGAAAGAGTCAGGCTATTACAGCAAATATGTCCTGGTCCCCAACAAGGGTGGGGGGGTTGTGTCCGATCTTAGATCCTTGAGGCTTGATCTGCTCAGTCAGGGTGTTCAAGGTCAAGATGCTAACTATCAAGACAGTCATGTCACAAGCCCAACATCACGTTTTGGCTGGTCACGATCGATCTCATGGATGCATATTTTCTTATAGAAATTCAGCTACAGCACAGGAAGTTCCTGAGGTTCACTTTCGGGGGCGAAGCCTTCCAGTATCGGGTTCTTCCATTCGGCCTAGCCCTATTACCCCGCACATTCACAAAATGCACGGAAACAGCATTGGCTCCTTTGTGACTCCGTGGTATCCGCATTCTGAATTACATAGATGACTGGCTGATACTAGCACAGTTCCAAGAACTGGCAGTTCAGCACAGGGATATCATCGTAGCTCATCTGGTTTCGCTGGTTCTGAGACTCAACGTCAAAAGAGCGTTCTCTCTCCCACCCAGGGAATTACCTATCTGTGAGTTATATGGAATTCATCACAATGAGGGCACATTTGTCTCCCGCTCGAATCGTTTCCATTCAGAACACCCCGAGCAAAATCAGGCTAGGTCAAGGTTACACTGCTCATCTGTATCAACGAATACTAGGTCTCATGGCGTCTGCGTCCACGGTGATCCCTTTGGGCCTTCTGCACATGAGACCGTTCCAGCTGTGGCTACAAGCCTGGGGATTTCATCCAAGGGCCAGTCCCCTAAGGCAAATAAGGGTTACGTGCCGCAGGCTTCGTTCCCTTTCTATGTGTTTCAGACCCCGGTTTCTTACCTTGGGTCCCACTCTAGGTACATCTTGTCGTTGCAGGCTGCTAATGACAGACTCCTCCATGATGGGCTGGGTAGCAGTCTTAAGTGGTTGTCCAGCTTAAGGGGAATGGGAGGGTCTTCAGCTCGATTGTCACATTAACTGTCTCGAGGTGATGGCTGTTATTTCTGGCCCTGAAATACTTCCTCCAGAGGCTGTCGTGTCTTGGTGCGGGTGGACAACACAACAGCAGTCTCCTACATAAATCATCAAGGAGGTCTATGTTGACGCCAGCTGAATTCCCTGGCATGTCAGATTCTCCTTTGGGCCCAGGGCAAATTCCTGTCACTCAGGGCAGTTTATATCCCTGGATGCCTGAATGTGGGAGCAGATTTACTGTCCAGACAGAAATTACCGACGGGGGAGTGGAAACTCCACAATGAGGTAGTAGAGCAAATCTGGGTGAGATTTTACAGGGCAGAAGTGGACCTCTTCGCCTCTTCTCAGACAGCGCAATGACCCCCTACTTCTCTCTGAGTCACCCAGCCCCCCTGGGTCTGGACGTGATGGTGCATACATGGCCCAGAATGCGCCTGTATGCGTTTCCTCCAGTTTCTCTGCTCTCGGGTGTCTTGGCCAGAGTTCGCCAGCAAGGGTCTTGCCTCTTACTGATAGTGCCGCGCTGACCGAACAGGGTATGGTTCTCTGAGATAATGTCTCTCCTCGATGGCTCACCTTGGGCGATTCCGAACAGGAGGGATCTTCTGTCTCAGGCACAAGGGACAATATTTCATCCCCGGCCCGAGCTGTGGAACCTTCACATTTGGCCCCTGAAGGGTTCCAACTGAGGGAAACAGGGCTTTCATCTGAGGTTATTGAGACCATTTTAAGTGCTAGGGCTCCCTATACCAGAAGGATCTACGCCAATAAATTGGGTGTCTTTGAAAAATGGTGCAGTACACATAACGCAGATCCAGTTAACTGCCAGATTGCTTCAGTTCTGGACTTTCTGCAGGAAAAACTGTCAGCAGGCATATGCCCCGCCACTCTCATGGTTTATGTGGCCGCCATTTCGGCTTGCCACACCCTGATTGACGGGGTGCCTTTGGGGAGACATCCTCTACTCGCCCGTTTCATTCATGGAGCCAGGTGACTTAGGCTTCCTGCTAGGACCAGGACCCCTTCTTGGGACTTAGCAATAGCCCTTGAGGGCCTGGTTGAGACCCCCTTTGAACCTCTAGAGTCAGCAATGGTTTTTCTTGTGGCTATTACCTCTCTAAAGAGAATTGGGGACCTACAGGCTCTGTCTGTTTTGCCAGCCTGTTTAGAGTTTGCCCCAGGAATGACCAAAGCAATTTTGCACAATCATCCCGATTACCTTCCTAAGGTGCCTTTCTCGACCTTAAACCCAGGTCACTCACTCTTGAAGCCTTCTGCTCCCCGCCGTTCTCTACGCCGTAGCAGGGAAGACTTCACAGACTTTGTCCAGTCCATGCCCTTCAGACCTATGTCCACTGCACTAGCCAGTGGCTTAAGTCAGGGCAACTATTCATTTGCCAACAGGGGGGCGGCTGCCACCAAGCAGACTATGTCGCATTGGGTGAGGGACGCTATTACCCTGGCCTATGAGGCGTGCGGTCAAGCTTCGCCTGTAGGCATCAGGGCTCACTCTACCAGAGGGGTCGCCTCCTCTCAAGCCTTGGCCTGAGGGATCCCTCTGCAGCATGTTTGTGATGCGGCAGGCTGGTCTTCTCAGGACACATTCCTTCGATTCTACAGCTTGGATGTTCATGCCACTCCAGGCTCTTATGTCCTTGAGTCGACATCTCAAACCCATGTCTGAGCCCTCCCACGCTCTTTTGAGCACACTACACAACCGTAGGGGGTCCGGACAGCCACAGTGCGGCTGCGTGGGTATTCTCATTCCCAAAGCGCTTTTCAGCACAGCATCATAGTGAAGCTTTTTGTAAAGGGAACATCTCTGGTTACGTATGTAACTCTTGTTCCCTGAAAAAAGCAGAAAGAGATGCTGCGCTTTTCTGCCGCACTGGGATGCCCTGGGACTGCTCTTCAGACAAAATACCTGATGATGCTCCGGTGACGCATCTATTTATAGCCACTGCGCCAGGTGCGTCCAATGATTACACCGGCAGAGGCTATAAATTCCGGTCAATGTTCATTGACGTGTTGCATACATATTCACAGCTGGTCACAACTGAGACGTGTTCCCAAAGCGCTTTTCAGTGATGGCAGTGATGGGGGAATGACCTCCATGGTCATGAGTACTGGCAGTGACAGGGGAATAGGAGCCCTTCTTTTATCCTTCCGCTTCCGGACGGCTATGAGAACAGCTGTGGGGGAAATTGGAATGTGGAGCCATGGTAGTCTTGAGAGGCCAGAGCCATGGGAGGCTCGATGAAGTAAGATGGAGCTGTGGCAGGCTCAGGGGTCATGGTGACTTGGCATGACGTGACATGCTGACTTGAAAAGGCGGGGCAGACATGACGACATGGCAAGGCGGGGCTGCTTGACTAGTTATGGCAGGCGTAGTGGTTTGGCTTGACATGGCAGGTGGGAAAGCATGGCATGATGAGGCAGATATGGCTTGGCAACACGGCAAGGTAGGGCCTTGTGGAATGGAGGGGGGCAGGGCCGGGCTGGAATGTTGCACGCCCGGTCCCCAATCGGACTGATGGGGCGCGCGAGGGATAAAGGCGGCCGGTGACGACGGTTCGAGAGAGAGCTCAATCACAGACATGTCTGTTGTGTGTTTGTTTATGCTTTTGTTTTAAGTTCTTCATTAAAATATTATTTATATTGACAAGCCTGTTCTCGCCTCCTCCTTGCCCATCCTAACCCCGCTTTACAGGCCTCTTGACTGGGCATGGCAGGCGTGGTAACATGGCATGATGTGGCAGCGCTGGCAAGATGAAATTGTAAAAACTTGACTAAGCATACTTGTTGTTTAACTGTGCTGTTTCACTGGCTCTAAACTGGCCTCAGCCCAAACAATCCCTTCAGGATTTTATAACAACCCAAATTACCATTCAGCTAGACTCTATTACTACCATTCAACCATTCAGATAATAACACCATCCAGGATTGCCAGACATTTTGGGGTTGTGTTTGACAATCAGTTGGACTTCAGACTACATTGCAAAGACATCCCTATGATGCAGATTTGCACTGTACAACAATAGGAAGTTCTGATCTTTCCTATCTCAACATGCTACACAAATTATTGTCAAAGCTCTTGTCATATCTAGACTGGAATACTACAATGCTCTTCTGGCAGGACTTTTTCTGCATGTGCAGTCAAACCTGTAAAATTAATCCATAAAGTGGCACTTTTGGTTTTCAACAAGCCCAAGATAGCACATGTATCGCTTCTCTTCATCAAACTGCACTGGCTGCCATTGCCATTTCAAGGCATTGGTGCTCACTTGTATCCCTTGTCCACTGACATTTTCGGGGGTGGGTTCCTGGGCCAGTGCAAATTCCACTGCAGAAAAGCCTGTTCCAGAGAGGAAAAACAGGATCCCAAAAGCTTGCTGGTCTCCATGTAGGAAACGATTATATCAGGAGGCGTAGGTTGGGATAATGTTTCATTACCAGGTAATGTTTCAAAAACATTGAATTCAGTCAGTCAAGTTTGAGTGGAATGGTGGAATAACCTTCCGAACGCCACCTGAGCAGCTTATTCTTTAACTACTCTCAAGACAATTTTTTTTGATAGATCCCTTTCATGAGCACTTGACCCAATCCTACAAATTCAATAACTCTCATCTTAAAAAAAAACACTCCATTATTTTCACAATGTCTCTCACCTTCCTCCGTTCTCTAAGTAATTTGAAACTTTGTATTGCAGTACTTCTCATTTTATTGCCTCCTTATGATGGATCACTTTAGCTGTTTTCCTCAAGTCAATTTGGATAAAAGAGTCTGCTAAATAAATGTAAATGTAAAAGAGTTTTCTCTTTATATTTTCATTACTGCTGCTCTCATGCACTTGGTGATTTCTTTACACCTGCCCTGTATGGAATGACGAATATGACTGTATCTATTATTAGAAATTGATTGAAATGATGAGACTGGATATATTCTTTGACTGTCTCAACAACTTGTTTAATAAAAATTTTCTAGAGAAGATTCTAGAAATTGATGTTCTACGGAAATTAATTATTTAAGACAAGAGTGATGGAATTTATTTTCTGAAATATTTCCCTTTCATTGGGAACACGTCAGTGGTCATGTGGACTAAAGCCCCACACCAATTCATTGGCTGATGGTGCATAAGCAATGCCCATAAGGAGCTATGTCAGGGGCTCCTTTTAAGCACTAGCATCAGTGCCATTTCCTCAGATTTTCTATTCTTCCATGCACAAATTTGTGTTCATTACTAACGACTCATGATAATTTTTCTCCCATTTGAGTGGCAAACGCCATGTTGAAACGGCGTACATTTCAGAGCAATTTCAATGTGTACTTCCACATTACAAAGGACCAACGATGACATTGGCGCTTCATTGAGGCTCGCAATTTCCCGCCATGAGGCAGTATCCCCACTTGTTCCAGTTCTATGGCCTCCAAATTTGGAGCTGTGTGTGCTGGAGCCATTTGGGATTGGAGTGTGGACAGACACTGGAATCCTCCTTGTGTTTTTCGCCCTCCCACTGAGTAAAAGTGTAAGAATTGTTGGACATGCTCCGAGGCCTAGCTTGGCGAGCATTTTCTAAAGAGCAATGCTTGCGAAAACCACACATGTAGTAAGCCATCGCCAATAAGAAAAACTGTATGAGAGAATTTGTTGTTGGATGGTAAGAAAACAAAATGGGCCCATTTGTCCTTATTGTCTTTCTCTGTGTCATTCTGGGAGAATGCACATGAATGAGGCAATGGATGTGCAGCCTCAGCCTTTCTCTCCCCACCCCGTTCGGAGCTCTGCTTGTGGTGGAGGGCATCCTGCATGGACTGGTGAACTCCATCAGCAGAACGAGGAGGCTGGAATAAGAGAACATTTCCCAACTGAGTGATGGAGAAACAACGCGTTGAAAACATGCGATTAGTCTCCTGGGATTCTATCAGGAGATGAAAGGTATTTTAACTAGTTTTTTTGCCCTTTTCATGGATTATGTGGACGTTCTGGTGAGAGAAAAGATGCTTACTGCAATTTTTGCTCTGTTTTTCAATGGTGGCATGGATGTTGCTCTTTTCAGACAGCTGTTGGATCTACACACAATGGTTTTGCAGTCCAACCAAGCACGTGTCTGTTTGAGTTCACTGGCTCCATTTGGACTTTCCCTTGATCTCCCCCCATGGCTTGCACTGGGTAACAAGGCGATGCGTTTGTTTTTGAGGGTGAATGACAACGAACTTTGTGCCTCCTTCTATGAATTGAGGTTATCAAATGTTCCCCGCTGTGCCGAGAGAGAATCATGCATTTAGTTTTGGTTATTCCAACAGAGGTTTATGTTAAGGAATCCCCGTTCTTGATTCGGGAAATTCAGCCTCTTTTGAAAATAGGGGCAATAGAGGAGATTCCCCCTTCTCAGTGAGAATGTGGTTTTTAAAATCATTATTTCCTATTTCCGAAAAAAGACGATGGTCTTTCATCCCATTCTGGATTTGATATGATTTAATTTCACTCTAATGGAATACTGATTCAGAATGTTGATGCAAAAAGTGCAGCCGGGGGGCTTGTTTGTGACAGTATCATTCAGGTTTGGCCCCTCCAAGGGTCTCAAGTGATCTCCCACAGTGGCTGATACCATTTTAAATGCTAGAGCTCCATGAACAAGGTGGTTATATGTGTTCAACTGGCATTTTTTTCATACTTTATGTGCAGAGTGAAATGAGGATCCTATTCAATGCCCCATTAATTCAGTGTTAGAGTATTTACAGGATCGTTTTGTGTCCCGGGATGCCCTGCCAATACTCAAAGTTTATGTTGCAGCTATATCGGCTGAACATGTGATTGTGAATTGAGTCTCTATTGGTAGACATTCTCTTGTTTCTCTTTTTATGCAGGAAGTATGGAGGCTGAGACCTTTTTGTCCCTTTTGCGCGTCTTTATGTGATTTATCTGTTATGTCTTATTATAATGTTTTAACTCTTAAAATGACCTTGCGATTGTCATTGCCATCGTTTAAGAGGGTTGGTTATTTGCATGCCCAGTTGATCAATCCATTATGTATGGATTTTGAACCAGGGTTATCAAAGGTCACACTGAGACCTCGTTTGGGCTTTATGCCTAAGGTTATCACTTTGTCCTTTCGCTCGCAGACTATTCATTTGCAGTCCTTCTCTCCTTCCCCATTTGAGTCAGGGGAGCATGAAAATTTGCATTTGCTTTGCCTATTGCTGGCTCTGCAGCTTTATGTTGACCGTACCAGCCAGTGGTATAAATCAGAGCAGTTGTTTGTGTGCTTTGGTGGCTGCAACAGAGGTGTTTTGGTGTCCAAGCAAAGACTGTCACAGCTGCTTATGTCAACTGCTTATGAGGTGTGTAGTTTGCCTATGTATCTGGGTATTTGGGCCCATTCTACAAGGATTGTGGCATCCTCTTGGGCTTTGTCTAGAGGTGTGACATTTGTATGGTGGCAGGGTGGTCCTCTCAGCATACTTTTGTTCGATTTTATAATCTGGATGAGAATATGCTCCTGCTTGGAACAGGAATACATTCATAATTGTTATATACTTTAGCTTGCTTATGCACCGCTGTAGGCTTGCCTCACAGGCCTAGACAGATGGCAGCTACTGTTTGCATGGCTTGAAAGTATATCATTCTCAATTGAGTCATTAAGCAACGAAGAAGTTCCTTTGAAAGGGAACATCTCGGTAACTTTTGTTACGTATGCAACCTTGGTTCCCTGAGAGGGAATGAGATGATGAGTAGCTGGCCATACTCACTAGTTGCTGCATAGGCTCGTACCTTTTTGCAGAAAATCTAAGAAAATGGCACCGAAGTGAATGCCTATAAAGAGCCCATGACTTAGCTCCTTATGATCAATAATGAATCGTATAGGGGCTTCACAATTGCATTATTATGCAATGTCTTGTTCCCTCTCAGGGATCCAAGGTTACGTACATACCGAGACATTTTTCTCTCTCTCACAAAAACTTTTGCATTTGCTTATAATATATTGTGTTCCCTCACAATAAGCTTTGAGGTATTATTTTGGGCTTCCTCAAAATAGATGTACCCATTCATTACGAAATAAATAACCATTGATTTAATCCAGTACCCATTGTATTATGTTTTTAGCAAAACCATAACCACAAAATTTGTCAAGGGTTTTACTAGTGATCATAACTTAAACATTATATATGTAGAAAAACATAATAATAATAACAATAATAATAATAGTAGGAAAAGGGGGGGTTGCTATTGAAAATGTAACATTTTAATTTAATTCTGCCCAAATGAATGAAATGATTGAAAAAAGATTTGTTAATTTTTTGCTGAACGAGAATCAAAGATACAAGTCAGTAAAATTATCAGATTTTCCCATCACTATTAAATTGTATCAAGTGACCTCTAAACTCCAATAACACAAAACATTGTTGGACTAGCATAGTTTCATAGAAGGAGAATCTTCACGGATAATCTCTGGTAGAAATGATGTATTTAAAACATGTTTTAGGGCCTCTGGCAGATTTCTTTTTCAACCAAGGATAAAAGAATATCCTGAAATATTCCTGCTTTAATCCTCCATCTTAACTTAGCAAAAGCAATTCCTTAGAGCCCACTTAATTTCAGGCAACTGTTGACCTATATTGGACACCTATTGGAAATCTAGCAATGGTTTGACGGTTATTCCAGTTGGGATTAAGAGGAATGCTGAGTCACATATTGATCACTGCGGGATATCTGCCCTTCGAGATGCCTGTGCTGCTTCACAGTGAAAATACTCAAGCTAAAGAGACATCACAATCCTGTCTCGGAGGACACATCCACACAAATCACTTTCATTTTGAAACGTTTGATGGATGGCCAATTTCGCTTTTGGCCATCCGTCCACTCTTAGACAGAGTTTTCAAGGGAAAGAAACACTCTTTTTAAGTGGATACATTTGAAAAGGCCATCTTCACGTTGTAGTGTGGACAGGAAAAACTGAGATATCTGAGAACTATGATGTGTTTTTTGTCATGTCATGCAGTCAACCAATACAAGCAAGATGGCGGCCCATGCTGTAGCAATGTTTTTGTGCCTGCTATCCAATTTTATATCGTTGAATTTGATAAAAGTTACTTTCTACAAACTTTCACATTACATTCTTTCAAAGGCGATGGGAAGTTTACTCAAAAATGCTGTCTGGTGGCAGAACATGAGGGCAATTGCGTTTCAGACCATACATGGAAATGTTGCAGTATTTTTCTGCATGCACAGGAAAGGGAATTAAGCTATTTGAAATGTTTCAGTGTGTGGACGATCAACTTCTGTAGAACGTTGGAAATTCAGTTTCTAATTAATCCTGATTAATGTGGTCGTAGCCTGATATTGCTAATTCATTTAATGGAATTCACGAATTACCCTTTTGCACATGAGATTCCCCTGTACTGACTAATCCCCCAGTGTGAGTTCTTAATTGTGCTCTGTAATTAAAAAAATATCACCTCACACTTCACAGCAGATGCACTGGAGGATAGATTATATACTATCAAAATGTAATGTGATTTTTAGATGTCTATAATGATTGATATATGATAGATAAAGATGTGATTGCTTGAGTTGTTTACATTGCAATACAGCATGGGTTCATCAAGCATAGATGGGTTCTAAAAACCTAGTCCTCCTACTTGTTGCGCCAGATGTGGTGCGAAAGAGTGACGGACAGAATGGTGGACTAACTAGTTTATACATGCTTTGTTTGACGTCAGAAAACAACTCTGCATTGTTGCATCAAAACCAATGGTATTAACAGCTTTAAACATTTATTTTGTGATTATTCCAATGTTTGTAACATAAAAAATAAAGAAATTGTGATATTGAAAAGGCAGTATGAGCAGCTGTTTCATTATGACACCCACTTCATTCCCTCTCCTGGTAAAGAGCAGAGTGAATGCACATTGCACCAGTTTGATTGTACGCCTCTGAGCCCACTCTTGTGTAAACACAAGTTTGATTGTACTGTACGTCTAAAGAGGTTCATCTGATGTGTACATCGAAGGTTGGGACAATCTGAGTATGAGTGAGTAAATAATACCAACATTTTCATTTGCGGGTGAGCTATTCCTTTAAATGCATTGGTGATACAGTGTTTGAAGCGGTTGTTGCAGTGATAAACGGCAGCCAGCTTTGTGACTGTGGTCAGCAGAACATAAGGAGGTGAGTGATGATAATGTCAGAAAGACCAGCATCCATCATTCAGAGGGAGCCAAATCTGACAGAGAGAAGAGAGTGCCATAACTGAGTTACTATGTTAATTAAACACTTTGAGCACTGTGGTGGTATCGCACTCTTGACCTTGGTCTTTATCTTTAAAGAGAACATATCTTTATGAATATACTTTAGATAAATGTTCCTTTTAAGGGTTTTTAAAGTTGTTCATTGATGGATAATTCCTCATTTAAAAATCATTATAAATAATTAATATGTGGTTATAACAACATTTTAAAAAGGGCAACTTTATGCAATACTTGTCAAATTGTGAACATTTTAACTTACATGTTATAAATAATAAATAAATAAACTTTATCATATATCTTATATTAAACCTTACCAGTCGGAGTTTTCACATTTGGGATCAAGTCTTAATATCTTTGCCGTCCAATCACCAATTTTATTTCTGAAAACTGCCAGATACTCATGACAATATAAGCATCATCTTTATCCTCCATTTGCCTGGGCGGAGCCGGAGAGGATGCCCCAGGAGATTTACTTAAGTGTTGGACCTACTACTTCAAATTGAAAACTGAGGCGATCTTTCGAGGTAAGACAATTTATTTAACATGTGTTGTCAATATTGTCTATTGAAAGTCAAAAAGTTTTAGTTACAAAGCATAACTAAATGCTAGTTTAGAGTAATTCTAGTTTTTTATGGAAAAAATTATGGCGTTTATTGGACAGGCAGTTAGCCTCTATTTTTAACCAAATTTCTGTGAAACATGCTAAATAAACATTAGCTAGCAATACTATGTAAATTTTTAGCTAAATATCAATAATTTATTTGGCCAATTTTGATGATTGTGCAAGATAGTCAAACCTTTTTAGTTACGAAACATTAATTTGTAGTAGCGCTAGCTAGTTTTTTTCTGGAAAAATACAACCGTCATCTGCGAGCCTTTGTTATATAAAAGTTTTTTTTTTTTTGCCAGTTTCTGTGACACTTGTTAAATAAACATTTAGCTAGCAATATTATGTAAATTTTTAACTATATATCAATAACTTTTTTTGTCAGTTTTGTTGCTTGTGAAAAATCTGCCTGAAGTAATGTGAGGCAGAGAGCAGACGCTGTTTAGACCTGCCTAGAACTGGCCTGCTAGTTAGATAAGTTATCTAGATTGTTGATTTTCCCCATGTAATAATTTTTTTTAGATATCTTTCAATAATTTAGCAGATACCCATCCATCACTTAGACATGATTTTAGGTTGTGTGTAGCTTCCTATTCATAAGGAATGTGTGAGAGGGTTGTTTGCAGTTGGACATTCTAGTTAGTCTGCAAGCCTTTGGTGACTATTCAGTATATGGATTTATGAAGGACACAATGCTGGCTAACAATTCTTGTACTTTTTTCTGTTGTAGAGATGGATAAAGACTATGGCTCTCTGCTCAGCACCCTTAAAAGGAGGAGTCAGATGACTGCTGATGAGCTTAGGTTCAAAGCAGAGGAGGACAAGGCTCATGAGGCATGAACACACAGGCGGAAGATCTGCTGGACCAGGAACTACTAAAGGAAGACCCGGACCACGAGGAGATGGAGGATGTGATGGAACCTGATCCCAAGCCATGTTTACTGGTGGTGTTGTCCTCCCCCTCCCCTCTTTTCTTCCTCTCTTCTCTCCACAGGTATTGCAGTTGTTGAGTATTTATGAATTTATATATATTCTGTTCCTGCACTCTTCATTAAAAATGTATTTACTGTAGATTTATTTAAGTTTGATTTTGTATGTTTTGCTGTGTAATTTGTGTGTAATTCTAATGTTCAAATTAAATAAAGTGTGTGTTTTATTGAACACATAAAATGTATATTTCAGTGTTTGTGTCCTTCAATTTCAGATGCAATCTCAATTTATTATTACAGGTGCTCAAAAGGAGTATTTGAGGAGTGGTGATGTGAAATGTATCTTAACATTCTTAATGTTTGTTTTATTAAATTTTCCCATTTAATCACTAGAATGGTCATAACTTTTAAACAATAGATTATATTTCTAATCTGTCTACTATTCTATATTGCCCACAAAATTATGTATATTTCATACACTCTAAAGTTTCCCTCTAGCCTGTAATTCAAATTTTTGTAATTAAAAAGATTTTTGTAAAATTGCTGTGTGAACTCTTATTGATAAAGTATGATTAGCCTTAAATAATTATACATATATTTATACCATTTAAAATCCCAAGTTCATCTCTTCAATATGGTATACAGTCCAAGTGTGTGATGTTATATGAATATCATATGGGCTCAGGCTTTAATTTTGGTCAGAATACAGCAAAAATAGACTATTATAGTGAGTTTGTGTAATTTTCCTACATTATGCTTTGTTTGATTTCCTTGTCACGTTGATTTTAAAAGAAAGGTGCGACTCTGAGTGGAGTCCCAACTTAACCAGTCCTAGTTACCTAAAAACACTGCAAAAATGCATGCTCATTCACAGCATACATCATATAATAAAATCTGATGACCATTAAACCATTATAAAATGTATGTGCAGTACACAGGATTCTAATGTTGCCAACTGTGCTTCATATTTGTCCACTTTATATCAAAGGTACATTTTCATAGGTTACTAATGTTGAATATGTGCTGTAAAGAATTTTTAAATAGTACAAAATAAGTGCTACATTGTTATTAATGATGTTATAATCACATATCAATGATTTTAAATGCATTTGTTAATGGCTAATCAGTCATCATTGAACATTGTTGGGTCTAATCGGATTATAAAATAATTAGTTACTCTAATCTTATTGCTTTTTAAATTAAAAAAGTAGTGTGGCCTGTTACATTTTAAAATTGTGTTGTCAGATTACAGTTACTCATTTCCAATTAAGGTAATTTTAAAGAGATTGTGGCAGCGGGGGCATGGTCAAGCGCCCGTCCGGAGAGGGAAAGCAGTAAGGGCGCTTGCACCTGAGCTAAATTATGTCTAACACCTGTCTCTAATTTCAGTGAGTACGGGGAGAGCGGCATAAAAGAGCCTGAGCGCCTCCAGTTCGAGAGAGAGTCGCCAGTCCAGTATTGGCATATTAGAGAGATGTTACATGTCAGTTCATTGTGAAAGAGTTTATGTTCAAACAAGTCTATGTCTATGTTCTACCCCCGTCTATTGTTCATACCTGAATTAAATAAGTCTTACCTGAGTGTCGAACCCTGTTCCGGTGTCCTCCTCCTTGTCCTGTCTGTTTACAGAGATTACTTGGGATACACATATTTGTAAAATAGTATTTATGTAGAATACATTTAAAACATGAATAATGTACATATAAACTGGACAGTAGGACTGTTTGCACATCTGTGACAGCAGATATTTCACTTTAGATTTCAATATGCAGAAAAACAAAAACATTTCTGTTTAAATAATTTTAGAAAGTAACTTAAAAGTGAAGTAATTTGTAATGTGATTATTTTTTTTTATTTTATGAAGCAATGAGTAGTCTAATCTGATCACATTTTCAGAGCAGTAATTATCAATTTGTGAAATACTTGTTTTAAGTAACTTACAGAACACTGTTAATAAGCCCCTTTATAAACACTTAACAAAGAGAACATTCGTGTAATGTATTAGCTTAACATCGAGACTTGTTGTGATACATTTAACTCCAAAGAACAGTTCTCAGTGTAAAGGTTTCCTTAAAGATTTGGCTACAAACAAGCTTTTGAACACTATTGAATCTAAAAATACTGTTTATTGAACACAGAGACCTTTCAGTGACCATTCAATAGCAGGGTATATTGTCTATATGGGGTATGTTGTAACAAAGTAACCTGCCATTGAACAGCTACAGGCTTTTTAGCAATAATTACACAATAAAACAATTGTGTAAAATAAAATATTATCAATTGCTTTAAAATGGCAACATTTAAAAGACATGTGACAACCTGCCCTGATATAAATTCTATGAAAAAGTAAAAAAAAAAAAAAAAAAAAAAAAAAAATAAGGGTCCTGAGAACATCGTTCAAGGTTTTCATTAAAATATACCATAATTAATTGACTCATGCAGGGGAATGGATTCCGAGTGGATGTGAGTTTTGGAGGAACCCACTCCCCTTAATGTGAGAGTAAAATCTGTTAAAATGGAAAAGTGTTCTTGGCGCATATCGCCTGGGCTCAGACTCTTGAGAGTGTTTTAAATGCTTCGCATTAGTGGTGGCTTTGCTCCCTACTGCAGCAGAAGAAATGTATTTTGGGACCTCGGCCGTTCCCCTCACCTGTACCTCATTTGGCCTGCAAATCAAATTTCCTTTGGATCTTTTCCAAAGATATGCATATTTTCAAGGACACACACACACACACACACACAAAATAACAAGCAAACTCAGAGTGACTTAAGATCACAAGAGGGCATTTTCCTGATATTTCATCAAATTGTAATAACTTTCTCTTCCATTTTTCCGCTAATGTCTCCTACTGTAGCTGTTGGTTAATGTTAACTATTAGGCAACAAAACCATGTCAGGATTGTTTTAGGTAATGTGGCCTAAAATCTTGCTAGTAGTTAATGCAGTAATTTTATAATTGTAAAGTAACAGTAACAGTAATTTTATGGTAATTAAAGCAAATGACGATAGATTTGAAAACGAGATATCACCATTCTAGTCACTCTGACGTTGCAAAGAGACACCCACACAGCAACATTCCCAGTGTTAAATGTACACTCCTAGGTGTTCATTTGTGTCTCACCTGCTGGTGTTAAAAATTAACACTGAGCAGTGTTGAATCTACACTTTGTAGTGTTGAATCTGAATTGCCCAAACAGATGGATAAATAAAGTAGGTACACTCTCTGAGTAATGACTGATCATTAGTAATGACACCTGCTGTTAACAAGCAGAATCTACTGAAGAAAAGAGTGAGAGACAACAAGAACAGAAAAACAAGAGCTCAAACCAGCAGACACCACAAAAATTGAATAGGTCTTAGTTGCACATTCTTACTTGTAAATGCAGATAAAATAGGTTATTGGACAATAATCTCTCAATACGTTGTATGAGGATGTTTGTTTTTCAGATGTGTACAAAATGTATTCACTGAGAATAAATAGAGGCTTGCCTCTATTTAGTGTTGCTGATGTCATTTTGTTGTTTCATTTGAAGTCACCATTATGGTGATTAGTGTTCTCTTTGTTTAGGCACTTGAACCTTGTTTTAAATTAAGATGATCATTTTATGGGCAGTGCAGTATTGTTCAACACTATTGACGCTCTGATGAAGAGAATACTGGATGATTTCTAATTAAGTTCTCATCCAAAGTGTCATTATTAAAAGCAATATCATAATAAGAAATTAAGAATTAGTCTGGAAATTAAATTTAGTAAGACTACCCAAATGTGTTAATAAAAGGGTTCAATTCAAAACTGTTTTGAAAAGGTGAGCAAATGTTGCCTGTAAGAGATCATTTTTTTTAGATGTCAATTAGACATAAAGACACGGCACACAAAATTTATCAATGGTGACAATCAACAAACTCAATTTCAGATTCATGCCTTAATGCTTTCTGGGTGTCTGCATAGTACCGAACTCAACAGTGGCACCCAGAATGCATTGCAGCATTAATCTGTGTGACTGAATATGAGTTGTTTGATTGTCACCATTAATGAGTTTTGTGTTCATAGGCAGAATCTGCTCAACTTGACAAATAACTGTTGCAGTAACACTTCTCTCATATGAATTGCTTTAATTGTATTTACGTTGAACTTGAATTGAATGGAATTAATGCATTACACTACTATTAGGCACTCATTATAATGAGTCACTTCCATCATTGTGCAACTTTAACATGTTTCTTTGAAACATTATATCACTGGCGGGAAGTTAATTTATTAATTTCAGAACAAGGTTCAAGTGACTAACCAAAGAGAACACCAATCACAATGATGACTTCAAATAAACAATCAGCAACACTAAATGGAGCTAAAGCTCTATCAACTTTCAGTCTTTTCAAAACATATGAGAAAAAAAATCCCAAACTTATAATAATAGAAAGTTTCAATTTTCAAAAGCGTTCTCCTGTGACATATCGAGGCATTTTAATTTGTTGTCAAAAAGCATAGTGTATCTCAGTAAGAAATATTACATTTTTGTGGTCTCTGCTGGTTTGTTCTCTTGTTATCTGTACCGTTCATCTATTAGAACTCTGTACTTGTAAGAGATGATGCCAATTCAATTCCACATGGCAATAATTACTGTTGTTTCTGAATTCCAAGATCCTCAACTTACTTTCTGTTTCTCTCTTTTATCTTTGGAAATGTGGCGAACTTTGACTTCAGTCCTAAACTTTCTCTCAACCGAATCGAAACTTTGACTCCTGGTCTCCATTGTTCATGGTATCTCTAATGAGTCAAGCTGTATTCCCTTACAATGGGTTACAACTCTTTTATGAAGGATTTGATGAGATATCTATGGGGAAAAGAATGGGAAAATCTTTACGTAACAAAACAAATCTGCAAAACTGTGGAAGGTTTCCTGAACACTCCCCCCATTTGTCAGACAAACAAATAGCCATTCTCTAACTCACTCAATTGGTTGAGCCAATGTTGCTGTGTTGAGCTTGTTAGGATGCACTGTTCCCAGATTCCCAGGATGCACTGTAAAACTCAGGGAGCATAGTTGCTCACTATGTTCCCTTACTGGAAATGTTGTCATGTCTTCTGAAGTCTTTCAAGTTGATACTAGATGAGCACATGTGTAAAACTTTTAAGTCAAAGACTTTAGTTCTCTTTAAAAGAGATGTTTTTTTTCCATAATGACCATGAAAGGAAAACAATCTTTTAAATATAAGAGTTGTTAGAAGAAGGTAAAAAATAAAATCCTTTTATATTCAAATTGATTTCTTAATTTATGCAATTAATCTTTCATAAAAAGATTGTACATTTTTATGTCTACAATGAAAATGTACAATAATGTCATTTATACATCATTGTTGTTGATAAATACCAGATGTGTTTTAATGTGCAAACTTGTAATTGAGTTTGAGTCGATTGAGACATAATGTCCAAATTGTGTCCAAATGCTCAGTGGATTAACATCCTTGACAGTGCCTTAATTCATGTTCACGATATACTGATTCACAACAGAGGGAGCTGATTGAGAAGCACTCACAGTGCAGGGTACAGACACCTTTCAGGGTAATCAACCTATAAATAGCTTACTTACTGTTACTGAAACTTTGTATAGTTGTTTCCCATAAACTGGGATTGGAGCTGGGAACATAAAAACATAAAAAATACATACTCCATCTTTAACAAATTATTTGAATAGAATAAAAGGCAGAAAACTGTAATACACACACTCACGCGTAAAGCTCTTTTGCACATTTTACTTCTCTTTTCTCAGTTTGTAGCACTTATTTGAAGGCATTTGAGAGCTCTTCGGTGCCTCTGACAGCTGGCTGATTATAATCCCTCGGGCAGGTGCAACGGCAGAGGGGATATTGCCATCTACACGACCATACGGCATGTTCTCATTTTAAAAAAATCAATCACGGGAAATCCTCCATGAGCGCAAATGCTTCTCTGTCAAGTTTCACTGTTAAACGTCCTAACATTTTTCATCAGACAAATGTCTTTGTCAGATCTTTGGCTAAATTTAACATTGTTCTTAACACTGTTAAATTCAGACAGACGAGTGTCTTTGACTCCTAAATAGCAAGCAAAGTTTAATGGCAACATGAAACGTTATCTGCAAACTATTTTACTTCCATAATTTTACAATTTCTAGTGGAACATAACTTTATCAGGAATTGATTATATTGTGAAACGTGTGAATTTTATTCAGATTCAGACATGAATGCAAATTGCAGTCAATTGAGGAAAGAATTAAATTTGTGTCAGAAATCAGGTCATATTTTATTTGAGCCTTTTAACCGCTGATACAGGTCAAGTTCACTCCTGAGAGCATCTTTACATATCCCACCTGGTCTCAAAGTGTGTTTCTCAATGCTAAGAATGCATAGAAATGGAAGCGTAAGCAGCAATTCTAGCAGGAAGACTTTACGCTTTTATTCAATCAGGCATCTGATCCAATCATCATACAGCCTCTGCTTTATAAGTGTGACAGGGCGGATTGCGGGGCTGGGTCGTGATTTTACACACCTGGTCCCTTATCAGGCTAATCGAGCCTCCGACAGGGATAAGGCCGACTACGGACGGTGGTGGATGGTAGCGGCGAGAACTCCACTACGGCGTATCCCTCCTCCTTCCTGGGTTTCGGCACCAGTTTAAAGGGAACAATGGAAAGGAGGAAGTGAGAACCAGCTTGAAAATATAAATAATATTTTTAATGTAGAACTTAACCAAAAGACACAAACACACACACAGGATGGACAGCTGCCCGTAAACTTTCTTTCTTTGTCGCACCACTGTACGCAGTTGGCTTTTATTCCTCTCGGAGGCTTGATTAGCCTGATAAGGGACTAAATCACGACCTGGCCCCGCCCTCCGCCCTGTCACAATAAGCTATACAGCTGCTTTTCATTGCTTGTAATGCCTCATTGTTTTCACCCACCACCCCATCACCACATTTTAGGTCCCATCCTGCCACAGATGTAAGCTCTTCTCCCCTTGCCATCATCGCATTCAGGTAGGAGCCGATGGTTCGAGCAAGTATCGGAGTGCTGTCAGAAAGAAAAGGCGTTTCAGAGGCTTTCAGTTAGGACATTTTTATTAATGATTATGAAAACTAACATTTTATACTTTGCAATAACATATACTGATGAATAGCACACAATAAGACCAGGAATGTAAGTAAAGAAAATAAATGGGTTTAATTTTGATTTCATGTTGACTTTGAAGCCTGTCTGGTGATAGAAAGTTTGGCTGTGAACAAATCAGACAGCCCCATTTTACAAACGACAGTGTAGTTTGTAATTCCTGACACCGATATAAATGCTTGCTGTATGTTTGTGTTAATAAGTGGCATGAGCTAGCACATATGCTGCCAAAGCTGCCATGTTTGGATTTGACATGATTCCATCAAACAGTGTTACCAAACAATTTCCCGGAAATTTGAGCACAGCATGGTCATGTCGGCAGAGAAACAGACAGACTGTCTGACAGTGTTAGCTCACACTGATCAATGCCACATGGGCTAAACAGTTTCTAAAAATGACACAAACATCACAAATGATCGATACAGTGGGGGAGAAGGCCGAATATGAAAAGGAAGATTATGCATGTATACATCAGATTTATTACCTGTGGCAAAGTCACAGCCAAGTTAATATATAGTACTACAGCTCTCATGTGATATTGCTTAATATGATTATTGCATTGCTTCATTGGGGTTGTCCTTTAAACTGTTCAGACACTCCTCCCGGGAACATGAATAGGGGAAAATGGGATGGCGGACACCACCAGCTGGGCGGCCTGGGAGTTGTGGTCCCCTGGGCATCAGCCAGTGTAAGCCTGTGTGTTAATGCACCCCTGATTATGGCATTGTTGCCGTTGATGACGTTGTGATTTTTTTTTTTTTTGTGTGTGTGTTTGCCCTGCTTTGAACCACTGTAAGAAGTTAGATCACAGATGTGGTTTAATCATGAGCTGACTGTATCTCATCCAAACATCACAAACACATCACACTTTTTCTATTGAGCACACAGTAACTGAGGAACCTCTGCCAAACTAATCAGCAGATTTGGTCCCCTGCCTAAATCATCTCCTCCAAAAACAACTAGAGTGCTGTTTAGTGATGGGGAAATTTACAGACATACAGCCAAATTAATATAAAGTCTCATTAAGTATTTCACAGTGTCACAGTTGGAAATCAGTTTTGTCAAGGTCACTAAAAAACTTATAGAATATATCTGTTTTTTTTCTCACACAATCTAAGGAAAATTGACAATAAAAATGTAAATAACATTTACAACCTTGTGTTTTTCAGCTAACTCTGGGGTCTCAGAGATATCTAATCCAGTCATAATAGGAATGTGTGTCATATACTCTTTTTTTGTTCACAACGCTTCTCATTTATTTTGACCTTTGTCGAAAAATGCATCTAAAGCTAAATTATTGTTGGACTGTT
Source organism: Moxostoma hubbsi (assembly GCA_032164185.1). NCBI lineage: Eukaryota > Metazoa > Chordata > Actinopteri > Cypriniformes > Catostomidae > Moxostoma > Moxostoma hubbsi. The sequence goes on along the minus strand of JAVLUX010000025.1, from coordinate 37,072,914 downwards.
TATTTGCCATATTTCTGAGTAAATAAAGTTATTGTAAGTTATTATAAGTAATGATAGCATTTTTTCCAACGTAAAAAAAAAAAATCAATAAGTATAATAATTCTGACAAAGTGTCAGGCATGATCGTCATCTTATGGTATTTGGTAATTTTTTACAGAAATACATTTTCTTCATTTAATAAAAATTGTTTCTTTCATCTGAGCAGTACATGACTTGGTGACTTTTTCTCAATTTGCCATCTGAACAAGAGAAAAAAAAAAAAAATGTCTAGGTTACGTATGTAACCTCTGTACCCTGATGGAGGGAACAAGATGTTGTGTCGAAGAAGTGACACTAGGGGTCTCTCTTGAGTACCGAATATGCCTCTGATCTATGAAAAAAGGCCAATGAGAAGTTGGCAGACAGTATTTGCATACCCCGCCCCCGGACATATGGGTATAAAAGCAGGGAAATACGTCGAGTTCCTTCAGGATTTTTCTGAGCCGGAAATGGTCCGGCCACAACAGAGGCACAGCTCAGCAACGTGGGCGGGAGGACACAGACGGGGAATGTCTAGGTTACATATGTAACCTCCGTTCAATGATGGAGGGAATGATACGTTGTGTCGAAGAAGCGACACTAGGGTCCAATTTAAATCACGCCATGCGCTGGGCCGTGTATGTGAACTGCTGACACAGGAGCGGGCAGGTATTTTACGTGAAGAGGCGATCAGCTGTGTCAGACTGCACGTACCCTTCCCTAATGCCCCCCAAAAAAGTCGTCGGGATCCTTCTGGTTACCCTCGGCAGGGGAACAAGGCGACGCTTGGCAACCTGGGAACGTCAGCATGTTACCGAGTTCTACCGGCTCGGACCTGAGAAAACATGGGGCTAGGTGTTGCCCAACCCGCTGCTCTACATATGTCTGCCAGGGAGGTGCCTCTGGCTAGTGCCCACGAAGACACAACACTCCTTGTTTAGTGTGCTCAGACCCGCAAGGGGGGTGGGGGCGGGGGGGCGGCCTGGGTGTGATAGGCCAATGAAATGGCATCCACGACCCAGTGGGAAAGCCTCTGTTTGGAGACAGCATTCCCTTTTCGCTGTCCGCCAAAGCAGACAAAGAGCTGTTCAGAACATCTAAAGCTCTGCGTGCTGTCCAAGGGGCTGGGTCTGCCTCCTCCCGGGCCAGCGCTTGCAGGTTCACTACCTGGTCTCTAAAGGGCGTGGTAGGAACCTTGGGCACTTAGCCCGGTCACGGTCTTAGGATAACATATGTGTCTGCCGGACCGAAATCCAGGCAAGTGTCGCTAACAGAGAAGTTAGCTCTCCACTGAGAGATCCCAGGAGGGGAACAAGCTTGTAAAAAAAATTATGATTGAAAATGTTTTAACAAGACATTACTTCCTTGAAATCCACAGTGCTAAAAGTGCCCTAAATTGAAGAAACAGCCATATACTGTACAGTAAGTCAGTTTTAAATGGGTTTTGGGATGAAAACATAACATCTCCATCTTATTAATAACTGCAGAGATCCCAAATCCTGTCTGAATCTGGACCTTAAATGGCAGATTTACTGTTGTCTTTCGAAAACGAATCCCATCAGAATGCTAAAATGACTCAAATATCATGGCATGATTTCATTACAGAGCTTACAAACATTACAAACGTATTCCTAGAATTAAAAATGCATAAGTGCATTAATAAATAAGTGGTTTGGTTGCATGGCTAATGTTTGCCAATGCATCAAATAACATTTGTAATGACCCTATGTCTATTGTTTTTCCCTCTAAAAACTGAATGTGTACTCCTCATGGATTAAATTAAGCATTTTATTAATAATTCAGTTTGACCGTACAGATGGAATAAGAATTCCATAAGTCATGCCGTACCACAGAGGAGCTTACTTATCAGATTCTTCCACTTGTGACGGGGCAGAGGAGGAATGAGGATATAAACACAGCTTTTAATGAAACAAAAGATAAACAAGGTAACTCAGAATAAAAGGAAAAAAAAACACTGGGAACCATGACAACACATGTGAAGACTGACAGAGAAACCAGGGGAAACAAGGACTTAAATGCACAAGGGCATACAAGGGAACAGGAAACACCTGGGGAGAACAATCAGGGGAAACCAATCATAAAAGGAAACTACAAAGGACTAAAAAGCTAACAGGAAACTGAAATGGGGAACTAAACAAGAATTTCAAAATAAAAATCTAGGGAAAAAAACAGGGAATACGTGACAGAGCCCCCCACCCCCTTCAAAGGGCTGAGGTGGAGCTGGGGGCTTGGAAGACCGAGGCAGAGCCGGTGAGAGTGAGAACCAAGGTGGAGCCAGAGACCAAAGAGGCCAGAGCAGATCAGGCAGATGGCCAGGAGACCAAGGAGACCAGAGCAGATCAGATGGATGACCAGGAGACCAAGGAGATCAGAGCAGATCAGACTCAGTGAGCAACTGGAGGAGGAGTCTCTGGAGAAGGGGGTGGCACCGCTGGGGGAACAATCTCTGGGGAAGTGGGCAGAGCTGTGGAAGACTATGGGTGGAGCTGGGAGAGGCTCGACAAAGGCAGGTGGAGCTGGAAGAGGCTCAAGGCTCGTTGGCCGTGGCAGGTGTAGGCACTGGCTCGTTGGCCATGGCAGGTTTGGAGCAAGTAGCCGTGGAAGGCTTGAAGCAAGGAGCCATGGCAGGCTTGGACGAGGGAGCAGAAGATGCAGGTTTTGGCCTGGTGTTCCCCGCCAATATCCACTGTGTAAAAGGATCTGTAAAGATCCAGACCCTTCTCCACATATTCGCAGTATCCATTGAGGATCAGATGGAGGCATCAGTTCCTTCAGTGCACTATTCAGACCGGTCCAGAAAAAAAACACCAGAGAGCGGTCTGGATAGTCACTAAAAATCACAGAGCTCTAAAAACTCACGGATGTGATCCTCAGCTAGACGGTCCCCTAGCTTCAGAAGCAGAATTCTTACAGACGCTAGATCCATTTCCATGGTCAGTCTTTCTGTGACGAGGCAGACGAGGAATGAGGATCTAAATGCAGCTTTTAATGAAACAAAATATAAACAAGGTAACTCAGTATAAAAGGAAACAAAACACCAGGAACCAGGCACAGAACATGACAACACATGTGAAGACTGACAAAAAAACCAGGGGAAACAAGGGAACGAGGTATACAGTACCTTGAGAAAACAATCACGGGAAAACAATCATGAAAGGAAACTTCAAAGGACTACAAAACTAACAGGAACAGGGAACTAAACAAGAATTTCAAAATAAAAGTCTAAGCACAAAAACAGGGAATGTGTGTCACCACTGAGATCCAATCAACTGACATTCACAGCCAAAGTGTTAGATCAATACTGAGACTCTCAGATTATGAGTTTCTTCCTTTGTGGTTATGACGGCACAGTTTTCTTCTAGAGTTTGTTTGAAATGTTTCAAGTAAAGTGGAGTTTGTTGATGTTTTAATAAAACTTCACTCTGAGGCTGTGAAACAGGTATCAATTTCTAAAATGTAGACAGAATATGCTTGGGGTGTACAGTGGATATTCCAGAGACATTGTATCGATCCAGACTACTGCCCTGGGTTCTCATGAACCGCTGCTAACCAAATATACGATGTTTGTTGTTCATCTAATCCATTGCAAATCATTGTTACATTTATAGAGTGCAACAGTGCTTGCCCATTTTTTTTAAACCAGTCAGAACATGATGCTCATAATGACATCCATCATTAAATGCACAGATTAAAAGTATGTATAGATATACAGAATGCATTATGTTGTACAGTTGGACTGGAAGGATCTGATAAAATGACAACAGGACAGTCAATGCTACAATTTTCTAGGCACTCAGCCCAAACCCTGCAGTCTTTACAGACAAACTGCAGTAACATTTCAAAAATATGATGGAGATTTAAAAGTTATTTAGTTGCCTCTCTTAATGTCTCTCTTATAATTAGATTCCCAGCTAATCCACTTTAATGTAAAAAGATTACAGATTACATGAGTAGATTAATTCTGAGGAATTAAATGTAATTATTTTGAGGAGCTTCGGCTACAAATTTAGTTCTACTAGTTAATTTAGATTATAGTTATTGCTACTGTAAATGCTTAGAATAACATATATGTAACAAGGAAATTATAATGTAATGTTTAATCAAATGATAACTGTTAACCTCATGCGACCCCCGCATCCACATGCGTGGACGTTGTATTTTGGTTTCACAATACACAACGCATAATTTAAAATCTTACTGATTACTGTTCACAAGACTCTAGACTGCCGCACCGAGTCACGTGACACAAAAACATGCCATAGATTTCCTTAAAGCGCTTCTATGGACGCAGCACAAACAAAAGTGCCTCTGGTAAGAAATCTCTACATTTTCACTGAAACCTGTTTCTAGAGTCTCTAGTTTCGTTTGATATGCCGCTTTATTAAATCTGTTCATTTTTTGTGCGTCAGTGCCCAGACAAACACGATGTCCACTTATGAGGATTTTTGGATGTTATTCAAATTAATCTTGTTATCACTGTACAATATGATACTATTCATTAACATTAGTTTGCTATATATGTTTGCTGTATATTTACTGTGCATTTTCACATTAAGAATTAATTGATTCACCCAAAAGCTGAAAATTTTGCTTTCAGAGGCTTTATATGCAGTTAGGATGCTCAGGATAAGCATTTCAAAACTGTTCTGAGACTAGTGAAGATACAGTATATAGCACAAGTTTTATTAGGTAATTCACTAAATTGTGAGCAAGGGAGCATCCTATAGCTTTCTATGCAGTTAAGTGCATTCAATCCAAAAGTTGAATTTCAGCCTGCTGATGATGTTTGGATCACTCAACATGTTTGGCAGACATAGGATAATTGTAATCGGTACGCAGATTCACAATTTTATAACGCTACATTTTATTTTAATATGGTTGGCAGTGATTGGATAATGTTGGACATTACTTTGAAAAATAATTATTTATTCAGCTTTACAGAAATTAATCTGTAATGTCTGTAACGTCTCACTAAACTAATAATCAACACTCCTGAAAAAACGGTCTTTCTTTAGCTTAGTGTTATTAAATATTTCCCAATGTAGTCCTGCTGTCCGCATATGTGGACATTAATTTTTAGGAAAACTATTTGCTTAATATTTTTTTGCTTGTTTATTTGGTGCTACTAACGAAAATGCACACAGCAGTCACAAGGGTGGTCTCAGAAGTTTAAAGTAACATCCCAAGATTCTTCTTGCAAAACATACATAGTGAAATAAGGGATAGCAGCTCTTCTGAAAATACTTAACCAGTATCAACTTTTAATGGATTTATATTTGAGATAAAAACAAAGTAATATTGTTTATAGTCATGTGACATTCAACACAATGAACAAAAAAAGTTGTGATCACATCACTATGGACTGTTCAGTATCATGAACAATATATATATATATATATATATATATATATATATATATATATATATATATATATATATATATATTTAACAGCATCAGTTAAACCTCTGTTAATGTTAGTTAATATAAATACAATTGTTTATTGTTAGTTCATGTTAGTTCATAGTGCTTTAAATTAACTAATGTTAACAAATACAACTTTTGATTTTAAAGATTTATTAGTATATGTTGAAATTAGCATTAACCAAGATGCTGTTAAAGTATTCTTCATTGTTAGTACATGTAAACTAATGTTTTTTTTTAGTTTTTTTTTTTAACAATTGTGCGTTATTGTAAAGTGTTATCAAATGTTCAAATGGATTCAGGCTTCCAAATGATTGTGTCTTTACTTAATGGCTTATGACTTGCTCAATTTAGTTAAAATTAGCAAATGCAACAAAATTCTTTAACATTTTGTCTCAACATAATTTCATTGTGTACAATCCATCTACATTTTCTTAAAGCTGCACTATGTAACTTTTTGCTCTCTAGCGACATCTGTGGTTGAAACTAAAAATTGCAAGCAATTTGCGGAGCAGCACATTATGTGAGTCGTGTTTCAAAACTTAAAATTACAAGCAATTTGCGGAGCAACACATTATGTGAGTCGTGTTTCGGCACTGCACTTCTGGCGAATGAATCTCATGATTTGAGCCTGGACATATCCTGTGTGGGATCATGACTGGGAGATATTCAGAGCTGGAGTCATATTGTGGCATTTTCATGTTTTATATTATGTTACGCAATACAAAATGTAAAACCAAAGTATTACTCGATTTGATGAAGAAAAAAAAAACACTCTTTTTTTACATATTTAATTTGAATGAAATTTACACTTACAGCGCCTTTCTGACACTACACTCAAAGCGCTTTTACATAGAGAATAGGGGACTCAATCACTACCAGTGTATTTTAATATAATTTTACAACTGTTTTATCTCCTACTAATATTTGTTTTGTACAACCCTTATAAGTTCAAAAGGTGATACTTGTAACATGGCTGATACATCTTTAATAGGACACTTTATTATTGTTTAATTATACTGAACAGCCTCAGTTGATAATTCAAGTGAACCGTAATACTACAATAGTATGTCTATACAACACTCACAATAACACAGTAAACTAAAAACATAAAACAAGGATTCAACAATGATGGGGATGAAATATACTTTATTAAACATAAAAATAATATACTTATATGCAGAATAACAGTTACAAGATGTCAATTTCAGAAGTCATAAATATTAGTAAGCATGTCACAGTAACTTTCCCTGACCAACGCAGATATATTGTGATCAGTTAACACACGAGTATTGTTTAATTGATACATGCATGACAAGCAATATAAGCTTCAATTACCCTACCAGACAACATATACAAGCATTATAGCAGGTAAACAACTTCGCCAAATGGATAACAGATAAAAATCCATCCAGATTGCTGTCCGGAACTGTGTGAATGTAACTGACTGAAATGAACAGCGTAGTTTCTCCAGCTGGAACATGAGAAAGCCAGTTCTTCTTTTCCTGTGTTATGATTTTTATACTTTACAAACTATAACTATATTACATAACTATAACTGTAATGCGGACTCAGGTTGAGAGGGATCCATATGCGGTTTATTTAAACTGGTAAATTCAGAGAACAGACAGGCGAGGGTCGAATAATCAGGGCAATCAACAACATCAGAGACATAGCAGAAACAGGGTAAAGAGGCAGAGGTTCAGGGCAGGCAGCAAAACAGCAGTAGTAGTATTCCAGGCAGAGCTATAAATAGACAGGCAGCAAATTATCATAATGTGGTAATCCAGGCAAGGTCCATACACAGAAAAGGCAACACAGGGAATAATCAAAACGCTCAGAAATGTAGCCGGGGCAAACAAGACTTCGCAATGAGTGAACTAACAGACAGGGCTTAAATAGTGTGATGATATGGAACAGCTGTGGGGTAATCAGACCAGGTATGCGGGCATAGGGAAATGTAGTCCAATGTCAATATTCAGGTGAGAGAGACCTCCGGTGGCTGATTGTGGAATCTTCACCGGCGTTCATGACAGAAACCCCCACAGGATCGAGTTCTGTGCATATTCGGCCCAAGGAAGGAAACGTCTCCAGTCAGTTTGGTTTTGTTGACAGTACATCCGCAGAAAAATAGTGAGTTCTTGATTTAGCTGTTCCATCTGGCCATCAGACTGAGGATGGTAACTTAGGTTGAAATTCAGTAATCGAAAGAAGGCTGTCCAAACCCTAGAGGTAAACTGAGGGCCTCATGTCCTCAGGAAGACCATAGTAGCGGAACACAAAATGGAAGAGGTGTTCTGCGTTTTCAAAGGCTGATGGGAGCTTAGCCAGGGGTATTAGATGACATGCCTTAGAAAACCAATCTTTGACAGTTAATATTGTGGTGTGACCCTTCTTACCCACGAAGAAGAAGCCAGCTGCTGCCGGTGAAGTGGATGGACGAATGAATCCCTTGGCTAGTTCTTCTTCGATATACTGCTTCATAGCTTTCAACTCAGGTTCCGACAGGGTAAAGATTATGCCTCTAGGTGTTGAGGTATCAGGTAACAGATCAATGGCGCAATCACTAGATCGATGTGGTTGTAGTTGTGATGCTTTGGTTTTACTGAATGCTTCAATCAGGTCTGCATATTCAGAAGGTATATGGGGTGCTATGTTAGTCTCTCTAGTTACCTTGATGGTCCTCACATGAATAGGGGTGATGGGTTTTAGACACTTGGTCAAGCAGTTTGATCCCCATCGTATGATCTGTTTATCACAGCCAGGGTAGACCGAGGATGACTGGGTGGTGAGGAGAATGAATGACAAAAAGACGAGTAATTTCGGTGTGTAAAGCCCCAACTTGTAAAGTAAGATCCATTGTGGTGTAAAGTACCTGGCCGGTACCCAGGGAGCGCACATCTAGCGCTGCCACTGCCAACGGAGAGTTACATGGAATCAGTGGAATCTTATGCTGTCAAGCTAGAACTTCATCGATAAAATTACCTGCTGCCCCTGAATCCAACAAAGCTTTAGTGACGATGTTATCAGATTGGCAGATTAATTTTACAGGCACTTCAAATCAAGCAGTAGTCTGTGTAGAAGAAATTAACATACTCACCCCGCGACTGTGTGCTTGAGAGGGTCGAGTTGGGCAGTTAGCCCTCAGATGTTCCGCTTGGCCACAATATAAACAGAGATGATTATTGATGCGTCGTTCCCACTCCTCTTTGGAGAGATGAGTACGACCAACTTGCATGGGTTCAACGTCATCACTGTATCGATGCATTGGACTGAGAGGTTTGGACAATCGGTCTGGTCTCCTGGAGCGAATGAAATTGTTGATGCGAATGGCAAGGCTATGAATTAATCCAGGGTTCTGCCTTCATCACGGGAGGCCAGTTCTGACTGTACGTCTGTGTTCAATCCTTGTCAGAACAGCAGTTTCAATGTATCCTCCACCCAACCGGTTTGTGTCGCGAGTGTACGAAAGGACAAAGCGAATTCAGCTGCAGTATTTCTTCCCTGACGAAGTGCGAGCAGTTGTTCCCCAGCACTCCTACCTCCCTCAAAATGTTCAAAGACCTCTCTTAGACACTGAATGAAATCATTAAAAGTGGTTTGGTTCAACCCTTGACTGGCCCAGACAGCTGTTGCCCAATCAAGCGCTCTTACCGTGAGCAGAGAGCACACCAGGGAGATTTTACTTTCATCAGTAGGAAAGAACAAAGGATGTTGATTCAGGAACATTGAACACTGCATGAGGAAGCCCTTACACTTGGTGGGAGTTCCGTCCAATTTTTCTGGAAAGGCTAAACTTGGATTGGTAGTTATAGTACTGTGAGGCATTGAGATGGGTACCTGACTCGCTTGAGGTGCTGGGGAGACGGACTCAGGTGCGGGCTGATGGAGACTCTGAAAGGATTTTACCAACCCCTCCGTAAGTGAAGTGAGTCGACCAAGTTGATGTTGGTGAGATGCCAGTAGGTTTGCTTGGGCAGTGAGTTCGTTGGACATACGCATGAGGACCATGGATCGGTGAGTGGTGAATTCTTCTGTAATGCGGACTCGGGTTGAGAGGGATCCATATGCGGTTTATTTAAACAGGTAAGTTCAGAGTACAGACAGGCGAGGGTCGAATAATCAGGGCAATCAACAACATCAGAGGCAGGCAGCAAAACAGTAGTATTCCAAGCAGAGTTATAAATAGACAGGCAGCAAATGATCGTAATGTGGTAATCCAGGCAAGGTCCAAACACAGAAAAGGCAACACAGGGAATAATCAAAACGCTCAGAAATGTAGCCGGGGCAAACAAGACTTCACAATGAGTGAACTAACAGACTTAAATAGTGTGATGATATGGAACAGCTGTGGGGTAATCAGACCAAGTATGCGGGCATAGAGAAATGAAGTCCAATGTCAATATTCAGGTGAGAGAGTCCTCCGGTGGCCGATTGTGGAATCTTCACCGGCGATCGTGACAATAACTATCACCTAACACTACCTTAGTATGGTCTTTTTAAAATCTGTTTGAAGTACAGGGACTCTAGGATTGTCCTCATAAACCACATTTATAGCATAATACCCTCTTATTTACTAGTGTGTAACCTAAAAAAAATGTCCTCCTAAACAACAAAAAACAACTATCTCTCTCTCACACACACACAAACACAAAAACTGCTGAAGGATAAAGATCAGTCCTCTGTGGTTTAAGTGTGAAGTATCTCAGCTCACGGGATTCACACTTTGACTCCAGCAGCTGTTGGAGAGTTACCGGAATAGTGTGTGCTCAAATGATGGGGGTATGAGAGGAAACCGTTCAAAGCTCACTGAGTAAACTGTGTGTGTGTGTTTGTGTGTTGGTTTTTGTTGTTTACAAGGACATTTTTTTAGTCATTCCTTGCAGTTGGCAATGTTTTTTTAGAACAATTTAGAAGAAATAGCATTTCACAGATATATTCGGAGCATAATTGCACCAAGCATTCACAATACATTCATTACCTCCTGAGACCTGAGTGTGACTGCTGTGTGCATTTTCCATTTCCCTTTTTGATTTGTAACTAGTAGCACCAAATTAACATTAACAAAAAAAATCCAAATTAAATAAATGAGTGCAAATAGTTTTCCTAAAATGTTTTATAATTTATGAATATACATTATTTGACTTGATTTTACTGTTGTGTTAAAATTGTTATTTGTTCTACTTTGGCAACAAAATCTCAGTGTTCTGTCTTTGCACTGTCAAACAGTGCAGAAGAATTTTACCAATCATAAATTAGCATAATTAATTCTGATACAAATAATGGCCAACATTGGCCAATCACTGCCAACCATATGAAAATAAACATTATAAATTCTAAAACTACAGTAAGTACTGATTATCATTGTCCCAATTGTCTGCCAAACATTAACTTTTGCTAGGATGTTTGAATTAAATGCACTTGGCTTTATAGGAAAGCTGTAGGAAGTTCCCTTACTCCCTATTTAGTGAATGACTTAACCTCCAGTGTGCTGTCTGCCTAACTTCATATAATGAAAACCTTCTGCTATTGTACACATTACTGTATGTTGTGTTTAGCAGCATGGCATTCTGCAATAAATCACTCAAATAAAATAAAAAATGGCATATTGGATGAAACTAGAGACTCTAATCTTTTGACTCAAATAGGTTTCAATGTAAAAACTTAATTAGGTTTCTTACCAGATTTAGTTTTGTTGGGGTTTCTCCCAAAGACATACTCTGCTGTGATCAGCGCCATGTTGTTTTGTCACATGACTCCATACGTTGAAAGTTTTACCCTTTTCTGACAGCACAGATCCCCTTGAACTAAGACCAGTCAGTTTAAATGAAATTACACATTGCATACCCAAAATAGAACATCCACGCATGTGTACAAGGGGTCACACGAGGATAAAAGTGCAGTCCATCATGTACTCATACTTTCATTGTTTTGTGCAACACAAAAGGAAATATTATGTAGCTGCACTTCTGTCAGTCCAACTCAGTGCCTCAAGAAGCATTACATTAAAGCAATGATGCTAAACACCAAAAAGATTTGAGAGTCATTGTGGAGGGGAGCTTTTTTATTACAATGTAATGACTTATATTTTGGTCTGTTCCTCACACTAAGTTATAAAATGTCTTCAGAAGACTTGGCATATAGCGCACACAAATGATATGGACTACTTTAAAGGATTAGTTCATTAATTCAGTTATTGTTTACTCACACATGTGTTGTTATAACCCTTAATGAGTTTCTCTTATTTATTAACACAAAGGGAGAAATTCATAAAGAAATTTGTGCTCATTGATGTCATACAATGGCAGTTTGTGGTGACTACCTCTTCAAGCTTCTGAAGAATGCAGAGGTATAATTCAGAAGTCTAATAAATTATTCCATGAGACTCATGATTTTTATGAAAGCATACGATGAGGTTTGGTGTGAAACAAACTGAAAATGTATTGTATTATTTTGTGAAAATCTTCACTGAATATTGATCTCCTGTGCACATTCATGATAGGCCATGAGAGCAACAGTTCATGTAGTGCCCTTGCAACACTGGGTGTTCAAGCAAAAAAAATATTTATCTTAAAACAGGTCCTCCACAGTGATAGTGACAGAACAACACAGCTGCACAAAAAAACAGAGAACAGAACTCACTAAACATGTTGAAAAATTAATGCATTTCTATGTCCAGCCTTATGGGCTATCCCTTTAAGGTACTTTTAAGGTAACTTTTTTGTCAATTTTAGGGTACAACAGCATTCATCTGTATTCATTTTCATTGTATGGAAAGAGTAACTTAAAGATTTTATTAAGAATAAAAGCAGTTTTTTCCTTTCAGGTTTTATCGTGTCATGTTAAGCATCACTTTTAATGGCTCAGGAGGATACAGCGAGAACATTTTGGTCACAGGACTATGTCTAATGGCTCAGAAGAACACAATGAGCTAATGATCTATTTTCTGTCGTTGGCAGAGCTGCTTTTTGCATTTAATGCCCACTGGAGCTTTTCCACAAACAGTTTTACCTGCTCTGCCCTACACAGACAAATGGAGCATTGCCTCACAAGTGGCTTTTAACACAGATCAATTCTTGCTTTCCACTTCTATTATTGTTGCTTTTTAAATCTAGACAGGATGAACCTTTGGCCAAAGATAGAGACAGACAGCTAAAATCAACTGCTTTGGACATAGAAAATAGTGAATATATGATTGTTGTTGATTTACCTGCCATTATTTTTTAACTTAGTAACATTTCTCCATTGAAATGATAGTAACTATTTTATTTTCATTACATTACGTAAAGCCACCTTTCTTCTGACCATAATACAATTTTCCATGTAGAATAAAAATTTTACTCTAGTGAGTATTTCTCATGGTAGGTTTGTTAACTCAATATCTGCATAGCCATATACCTAAAAATATTGGCTGGAAAAAAATAAATAATAATGATAAAAATAAATAAATAAATAACAGGGACGTCACTAGGATTGGAAGACGGGGGGGCTTAGCCCCCAGGGTATTTGTAACTTGCGTTTGCAAAATCTTTGCACTCACATCTAGAGCTACACTTATGTCAACAACCAGTCAAGAAACCAAGATGTTAACAAGTAAAACGTGACAGACATATCCTCTTCTTCCATTTCTACTCTGTTAAAGAAAAGTTACTGAAATGTTAGCTTTTAGACACATCAAAGCTGCATGGGGGAATTGACTTAGGACAGACTTTGCTCCTGATGAGTTATTCTATAAGCAATGACTTAAATGCTATCTGTCTGCTCATGTAAATGTATGATAAAGTAATTACATTTAGGTAACATCTATGTATTTACTTAATTTATCACAGAATGCAGAAAGTTAAATTGGTATAGCTAGCATATATAATAAATATAATGAAATAATTTAGTTTAGGTTATGCATAGTGCCAAGACCTGCCAACAAATGCTTATTGTTAGAAGAAAACAAAACAATCCTTAGACCTATAGACCATTACTGACCTCAATCACACCGGCTTCCTCAGAATCTACTGGCCTGCCAATCTCCTGCGGCTGCTTCTCTTTCTCTCTGCTAAAATATCTTCGAATATCCATCTTATCTGCTCAATGAATTGAAGGATACAACGGTAATAGCATTAACAGGGACCCTATGACATTTAGCTTTCAGTGACAACAACATTCTATGGGGATTGATATTGTTTTATATGCCTATTATAGAGATAGGTTATATTATTGGCAAAGAATAAAGAGTTGTCATTAGCTTGCTAAGTTAACCATTTCTTGTATTTTGCTTGTTCACTCTAGCTAGACTACAGTTTTCCATAGCAAACCAAAATATCCCCTTTCCTTTACCTCAAGAAAACGTAGCTAAAGTTAAGCAGGTAATTAAAAACAACTTACAATTTCACTCTGTATCACGACACTTACCAATCTTCCTTTCACCGTTAGCGTGTGTATCGGTGTGTGTGTGGGCGGGAGGGTGCATAGCGAGTTCAACTTCAGACCAAACTAGAGTAACGACGAGACGAGATGAATCCTCCAGTTACTTGCAGCGCTCCGGTCTGCAGCGCTCTGAAAGCTGCCACAGTTCACACCAATGCAACGAGACGGTGCGGTGCATCATCTTGATAGCATAACGACTCTTTGTACTTCTGTCCAACTTCTGACTTTTCGGCTATTTTTTGTAGCTGGATATATATCATTTGTTGCGTCTAATTCTAAATATGAATGAGGATACGGTTATTGATAAATCGAATTGTTATTGTTGTTCTTATTATCATTTAGGGGGGCTTAGGAACATTTTGGGGTAGCTTCAGCCCCCCTAAAATAGGCCTAACGACGTCCCTGATAAATAATATATATATATTTTCTTCCTGTATAACCCTAAAGATAACCCAATAATCCCCAGCTGACTGTACATTGTCCCACTTATTACATGGCTATTTACAAAATAAATGAATACATGGACATTAAAAACTGTTCCCCTTCTGTCACTCTCTCGACGTAGTTTCGAAGGAAGTGACGCAAGGGGTCTTCTTGGACGCCGAATCGTACCTCTGAACCTGAGAAAAGGCCAATGTCAAGTTGGCAGACAGAATTTGCATGCCCCGCCCCGGACATACGGTATAAAGGGAAGCGGGGCAGCGAATGCCAGTCAGAATTTTTCTTCGGAGCCGAATGGTTGTACCACAAGCAGCTGAAACACACTCCTGTTTCACTCACCTTTACCAGCGAGAAGCATTGCTGTTGGATCCGCACGGCGCATTTCTAGCTGGCGTCTCTCTCTCTGCGTGCTGCAGTTCACGTCCCTGGGCACTTCGACAGCGCTTCTTTCTGTTTGAAAGAGTGTTCTTCTCCTAAAAGAGTATATTTTCTCTAAAAGAGTTTGAGTTCCCACTCATAAAAGAGCAATACACAGCAGGCGTTGAACGTCCTTTTCAAGACGCGTCTTTTTAAAGATGTCTTTCTGCCTCTGTGTAGTTCCTGGATGCGATCGCACGCAGGCAGCGTTTTATGAATGGCTCATGTTCTCAGTGCGAGAACATAACCATGGCAACGTCACGGTCATGCAGCTTTCTTTTTTCATGAGAGAAAGCCACTTCAGCCGCCCCCTGCATTGTTCCTTCTTCCCACGGGATTGAGGTCGACCCGGCCGGCAATGAAGGCGATTTGGGGATGACCACGGGCTCGGTTTCGCCGGGTAAATCCCCACGAACCACCCGCCCCCCGGCATGCTTGTTTGCTTCCATCCGAGCTCGGGAAGAGTGTGGCTCGCTTCCCGGCCAGTCGGCATTTTCCCTTGAGCCCCCAGAACTGGATGACGACATCGCCACTGTATCAGAGAGCGTCACGGCGGCGTCTGATGCTGATGAATCGCCTGGGCTGCCACCTTTGGGTCTGCTCGCCCAGTCTGAGGCTGATTCACAGATGTCCGCTATGCTTTTCCGGGCCGCCGCGAGTGCGAGGCTGGATTGGAAATCTCCGTCCCCCCCCCCTCTCGGCTACTCGATCAGTTCCTCGGGTCATGGTCGTCGCTCATCGCCTCCCGATGGCGCTTTACCTGCTCCGCCCCGCCGCGATGCCCCGCCCGGTACGTCAAATGTGATCGTCCCCTTAGTCCCCCTCGCACGGAGCTTGGACGCGTGGTTATCACTTCCCAACCCATCGCGCTGGTTGGCCAGGACCATCCAACTTGGCTCCGCGATTCAGTTCGCCCGGCTCCCGCCTTGTTTCAGCGGTATTCGCTCCACTCTATGGTGCGGCCAACAAGCCAGTGCCTTACGAGCAGAGATTTTTACACTGCTCCTCAAGGACGCAATAGAGCCCGTCCCTCCAGCCGAGATGAAGAAGGTTGGTCGCAACCCGCCACTTTTTCTGGGTACGATGAAGTAAGGGCTGTAGAGACCCCTTACTTCATCGTACCCAGAAAAAGTGGCGGGTTGCGACCAATCTTGGACTTGCGAGTTCTCAACCGGGCTTTGCACAGACTCCCGTTCAAAATGCTCACGCAGAAGCAGATTCTCACCTGCGTTTGGCAGCTAGATTGGTTCGCGGCGGTAGACCTGAAGGACGCGTACTTCCATGTCTCCATTTTGCCGCGACACCGACCCTTCTTATGATTTGCTTTCGACGGCCAGGCGTATCAGTACAAGGTCCTCCCCTTCGGCCTGTCCCCTGCCCCCCCCCCCCCCCCCTAAGGGAAGTGGGCATCCGCATACTCAATTACCTCGACGACTGGCTTATCCAAAATAGCTCACTCTCGATAATTGCTATGCGCTCACAGGGACCAGGTGCTCCGGGACATCAGCCATTCAGGGCTTCAGGTCAACTGGGAAAAGAGGAGGCTCGCCCCGGTTCAGAGCATCTCTTTTCTCGGTATGGAGTTAGACTCGGTCTCAATGACAGCGCATCTCACCAACCAGCATGCTCGGTCAGTGCTCAGCTGCCTTGCCTTCTTCAAGCCTGGCACAGCGGTCCCTTTAAAACAATTCCAGAGGCTCCTGGGGCATATGGCATCCTCAGCCGCGGTCGCGCCGCTCGGGTTGATGCGTATGAGACCTCTACAGCACTGGCTACAGACCCGAGTCCCGAGATGGGCATGGTGCCACGGCACGCATCGTGTGACAATCACCCCAGCCTGCCGTCAAGCCCATGGACAGACCTCTGCTTCCTACGGTCCAGAGTTCCCTTGCAGCAGGTGTCCAGACGTGTCGTGGTCACCACAGACGCCTCTCGATTGGGTTGGGGCGCCGTGTGCAACGGGCACTCTGCCGCTGGCACCTGGAAAGGCCCCCGGCAGCGTTGGCACATCAATTGCCTAGAGTTGATGGCCATTATCCTTGCCCTACGGAGGTTTATTTCACTAATCCGAGGCAAGCACGTTCTGATCCATTCAGACAGCACCGTGACGGTAGCGTACATAAATCGCCAAGGCGGCATGCGCTCTCGTCATATGCCTCAACTCGCCCGCCATCTCCTCCTATGGAGTCAGCCGCGACTCAGGTCGCTGCTAGCCGCTCACATCCCTGGTGAACGCAACATGACAGCGGACGCGCTGTCGCGGCAGGCTTCGCTCAGCGGAGAGTGGAGGCTCCACCCCCAGGTGGTCCAGCTCATTTGGGACTGATTCGGCAAGGCACAGGAAATCTCTTTGCCTCCCAAGACAATTCCCATTGCCCGCTCTGGTATTCCCTGACGGATGCTCCCCTCGGGACAGACGCGCTGGCCCCGGGGACTGCGCAAGTACGCATTTCCCCCAGTGAGACTTCTTGCATCGGTGCTGTGCAAGATCAGGGAGGACGAGGAACAGGTCACCGTGGTGGCCCCTTACTGGCCCACCCGCACCTGGTTTTCGGAACTCATGCTCCTCGTGACAGCCTCTCCCTGGAAAATCCCCCTGAGAAAGGACCTTCTTTCTCAGGGACGGGGCACCCTCTGGCACCCGCGCCCAGACCTCTGGAACCTCAGCGTCTGGCACCTGGATGGGACGTGGAATATCTAGCTCATCTACCACTTGCTGTCGTAGATACGATCAATCAAGCCAGAGCTCCCTTAACCAGGGAGCTCTACACCTTGAAATGGCGTTTGTTCGCGAATTGGTGTTCTTCCCGATCCGAAGACCCACAGAGATGCGCAGTTCGGTCAGTGCTTCTATTCCTGCAGGAGAGGCTGGAAGGGAGGCTGTCCCCCTCCACCTTGAAGGTGTATGTGGCCGCTATCGCTGCTCACCACGACGCAGTAGATGGCAAGTCCCTTGGTAAGCACGACTTGATTATCAGGTTCCTGAAAGATGCCCGGAGACTACATCCTCCCCGGTCTAACCTGTTTCCCTCTTGGGATTTCTCAGTGGTCCTCTCGGGCCTTCAGAGACCCCCATTTGAGCCGCTTGATTCAGTCGAGCTCAAGGCCCTCTCCTTGAAGACGACCCTCCTGATCGCGTTAGTCTCAATCAAGAGGGTAGGAGACCTGCAAGCGTTCTCTGTCAGTGACTCTTGCCTGGAGTTCGGTCCGGCATTTTCTCACGTTATCCTGAGACCCCGACCGGGCTACGTGCCCAAGGTTCCCAAGACCCCTTTCAGGGACCAGGTCGTGAACCTGCAAGCGCTGCCCCGGGAGGAGGCAGACCCAGCCCTTTCGTTGCTGTGTTCGGTGCGTGCTTTGCGTACCTATGTGGACCACACGCAGAGCATTAGATGCTCTGAGCAGCTCTTTGTCTGCTTTGGCAGACGGCGGAAAGGGAATGCCATCTCCAAACAGAGGCTAGCTCACTGGGTTGTTGACGCTATCGCTCTAGCCTATCACGCCCAGGGCGTGCCCGCACCCCTGCAGGTCCGAGCACACTCCACGAGAAGTGTGGCGTCCTCGTGGGCACTGAGCCACGGCACCTCCCTAGCAGACATCTGTAGAGCAGTGGGCTGGGCAACACCCAATACCTTCACCAGGTTTTACAATCTGAGTGTTGAGTCGGTCTCGTCCCGTGTTCTGTCAGGTCCGAGCCAGTAGAACTCGGTAACGCGGCACAACCGACCGGGTGTTTCGCTTGTATCTGCGCCCTTCACCAATGTGATCCAGTGTGCCTTCTGTCCCAGGTCAGCCACTGAGCGTTGCTGCCTGGATGCCTTTTCCTCCCTAGCCTTCTGGCCCGCGAGTTCAGCAGAGCAACTCTTGGCTCTGTACTGGGGTCGGGCTCCACGGGCATAGTTCCCCTTCGTTAGGCTAACTCCCCGTGATGTATTTCCCCTTTCGGCGGACCCGCGTTTCCCTCTGGCAGCTCGCTGCCTCGGCCCCGTGTCTGTAGAGTTCCCCCCTTATCAGGCTGGACCTACCACTGCGCCATAACCCACGTCTGGCTTCCCAACCCTCGTGGTGTATTTGCCATACATTTCCTCCCCCTAGACTGGGTAGGGTATGGCCTCTGCAAGGTCTTCCCCTCCTGAAAGGATAGGAAATCTGCGGGCTGGACGCTACTTCGCCTCTGGCCCCGCCTAGGCGCCTGGCACGCGGCGCTGACGAGTTTGAAGACAACTCCTTAGGCCTCTTCCTCAGTCATTAAGTCGCCCCCTGCCGGGTGCAGGGAGCAGCCCGCTGCACCAAGCGCAGCCTCTTCTGCTCCCCTCGGGGAATGACCGCCTTCCCCGACATAAGTTGGGCCCCAGCCGCTTTACATCCTATGTGAGAGACATAGTGAGAGAGAAGGCCGCGGCTGCTGGGCTTGCTCCCATGCTAGCACGTAATACCTCTTTCTCCCCCAGGGGTGCGAGAAATTACGAGGTTGGTATGCTAAAACTTTGAGGGGGCGTTGGGGAGGGTGACGCACATTCGGTTCAGGTGCCTCTAAACACGCAATAGCCTGTTTTGCCCCTGCTCTGACAGTCGCGTCACGCAGTCAGTGCGTGGCGTGTTTATATGGACCCCTTGTATCAGTTCCTTTGACACAACGTCGAGACAGTGACAGAAGGGGAACGTCTCAGTTACTGTTGTAACCTCCGTTCCCTGAGGGAGGGAAAGAGACGTAGTGTCCCTCCTGCCACGGCACTAGACCTAGCACTGTAAATGGCCGTGCTTCATCCTTTCGGCTCCTCAGTGCAAAATCCTGACTGGCATTCGCTGCCCGCTTCCCTTTATACCCGTATGTCCGGGGTGGGGCATGCAAATTCTGTCTGCCAACTTGACATTGGCCTTTTCTCAGATTCAGAGGTACGATTCGGCGTCCGAGAAGACCCCTTGTGTCACTTCCTTCGACACTAGGTCTCGTTCCCTCCCTCGGGGAACGGAGGTTACAACAGTAACCAAGACGATTTGAGTTGAAATTTGAGTGGACAGTTATACAGAATTAATAGCAGAGATTTACGTCGGCTGGTTCTTCACCTCCTTGTTGTGCATTTAAAACCATTAATGCACACCTAGCCATGGATTGTCTCACTTATACCATGGTCACTTGCCAGAATTGATTAGTTACAGCTATCATTGATTTTTTTGCAGTGCAAATTTTGACTGGAAGAACATATAATAATGGTTAATTTTATCTAAGGTTCATTAGATCTAAAGCTCCGCCTAGTCAGACACAGAGAAAAAGTAGTGCGACCACACAATTGGTCAAAACTGTGAATTTAGATGCACAATACAGAAATAATATCCACTTGAGTGGTAGTCACTTTAGAGAAATGTATTATTAATTTTTTAGTCATTGTTATTTTCATATTAACGTGAAAAAAAAAACGACTTTACAAACCTTGCAGTGACAGTAAAAGTAGAACTAACTATATAATAAGGCACAAACTATTCGTAAAACTCTGTAACCTGCAGATTTTGACCTCCGAGACATTGGTATGGTATCCATCAAGGCTGCACAACTGACTGAATTAAGAATGAAATCACAATTTGTCCTTGAATGGTAGCGCTTCACCACAAAATGCTGCCTACATTGTGTAAACAGACCTTCTGCTTCAGCGTTTGAGTCAGAGATGTGTGAGCGCGGGGGGCCTCTAGTGGGTTCAGCAATACAACATAACATACACAACAAATTACAGTTTAAATCGATCTTACATTGCCTTGCCGGACAGCGAACGACACTCCATTATATTAGCTATGCTGATAAAAGTGGTTGGGAAATGTTTTCAATTGCTATAACTCACTCTGCTTGCGCTGTAATGCTATGTTACTTTGGTTACAAACAGTGCATTAATAGCAAGTGGTGATTAAAACTGACCAGTACTATCTGTGCATTTAACGTTTTGAACGGCATGCATTCCAGCCAATCAGAATCCAGTATTCAAACATACCTTGGTATAATCAGAAATAATGACCACTGAATGCTACGAGTAAAATCTTTTATAAGGTTTCACAGGTTTGTCCCTACTTTTTGTCACTGTAATAAATGTATAAAATCATGTTGTTTCAAAGTCAGGTCAAGGTCAGACAACAATATACTGTATTATAGCTATTTTCTCAATAACTGAGAATTTTTGTCTGAATGTGGTGGCAATTCAATAGATGGAGCAGCAGTTATCACTTTGACACTTACAGTGTCACGCTCATCATGGTTAATTTTGAGAAATACATAAATTATTAGAAATTCTGAGGGCAAGAAATGTCTCATGTTTTTTTTTTTTTTTTCACTTAGCCATTAAGTATCATCTCCCCGCTGCTTCTGACCTTTGAAAACCTTTAAGTTCTCAGAAAATATAGAACGAAGCAAAAGAGAGGGAAGGGCGATCAGTACATGGGATATAGCAGTTTACAAGCTACACAAGTTAGTGTCAGCACATGTTTGAGAATCCAGCAGTACAAAAGACTAGACTGAGCCAAGGACACTTTACAATTCTGTTTGAAAAATAATTCCAACAAGAGAAAGGCGCATATAGAAATCTGTTCATTTCAGACAACTTTGAATAGACAAGAAAAAAACATTGCTACTCCACTGGTCTGTCAGTTTCTTTCAGTGCTAGTTAGTTAGTTACAGTGCAGATAGAATGGTCCTCTTTAAAGTCAGTCTCTTGACTCCTCCCAGGAGTGGCGATCTCTGAAGCACGTGGCAGATGGTGCTTGACACTCTGCCCCTTATGCACGTCATCACTGGCATATAAACAGGAGCATAGCAACATTTCAACAGAATTTGTCGCTTTCAGTATTTATTCAATTACATCTATTGTGCTCGTAAGCTCGACTCATCGCTTCTTTGTTCTATTTGCATTTCTAAATGACAAATTGGATAATTTTCTCCCTGTTTTGCTACAACCAGGGGCGGATTTAGTGATTTGAGGGCCCTTAGCAAAGTACAGGAATGGGGCCCTCTTCATTGTTATTATTTTTTTGTATTATTATTTTATTATTTACTGTGGTATGCCATAAAATGTGGTAGCTCATTCAAATAATCACTTAATCACACAAGTTGCTTCAAAGCCATACACTTTGCAAGCTTTGGCAAATATAATAAAAAGTTTTAGACTAGTTCTTTCTCAGAGGTGCTCATTGTAGCAGCCTGGTAAATTTTAAACAAAACTTTGTTACCAAATGAACCGAACTACCAGATAAGTCTGTCTCTGTCTCACAAGAGTTGCCTATAGCAGCCAGCCAAATCCTTTTACTGGAGAGCATAATAAATAATCACATTTTATACCCTTATCCATAAAAGGTTTTGATATAATTACATATTTTATAACTAATAATATTCATATTAAGATACATGATTGCAATTTCTAGAACTCCAAAACTCCACAGAATACGTAGGCCTTGTTTCTTATTCCCGGTTTGTAATAAAAACATGAATACTTGGATTTTACATAAATGTTTTTATTAACAATTTGGCCAGAAATCTCACGTGAAATACTCTCCACGAGAGTCACGTCTGCCATTTTGTATGCACACTTTCTCCCACACACACACCCCTTACATTTATGCATTTGGCAGACTCTTTTATTCAAAGCGACTTACAGTGCACTGATTACAGGGACAATCCCCCCCGGAGCAACCTGGAGTTAAGTGTCTTGATCAAGCACACAATGTTGGTGGCTGTGGGGATCGAACCAATGACCTTCTGATTAACAGTTGTGTGTGTTCACAGAGTAAACGCAACAACGTATCTGACTTGCAACACACACACAGCCACAGCTGTGCTCACTCAAGGTGATTTTATTCATTAAACAACCAATCACAAATGTACACACCCCCATTATTCATCACGTGTCATTTCATTCATTTCATACATAAATATCAATCAATAATAAAAAATAAAAAAAAAACATAATGCACATTGAGAGCACACGGTTAACACCCCCACTTGCTCTCACATTGTTAACATAGAACGCATCATTTTCCAAAAATAAATGCATCAAATTACATCATCTTACACTTGGTTGCAGGATTGGTCAACACATCTGCTACCATCTCATTAGTGGGACAATACACTAATGTAATGTCACCATTATTTACAGAAGACCTAATAAAATGGTACTTGATGTCTACATGTTTGCATCTTTGCCTGCTCACAGGATTTTTTGCTAAGGCGATTGTACCTTGGTTATCTTCATATACTTTAGGTTGCGAGTATTGACATGTATCAAGATTTTTCAACAGTTGTTTAAGATAGAGACACTCCTGTATGGTTGTGGCTAGGGCTATATACTCTGCCTCACAGGTGGACAGTGCGACAGTTGGCTGTTTCTTTGTTTTCCATGAAATCAAAGCACCACATTCAGTTAAACTTACACAATAGCCAGTTGTACTACATCTGTCATTACTAGCTGCCCAGTCTGCATCACTGTATGCTCTTATTCCCAGTGTCTCATTACATTTTCTGTAACACAGTTCTTTGTCAATTGTACCTTTAAGATACCTTAGTACCTGTTTAACTGTGGACCATTGCTCAACAGTTGGTTCTGTGAAATATTGTGACAGTTTGCTTACAACAAAACTTATATCAGCTCTAGTACAGATGGTCAAATAGATGAGGCTTCCCAGTGCCTCTCTATATTTTTTCACATCAATCATCTTTTCGGCATCATTATTATAGTCAAGTTTTTGTTCACAAGTAGTCGATCTCGGTTTGCAATCCTGCATGTTAAACCTTTGCAATAATTTTGTCACATATTTTGCTTGTGACATTCTCACACAGTTGTCACTCTGGTTAAAATCAACACCTAAAAAATGCCTTAATTTGCCCAAGTCTTTCATTTGGAATCTTTCAGTAAGCATGTCCTTCACACATCTAAGAACATTTTCATCACTTGCCACAATCAACAAATCATCAACCCATATTACAATGATCTCTTTTTCATTAGCTGTTTCCCATGTATACACACAATAGTCAGCTTGATTCTGCACAAAGTGGTTTCTGGTCAAGTACTCATGTAGTACCTTGTTCCAGTTTCTGCCCGATTGTTTTAACCCATACAATGACCTTTCCAATCTACAAACCAATTTTTCATTTGTTCCAGATTTTACTTCATAACCCTCTGGTTGTTCTATGTAAATTTCGTGATCTATTGGTGCGTTCAGATAGGCAGTTTTTACATCCATGTGGTGCAAAATCAAGTTTTCTTGTACTGCTTTTTGTATTATCACTCAGATACTTGTCAAGTTAGCTGTAGGGGAAAAAGTCTCTTCATAATCAACACCTCTCTTCTGACTGTATCCTTTGGCTACATAACGTGCTTTGCACTTTTCAGATCCATCTATGTTATTCTTAATCGCATAAACCCATCTGCCCCCCACTGCTTTCTTACCCTCAGGCAAACTACTTAGGGTAAATGTGTGATTTTCTCTAAGTGATTGCATCTCCTCATCCATTGCAGTGACCCACTCATTAGATCTGTCCGAGGTTACAGCTTCTGTAAAAGTTACAGGTATATTACATGTCACTCTATAACAGTAATCTACGTCGATCTGCACCTGATCAGTTTCCTCATCAGATGCCTGTTGAGAAACATAGTCATGTAAATAACTTGGCTTCATCCTCACTCTAGAAGGGTATCTTGGAGGCTCAGGCATAGCTTCAACTGATTGGGTCTGAGGACTACTACTCTGCTCCTCCTCTTTGACTGAAACCTGGGCCCGTATCCCTAAAGAATTTTTGTGCAAAAAGTGGCTCCTAGCGGCCAAATTCTAAGAAAATTCTCAGAGTCATGACGTTTTCTTAGAATTTCCCCTAAAAGTGACACGAAAATCCCAGTTAATATAAAAGCTATTCCTCAAGATTCCTAGTGCTTAAAAGGGCTCCTAAGGCGAGATCTGCTAAGAGCAGGGAAGAGGACTTTTAGTGGCTTAGGAGTTCCCCTAAGCAGCTGCACAAAATGGCCAACAGAGGAGGCAGGAGAGATGTCCTGCAAACACTGGATGACAGGGAATTATTGAGACGCTACAGATTGGATCGTGCAGGAATCATGTTTGTGGTGGATCTCCTTAGAGATGCTATTACTTCACCAACTCGACGCCACAACGCTATTACACCGGAGAAGAAAGTAATCACAACCCTGAGGTATTTGGCAACAGGGAAAATGCAACAATGCAGCAGTGATGACTTGGGTCTGTCCCAATCCTCCGTCAGCAGAGTCATCACCCAAACACTGACAGCTTTGTCACAACCTAATATTGTGACAAAATTTGTTTCATTCCCGCTGGATGCCCGCACTTTACACACACATAAAAGGGCATTTATGGACATTGCAGGATTCCCTGGCGTTGTGGGTGTAATTGATGGAACACATGTGAGAATAATTGCGCCATCAGAGGACGAGGCTGTCTTTGTTAACAGGAAGAATTTCCACAGCATCAATGTGCAAATAGTGTTCAATGCGGCCTGTAAGATTTTGGACATTGTGGCTAAATGGCCAGGCCCCACACATGATGCGAGAATGCTCTCCGAGAGTGGCATCAGACAGCTTTTTGAGAGACGCTATGTGCCAGCTAATTGCCACTTGTTAGGGGACAGTGGCTACCCATGCAAACCATGGCTCCTTACACCTTACCTCCAGCCACGCCAAGGGCCCCAACTAAACTATAACAGGTAAGCCAAACAATACAAAAATCATGGAAATGAAATGCAAGCAATATGTTAGAGCATCCAAGTAGTGCAATATTTCCATCAAATAATTAAAGGTCCTGTATTCTATTGTAGGGCCCACAAGACAACAAGAGCGGTGGTGGAGCGTGGCATAGGCCAGCTTAAGAGGCGCTTTCATGTTCTCCACGGAGGGGTGCGGCTGAGGCCTGAAAAAGTCAGCAAAGTCATCATAGCCTGTGCAATATTACACAATATTTGCAAGGTTAGACAGATTGCAGAACCTCTGGAGGATGGCGATGAGGAGGAGGATGAAGACAACGATGAGGATGGTGGTGAAGAAGATATTCACATTCCACAGGGGAACCTAGCCCAGAGTGGACTGCCTTACAGGGCAAACTTCACAAATTTACATTTCAGGCAAGCTGTAGCCCCATGTCATTTGAGAACTTGTGATGGTATTAAGAACTACCACAGTTTTACTGCACATCACCTGCAATTGTTAAATGCAAGACACAGAACACAATCTCTAAATGGTTTATTTTTTAGGTGTTCAATTTTAAGGCGGTAGTACTCCTCCTGAAGGGAAAGGACTTTTTTTTGTTGTTCAAACACATCAATTGTGAGTTGCAATCTTCTCTCCTGCAGGGATGCTGACGGAGCAGGTGCTGTGGATGGGAATGGTGTTTGATCCGCCGGGCTATCCTGAGTAGCAGCTGCAGATGGTTCAGGCGGCAATCTTGTCGGCAAACTTGATGGGCCCAGTTCTTGTGATGGCTCCATGCTACAGAAATACATAGGCCTAGTTTAATTATTGTTTTGATTAAATTAATTTAATACAATGAGCATGGATAACACATGAAATGGCTTCTGCAATGAATAAACACTGTTGATATGAATAACCCTGTGTCCTACCTTTGCTGCATTTCAAGGGCCTGCATCATTGATGTGTCAATGCCTGTTGGCAGCCTGGTGACACTGACCTCAGAGTGTCCCAGGACTTGAAAGACAGTGTCGGCCACTTGGGACAGCCGCTTTGCAGGTGGTCCACCCCCTAGAAAGAAACAGTCAATGAACACAGTACTTAGGCATGTATATTAACTTTGCCAGCAGGAGCAAGTTGCCAGATTATGTGGTAGGCTATAGTATTTTGCTCACCTGTGAGTGAGGATTCCCGCTTGTGTGCTGCAATCTCATCTTTTGCCTTGGACTGCAGCACATACCACCTTTTCTCACAATCGTCGCCTGTCCGCACCACCAGTGGAAAAGAGGCATTGATTGTTTGGGATATTGTGTCCCAGGCGCGCCTCTTGCCTTGGCTAGTGACAGTTGGGCCAAATTTTCCTCGTAACATACCTTTATGTTCGTTCACCAACTGGGCCAGCAACAAACCTTGCTCCTCAGTCCAGTTCAGCTTGCGATTCCTTTTTTTCTCCATTTTCTGTGTTTGTAGGATATTTGTTAACAAGCCTTCATAAATAGACCAGCCAGCAATCACAGACATTGATAAAAGCTGAGCCGTGTTACCCTCGTTAAGACCACACTGAGTTGTAACGTTGCAATTTCTACTTCATTAAGGACAGCCCCTTGAGATAGGCCATCTTGTTTTCAATGGGGTCCATATGGGAGTGAAAGTACAAAATATGCCAGCTAGGATATTAATATGAGCAAATAAGACACGAATCATTATTTGAACAGGGTGTAATGAGCTTAAGTTTTCACATATTTTAGATTCTAATGTTAGGCTATAACCCCTACAGCTTACTATTCATTTTCCAGATATTTTCTTGAATGTGAAATATTATTTACAATTACAGTCTGCATAAGATTAGAGTGTATAATTATGTTTATTGATTTGAGGGTACATCCTTTGCTCATTATCACCAAAAGTTCATTTTCATCAAACTTGTAGGATCAACCAATCACGGCTTTTGAAATGATGACTCATACCTAGCAACGGGGTCAACCACACCTCCTCACTAAGATAGGATTTTCCATCCATTCCTTGCTCATAGTTCACTGAAAATGTTCTGGAATAACTTCTAAGCTAAAACTCCTGGCAAGGAATTTTTAGGTTAAGTTAGGAGCTCTCTGAGAGGATTCTCAGAATCTTTAGGGATACGGGCCCTGGTCTTTTGCTAGACTTGAATTTACATCCTGCCTAGTTCTATTGACTTTCTGTTTCAAAACATCATCATCATCATCATCATCATCAATGGTAGTCTGAGTCTGTTGCTCAACACAGGTCTTAGAAAGAAACTTAACTAACCTGTGCTTTTGCACTTTCCTGCTGTCAGGGAAATAGACAATGTATGCTGGACTGCTTTTATCATAACCAATAAAAACACCCTTTTCACTTCTTGGATCCAGCTTTCTTTTATCTTGTTTATAAACAAAACACTCTGAACCAAACTTTTGCATCCTAGCAAGATTGGGCCGTCTCCCTGTTAGCATCTGAACTGGTGTAAGTTTGGTGCGTTTGTTAAAGCACCTGTTCCTGATTATGGCTGCGGTCTGCACTGCATAAGGCCATACATTTTTAGGTAACTCACTCTCTATCAGCATGCATCGTGCCATGTCAAAAAGTGTATGCCAATTTCGTTCTGCTGTACCATTTTGGTGGGGAGAATATGGTGCAGAAGTCTCGTGTCTAATACCATTCTTAACCAACAGAGTTTTGTATTGCTTTGCAGTAAACTCGGTGCCATTATCAGATCGAAGACGCTGAATTTTACCATATGGGGCCATATCGGCAAGAAACCTCTCCGTTGCTTGTAGTGTGTCACTTTTACTTTTAAGACTATATACAAACACGGCACTAGTATAATCATCAGTAAATGACAAAACATATTTATATCCCTCTCTGGACTCTGGGTTAATTGGACCGGCCAAATCTGTGTGCACTAGCTCTAGAGGCTTTTTAGCTCTTACATCAGGCTTTCTGTTTCTGGTTTGTGTAAACTTGCCTCGGGTGCACACTTCACAAGTTATAGGTTTGTTTGATGAACCTTCAATTTTCATACCATCAACAACACCTTCTAATCTTTGCACATCATCAAAATTACAGTGTCCCAGTATCTCATGCCATGTTTTTAAATCATAACATCCATTCACTTGGTCATCACATCCATCAGATACTGTATGCAAATAATATAATCTATCATGTAAATGAATGGGAAATTTTGTACCGTCTTTGTGCACCAGAATATCTTCACCTTTCCTAAACGTCACGTTTGCTCCACTGGAAGCCGCTGCTTGCACCGAAAATATGTCCTGTGGGTATGAGGGAATGTACAGCGCCCGTCTCAGCATTGTTTTTAGGTGGCGTCCTCGAATGTCCACCAAGCATACCTCAGCGTCCCCTCTGCGCTCTGCTACTCCCTTACACCTTGTGCCGTCAGCTAGCTCCATGTAATGAGTCCCTGCCTGGAACTCATCATCGAACCTTTTGAACTTGGAGATGTCGGTGACGATATGCGAGGTTGCCCCGCAGTCGACCATCAGGCCCCTCACGTCGACACCCTGGTTGTTTGGCTGGAATCCTGCCTCTCCATTGGTCACCCTGAAAACATACTCGTCGGTCGCTTCCTCGGTGGCCCTCCATGTTGCATCTTGGCGCCGTCTCCTCCTGCAGGTTACGTCGCGATGAGTATTACTCTTGCAGTGGCTGCACCACAGTTTGCGCCGGCAAGCGCGGGCAATGTGTCCCTTCAGACCGCATCTGTAGCACACCACATCCGCTGCAGCCCGTTCAGTTGAGCCAGCACTGGTGGGTCTCGCAGGCCACTGTTTTGTCTGCACAGCCATTACATTATCCTCTACAGCTGGAGCACGCATCTTTTCGATGTCCTCGTAGCTCCGAAGCTTTGTTTTAAATTCAGCAAACGTTATCCTGTCATCCGATTGCGTTATATGGATGGCAAACTGTTTAAAAGTCTCAGGAAGCCCCTTTAGAACCATAGCCACCAGCAGTCCGTCACTCAAAGTCTCTCCAGCATTTCGTAAAGCCGTGATAGCAGTTTCAGCAAGAATAACATATTCAGTCACACTCTCGCTGCTTGATTTTTGAAGCGAGGTTAACTCAGTATACAGGCTTATTACTCGTGGCTTTCCTTTACGTGCGTAGTAGTCTCTCAAAATCTTTAGCGCTGCGCGCCCATCGTCGGCTGCTTCTCGCATTACAAGCGACAAACTTTTATCGTCCAAGAACTGAATTAATTCCGCATATGCCTCGGCATTTGAAGCCGCTTCTTCCGGTGTTTCCACACCCGCTGATTCCGTAGTAATTATCTCTTTCAGGCCTTGCAACCGGAGGTGGCCCAAAAACTTAACTTCCCAAAGTTCATAATTCTTTTCATCCCCGTCGAACAGTAGCCACGACCAGCGACCGCTATGTTCCGTTTTTCTGGTGTTAGGCCTACTCATGGCTCTACTAAAACAAGCGCTTGACTTCCTGACGTTCTGGGCCCATAACCTGTTCACAGAGTAAACGCAACAACGTATCTGACTTGCAACACACACACAGCCACAGCTGTGCTCACTCAAGGTGATTTTATTCATTAAACAACCAATCACAAATGTACACACCCCCATTATTCATCACGTGTCATTTCATTCATTTCATACATAAATATCAATCAATAATAACAAATAAAAAAAACATAATGCACATTGAGAGCACACGGTTAACAGTGTGTATTATCCCACTACACCACCTTCCTCATGTATTGACTGCATTCTATTGATTATTAATTGATATTACAGCATCAATAAACTTTGTTATATTTCAAAGAGAAGTGTTTTGGTTTGTTTTGCATACACCTGTGTCAAAAGCTGGCAGGGGATGCCAGTGGTCTGATTCAAGCCTTCATTGTTTCCTTTTGAATGTTGATGTTCTCCGGACATCGATTTTCCTAAGAGAACAATCTAATATTGAGACTGTAAAGCAGTTCAAGGGCAAGGAGGAGGTGAGAAACAGCTTGACAATACAAATAAGGTTTTAATAATAAACTTAAAACAAAAGGACAAACCCACACGACGGACATGTCCGTAAATGATCTCTCTCTCGTTGCACCACCGTCTGCCATCAGCCTTTATCCCTCTCGGAGGCTTGATTAGCCTGATACGGGACCGGATGTGTATCATCACAACCCGGCCCCGCCCTCCGCCCTGCCACAGAGACTGTTATACTGTCTGGTTATTAGTCCCTTATTCCATGTTGGTGCCCAGGCGATATTGATTCTTATTCATATTCTATTGATTTTGATAACTAACAATTGTCTTTGATGATTGTTGAATTTGAAGGATCAATATGTTAGAGTTCATTCTAATCAGTGTTCCATTAATTTTAATAATTAATGATTATCCTTGATAATAATTCATATTCTTTTAAATTTGATAATTGATGGTTGTCTTTGATGTTTGTTGATTTAAAGGATTATAAAGCTAACATTGATTCTAATCAGTGTTCTATTGATTTTAATAATTGATAATTATCTATGATAATTATTGCTTATAACCAAACCTGCTCCTAAACGTAGAGCCCTACATATCACTCATTGAATTGTTAGATAACAGTCCTGAGGACATCTTTCCAAACATGAACAAAATGAAACGAGCACTGTCAATGATGTCATGCAGTGTTTAAATGCTGTTTTCCACAACAAACCACATAAAAATATGTCTATGCTCCTCAATGCTTACTGTTCACCTAAGCAATTTATCTCTGCTCTCACTTGAACATGAACTGACAAAGTTGAGTATGATGAGATCACTTGACTATGATGAGATTATCCTGTGTTTAACCAAAAGCCCTGTCATCCAAGACTAAAATTGTAGGAGATCTCGTATGGTAAGTAAAAATGTTTTCTCAATGTTCATAGATAAACTGTAATTTTGGTTATGTTTGTTAAGTACATTTGGGACTTGTTGGAATGTGAGAAGTTTTGATTCTTGTTGTGTGCCAGTATGCTGTGATGTAGTCGGGGCTGGATAGGTAATCTGACATACTGGGCATTTTCCGGTTGGAACGACGCACTTTGGGGCCGATCAGGGGCGGACTAGCCATCGGGAAAACCGGGACTGAGCTGAAATAAACTGCCATATGCCAAAGGGGGCAGCGATATGCAGAAAAGGACAGCAACACCACTAGTACAGTGATTATTGGAAATTTTGCCCATCCTGTTTTATCAAGGTTTTATCTGGTCTAGGCCCTGTGTTTAACCACAGAGAATTACTGTTAGCGCAGCTCTATCTGTATTTAATCACAATGGTACGCATTTATTTGCAACGTAAAAAAGCAGTCCAGCTAAAGAATATCTAGATAATATCCGCATATGAAATGTATGTTAATGCAAGGTGTAAATGGGGCCGCATGTTTCTGGCCAAAGTATATACAAAATTATTAGTGATGCTTGACTTATGCATGAAAGCTGTTGTATGCAGATAATCCACAATCCATAAATCTCATCGGGACGCATGTGACATTGAAGTGACAATATTTCAGCAAAAGAGCTCTGTATTTGAAAAGCGGTTTAATGTTGTTTGGCCTCCTAATGTAATTTAGAATATAAATGACAACAACTTGCACATTAAGATTTATTTAAGAGCATCAGAATTTTATAGTAGCCAGATGTTTTTTTCTTTCTACATAGAATCTTGACTTCTCATTGATTTTTTTTTTGCTCATTAATGGCTCCAAGACTCAGCTCACCACACACACACACACACACACACACACACACACACAGTTCTGGCTGTTTGCCACCGCAGCAATTTCCTATGACTTTCTAGTTGTTGTGAAACATGACCTGTACCCCACCCCCCTCATCCATTTACTTTTTTCACATACTGTAAGGCTCTCTGGACATCTTACTTTCAATCAATCTCCTCCTTATGTGCTGCCTTTCCCTTTGTATTGTCTATGCCTACTTGATCTAATTAGTATTCGCTGGTGGGTGATTCTTCATTTTGGGGCAATTTTAACTACTTGAAAGCTTGAAAAATGAAACCTTAATCCCATGTTGCATGTTAAAACATTTTGCACATTCATGGCCTTGATCAACCTTCAAACAGATTTTTGAAAGTTTGTGTGATGGCAATGACGTGATATTAATGACATCATTCTGTTTTTTAGAATAAAATTGCTCAAATTCTAGCCTATTTGGGTAAGTTTGGGTACTTCATCAAAAAAGTTATCACATTACTATTTATTTTAAATTAGTTTATAAAAACACTTCACAAAAAGGTTTGTTTGCACATGTAGGCTATATTATTGACTTGTTCATATATATATATATATATATATATATATATATATATATATATATATATGCGGACTATCACAAAGTGGACCCTGCACCTACGCTGGACAAATGCTGAGAAAGAGAGAGATGTAATTATTTATTTTTTTTTTTTCATTTAAAGTCATCATTATGGTTATTATTGTTCACTTTAGTTATACACTTTGTTATACAGATATGAACTTTGTTTGATCATACAACAAATTATTTTCAACCAATGCAATATTGTTCACGAGAACAACAATAAAGCATTGTGATGAAGAAATAGTTGGTTAAATGCAAGTATCTCTAGCAAAATATAATTTGGCCTTCTAATATGATTTTGGAAAATAATTGTAAAATTCAGATTGAGTATGGTAATAAAGATGGGTCAATGTGATACTGTTGTGACAAGTTGAACAGTTACTGTCTTTAGAGTATATAATCATTTGAGCTGACAATAAGACACACAGACAACAACATTTCACATAAAAAACACAACAACGGTGATAATCAACAAACTCATTTTCAGGCTCATGCCGCAGTGCACGCTGGAGCCAATGTTGAGCACTGTACTATGAGGACACCCACAATGCATTGCAGCATGAGCCTGAAAATGAGTTTATTGATTGTCACCATTGTCAGTTTTGTATGCCAAGTCTTGATATTTGATCACTGACAACTTAAGAATTGTATCCCTGAGATGAAGTATATGATCAATTATTAAAAAATAATTGCATTTACACATCTTTATTATTTACTAATTATATTTCCATAGTAAATGCAAACTTTAAATTAAACTTTGACTTCTATTCTTTACACTTTGAATGATGTCTCAATGAGATACTTGAACTCATAAAAAAGTATTCAGAATTAAGCCCCAACATCAGTTGTGTGGCAGTTTGAATCAATGTATGTGAGATCATGAGTCTGCTCAGAAGAAACAGAGAGCTGCTTTTGCCAGTCACTCAAAGTATAATTTCCCCAGTCAATGTGCAATGGATTTCCATCATGGAAATGAGCTGAGCTTTGTTGTGTTGTGGCTTAGTTCTGTTTGTGTTTTCAACATTTATTTGCTATGCTAATTTGGTTGTGTTGTGCAACCCCGGGCAACCATATTTGTAGAGAATA
The DNA here is from genome assembly GCA_032164185.1 of Moxostoma hubbsi. Taxonomy (NCBI): domain Eukaryota; kingdom Metazoa; phylum Chordata; class Actinopteri; order Cypriniformes; family Catostomidae; genus Moxostoma; species Moxostoma hubbsi. The sequence goes on along the minus strand of JAVLUX010000025.1, from coordinate 37,039,067 downwards.
GTGAAAGTTTAAAGCTAGTATAATCTATTCTTTAAAACTAAAATGATTGTTTCTTAGAAAACAGTTATTTTTCATCTTTATTCCGTGGAATGCAAAAGAGAATGTTCATGATATTCTTTTCAATAAAACAAAAAGTGGATGGTGGATTTATAATGCTAAACTCTAAAAAAGCACTGTAGCCATCAAATTAAATTTTTGCCATATATATATATTGAGCACATTGTGCAAGGTTTAACGTCTGTGACATCAAATGCCATTGGATCTCAATTTACTCAGGATTTGCAGTTAATAACTTGCATTAATTACTTAACCCTTAAGCTGGCAAGAGTGGAAAATTATTAGCAAAAAATTATTTCATGTCACTTTTTATATAATTAACTTAAGTAAAACATACCCAAAGGAATGTTTGATATATTTCGGATTTTATGAGTTGTATCTCCCAGGATATGTTTCCCTATTAAGGTACAAAAAAGTCAAAGTCATCAATATATCTGTTTTATTTGATGATTTTAAAACATGTCGTGTGTGTGTGTGTGGGAACGAGTGTTGTGTGTGTGTGTGTGTGTGTGTGTGTGTGTGTGTGTGTGCGTGTGCATGCATGCGCCTGTGTGCTTGTGCTTGTGTGTGTGTGTGTGTGTGTGTGTGTGTGTGTGTGTGTGTGTGTGTGTGTGTGTGTGTGAGACAAAACTGTGAAAAGTTTAGCTTTAAGGTTGCATGTATGACATGTGTAAGTGTAATATGTAAACTGTATATTGTGGATTCACACTTTTCCTTCAATCTCAGTGGATACACAAGCTTCAAAATGTGCTAAATAACAGCCTGAACAATGCATCTTAAGACAATGTTCATAAATAATATTAGCAGTTTTATTGTTTTGTTTTTTTTACTGAAGAAAAGTAAGATTAATATATAATGAATTATCACAAAGTAGGCATGCTCTGCACCATGTTGGTTTTAGGTCAGACTGTAATATCTTAGGCCAAAGAAGACTCTGGAAAACACTGCAGGTGTCACGCTCTCCCCAGTCTCTCACAGAACTACATTACCCAGAAGTACCTCTCTGAAATTCTAACCACACACACCTGGGGCCAGTTGCACCAGCTATATGCCTGGCAAACTTAGCCTAGTTGTGGCATAAATGGGAAAAATTTACGCACTACTAAATATTTGAGCATTGTACCATTAAACTTATACTACATATAAATTAAATATTTACGGAAGACTTCATCCAGGAGTAATGTTTGGAATAAAAAAGCAGGCTGATTTTTTAATGACATCAATGAGCTTGTGTTTTGTGTGACAGGCTTCAATCCTTTCGACATACAGAAAGTTGACATTTACACACATTTTTTCTCAAGTTAGAAAAAAACTCCCTTTTAAGAGGCTCTTCAGCATGAAACCGATCTAACTGCTGTCAAGTTTCAACATATTCAAAATGTTGTAAAATCTGATATTACATATCAGATTTTAGTGGGGATGTAATTTATTACAGATGACAGTTACATGAGCAAACAAGGTTTGAACATCAACCGTAACAAGATCAAATTAAAGTTCACAACTGTTTAACACTTGTGTACACATTTTAAGGCTGCTTATTGGATAAATATGGGTAAACATCATATTATGCGACTATGCATTACTTTACGGAGAGCTTATGACCTACTACTTAAGTTTTGGCCTAAGAACAGGTGGTGCAACCAAATTAAGCACTGACTTAATTACAAATTAACTAGTAGTTACTAAGCCCTTACTGTAAACTTTACGTCCCAACTTATGTTAGACCTTACGCACAGCTGGTGCAAACTTACCCTGTTCCCCATTCCTCTCCATCAGAGTTCTCTGTTTATATAGCCCTCAGTTATCAATTTTCAAGTCTCGTTGATGTTTCAATCCTCTGTGAGCATTGCTGTTTTTGACCACCTTCTTCCAAGTTAATTGTTATTATTGACAGTTCTTTTTATTTTTTAGTTGTATTTTTTCTGAGCTATTATTTTATATCTCTGGATCATTTGTTCTTTTTTGTTAAACTCCTGTATTTGGGTTGTTCACTCCTTGTTGTCAGTCACTCCTATGTTGTTAGGAGTTTGCATTGCTGTTGAGGGATTTTATGCCACTCCTGGTGCAAAAATTCAAGCAACTCTGCTTTGTTTTATGACTTGTGGCCATCCATCATCCTCTTGATCACATTCCAGAGGTTTTCAATTGTGTTCAGTTCTGGAGATTGGGTAGGCCATGACAGGGTCTTGATCTGGTGGTCCTCCATCCACACCTTGATTGGCCTGTCTGTGTGATTGTCCTGATTTTCAATCATAGCTTCCATGTGTCTTGGCAAGCTCTCTACCAGTCTTGCACATTTCTGTTGGGTGAATTTAGTGCAAAATGGTGCAGCCTTGCTGAAGCACCCCCAGATCATCACCTTCCTCCAGCTGGAATCAGGCAGATTTGTCTTTGTGAAGAATGCATGAATCAAGCAATTTACAAGGTTATCCTTGAAGGATTGTTTTTTTTCCAGCAGGACAATGCTCCATACCACACAGCCAGGTCAATCAATGTGTGGATGGAGGAGCACCAGATCAAGACCCTGTCATGGGCCAGCCTAATAACCCCATTGAAAACCTCTGCAATGTGATCAAGAGGATGATGAATAGCCACAAGCAATCAAACAAAGCCAAGTTGCTTGAATTTTTGCACCAGGAGTGGCATAAAATCACCAAACTCTCCTGATTCACCATCACCCTGTAATCCCCACATATACAAATTGATTTGTCAGCCTTTGGTACTACCAATATAGGTGCAGCCTACTCACTTCTGTCAAGTTTGTAGATGAAGCCCAGACTTTCCAATCTATCAATCTCCTTTTCCACCACCTCTTTAAAGGTATATGGCACCTGTCTGGCTTTATGAAAAATTGGTTTGGTATTGGGCTTCAGTTTGATCCTGACTTTAAACTCATGTATGGTGCTTGGGCCTAAATAAAATGTTCCATTGTAACACTGCCTCTAAATAAGCATAGAAAATAGAAATAGAAAATACATTTGGCCAGTTCAATTTGAGTTGTGCAAGCCAATTTCGACCTAAAAAAGTTGGTCTGTCCCCTTGCACTTTCACCAGGGGTAATTTTGCAGTCTGTCCTTCATATTTGACATTTACAGATACTTTGACAAGTAACTTAATGGGCTCACCTGAAATGTGGATATTACATATTGTACTGTTCCAGGAGTAATTGAGAGAAGTTCCTTTTATACACAATTTCAGAAATGAGACACCGCTGTCCCCATGTCTAAATGCATTTCAGTTGGCTGCCCTTTGATATCCACATTGACAGTTATGCCTTTCTATCCATTACAGATGGTGTAGAATATACAAACTCCAAAAAGTTCCTGTTAATTTTTAAGTTCATAGTCTCTTCAGTGATGAACTGAATCTGTCATTCTTTTATTCCAACATGTGTGAGCAATATGTCCTATTTTGGAACATAGGCTGCATTTTTCAGTCTTAAATCTACAGGCACAAGCAGCATGATTTGTACCACCACATCTTGAATCTATTGAACATAAATGAAGCACTTTTTTGCATTCTTTGTTGACATCATATTCCCTGAATTTGTTTTCTTTCTCCATGCTCCTTGGTTAGTTTTCACATTCACAATTTTGTTTCTCTTTCATTTTTCCTGCAGACTCAAGCCATTTTCATGGATAAGGCAATTTCACATGCATTCAGAAATGTAAGATCACGTTAGGCCAGCAACTTACTCTGAAACGCCTCCACTCGTAATCCACTGACGAAAGCTCAGAGCTTCGTCTAAATGAGCACCGAACTCAAAATGAGTGAACAACTGTTTTAACTCCATAATGTAGCCTGACACAGCCTAATTTTCGTTTAGTTCTTGATCAAAAATATGGTAGTGTCTGGTAACATGTACATGTAAAATGGCTAGAAACAGCATTTTAGCTTAGCTTAAAGGGATACTTCACCTCTGGGAAGATGAATGTGTATTTAAAATTGGTCATTTATATAGTATAAATGTGAAATTATTTTTGAATTTGAAGCATTCTAGACTGAGAAAAGGCAGAAAATGTATTTTTTACTCATGTGGCAGAAAGATAACAACTCCCAGAATGCACTTGCTTTGCTGCCCTTACGAGGCCACTCCCAAACCACACCTACCGGTTACAGGCAGCAGTATCTGAAAATTTGATACAACTAGGCTTGCTTTGATACATCGTGACTCTATAAATCGTGAGTTAGTTGATAAATTGACTGACTACGCGGGAAGAACATTATAATTCTGGGTGTCCAAACTCTGTACATGACGTCTTAGTAACAAAAAGAAAAACAAACAAAGTACTCACTTTACACTAAGCCGTCCGTTTGTCCCTGCGGGCTTTGGCTGGCATTTCCAATTTATCTTTGGGATCCTAAAATAAATTTCCAGGACTCCCTTGTCCATGTGTGATACAAAACTTGGGTGCTCAGTTGTACATGCTAAAGTTAGCGGTGCAGTTTCATCAGCGGATTCAGCGATCTCGTCCAGAAGAAAACGGCATCGCTGAAATTCGAGACAGCAATAGGACACTCTTTATCTGTTTCCATAGGCGCACAGCGAGAGCACTGACACCACCAGTCCACCTGTAACGAAGGGGCAGATGAGGAATGAGGATCCAGGCACAGCTTTATTTGGATGGTGCAAGGAGTGAAACAAACAGTAAAAGCAGGAATAAATAAACATCCACGAGGGGAAAACAAGGTTCAAACACAAAGATTAACACAGGGAATCTTCCAATGAGGGCAGAGGCAGGAACACGGTCGAAGGCAGGAATATCTTGAAGTTACATTGAACGACTAACTTCAGACAAGAACATACAGCAAACAATAACCAACAAAGGACAAGGTAAACATGAGGGCTTAAATACAAAACCAAGGGGGAACAAAAGCCAATGGACAAACAGAACTCATAACAAGGTAAAAAGGCAATTAACTAAAACCAATGACAAAACTAGAACTGATAATCAGGCAATAAACAATGAACCAATGAAAACCAGACACTTGAACATGGAGGGGAAACAGGACATGACAAGACTGGGAAACAGGAACATAAGAATGACTTCAAAATAAGAGTGCGTAAAACAAAAGGCAATACGGAACATAAAAGGTGCCAAAACTTAAAATAAGAGTGCATAAAACAAAAGGCAATACGGAACATAAAAGGTGCCAGAACTTAAAATAAAAGGTACACAAACCAAAGACGGTGTGGATCGTTACAGAGCCCCCCCTTTAAGGAGCGGATCCCAGACGCTCCTAACCAAAGGAGGGGCAAAACGACAATGGAAAACAGGGACGAACAGGCAGATCAAGGGGACACGAGGGGCACAGAGGGACAAGACTAGGACAGAGAGACCATGACAGAACAGGTGGGTGGCCAGGAGACCAAGGAGGCCAGGCAGATGCCCAGGGGACCGAGGGGACGACTTGAAGGAGGGGACCGGGTCGGGAAGACTGGGAGGCAGCTGCGGGGTCGAGAATAGGTCAGGGGGCCAGGGAGGCATCCATAGGGCAGGGACTGGGTCAGGAGGTCTAGGGGATGGCCACAGGGCTAGGACAGGGTCAGGAGGTCTAGGGGATGGCCACAGGGCTAGGGCAGGGTCAGGAGGCTTAGGAGATGGCCACAGGGCTAGGACAGGGTCAGGAGGCTTAGGAGATGGCCTCAGGACTGGGGACAGGGTCAGGAGGCCAAGGAGAGGGCCACAGGACTGGGACAGGGTCAGGAGGCCAAGGAGAGGGCCAGAGGACTGGGACAGGGTCAGGAGGCCAAGGAGAAGGCCACAGGACAGGGTCAGAAGGCCTGAGAGGAGGCCACGAGACAGGGTCAGAAGGCCTGGGAGGAGGCCACAGGACAGGGTCAGAAGGCCTGGAAGGAGTCGAGGAGGACTCCAGGGGCGGTGCCATGGTAGGCGGCGACCTAGGAGGCTTGGAAGGTTCTGGAGGCTTGGAAGGCTCTGGAGGCTTGGAAGGCTGAGCAGGCGCAGGCAGAACCGTGGAGGGTGGAACCATGAAGGCCCTCTGGGGCAGAGCCGTAGAAGGCGGAGCAGGCAGAGCCGTGGAAGGCAGAGCTGTGGAAAGGTCAGGGGGCGGAGCAAGCGCAGGCAGAGCCGTGGGAGGCGGAACCATGTAGGCCCTCTGGGGCAGAGCCGTAGAAGGCAGAGCAGGCAGAGCCGTGGAAGGCAGAACTGTGGAAGGGTTTGGAGGCGGAGCCGTGGAAGGGTCTGGTGGCGGAGCAGGTGCAGGCAGAGCCGAGGCAGTCTTCAGAGGTGGAGACCTGGGAGGCTCTGGTGACAGAGGCGTGGAAGGCTCGGGTAACAAAGACGTGGAAGGCTCGGGTGACAGAGGCGTGGAAGTCTCGGGTGACAGAGGCGTGGCAGGCTCGGGTGACAGAGGCGTGGCAGGCTCTGGTGACAGAGGCGTGGAAAGCTTTGGTGACTGTGGTCTCGAAGTCTCGAGAGGCGGAGCACTGGGTGGCTCGAGAGGCGAAGCGCTGGGTGGCTCGAGAGGCGGAGCGCTGGGTGGCTCGAGAGGCGGAGCGCTGGGTGGCTCTGGAGGCGGAGCGCTGGGTGGCTCTGGAGGCGGAGCTCTGGGAAGCTCTGGAGGCGGAGCTCTGGGAAGCTCGGGAGGCGGAGCTCTGGGAAGCTAGGGAGGCGGAGCCGTGGAAGGCTCAAGAGGGGCTGGCTCTAGGACGGTCGAGGCTACAGGCGCAGGCCCTGGCTCTTGGACGGTCGAGGCTTCAGGCGCTGGCTCTGGCTCTTGGACGGTCGAGGCTACAGGCACTGGCTCTGGCTCTTGGACGGTCGAGGCTACAGGCGCTGGCTCTGGCTCTTGGATGGTCGAGGCTACAGGCGCTGGCTCTGGATCTTGGACGGTCGAGGCTACAGGCGCTGGCTCTGGATCTTGGACGGTCGAGGCTACAGGCGCTGGCTCTGGCTCTTGGACGGTCGAGGCTACAGGCGCTGGCTCTTGGACGGTCGAGGCTACAGGCACTGGCTCTGGCTTTGGCTCTGAGGACGGGGCCGTGGAGGGCGGAGACTGGTGAGCGGAAACCCCTCCTCTTCTCCTCCTCCTCCTGGCGGAAGAGGCTGGCAACGTTGGCGCTGGGACGGACGAGGCTGGCAACCCTGGCGCTGGGACGGACGAGCCTGGCAACGCTGGCGCTGGGACGGACGAGGCTGGCAACGCTGGCGCTGGGACGGACGAGGCTGGCAACGCATTGGCCGTGGCAGGCGTGGGCGTTGGCTCGTTGGCCGTGGCAGGCGTGGGCGTTGGCTCGTTGGCCGTGGCAGGCGTGGGCGTTGGCTCGTTGGCCGTGGCAGGCGTGGACTGGAGAGCAGAAGCCTTTCCTCTTCTCCTCCTTCTCCTGGCGGACGGTGTTGTCAACGCTGGCCCTGGGACAGACGAGACTGGTGGTGCGTTGGTCATGGCATGCATGGGCGTTGGCTCGTTGGCCGTGGCGGGCGTGGGACACCCAGGGGCCACGCCCGGAACCGAGAGAGGCGGCTCCCCTGCAGCGTAAGTCTCCAAGATTAGGTCCACATACTCCTGCCAAGTGCAATCCTCGATCTCCGGCAAGTCCCTCCATGGGCGGATGGGTACATTGTACCTGTAAACGCTCTTCAGCACATTGTCGTCCCAACCGGAGTAGCTGGCCACGTTGGAAAAGAAATAGGAGAACTCACGGATGGTCAGGTTTGCCTTAGCAAGCTCCACGAAGAAAGCTGTTGGATCCATTAGTGGTTGGTTATTCTGTAACGAAGGGGCAGACGAGGAATGAGGATCCAGGCACAGCTTTATTTGGATGGTGCAAGGAGTGAAACAAACAGTAAAAGCAGGAATAAATAAACATCCACGAGGGGAAAACAAGGTTCAAACACAAAGATTAACACAGGGAATCTTCCAATGAGGGCAGAGGCAGGAACACGGTCGAAGGCAGGAATATCTTGAAGTTACATTGAACGACTAACTTCAGACAAGAACATACAGCAAACAATAACCAACAAAGGACAAGGTAAACATGAGGGCTTAAATACAAAACCAAGGGGAAACAAAAGCCAATGGACAAACGGAACTCATAACAAGGTAAAAAGGCAATTAACTAAAACCAATGACAAAACTAGAACTGATAAACAATGAACCAATGAAAACCAGACACTTGAACATGGAGGGGAAACAGGACATGACAAGACTGGGAAACAGGAACATAAGAATGACTTCAAAATAAGAGTGCGTAAAACAAAAGGCAATACGGAACATAAAAGGTGCCAAAACTTAAAATAAGAGTGTATAAAACAAAAGGCAATACGGAACATAAAAGGTGCCAGAACTTAAAATAAAAGGTACACAAACAAAAGACGGTGTGGATCATTACACCGCCCCAACTCGAGTCTGGCCGGGCTCTTCCTCCTGCCTGCCAAGCAGGTTTTGCTCCCCTGCTACAGCAGCTGCTCTGGCCGCCTCTTGTTCCTCCATCTCCTGCAACTGTTCATCGCTGTATTGCATCAGATTCTCGCAACAGATCTTCGAAATCCCCTTCTGCCATTTCAACTTCAAAACTACCTTCCGCCATCGTGATTAGCCTACTTGTATACAAACTTTCTACACAGAGCAAGAGCCTGTTAGCTTAGCTTCTACAGAAAGATGGCTGACAATATATTCACATTCTGTGAGTGAGATCCCGCCCCATATGGGCGTGGTGAAAACATGTGGAACTAGCTACTAATACTGGCTGTAGTTTTAAGCCTCTGGCCCAAAAATCCTCCGATGACGCAAAATGACGTTTTTTGCGTCATCGGAGGATTTTTTCCAGACTAAAAATACAGAAATCTCTCGTCTCAGGGGGATATGAGGGGGGGGGGGGAGCTCGGTAATTCGAAAATACTACTGGTTTTCTACTGATACAAAGCTTAATGCTAAATCCTGAAGTAACACTTTAAAGCTAACAATTTACTCAAGTTTTATTTCTATTTCTTCTGCTCCAAACTTACTTCAAACGTACTTCTCTGTCTGCTCATATGAATATAACACATCATAAGAAAGTGTTTCACCGCTGTTCAAATGCACTTTGGATCGCATCATTTATATGTATAAATGTATTCCATCTGAAAGGACTAAATATGAAATGAAACAAATGACAATAAAATGCAAAGTAATCTCTTCAGTAATCAAAATACTTTTTAATGTATCTGTATTCTAATTACCAATGATTGAAATTGTAACTGTAGTGGAATACGGTTACTTATATTTTATAATTTAAATATATGTAATCCTATTACATGTATTCCATTACTCCCCAACCCTGACTAGTGGTTTGGGTTTGTAGTGGGCAGGTAATTTTTCACTTAGTTCCTTATAACTGAGACTACTCAGCTTTTCTAACATGGTCAGTTTCTTTAACAGTTGATAAGTTTCAGCCCCGATGACTGACAGAAACACACTGACCTTCTTTTCATCCACTTCGTTTGCAGTCATCCACTGATCAAGTCTTTCCAGGTAAGAATCAAAATCTTCCTTTCCTTCAATATATTCGCTGATGTGTCTGATCTGAAACATTGCCATCGCAATATTTTTTTCTCTTTATCTCCGAGTTCTTATTTAATTGACAAATTTTCCATTTCTCATCCTCATCGCAACTGTAATAACTTAGGCCAAAGAAGGATCTGGAAAACGCTATGCATGTGTGCTGCTTTTAAATTCTCTCTCTGGAACACTGTGAACAACTCTTCCGGTACACGTCACTTCCGGTGCAATATGGCATCATTAATGCTATGCATTGTTTTTAATTCAATGTAATACTGTACACAGTACATTTTCTTAATGATCACAAAAAATTTGAACCAAGTCATTTGACTCACATACTCAAAACAGACCGAACTATGATAAATTATAACATGATTGGGTGAGAAAATCTTTCACAAACTATCAAATGATGCAAGAATTAAAAATTTTCAAGGAACTGTTCATTGAAGATAATTATAATAAGGTTAGATGCTTATCTCCACTCACTGGCATTACTCAATTACAGTTACTCGCTAATAATGTAACATTTTATCAGAGTATTGTTACTGAAGTGGCTGGCAGTGAAGCCTGCAGTATGAAAGACAGCTGTCCTCAGATTCACAAGTGCTTTAATGAAGAGCTCTCAGGAGTTTTACTGTCATCATTAATTACAGAGGAATTCAATGTGCTTGAGAGGATTTTATTGAACAAAGTTAATTTAGCACGGCCTGTATTTGAGCAACATGCCAAACACACTTTAATGTTTAATGTTGACACATCCATACTTTAGTGTGTGTGTGTGTGTTTGTGTGTGTGTGTGTGTGTGTGTGTGGAGACATCACAGCTCACTCTCACTCTCCCTCTCTCTCTCTCTCAAATCAATTCAAATTAGCTTTATTGGAATGACTGTATACAATGTACAATGTTGCCAAAGCACAGAGTAATAAATATATTACAAATGTAAACATATGTATATACAATAAATAAATAATAATGATAATAAAATAAAAACACAAATAACAAAGAAAAATACAGAGAGCAATGAGAAAGTTTCAGTAGAGCTCTAATATCATGAGGGGTCAGCCTCTCTCCCTCATATGGTGACAGGAGGACACATACTGCGCTGCCAGCTGAATACACTCTACTTTCTCTCCCATAAGATACAAGTGTTTGTCTAAAAAAATGTAATCAGGTAGAATATGAGCTATTTGTGTAAGGTAAGTGTTTCTAATGGTGTCATATTTACTGCAGGGAGTGAGAAAGTGCAGCTCGGCCTCCACGACTCCTTCAGTGCAGTGTGAACACAGTCTGTCCTCTCTGGATTTCCAGTTCTGTCTGTGTCGACCCGTCTCTACAGACTCCTTCAGTGCAGTGTGAACACATTCTGTCCTCTCTGGGTCTCCAGTTCTGACTCTGTCGACCTGTCTCTACAGACTCCTTCAGTGCAGTGTGAACACATTCTGTCCTCTAAGGGGTCTCCAGTTCTGTCTGTGTCGACCCATCTCTACAGACTCCTTCAGTGCAGTGTGAACACATTCTGTCCTCTCTGGGTCTCCAGTTCTGACTCTTTCGACCTGTCTCTACAGACTCCTTCAGTGCAGTGTGAACACATTCTGTCCTCTAAGGGGTCTCCAGTTCTGTCTGTGTCGACCCATCTCTACAGACTCCTTCAGTGCAGTGTGAACACATTCTGTCCTCTCTGGGTCTCCAGTTCTGACTCTGTCGACCTGTCTCTACAGACTCCTTCAGTGCAGTGTGAACACATTCTGTCCCCTAAGGGGTCTCTAGTTCTGTCTCTGTCGACCCATCTCTACAGACTCCTTCAGTGCAGTGTGAACACAGTCTGTCCTCTCTGGGTCTCCAGTTCTGTCTCTGTCGACCCGTCTCTACAGACTCCTTCAGTGCAGTGTGAACACAGTCTGTCCTCTCTGGGTCTCCAGTTCTGTCTCTGTCGACCCGTCTCTACAGACTCCTTCAGTGCAGTGTGAACACAGTCTGTCCTCTCTGGGTCTCCAGTTCTGTCTCTGTCGACCCGTCTCTACAGACTCCTTCAGTGCAGTGTGAACACAGTCTGTCCTCTCTGGGTCTCCAGTTCTGTCTCTGTCGACCCGTCTCTACAGACTCCTTCAGTGCAGTGTGAACACAGTCTGTCCTCTCTGGGTCTCCAGTTCTGACTCTGTCGACCCGTCCCTACAAACTCCTTCAGTGCAGTGTGAACACAGTCTGTCCTCTAAGGGGTCTCCAGTTCTGTCTCTGTCGACCCGTCTCTACAGACTCTTTCAGTGCAGCATGAACACAGTCTGTCCTCTCTGGATTTCCAGTTCTGTCTGTGTCAGCACATCACTATGGGCAGACTGTGCTCACTCGGATCTTTGTTGATGGTCTTATATTGATAAAAAATGGTTCCAGTCTTGATTCTGTGGAAGTAGATTAATTTATGTAATTGTGTGTCTTTGACTGCCAATCATGAATGAATGTATGTGGCAAACCGTAGCATGACTGACATTTATTTAGTGTCTTGTGTACTGTACTAATCTGTTATTTATAATGAAAAAGAATATATTTATAATATTTATAATTTCCAGAGGTTGCTGCTTAATGTAATGCCCCTGTAGTTATTTGGGTTGTGCTTGTCCTCTTGTTTGAAAATTGGGGTGATTTGATTTTCCTTCCAAATCTCCGGAATGTGTCCTGATTTTAATAAGAGATTAAATAATTTCAGAATAGCATCTTTCAGTTTGGGGCTGCTATGTTTCAGCATCTCATTATATATTCCATCTAAACCATAATATTTTTTATTTTTGAGGGATTTCGTCTTTTCAGTCAGTTCATTTAAAGATGTTGGTGTCCAAATGGTTTAATTGTTATTTATTGTGTTTTCCATGTTATTTAGTTAAGAGGTCAAATGTTTTTGGTTGAGATTTGGTTCATTTTGTGAATAGAGTTTTCCGAAATGTTCTGTCCAGAGTTTTGGGTTACAGATGGGAATGGATTTTACTTTTTTGGGATTTATTTAAATTGTTCCATAAATCCCAAAAGGAATTTTCATTTATAGCCTCCTCAATCTTGTTGAGTTTTGCTGTCAAATGTTCGGCTCTTTTCCTTCTTAGTAGAGATCTGTATATTTTAAGGGTTTGATGATATTTGGTTTGTGTGTGCTGGTTTGCAGGGTCTCTGTGTTTTTCATTTGATAATGATCGTAATGCCTTTCTTGATGTTTGACAATCTTTGTCAAACCAATCAGCTTTCACAATTTCTTTTTTGCTTCTGTACATTTTTCTTTTTCTCAGGGCTTTGCTGTCCACTGTATAAAATAGTTTGGTTAAATGTTCTATTGCCAAATTGATACTATTCTTGACGTGTCTATCATTTTCTGAACATGAATGTTGTGGAGCTCAGCTCCAACCCGTGCAGGACTGTCATTTTTCCATATAAATTCGGTGGGGAGGGAATACAATAAAATGTTCTGATCTTGTTTAGACTAATGACTCTGTGTCTGTGATCTAAGAATGGGAGCTGTGACATCACTATGAAGAAGTTGATCTTATTGTGGTCTATATCCGTTATAGTGTAGTCCACTGTGCTGCTGCCTCAAAGTGAGTAATAAGCAAATCGACCAGAGAGACTCCCCTTGTCCTGCCATTAACTATATATAAACCCAGGCTTTAACAGAGCTGCAGGACATGTTTCCCATGTCTGTTTATCATGTTGTCATAGCTCTGATGTTCTTTAGTAAGGAGTTGATTCTGCTGTATATGTGTGCTGTTAATATATTTATCTCCAGCTGAACTAATGTAGTCTGGTTCCTTTCCAGTTCTTGCATTCAGATCCCCCATTAGCAGCACAGAGCCTAAAGACTGAAACTGAATGATCTCTGACTGCATTGTTGGAAAGGTGTCCTCTTTATAATTGGGGGACTCGTATGGTGGGATATACACTGCAGACACTGTAGGTGTGTCCTCATCTGAACAAATGAGTTATGAAGTTTCATCCAGATATGCGTTTTCCCTTTTTTTGCAGGCTGAATGTAGTGGAAAAGATGCTCTTTAAACCTAACTATAATTCCTTTGGGGTTTTTGACTGAAGGTATAAATAACTCTCTTTGAGAGTTTGAGACTCTAAATGTCTCCATGTCTCAAGTAATTTAATTATATCCGAACTATATACAATATTTAATAAATCAGGTTTAGTGCTTTTCTCTCCAAAAGATGAAGAGAACGTCCCCTTAATGCTGTAGCATTTTATTTTAAATGAAGACATTGAGAAATGTTCTATTTACCAGAAAGAATAAAATATGATTTTGAGACCCAATATTGTTTTGAATTATATTTAATCAATTGAAATGCATTGCAAAATTTGGGGGCCTGGGTAGCTCAGCAATATTTATGCTGACTACTACCCCTGGAGTCACATGTTCGAATCCATGGTGTGCTGAATGACTCCAGTCAGGTCTCCTAAGCAACCAAATTGGCCAGGTTAGCCCAGTAGGGAGGGTAGAGTCACATGGGGTAACCTCCTCTTGGTCGCGATTAGTGATTCTCATTCTCAATGGGGCGTGTGGTGAGTTGTGTGTGGATCGCAGAGAGTAGCATGAGCCTCCACATTCTGTGAGTCTCCGTGGGTGTCATGCACAATGAGTGACGTGATAAGATGCGCAGATTGACTGAGACTTGTCCTCCACCACCCGGATTGAGGTGAGTAACCGCACCACTACGAGGACCTTCTAAGTAGTGGGAATCGGGCATTCCAAATTGGGAGAAAAGGGGATAACATTAGAAAAACAATGCACTACAAAATAATAATAATAAAGAAATAAAGAATGCTTGACTAAACTCACATTGTAGGTAATTAAGCTAATAGATTGTCACATATTGTCAACATTTTCAGCATGTTTTTTATCTGGCTGAGGTCACTGAACTAACCTGTACCAGCCACAACAGCAGCGTAGCTGTCTGACTGTCTGCCGGGATGCTGTTTGACCCTCTCCTCACTGACAGGACGTGTTCTCTGGGTCCTTGATGGATTTTGCAAAAAGTCTCATGCCGTCTTGATGAATGTGCAAGCGATCATATAGATGTTCATGGATGATGTGCTGATGGTTTGCACATTTGACATTGGTGCACAAGCACTAGCTATCTCTGTATTAATTGCATTAATGATTTTTTTGTGGAATGTCTCTGTGAGGGAGAAGTGTAGAAATGATGACCTTAGCACTGGGGAAGATCCTGGAAACTGTTTTCATCATGTTGGTTAGAGCTTTAGCGACATCCACCCTTCTGGTGCTGAGGTAGTTTATCCCACTGTGCAGTGTGATGTAAGAGGGTGCACCCAAAACACGTCACTGAGGATGACAATGTTGTCCTGTCTCCTCTGTTCTCTGTTGGGTGATGTTGTGGTAGGCGGATGGCTCTGCCTGCTGTTGTCTTTCCTCTTGAGGTTCCGTGAAGCCTGAGGGGTTGTAGGGGTGGAGGTGCTGTGAGTTTGAGAGCTCTCTCTCTCTCTCTCACTCACACACACATAAACAAACACACACTGCAAACTGTGTATGCACGATTTGCATTAGGTGTAAATAGCACCTGCCACACTGCGTAGCTGTTTGCACCCCAATAGTCTGGTGAAAACACAGATATTTATGACCAACAGTAGTGTGAAAGTGTTTTTTAGACCCGGGATCGAACTTTTTTCCCATTCTGTTTCCTGTCTCCACTCTTAATATTTCCTTTACTACTACTTATAATAATACATATGAATATAATTTCTGAATTCCTCGCAGTGGGAAGTCCATTTGTCACAGTAAAGGTTGGGCAAAATGTGGGGTCTGGCGATCGCACATGTTCCCGACCTCATCCAGGGCGAGACGGGCAAAGCATCGGTTGTGTGTCAATCCTTTTGTGAAAGTCTTGGGAGAATAATATGAAAATTAACCATGGTTTTACTAAAATAATATTGTACTGTTTGTTCGCCAGAATTTTTTTATTTTATTTTTTTGACGCAATCAACGATGGTGTTGCTACAATGTTGTTAATAAAGTAGCCATACTTAATTTTGTGGTAATGATAGTTTTACTACAAAATACCATGGTGAAAATTTGGTTACTGGGGTAAAATAATGGTTCATTTTTGTAAAGGAAGGTAAGGTTTAGGAGTAGGAATTTTTGTAGGGTCATGGTTTTCAAACTGGTGGGGCACCAGAGCATCTCAGTGGAGGAACGAAGAATGAATTTGCCATGTAAAATCAAAAGATCAATAAATATAATTAAAATGTACTGTGAAGATATTAAATTAACAGTCAATTAAATGAGTGATGATTGATCATTAGTAATGACACCTGCTGTTAACAAGCAGAATCTACTGAAGAAAAGAGTGAGAGACAACAAGAACAGAAAAACAAGAGAACAAACCAGCAGACACACAACAATTAAAATCTGTCTTACTGAGATGTACATCAACTGCAAATAAAATAGATTATTGGACAGCAATAAGAATTTTGAGGATTTATTTTATACGCATGTATGAAATGTATTTATTGAAAATGCATAGAGGTTTAGCTTTATTTAGTGTTGCTGGCGTCATTTTATTGTTTCATTTATTTTTGGTTAGGCACTTGTTAGAAACAAAACCCATGAAGTATTATTCAAAAGAACAATTTTGATTCATTGTGATGGAAAGCATACTTCTGGATGAGTTTAAATATTCCTCAAAACATTTTTACCAAGATGCATTGTCTTATAAATTAAAACTTTGAAATCCATGTTTTAATTGGAGCTATGATTTTATGATATTGCCCAATTGGTGATTATAAAGATGGAGCAATGGACGTTTGTTGTGAAGGTGAACAGATACTGCCTAAAATTAAAAGATATAGTTTTTTGAGACACACAGTCATCAAGACTCATGATCTTAAAATGAGTTTGTAGATTGTTAACATTGATGAGTTTTGTATGCTGAGTCTCGATATCTGTTTGTTTAATTAACAACTTGTAAATCACAGTGTATCACAGCTGTTCTCAAGAACAGTACTGCACTTATTGAAAACAAATTGCCTAACCAAAGATAACACAAAATAAAGCCAAACCTCTATTCATTTTAATAAATAATATTTCACACACATATGCAAAAAAAAAATACCTCGAATATCTTAAGCATCCTCACACAACTTATTAAGAGATAATTATTCTATTAATCTATTGATACTGTCTATTTTATGCATTTCAATATTATTATTATTAGACTCTGTTAAAATAAATAAAACACATACAGTATATCCTGATATTAAAGTCTCAGCATAAAGTGTACATATTGGTATTTAAATTGTATGAAGTGTCATTTGACCAGAAGTATTGTCCTGCAGGTGTCTGCATAAGTCTGTGACCTTACGATGCTCTTAGCGCTGTACGATTACTCCAGAGCACTCACAAGTCTACGAGCATTTTCAAGTACTACTTAAGTTACAGTGCTTTTGGTCAACGAGGCCCAGACTGGTAATAGAACAGAACGGAGTATTACAGATCAAGAGAGAATAACATTTCATAGAATAGAACATGATAGAATAAAACTGAATTGAACAAAAATGAAAACTGATCAGAGCAGATCTGCTTAGCAAAGAAAAGAACAGAAGAGAGTAGTGCATGAGAGAGCAACATTCAAATAGAAAAAATGGATTAGAACAGATCAGATTAGTATTGAAAAGAGTTGATAGTACAGCATAGAATAAGTTAGAATAAAATAGAATAGAACGAATTAAAAATGAACAGAGTAGACCAGAGCACAATAGAATAGAATTGAATTGAATTTATTTGAATAGATCAGAGTGGTATAGAAGAGAACAGAATAGAACAGAACATGGTATAGAACTGATTAGAATAGAACAGAGTTGAACAGGTAATATAGATATATAAAATAGGTAGTATATAAAAATTAAAGATAGAATACAATAGAATAGAACAAATGAAAAATGAACAGAGTAGACCAGAGCACAATAGAATAGAATTGAATAGAATTTATTTGAATAGATCAGAGTGGTATAGAACTGAGTAGAATAGAACAGAGTTGAACAGGTATTATAGAATATGATTCAATAGAATAAAATAACACAATACAACAGAATAGGGGAGTATAGAATATAATTTTGTTGAACACAGTAGAACAAAAAAGAATACTGATTAGAACAGTTCAGATTAGTATAGAATAGAACAGAATGGAATTAAACAAAACAGAAAAGATAGAGTTAATTAAAAAAACAGATTAGAACAGAGTAAAACAAAAAGAATACAGAGAAGATTAAAATGGTTTAAAATAGAACAGCGCAGAACAGAATAGACTATAAAACAATACAACAGTATATAATAGAATAGAACAGAAAGAAATGAAAACTGATTTGAACAGATCCAATCAGTATAGAATAGAACACAAAGGAATAAAACAGAATTGACCAGAATAGAATAGGAAATAATACAGAACAAATTATTAAATAATAAGATAGAGTAAAACAAATTGAACAGAACATAAGGGTAGAATATAAATAAATAAATAAAAATATTACAGAATTGAACAGAATAGAATAAAAGATTCTAATTGAAAATGCTAGTAATAAGTTTCCCATGAGCTGCACAAATAAACAAATAAATAATTTTTTGCATGATCAATGCGTCACGCTGTTGTTTTTGAAATTATACAAATTCTGCACTTGGATTCACTTTTGTTTTCAGTTGATGAAAAGATTAAAGATGTCTTCTTGCATTTACAGGCTTGAAACAGCATAGCAATCTTCTCAACTTGTTTATAGTGTTATCTGTAAAAGATTCATAATGAAAATTTGATATGGCCATATACACGAGCTGACATCATAGATCACTGGAGAAGGCTCTCGTTAAAGGGGAATGAGCCACTGCCAGAACAAATCACTAACATTAAACACTTTATTATAAATGAGATTTATGTCTTATATTTTATATATTCAGTTTTACTTTGTTTACTCTCCACTTGTTTACAACATCATTTATTACCTGGAAATTGCTGCGTAATTACAATTTTAAAAAGTCAGCATCTAAACAAAACAAATAATGATAATTCCTTTTACACATTCACAGACTGTTTTTCCATTTTTTAAAGTTCCGCACAGCTTATTGCCCTTCACCACAATGGTTAAATGTGAAAGCCGTTCCATCTTAAAGAGATTATATTGAATTTTTCTCTAAGATTGTTTGGAAACCACAAATAAATTGAGCGTGTTACTCGAGTCAGTGAGCAGTTTTTTTTTTTCATGGAAATGCAATGAAGAAGTTACTTGCTCTCTGTCTGATAAAAATTCATCAAAAAATTCACCTTTTGCCCCATTCTGTGCAACTGCTTTAATATCTATGTATTTGATTTTGACAGGCAAAAAAATTAAAATTTAGTTACCTTAGCTAAAAAGTATTGATGTGCAGAGATTCTCAGCAGAGCTGCAAAAAACAATGAATGTTGTTATTTCATATGATGAAAAATGTATCCATTTGACCTAACATGTTATAAATGCTTAATAACACTTATTTAACCTTTGTAACCTTTGAAAATGTACCTTAATGTAAAGTGGATAAATATGAAGCATTTATTGAGGAGTTGCCAACATTAGAAGCCTCTGTACATAAAGTTCAGTATGGATCAATGATCATCAGGCTTTATTTGATTGTATATGCTGTGAAGGAGAATTAAGATCTAAGTGTTTTTGAAGAGGACTTTAGGGAACCAGTTGGAACAGCACTCAGAGTAGAAATACTCTTTTTGACATCAACATGAAAAGGAAAGAAATTAATAAAAACACAAAACAAACTTTTTAAAAATGACACTTTTTGCTGCATCATGACATAAATCATGAATCACGGCATTTAATGTTTTTGATGAATATAAGATATAAGAATAAGAGTATTTATTAAGCATCTATAACATGCTAATTAAAATGCTCACTATTTGGCAAATATTGTATGAAAGTCATCCTTTTCAATATGATGTTATAACCACATATCAGTGATTTACAATGTATTTGTAAACAACTTATTAATCATTCATTAACCACATATCGACCCTTAAAGGAAACATTCATGTAAAGTGTTACCAACAAGTTAAGCTCCATCGACGGCATCTCTGGTATGCTGTTGATTACCATCAACTTTTTAGAAAAGCAAAAAATGTAAATTACAGTAAATTTTAACTTACTGTAAAATTAGATCCAATTTTTATTTTAACTCCTGTCATGACTATGTAATGGCTGCAAACCCAGTATCTTTTGAATGATGCACAAAAGGATTCTA
This sequence comes from Moxostoma hubbsi, assembly GCA_032164185.1. Classification (NCBI taxonomy): domain Eukaryota; kingdom Metazoa; phylum Chordata; class Actinopteri; order Cypriniformes; family Catostomidae; genus Moxostoma; species Moxostoma hubbsi. Next base: position 37,019,239 of record JAVLUX010000025.1, on the reverse strand, counting down.
GAATGTTTCTAGACTACTAGACATTGAAAACAATTCTGTTTTCTGAATTACAGCTCTACACATAACCAGACTTTCACATGGATTTGGCAAATAACACACAGTTTTGAACAGAATAAATTGAAAGTGATGTATAAGCAAAAAACAAGCTGCACATTTTTGCTAATTCTGTTATTATTTACTCGCTCTTATTTCATCCCAAACCACATGCTGTTATTTCTTTCTGTGGAACTCCTAATTTTATTGTCCTCTTTTCCATACAAAGACAATTAATTGTCAACATGACTCCCAAGGTAAAAAAAAAGAAAAGAAGATATATGTCTTCTGAAGATATATGATTTAGAACAATGTGAGTGTGAGTAAATAATGACAGAATTGTCATTTTGGGGTGAACTGTCCCTTTAAACCAGCCCTGCTACATAGACTTTTATTGTGTGTTATACTGTGCAATTTTACAAACTGTTGGACGAGTCAGAATGCCGCAAACGCTGTCAATAGAGCTTAACTTGTATTGAACTAAGAACACTCATTTAACAACACCTGAATTTTTCAGCAGAGTTAGGCCAATTTCAGCCACATTAAACAAGTGAGACAAGCAAGGGAGGTTCAACAATTTATTGTTCACCTCACCGAGACCGTGTGTACTTTCTGGAGAGAATCTCTGGCCTGAGCCCCAACACTGTTAGTGTGATGCTAATGCGCCTAAATAAGGTGCATTAAAGATTATTTATGTTTGCATTGATGGAGGAGGAGTATATTTTGTCTTCATAAGGAACCACTTTAAATCAGCTGTCCTGAAGCGAATGGCTTCAAAAACTAATACCATCAGGCCAAATTGAACAAACGTGTTTCATTAAACCTCTGATGGAAATGAACAGAGTTCCCTTTTGTAGGAACATGAGCTGTGAAATCGCATTGGGACATGTACAGAGTGTCACGTGGACTGAAGCCCTTATACAATCACAGCAATGTATACATTCTTATAATAGAATTAGAATTTAGCCTCTGTCTCCACGACCAAGTGTTTCGGGACATACATAACAGAATTCGATGTTCATCGAGCACAAGTGTACACAAAACACACTGAACATAAGCGCTACATGTTATCCCACCATAAGGAATTTCGGGGCCATTGTGGCAAACCAGTTTTCTGAAATAAACATTCCCCCCAATGTGCATACACTTTTCCCTTTTAAAATACCAGGGAAAATGTTTATTCTGTCAGTGACCCTGCTGTAGGTACATTCAGGGCGCTCATCATTTATGCCTAAATATTATAAAGGCAAAAACATTATCAAATTCCCTTCAACAAGCCACAGTATTAGGAGAGCGAAAGCTTCCCTCTGCTGTGCCACTGGTTTGGGGGCAGTTGCCAAAAGCACACCATCTAGTGGTTACAGGTCGCTCTACAGGCAAGAGCCATGCATTAATCCCTCTGTCTGCCCGTATGTCAGCTTGGCAGTAGCTGAAGGGCATTTTGAACTTGGTACTTCAAACAAAGGTTGTGTATTGGTTGTAATTCAATTCAGCTGAACTACGCCGATGTTCAGTGGGGTTGTTCAGACAGATGTTTCTGTTTGGGAAGCCCCATTTTTGATTTGGGAAATTCATTCTCTCTTAGAAGAAGGGGCAATAGAGGTAATTCCCCCTTCGCAGAGAGAGTGTGGCTTTTACAGATGTTATTTTCGTGTGTCTTGCATTTCATTCTGGATTTGAGATGTTTGAATTCCAAACTAATGAAATTTCAATTCGTAATGCTGACAGAAGCAAATAATGTTACAAGTGCAGCCATCCTTCCGTTCGGACTTGTGCTGGCAACACACACTTTCACAAAATGCTTGAATGTGGCTTTGACGCACTTGAGGCTTCAGGACATCCGTGTTTTGAATTATCTCAATGATTGGTTGGTGCTAGCCCACTCGGAGACATTGGCTGCCCAACATCGAGATGTCATTCTCAGCCATTTGAGCAATCTTAGGCTGAGTAACCGTTGACTGCAGTTGCCAAGGCAGCAGACTCTGTTTCTAGGGGTGGAGCTAGATTTGTGGGCGATGACAGATACCCGGAGAGTGGACATTGCATCCTCAGATTATAGAACAAACCTGAAGAAGGTTCGGCAGAGCGGAAGTGGATCTGTTCGCTTCGAGCGTTTCGTCACACTGTCCCCTCTGGCTTTTCCTTCTCGACCCCGACAATGCGTAACGTAATTACCGATCAGTCTTCTGTGGAGGATCTGGTTTGGTTTCTGTTAGTGGTGCTGTTTTGGTCATCTCAATTATGGTTTACAACTCTGGTCTCTCTCCTGGAAAAGTGCCTTGGCAGATTCCAGTCAGAACAGACATGTTGTCTCAGGCTCAGGGCAGCATTTGGCAACCCCCCCCCAGACTTTTGGAAGTTATGGGTATGGCCCCTCAACGGGGTGCACGTTTAAGTGAAGGGTTATCCCTTCTGTGGTTGATACCATTCTGAATGCTAGAGCTCCATCAACAAGGAAGCTTTATATGTTCTGCATATTTTTGCACGAGGTGAAGATCCAGCTCACTGCCCTCTCATTACAGTGCTAGATTTTTTTGCAAGAGCGTTTGAGGCCAGTGTTGCCCCGGCAATGCTTAAAGTCTATGTTGCCACTGTAGCAGCTGAGTATGTGCTTAGCAATGGAGTCTCTGTCGGTAGACATTCTCTTGTCTTACGTATTATGCGTGGTGTACTCAGGCTTAGACCTTTTCGCCTCATCTGCGATCCTTCATGGGATTTATCTGTTGTTTTACAGGCGCTCTTGGGTGCTCCATTTGAGCCCTTGGCAAGAGTTGTTGATAAGTTTCTGACTCTTAAAACAACCCTGCTGGTGGTATTGGCTTTGTTTATAAAGGCTGGTGATTTGCATGCCCTGTCGATTAATCCCTAATAGATGGAATTTGCGCCAGTGTGTTTAAGGGCAGTGTTAGGACCTCGCTTGGGCTATTTGCCCAAGGACTTTACATCATTTCACTCACAGACTATTAATTTTCAGGCTTTCTATCCTCCCCCATTTGAGTTGGAGGAGCATGAAAAATTGCATATGCATTAATATGCTGCAAGTTTATGTTGACCGTGCTAGCCTGTGGCGTAAATCAGAGCAGTTGTTTGCAAAATATTTGCAAAATAGTGAGCATTTTAACTTACAAATTACAAATGCTTAATACATACACATATTCATATTTATTTTAATCCAAAAGTATACAATGCACTAAAATATGAGATCAGTGGCATCTCAGGCTCATTATTTCTGGTATGGCACAAACTAGAACTTAAAGGAATATTCCGGGTTCAGTACAAGTTAAGCTCAATTGACAGCATTTGGGGCATAATGTTAATTGCCACAAAATTCAATTTCAACTTGTCCCTCCTTTTCTTTAAAAAAAAAAAAAAAAAAAAAGAAAAAAAAAAGCAATTAACAGTTACAGTGAGGCACTTACAATGGAAGTCAATTGAGGATTTTTGGAAGGCAGAAATGTGAAGCTTATAATTTTGCAAAATAACTTAATTCTTCTATTAAAACCAATGTATTATTTGAGCTGTTTTTTTTTTGTTTTGTTTTGTTTTTTGGCAGCAAAGTTGTAAAATTAGATTTCAACAAAAGCTACATATTGTAAGAAAGCAATTTTATCACACTGAAATCATGTTAACATTCATACTGTTTATATCTTATGACTATACCTTTGAAACTGTGTATTTTAAAGTTTATGAATTGGCCCCATTCACATCTATTGTAAGTGCCTCACTGTAACCCAGATTTTTGCCTTTTTTATATAGAAAAGGAGGGGCAAGTCAAAATAATTTTTTGTGGTAATCAATATTATGCCACAAATGCTGTCGATTAAGCTTAACTTGTATTGACCCCAAAATATTCCTTTCAATCCAACATTTCAGGGGCTGCGTTAACAGAAAATTCTCCTTCACTTAATTTTACGATTTTTTAAACATTGACGGATAATTCCAAAATCTGTCCTTTGTTTTTTACAGATTAGAAAATATCAAGAAGATCCTTTTAATGTAGTACATCAGTTTTTACCTCTTTCTCTCTCCCTCTCTCCCTCTCTCTCTCTCTCTCACTCACACACACACACACACACGCACACGCACACTCCCGCTATGTGTGTGTGCCCTGTTTATTCTCAGGTAATAAGATGCGTTACAATGCGTATTAACCATTGCCATTTACATGTCGTAAATGTCTCTCTTGACCAATTGTTTTTGGATTTCAAGGAGAGGGTCTGCACATCCAGCACATACCAATCATTATGTCAGTGTGTAAATGAATGATAATAAAGCGCAAAACAATTAAGCAGCAAAAATAAAGCGCAAAAAAAGCAGCAATTATACTTGCATTTAAAGGTGCACTCAGTAATTGTATTCCACATTAAAGTTTAACTCCTAAAGACCTGAATTGTACTTTTGCAAAATCTGTATGAAATCATGAGCACTCACATTAAAATGAAGACTTCAGTCATATCATTAACCTTATAAAAGCTGTTTTATTCTACATGGAGAGGGTCCACACATGGGGGCTGCCATTTTAGAGTCACATGACCAGCCGAATACTACTCTCTTAATCTCAGTAACCGTCCTGTTATTTGACACTTTCACACATTTATTAAAGTAATCATGTCTGACTGTGAATACTACTCTCTTAATCTCAGTGACCGTCCTGTTATTTGACACTTTCACTCATTTATTAAAGTAATCATGACTGACTGTGAATACTACTCTCTTAATCTCAGTGACCGTCCTGTTATTGGACACTTTCACTCATTTATTAAAGTAATCATGACTGACTGTGAATACTACTCTCTTAATCTCAGTAACCGTCCTGTTATTGGACACTTTCACACATTTATTAAAGTAATCATGTCTGACTGTGAATACTACTCTCATAATCTCAGTAACCGTCCTGTTATTGGACACTTTCACACATTTATTAAAGTAATCATGTCTGACTGTGAATACTACTCTCTTAATCTCAGTAACCGTCCTGTTATTTGACACTTTTACTCATTTATTAAAGTAATCATGTCTGACTGTGAACACTACTCTCTTAATCTCAGTAACCGTCCTGTTATTGGACACTTTCACTCATTTATTAAAGTAATCATGACTGACTGTGAATACTACTCTCTTAATCTCAGTAACCATCCTGTTATTGGACACTTTCACACATTTATTAAAGTAATCATGACTGACTGTGAATACTACTCTCTTAATCTCAGTAATCGTCCTGTTATTGGACACTTTCACTCATTTATTAAAGTAATCATGTCTGACTGTGAATACTACTCTCTTAATCTCAGTATCCGTCCTGTTATTGGACACTTTCACACATTTATTAAAGTAATCATGTCTGACTGTGAATACTACTCTCTTAATCTCAGTAACCGTCCTGTTATTGGACACTTTCACTCATTTATTAAAGTAATCATGACTGACTGTGAATACTAATCTCATAATCTCAGTAACCGTCCTGTTATTGGACACTTTCACTCATTTATTAAAGTAATCATGACTGACTGTGAATACTAATCTCATAATCTCAGTAACCGTCCTGTTATTGGACACTTTCACTCATTTATTAAAGTAATCATGACTGACTGTGAATACTACTCTCTTAATCTCAGTAACCGTCCTGTTATTGGACACTTTCACACATTTATTAAAGTAATCATGTCTGACTGTGAATACTACTCTCTTAATCTCAGTAACCGTCCTGTTATTGGACACTTTCACTCATTTATTAAAGTAATCATGACTGAATGTGAATACTACTCTCTTAATCTCAGTGACCGTCCTGTTATTTGACACTTTCACACATTTATTAAAGTAATCATGACTGAATGTGAATACTACATTTCTACAATGACATCTGAAACTGAAAACTATTGAGAGTGATCTAGAATCAGCCAATCGTCGAGATAATTGAGGATGCTGCATCCAAGCCAATAGATGTCAGTGTAAGTCCAAGATGAGACAAATAAAAAAGTTACTGAATGCACCTTTAATATTAGTGGAAACATCCAATTTTGTGTTTTATTTTTTTATTGTGGAGTACATGCAGCTGAGCTTTAGAGATGTGTGTGCTTCTTATCTGTGACAGTTTATGTTGATATCAGCCGAACTGAAAATGTTCAGTGAACTTATGCAAACTTTTCACCCTAATAAGAATTATGCATTTTATTTAAATTAAACTTAAAGTTAATGTTGCACAAACATTTCAAAGCATGCAGTGCGCATGCATCATGGAGCCAGAGTGATGTTTGATCATTAGTGATGACACCTGCTGTTAACAAGCAGAGTCTACAGAAGAAAAGAGTGAGAAAACAAGAACAGAACAACAAGAGAATTAACCAGCAGACACACAACAATTGAATCTAACTGTCACAGCCTTAGATGAAAATCAACTGCTCTCCATATGTTCTGTTAGGATCAGGGCTGGACTGGAAATCTGGCATACCAGCATTTTTCATGTGGGCCGACGCACTTTGGGGCCGATCAGGGGCGGACTGGCCATTGGGAGAACCAAGCAGGCCGTTGGGTCGGCCGCGAAACACGCCAAATGGGCCGCGATAAGCAAAATGAGCCGCCACATTATGCAGAACGGACCACAAAACGGCACTGCAAAGCACCCCACCCCTCCACCCGCTCAACAGTTGGGCCAGTTGCCATGTAAAATCATGGGCCAATTTCTCTTCCCAGTCCAGCCCTGGTTAGGACACTTAAGAAATGTGTAGTTATTTTGTTTTTCATATGTGTACAAAATATATTTGCTGAGAATGAATTGAAGCTCAATGTAGTGTTGCTGAAGTCGTTTTAGTTTCATTTGAAGTCAGTATTATGGTGATTAGAGTTCTCCGTTTAGGTACTTGAATTTTCTTACAGTGACAAATATTTATTTTTGTTGCAATGTTGTTCAAAAGAACAACTGTGATGAAGAGAATGTGTTTGACTTCAGGTAATATTCATTGAGACATCAATCAACGTCTAATGACTGAAATTCAAGTCATAATATTAAATAAATAATAATTGTGAAAACATATATCTACTAATTTATATTGTAATATTAACCAAATATGGGAAAAAAGGGGGTCAACACAATACTGTTCAGACAAGGTTAGCAGATACTGTCTTTAGATATGATACTTGAGTTGCCAATTAGAAATAAAGACTCCGCATACAAAACTCATCAATGGTGACAATCAACAAACTCATTATCAGATTCATGCCATTCATGTTTTCTGGGAGTCTGCATAGTACAGAACTCAACAATGGCACCCAAAATGCATTGCAGAATGACTCTATGTGTCTGAAAGGAGTTTGTTGATTGTCACCATTGATGAGGTTTGTGTGCTGAGACGTGATGTCTGTCGGCAGTAATTGATGTGATTATATCCTTTAAAAGCACCGTCTTGTCATTGGATTAAAGTTTTGAAATAATATTCTTTATTACCACATTGGGTTGGTTTACCTAAATTACATTTTCACAATTAATGTGGAATTAATGTATTGATTTGCCTTTCAGTCATTCCACTTCAGATGAGCCATGACTGAATTCATCAAAACATATTTTCTCCATCACAATTCATTACAGATATTAGTTTGAACAATTTACTGAATTTCACTGAATGAAAATTGCATTAAAACATATTTAGGTTCAAGTGCCTAACCAAAGAGAACACAAATCACCATAATGGTGGCTACAATTGAAATTAAACAATAAAATTACATCAGCAACACTAAACTGTACACATATACAGCCATGGCCAAAATTATTGGCAGTGACATCAATTTTGTGTTTCGCAAAATTTGGCTCCTTCAGTTGTTGTGGTGTTGATTCACATTGTTTCTAGATTATTGTGCAGAGTGATCAGATCCATTTTAAATAATTGCAAAAAACTTCATTGTCCAAAAAAAAATAATTTATCACAAAAAAACAAATTTCACTGTTTATTGGCCCTGGCACAAAATGACTAGCTAACATCATTTCACTAATCATATCAGCGGCACCTGGGAAAGTGTGAACAAGTGCTAGTCATGTGAAATCACTCTATCATTCTGATTGGATATTATGAGCAGACTCATTGCTATAAAAGGAGGGAAGAAGTGCTTCCAATCATTGTGTTCTTTTTCACAATGGTTACTTCTAAAGAAAGACATGCAGCCATCGTCGCTTTGCATCAAAATGGCCTCACATGCAAGGAAATTGCTGTAAAGAATATTGTACCTGAAAGAACCATTTACCGGATCATCAAGAAGTAGAGTGAAGAAGGCTTCAGGACATCCCAGAGTGTCCAGCAAGTGCCAGGACCGTCTTCTCCTGAGGAGTCAGCTACAGAATCGTGTCACCATCAGTGCAGAACTTGCTCAATATTTGCAGCAGTTTGGTGTAGGGGATTTTACAGTTAAGACCCAAGGACCAGATATGATGAATGAAGACCAGGAGTCAGGTATGCAATCAACTGAAGAAGATTTTTACTGAAGAATAGTTAAGCAGTCAGCAGAAATACATTCTCATTACAGCAGAAATTATACTCTCACACAAGCCACCAAGCTACATCATCATTTCAGGTTGAATGATTCTGATTGGTTAAGAACATTTCCACATATGGGCTGTTAGCCAGATGAATATATACATTGATTATCGGGACATCAGTCAAATCCCAGTTTAGGAACAAAGTGACCCACTGAGGTCACCAATCTGAGATACAAGACACCAGTTTGTACCGTCAGATGATCATCTGACCTCCCAATTGTGCCAGTTGTTCACGTCAGGTCAAGTGACAAAAGAGTCACACAAACAGATACACAGCTTCTTCAAGGTTGGATTTGGTCGAGCACTAGCTCTAACCATGAAACTTTCCCAAAACATACTAATTCAATATGCTTTCTCTCAGTTAGAGGTTCAGACAATATTCGTCATTATTCTCTAGTGATCGAAGATGAAAAGTAAAGCAAATGCTGTAACAAAGAATTGTCACGTCGCAACAGGCCTGAGTGACCCCCAGTGACCTAGGCTGTCAGGGTCAGCTAGAAGAGTAAATATAGGTTTTTAACAGGTGTTAGGTGCTTTGCTTAAACACACAAAGAGAGAGCATGTGTAATTTTACAACTAGTAAATCTCATAAGCGTGAAGAATAATTCAAATAATTTGATATTTAGAAGGAAAATATTGATTAATAACTCATTACACAGCACTCAAAGGAGATATATATATATTAAAGAGGCAGCACCCCCACCGCCACCACCATTGTGTCCTTGAGCAAGGCACTTAACTCCAGGTTGCTCCGAGGGATTGTCCCTGTAATGAGTGCACCATAAGTCGGTTTGGATAAAAGCATCTGACAAATGCATAAATGTAAATGCAGGGGATTCCAGAATCCCCCCCTCCCAAAATGAAAACTATTTGACTAAAAATAGATCATGACGGAAAAATTTAACAGCTCAGGATAAATATTTTTTCGTGCCAACATCTGAACATGATGCCACACACCCTAATAACTTAATCTCAGCACAAAGCACCATAAAATATTCACATCCACATCAAAAAGTATACCAGATATAGGCAAATCATCAAACTCTGTTCATATTATCTCACAAACTTACTGCATTACGAAACTAATCAAAACAAAAGATTAATTTTTGCAGTTATTGTAATCTAATACAAACAAATGCATCAAACACCTCAAAGAAATGGCATACAATTCATTTAAATGATGAGCGGTGCACTTAAGCCAATCAGCAACACATTGAAATAAAACTCCTAAATAAACTCTTCATATCTGTCCACTTAACATTAGGATACATTCAGTGGTTATTAATGTTGAATATGTGTTATAAAGCATTTATAACATGTGAGGTACAATGGATCTAAATGAGCTTTTTATGCATGTTGTCAAAACTGCATACACATGGTATACACTTACTTATGTGTCATTAATGAACCCCTTTATTAACCCTTAATGAAGGGAACATTCATGTAAAGCGTTAACGGATATTTTTTTAATCCGTTTTTTTTGTACGTTTTCTAACATTCTGTCATGTAGATGGTGCTTATAAATTGTATAGTGGCATCTAAAGGTAAATGAGTAAAAATGAATATGAAAGAATATTCTTGTGACTGGGAATGTGAATGGGTGGAACATTCTAAAGCAAAATGGCTGCTGCTTTTGCTGTTATCAAAGGTTATGGCCTCCTGTCATTAGTATTCAAGAATCAACAACTTTACTTTTCCTGAAATAGCTGACAAATTCAATAAAAAATGGCTGTTTCTCTCTGTTTTATTTCACAGAGTGGATATGTTATGACTGAAGCTTTCAAGCATAAAATAAATATTAAATGAGAATAGAAATTGTCAAATTTAGACCTTTGAATTCATATATTTAAGCTGGAAAACATGCAGATGTTTGTGCTTGGTGCACATATTTGGTACTCTTGTAATGATATAACTCCCCCAGCGCCCCAGTTCAGCAGTGGAATAAAATCTCTCTCCTCTCCATCCTTCTATTCTCAACCAGCGTAAATTGAAAAATTGAAAGTAAGCACACGATGGGAGTCGAGACCTTGGACAGCGGCCAGGCCTGTCAGCATGACACAGGAGAGAGAGCGCAGAATCACAATACAAGTGTACAATTCACTGCAGGCTACAAGAGCACATGACTCAGTAGGAGCAACTATAAATCCATGTCCACATGGAATGATCTCATTAAATGCATGATTAACGGCATGATTAATGAAAACAACTGTATCGTATCGTTTCTTTGGCAACTACAGGATATCACTGTACTCTATGACCTTACAATGCACAGTGGTGGAAGATAATAGGGTAAATCTCATGAAACCAAGAAACAAGATTTTTTTCACTCCAGAATCAATCAGAAATTAGAAAACAAAACATCTTAATGTCCTATAAAACAGCTTAATTTTCTTTTTTGTTTTAAATTCCTTTTCTTTTCTTTTTTCTTTGGATTTTGGGATGAAATGTGACCTAGACGTGTTTTTGCGATATTTAATAGCTCAATGCCACACTGTATATGCCTACATACTGTAGACACATACTAGATCAAAATAAGTTTTGTCACACTGATGGAAGAACAAAAATGCTAATCCAAGTGTCGATAAACTTCTATTGCACAAGCCAGTCACATGAAACATAATTGATCTCTTCTAAAAATAGAAGCATCAAAGTACACGAGGCAGATCGTGCATAACTACCACAGTTTGCTCTGAAGTCCTGGTGGTTTTTCTTTCATCATCTGCCTTGCTGGAAACAGTTCACCTGTGTGAAGACAGATTTAACCGCAACGCTCAAGCTTAAATGGCAATCAGAAATGTGTGGATCTCAGCCATTTATTTCTATTGCTTAAACCAAAAAGATGCCTTAAAATCAATATGAAATCAAAATTGACCATTTTCTTTCTTAAAGGAATGTTTCAGGTTCATTAAAGTTCAATTGACAGTATTTGTGGTATAATGTTGATTACCACAATACATATTTTTGACTCATTCCTCATTAATTTAAATAATAATGATAAAAAAACAGTTACAGTAACGAACTTACTATAGAAGTTAATGGGGCAAATTGATAAATGCTAAAATACACACTTTTTCAAAAGTATAGGTATAAGACGTAAACATTAGGTTAACATGATTTTATTGTGATACATTTTATGTTAACCCTATTTTAAAAGTGCTAAGCGCAGCACTATGAGATATACATCATACGTGCAAAGTCAGTGGGCATGGCCATGAGGTTTTAGTATTTTCATGCAAGTAGGTTTAGTGACATTTGCAGATGCAAAAGCACTATTGGGTTGGGTCAATTACAATTATATTCTCAGGTTCTTTTCCGGTCTTCCTATTATTTATATATATATTAGCGATGGTAAGATTCACCGATTCGCATCAGTGCATGGGCATAAAAGTTAACGATGCAATGTATTGATTTAAAAAGTGTGCACCGGATACAAGTTGGCATTTGTATCGTGATGCATCATTTCTAACATATTTGCATCGGTAAAAAACGATTTATTTATATATAATTATTAGTTGGTGCGCAATAATTTTATTATTTGGAAAGTGACCAATAATTTGTGACCATATATTATATGTAGATTGATTTCTCTCTAAACAGTTTCTCCAGCGTTTTCTCTCATCACCACTGCTGCTACGTGAACATGATGTATAACAACACTGTGGAGACCGAGGCGTGTCCTGACATTCACATACGTCGATCGCAAAGGCAATGCTGGTAGATCGCACAACATTTAAATGTGTTTTCATTATATTTTAATACAAATAAATATAATGACTTTCCTTCTTTTAGTTTCTGTCTGACTTGCACTTGACGAGTAAATTTTGACCAGGCAATATTTTTGTTTATTCAGTTGCCATGACAACTAGGTTTGCACCTTCCAAGGGCTTCTGAGAACAGAGCACGAAATTGCGAAGCTAGCAGCGTTTGAGACTAGCTACCAGCAGCTACTGTCCGGATTATGCAAAACTGTATGATTCCTTTCAGTGCAAGTCATCAGAATAAGGTAAATGCCCTGGCTATTATAATCTATTGTGCTGTAGAGCTGTATGTTTTGGGTTTAGTGTTAAAACTGAATGATATCAACATTGAACAACATTATATATTTTTTAATGAATCAGAAGATGAATTCCATGTAGGGATACACGCAGTAGTCCCATCAATCATTTTGTTTTTTAAATTGAACTGTGTTTTTTTTTTAGTTGGTAGATCTTATTGAGTTGGTCATTTAAAAGTAGATACTCATGCGAAAAAGTGTGGACACCCCTGACATAGAATATAGATTAATATGGCAGAGGCAGAGCTGCATCAAATAATATCAAATCGTCTAGGTTACGTATGTAACCTCCGTTACCTGATGGAGGGAACGAGACGAAGAAGCGACACTAGGGGTCTCTCTTGAGTGCCGAATATGCCTCTGATCTATGAAAAAAGTATTTGCATACCCCGCCCCCGTACATACGGGTATATAGGCAGGGGAATTACGTCTAGTTCATTCAGGATTTTTCTGAGGAACCAGAAATGCTCCGGCCACAACAATGGCTTGGCTCAGCGACATGGCCGGGAGGACACAACATCTCGTTCCCTCCATTAGGGAATGGAGGTTACATACGTAACCTAGACGTTCCCCGTCTGTCGCTCACTTCGACGTTGTGTCGAAGAAGCAACACCAGGGGTCCAATTTAAATCACGCCATGTGCTGAGCCATGTATGTGTACTGCTGACACAGGAGCGGGCAGGTACTTGACGTGCAAAAGCGTCCAGTTGTATCAGACTGCACGTACCCTTCCCCAATGCCCCCAAAAAATAGTTGGAATCCTTCTGGTTACCCTAGACAGGGGAACAAGGCGACTTTTGCCAATCTGGGAACGGGCCGAGCCTAGCCGAGCCTCTTTTCTCTCTATGTTTCTCACATAGAGCCAAATGGCTGGGGCCTTTACATGCATAGTGGGAAGGCAGTCTTACCCGGTTTCCTGTTTTTCAGGGGGAAAAGACCCTGCGGAAACCACACCTGCCCAGAGAGGGAGAGGTAAGAGTGACGAATACATCACATGGGTTTTTAGGCTACATGTGAAAAGTGGCGCGGTAGTAGAGCCCACCTCTCCGGAGGGGGAAGTTGCTATAACCACGGCGACCAGGGGTCAGTGGGAACTGCCCAAGGGAGATGTGGGTCCGCCCGTAAGGGGACTGTACCGCGGAAAATACACACAGGGGGAGTCCATGTAGGAGTCCTGAGCTGTGGAGCACCTATTCCAGTACTGGGTAGATTAAGTACCAGCAGTGGATTGTTTCGGAGAGTTCCTCCACTGAACTGCGGACCCAAAGGGCTAGGGAGGTGTCATCTAGGAATCCGAATGTGTGGGATCTCCTGGGAGAGAAAGAGCACAGTTTTACCTCGGCCGAGGGAAAGGGTGCTAGGTGCACCATCAGCGTGTACCGAGTTCTACCGGCTCGGACCTGAGAAAACACGGGACGATATTGACTCAACCCTGAGATTGTAGAATCTCGCAAAGGTATTAGGAGTTGCCCAACCAGCTGCTCCTCATATGTCTGCCAGGGAGGTGCCTCTGGCCAGTGCCCACGAGGACGCAACACTCCTTGTTGAATGTGCTCGGACCCGCAAGGGGAGGGGGGGGGGTGCACGGCCTGGGTGTAATAGGCCAATGAAATGGCGTCCACCACCCAATGGGAAGGCCTCTATTTGGAGACAGCGTTCCCTTTCTGCTGTCCACCAAAGCAGACAAAAAGCTGCTCAGAACGTCTAAAGCTTTGCGTGCGGTCCAATTAGGTATGCAAAGCACGAACCGGACACAGCAATGAAGGGGCTGGGTCTGCCTCCTCCCGGAGCAGTGCTTGCAGGTTCACTACTTGGTCTCTGAAGGGAGTCGTAGGAACCTTGGGCACGTAGCCTGGCCACGGTCTTAGGATAAAATGAGTGTCTGCCGGACCAAACTCCAGGCAAGTGTCGCTAACAGAGAACGCTTGCAGGTCCCCGACCCTCTTGATGGAGGCGAGCATGATCAGCAGGGCCATCTTCAGGGAGAGGGCCCTGAGTCCAACTGATTCTATCGGCTCAAAGGGTGGTCTCTGATTCCCGTGAGGACCACTGAGAGATCCCAGGAGGGGAACAGGCTTGGCCAGGAGGGATTTAACCTCCGGACGCCTCTTAGGAACCTGATAATTAAGTCGTGCTTACCCAAAGACTTGCCGTCTTCTGCGTCGTGGTGGGCCGTGATAGCAGCTACATACACCTTCAAGGTGGAAAGGGAACAGCCTCCCCTCCAACCTCTCCTGCAGAAATGAGAGCACTGACCTAACTGTGCACCTCTGTGGGTCTTCAATCCGGTAAAAACACCAATTCGCAAACAAGCGCCAATTCAGGGCTTAAAGTTGCCTGGTAGAGGGAGCTCTGGCTTGGTTGATCGTGTCTATGACAGCAGGTGGTAGATCAGTTAGATCTTCCACGTCCCGTCCAGTGGCCAGACGTGGAGGTTCCAGAGGTCTGGGTGCGGATGCCAGAGTGTGCCCCGTCCCTGAAAAGAAGGTCCTTCCTCAGGGGAATTTGCCAGGGAGGGGCTGTTGCGAGGACTACAAGGTCCGAGAACCAAGCCCGGGTGGGCCAGTAGGGAGCCACTAGGGTGACTTGTTCCTCGTCCTCCCTGACCTTGCACAGCACCAGTGCAAGAAGGCTCACTGGGGGGAAATGCGTACTTGCGCAGCCTCGAGGGCCAGCTGTGTGCCAGTGTGTCTGCCCTGAGGGGATCTTCTGTTTGGGGACAATTTAAAATTGTTCCCCTTCTTTCACTCACTCCGAGGTAAACTGACGTTATGTCAAATGAAGTGACACAAGGGGTCTTCCTGGGACGCCTAACGTACTCTGAACCTGAGAAAAGGCCAATTTCAAGTTGGCAGACAGAATTTGCATGCCCCGCCCCGGACATACGGGTATAAAGGGAAGCGGGGTAGCGAATGCCAGTCGGAATTTTTCTTCAGAGCCGAATGGTTGTGCAACAAGCAAGCAGAGCTTCACTACTGTTCCACTCACCTCTGTCAGCGAGAAGCATTGCTGTTGGATCCTACGATGCATTCCAGCTGGCGTCTCTCTCTCTGCATGCTGTGCAGTTTACACCCCGGGGCGCTTCGACAGCGCTTTCTTCCTGTTAAAAGAGTGCTCTCTTCCTAAAAGAGTTTATTTTCTCTAAAAGAGTTTGAGTTTTCCACTCACAAATAGAGCAATACACAGCACCGTTGAACGTCCTTTTCAGGATGTGTCTTTTTCAAGATGCCTTTCCGCCCTTGTGTTGTGCCTTCGGGCCAGCCCGCCCAGTCTGAGGCGGATGTGCAGATGGCCGACATGCTTGCCCAGGCTGCCGTGAGAGTGGGCTTGGACTGGAACTCTCCGTCCTCCCCAAGCCTTCGTGGCTTGACATCTGGTACCTCAGCGTCTGGCACCGCTCACAGCCACGCCCCACCCCCCCCGTTACCATTCTTCCCGGAAGTGCATGACGAGCTGACATGGTCGTGGAGGGCAACTTTTACTGCCGTAACCGACTCCTCCGCTCGTCCGCTCTCCCGCTCTCACCACACTGGATGGCGGGGCAGCCCATGGTTACACGGAAGTCCCCCAGGTGGATAGGGTGGTTGCGCTCCAGCTGTGGTTCAGGAGCGCCACCTCTGGCTGAACATGGTCGAGATGCACAACGTTGACAAGGCAAGGTTTCTCAACGCCCCTGTCTCCCAGCTCGGCCTCTTCGGCGACACCGTCAATGACTTCGCCCAGCAGTTCTCGGCGGTGAAGAAGCAGATCTCATATCATGCAGCGTTGCACCCTAACCAGCACGCCCCCCGCCCCACCTGCTCGCCGGATGTCACGCTCCTCGCGACAGCCCCTCCCTGGAAATCCCAAGACCTTTGTAACCTCCACGTCTGGCCCCTGGATGGGATGCGGAAGATCTAGTGGATCACCTGCTGTCATAGACGCGATCAACCAAGCCAGAGCTCCCTCCACCAGGCAACTTTACGCCCTAAAATGGCACCTGTTCGCGAATTGGTGTTCTTCCCATGCCGAAGACCCCCAGAGGTGTGCAGTTCGATCAGTGCTTCTATTCCTGCAGGAGAGGCTGGAGGGGAGGCTGTCCCCCTCCACCTTGAAGGTGTATGTAGCTGCTATCGCAGCCCACCACAACGCAGTAGATGGCAAGTCCCTAGTAAAGCATGACTTGATTACCATGTTCCTGAAGGGTGCCCGAAGACTGAATCCTCCCCGGCCTAGCCTATTCCCCTCCTGGGATCTCTAAGTGGTCCTCTCGGGCCTCCAGAGACCCCCCTTCGAGCCACTTGATTCAGTTGAGCTAAAGGCCCTCTCCCTGAAGACGGCCCTCCTGATCGCGTTAGCCTGCATCAAGAGGGTCGGGAACCTGCAAGCATTCTCTGCCAACGAAACCTGCCTGGAGTTTGGTCCGGCACATTCTCACTGAGACCCCGACCGGGCTACGTACCCAAGGTTCCTACGACCCCTTTCAGGGACCAGGTCATGAACCTGCAAGCGCTGCCCCAGGAGGAGGCAAACCCAGCCCTTTCATTGCTGCATACCAATTTGGACCGCACGCAGAGCTTTAGATGTTCTGAGCAGCTCTTTGTCTGCTTTAGCGGACTGGGTCGTTGATGCTATTTCCTTAGCCTATCACACCCAGGCCTTGCCTGCCCCCTTGCGGGTTTGTGCACACTCCACGAGAAGTGTGGCATCCTCATGGGCACTGGCCCATGGCACCTCCCTAGCAGACATCTCTAGAGCAGCGGGCTGGGCAACACCCAATACCTTTGCCAGATTTTACAATCTAAGGGTTGAGTCAGTCTCGTTCCGTGTTTTGTCAGGTCTGAGCCGGTAGAACTCGGTAAGTGGCACAACTGACCGGGTGTTCCGCTTGCACCTTGCGCCCTTCACCAAGTTGATCCAGTGCACCTTCTGTCCCAGGTTAGCCACTGAGCATTGCTGCCTGGATGTTTTTTCCTCCCTAACCCTCTGGCCTGCGAATTCAGCTGAGCGATTCGCGGCCAGACTCACTACGAGTAACAGGTGCTCTGTACTGGGGTCAGGCTCCACAGGCATAGTTCACTCTTCAGGCTAACTCCCCGTGATGTATTTTCCATGGTACGGTCCCCCTGTCAGCGGACCCGTGTTTCCCTCCGGCAGCCCCGCTGCCCCGGTCGCCGTGCCTGTAGAGTCCCCCCTCATTAGGCTGGACCTACCACCGCGCCATGTCCCATGTCCGGCTTCACAATCCTTGTGGTGTATTTGCCACACATTACCTCCCCCTAGACTGGGCAGGGTGTGGCCTCCGAAGGGTCTTTCCCTCCTGAAAGAATAGGAAATTAGCAGACTCCCCTGACACAGCTCCCTCGCTTCCGGCCCCGCATTGCAGCCCCGGCACGCCAGCGCTGACGAGCTCCTTCCTCAGTCTCTAACCCGCCCCCTGCCGGGTGCGCAGAGCAAGGTAAGTGCTTCAAGTCTTCTCTCAGCACCCAAGCCTCGGGATGCTCTTCTGCCTCCCGACATGCTATTTCCTGAAAGACCGCCTTCCCTGACATACCGCCTTCACTGACATAAGACGCTTCATGTCCTATGTGAGAGACATAGTGAGAGAGAAGGCCACGGCTGCTGGGCTAGGTGCGGGAAACCTAGGGTCTGTATGCAAAATCTCTTTGGGGGCATTGGGGAGGGTTATGTTCAGCCGGTACAGGTGCCTCTAGAACTCAATAGCCTGCTTTGCACCTGTTTCGACAGTTCACGTAACACGGTCAGTGCGTGGCGCTTTTATATGGGACCCCTTGTGTCACTTCATTCGACACAACGTCGAGTGAGTGACAGAAAGGGAATTTCATGGTTACTGTTGTAACCTCCATTCCCTGAGGAAGGGAACGAGACGCTGTGTCTCTTCAGCCACAGCACTAGACCTAGCACTGTAAATGGCCGTACCTTATTTTCAGCAAAATCCTGACTGGCATTCACTGCCCCGCTTCCATTTACACCCATATGTCCGGGGCGGGGCATGCAAATTCTGTCTGCCAAATTGACATTGGCCTTTTCTCAGGTTCAGATGTACTTTCGGTGTCCCCGGAAGACCCCTTGTGTCACTTCATTCGACACAACGTCTCATTCCCTCCCTCGGGTAACGGCGGTTACAACAGTAACCATGACGTTACTTCACCTCATTGCTTAACAGTGCTGTTTCCAAGAGTTATCTATGCCATTCAAGTTGAAAATAATTTTGACTGATCAAGAATAGCTGCACATTTAAAAAGTTGAACTTACAATTCAACCTCAGACCATTTTCTTGCATTTGATAATATGATTTCACTATTTGCATAAATTATTTTGTTGAATAACAACCATGAGATGGTAACTCAAACTGCGGTCTAGGGATGCAGACAATTTGAAAGATATTACAAAACAGTTTAACACAGTTTACATATTTAACAAATTTTTAATTATTGTGGTTTCATTCTGTATTCTAAAGATAATACAAAAGCTGATTATTTAATATTGTAAATAATATGTCTTCTTTATAATGACATGCTGAGTATGAATTGGACTTTGTGCATGCCAAAATAAATGTTCCCCTTAGAGGGTCCCTCGCAAGGGACTCATTTTATTTTGGCATCACTGATATCAAAAAGTTTGAAAACCCCTGCCTCAGGCGAATGGCTCATCCACCTAACAAAACCCCATGGAAAAGGCCACAAGGACATAATTAAACTAAAGCTTTTTTTTTTTTTTTTTTTGCCTGACTAATAAGCAAAACATTTTGCATTAGTCACTTAACTGAGTATTTCATTGTGAAAATTAAAAGCTGCAGGCATACATATGGTAAAAAGAATAAATATTAATAATAATAAATGGAAATAGGAAGAACATTGTGATTTCTTGGCCTGGTAATATGAATAATAGATAACAGAAAAGAGTTGAATGGGGCAGCGAGTAAATTCCATTATGTGTGGCTCACATCCATTAGCTAAATTGAACCATTTTGAAGATCAGCCATAAAAGAAAATAAAAGTCACCAGCCTAACTCATTTCAACACTTCCACTGACCTTCAGTGGAAGTAACATAAATTTAGACATACTTTCTTCCCTTTTCCCCCACTTTTCTGAAATTTTCATCAGAATATATCTTTGAAGTATTCATTCAAATAAGCATTTGCTCAGTTGGGAACATCATCTACCTCAGAAACAAAATTGCTGTAGTCCATTTCTATCAGGAAGACTAGCAGACTTGAGGGAAATTTAAGATGACATTTATTTGATGAATATAAAACAGAAATGTAATATGTCTCTTTGGCGTCTGGCAGTCCGAAGAAGTTGTACTTGGAACCATCATATCCTGCCGGAGATAGGAGGCAGGGGCGAGGAGCCTACCCCCGAGCAGGACGGGGCTCAACTGGTGGTGGTGGGGTGGTGGAGGTTGCCGTGTTACCGCACTGAAACAGCAATGTGATAGATTGTGAGCAGGCTTATAAAGCAACGGCTTACATATGATTGGCTGGGAATTACCCAGCTAATGGTGCGATGATGTACAGCTGCTAGTCTTCCCGCTAGAACTACGCAGCACTTACATTTCCCATCAGGCAGAGGTTATTCTGCACAGTTTACATTTTCAAAGTGGCAACGTTTCCTTTCTAAGCTGTAAATATATATTGATTGCATTATTAGTTGTATTAATGATGGGCACATTATTTGGAGAACATTATGAAGTATGCTCTCCAAATCAGACTGGTTCAAGCTCCATATTTCTGTATCTGCATCTCAATAGCGAATCAAACCAGAGAGAAGTGACATTGGGAATAAAAGTATGACAAAAATATAATGTATAAAGATCTGTTTCAAATTTCAGAAGCTTGATTTAAATGGCAATCATGCACGAGAAAATTTTCAATTTCAATCAAATTACACCCGACCTCCACTCTCAGATCCATATCTGATCTGTCCATCACACATAGACCCTTTAAACTCAACAAGAAACTGAACACAACACATTTCACCTCTGTATGATGTCAGAGTGAAAAAGGATATTCAGTTAAATTGTTTGAATATCCAAATTGATTGAATCTGGAAAAGTTGTCTCTTTGTGGCAAGTGGTTTGAGGGAAGGGGTTGAAAAAATTAAGAAGACTTCATTATCAGACAAATAGAAAAGTTTCTTTTGAATAACATTCAAATAATTCACAATAAACCCAGGAACATGTATTAGGTAAATATACAGTCAGTTTTGATTTCATGTTGACTTTAGAATAGAGTTGCCTTTTGGCTTATTGTATTGCTAAACCCCTGAGATGAAATAAACACAACCAATTCTTATAATCTACAGAGCATCATCGAGAGCTTCAGTTCATTATCAGGTGCCCCGATAGAACCACTGGCTGCAATCTTCCATCACTTGCTGAGATCTACAGGCCTATGACACTGAACTGCATAGATCCAAAGGTCCATCCTGTCCTGGACAGATGTTTCTAAGCAACACAAAACTAGACTAAATCAAGATTGTATATTGTAATGTGGACACATCTCTTTGTATTTATTATATCTGTGTCTACCATTGCATGTTGAACTAATATCATAAGCCCTTTCGACATTTTATCACTTGCATAATATGATTAATAGAAAACTGTCATTTATTTCACAGTTTAGAATGCTAATTGTTTATATCAGTAATTAGGTTTGCACTGCTTGTGTTTTGAACAGACAAATCTTTGTGAAATTCTACTAGTTAAAATGCAGTTGCAGATATCAGCACTGATGTGCACATCGAAGTGTCGTTACCTCAGATGAGAAACAGGTCAGATAAAAAGTTCACTCCATTTATTGCGTTGTAAGTTCATCAAAAGAATAATACTCGATTGCTACCGCATTTCCGACATCACGTACCACTAGTGTAGACAGATTTATTAATTATAATGGGAACGGTTGGTCACTTTCAGTGATATAAATTCAATTATGTCTTTTAGAGAATATAAGCTGTCAGGTTCATGTTTATGACACGTCATAAACATGGGGTTATCACAGACCATGTCTGTAAATAAATGTATTAGCATGGTACTTTTTGTGAGGAAAAAAAACAGAATAGGCTATTATTTGTGATAAAGGAAAAATGTTAAAATATATGTACAGTATATACTCTATACAAGAAAATGGTAAAATACTCAAAATGCAAAGAAATTAGTTAAGTATTTATAATGATACTCATTAAAAAAATCTATTTTTTTATCCCCCCCCCCCCTGCCCCTGCTAAGGTCTGGGCACATCACTGGATATAAGTAATAATGTTTTTAACTAGATAAAATTAAATTTTCGGTATCAAAAATGGGAAATTTCCAGTATGTCATTTTTATTTCTGATAATTGCTGATATCAGAAATGAACATTTTCACTAGTAGTAATTCCATTGAGGATATAAAGTATTAGCATTTGAACTACTGACAATTCAATTGTAGATATCTACACTAAAACATTTTTTTTTTGTTCAGTATACTTAAAGTAAACTCAAAAGCAACACAATTCTAGAACATTTTGTCTTAACTTGAATTCATTATGTTCTATCCAATTACATTTATAACATGTAAGTTTACTTAATCAATTTGAGTTGGGGTGACATGAATACTTTTGTAGCATGGATGAAAGTGAGCAGGAGATTTCCAATTCCCAGCATCCTTTGCAGGGGACTGGATGGAATTAACAAATGTTGAAACTAAGTGTTATTTAAAGCATTTTTTGAGTAAGATAAGAATAGAAGATATATGTTCATGTTTAATGTTGTGTTATATTGGCTTTTAAAAGGATTGTTTGTTTGGCTGGGGTTTTTGGAGTTACCATTGAGGTGAAGATTCCTGCTTGTTCTTTGTTTGAGGATGGCCTCAAACTTTAGGGATGTTTGATTTAAGTGCTGCTTAGCTGTAAAAGCAGTTGCTGTCAAACGGACAGTGCAACAGTTTCATTGTCATTACATTTGCTCACCTGGCATATACTCAGGGTTGAGGAGTATGTAATGGGATTACATATTTAAAATACAAAATATAAATTACAGTATTCCACTACAATTACAATTTAAATAATTAGTAATTAGAATGTAGTTACATTCAAAAAGTATTTTGATTACTGAAGAGATTAATTTGCATTTTATTTTCAATTGCTTCATTTAATATTTAGTCCTTTCAGATGGAAAACATTTCTACATATAAATGATCCAAAGTGCATTTGAACAGCAGTGAAACACTTTCTTATGATGTGTTATATTCATATGAGCAGACAGAGAAGTACGTTTGAAGAAATAGAAATAAACCTTGTGTAAATTGTTAGCTTCACGCTAAGCTATAATGCTGTTTCTAGCCATTTTACATGCACATGTTACCAGACACGATCATATTTATTATCAAGAAAATACAGGTTGGATCATAATTAATTTTTTCTAGTAAGATCTTTGATATTAGGGCAAAAATCATATTCTTGATAATAATTTTTGTTTTATTTTCCTGTAAAAATATCTAAAAATCCTTAAAACAAGATCAATTTGATTGATTTTGTTTTAGAAACAACACTGCATGGGATACATAGACTAATTATTGCCAACAAAACCCTTCATCAGCCAAACAAGGACAATTGCATCTAAGTGAACTTCTGGAATTTAATCAAGGATGGACTTCAAAGACACTGGTCACTAATCTTGCAGTTCAAACACATTCACTGTCTAAATACTGACCCTTAGCACTTAATAAGTTTAATAATTTTTTAAATCATGTTTTTTGACTATAAATAATTCTTATTTACATTATTCATGATGTTAGCCAGAGGGGAACTGGCCCCCACAGTGAGTCTGGTTTCTCCCAAGGTTATTTTTCTCCATTAACAATCATCTTTTGGAGTTTTGTGTTCCTTGCCACAGTCGCCTTCGGCTTGCTCACTGGGGTTATTAATACAATTATTATTTAATTATTTTTAAACACGATAAAGAATCATATCTTATCTAATTCCACAACAGGGCTCCAAACAAAAAAAAAAATCAATTAAGGAGCCAATGGCTCCTACAGGGGGAAAAACAGGCGCCAAATATTTTAAATTTTTTTTTAACTCCATCCATTCCTTTTCGTCCCGCAGCTCGCTAACAGTGTAGTCTGTGGAGCATTCTTCGCAATTATGTGATCACGTGCATTTTTATGCTTGTTACTGTCACCGTGTTTTCTAACAGTCTCTTTTTTGAAATTGTTAGTTCCTGCAATGAACTCCGTTTTCCCCGCTATTTCTTTGATATAAACTTTTGTTATGTATCTCGGGAAATGTAATGCAAATTTTAAAATCAAAAGGGAGTAAACTTTTACTGTCGCCAATGGCGACCTTGACAGAAATTACACTCACAAATAAATTTATTTGGTCACAAATGCGACCATTTTTAGTCGCAGTTTGGAGCCCTGCACAAGGATGATGATTTATCGACTTTATAGACATTACATTTTTATCGTCTGTTAATGCTGAACTTCTGTAAAGCTGCTTTGAAACGATGTGTGTTGTGAAAGGCGCTATACAAATAAAATTGACTTGACTTGACTGCATAAGATATTTGGGTTTTTCAGAGAATGTATTTTTAACGTGTATTTTGTCTTACTGTACTGAGTTTTTATAGACAAAACAAGTGAAAAACTCTGCCAGTGCTGAAGAAGTAATCCAAAGTATTTAGAATATGTTACTGACCTTGAGTAATCTAACGGAATACATTACAAATTACATTTTACAGCATGCATTATGTAATCTGTAGTGGAATACATTTCAAAAGTAACCCTCCAAACCCTGTATATAATAATGGTTAATAATATTAATCTAGCTGGACCAACTTAAGACAGTTAATTAGATCTTACTTAGTTGTTCTGACAAAATGATTTTAAGTTTGTTCAACTTGAGCAAGATATAAGTTCTGCAAGAACAAGTCAGTTCAAACCAATAATTCTTTGTTGGAAAATTTTAATTTAATTGCCTGGAAAAGTTTTCCTCAATTGAATTAAGTTCAGTTAAATTATTTTTCTTTTTGAGTGCATATTTCAAATCCTGCATGTGAATTCAATGAGGAATACAATAAATCATAAACCAAACGGTGAGCTTTTCTGAATAAATGCACTTAACATGAAATGTTGCACAAAGTACAGCATCACTTGAACAGAGTCAATATGTCACTTAACATCAGTATCACACAGCCCATGAGTGTTACATCAGTGTTGTGGAAAAATTCTCCAAAAATATTTGATATTGCAGATAACATCCGCAAGATATAGAGTGGGGTCCAAAAGCCTGATACCACATTAAAAATCTAATTTCAACCTGGAAATATACAAAATTCTGAAGTAAAAACAAAGGTTTAACAAATAAAGAAGTATTTGAGAAATATTTAAGTTTCACTATTAAATATAAGCAATTTGTGACCATGTTAAAGGAATATTCCAGGATCAATACAAGTTAAGCTCAATCAACAGCATTTGTAGTATAATGTTGATTGCCACAAAAGAAAAGAAAAAGCAAACAATCTGGGTTACAGTGAAACACTTACAAAAGAAGTGAATAGAGACAATCAATAAATGTTCAAATACTCACTGTTTCAAAAGTATAGTCACAAGACATAAAAATAATCCGTGTTCACGTGATTTTAGTGTGTAAAAAATCACGTACTAACCTTTTCTGTGTAAAGTTATAAACTCTCAACAGATTTTATTTTCAGCAAATTTAAATAATGTATGAACATAAAAAGATTCCACAACTAAGACTGAACAAGTTTCACAAACTTTTGACAAAATCAAATGTAACAGTATCTGGTGTGGCCACCAGCTGCATTAAGTGCTGCAGTGCATCTCCTCCTCATGGACTGCACAGATTTGCCAGTTCTTGCTGTGAGATGTTACCCCACTCTTCCACCAAGGCACTTGCAAGTTCCCGGACATTTCTGGGGGGAATGGCTCTAGCCCTCACCCTCCAATCCAACAGGTCCCAGACATGCTCAATGGGATTGAGATCTGGGCTCTTCACTGGCCATGGCAGAACACTGATATTCCTGTCTTGCAGGAAATCGCACGCAGAATGAGAAGTGTGACTCGTGGCATTGTCATGTCAGGATGAGCCTGCAGGAAGGGGACCACATGAGGGAGGAGGATGTCTTCCCTATAACGCACAGCGTTAAGATTGCTTGCAATGACAAGATCAATCCGATGATGCTGTGATACACTGCCCCAGACCATGACGTACCATCCACCTCCAAATCGATCCTGCTCCAGAGTACAGGCCTCGGTGTAACACTCATTCCTTCGATGATAAATAAGACTGACTGTAACACAGATCAAGGTCACGGGCAAGGAAGAGGCGAGAAACCGGCTTGACATATAAACTAAAGGTTTAATGGAAAACTCAAAAGACAAACAAATAAGACGACGGACATATCCGTGAACGATCTCTCTCTCTCTTGCATCGCCATCTGCGAGTGGCCTTTATCCCTCTTGACGGCTTAATTAGCCTAATACGGGACCGGGCGTGCGTAATCACGCCCCGGTCCCGCCCTCCACTGTGCCACATTCCTCCCCCGTTCTTTAAGGCTGGGGACCCCCGGCCTGAAGTACATCCCCTGAGGGGGGGGGGCGCCTCCCGCGCGGTCTGCCGGCAGGTCATCCCCATCAACCTGGACGAGGGAGGGGGGAAGGGGAGGGAAACAACAACAATTAAAAATGGGGGGGAGGTTCCTGCACTGGGCTGTACCTCCCCTCCCACGAACACCATAATTTAAAAAAGAGGGAAAAGGCCAACGCAGAGCGGCAGTGAGAGAGAGAGGAGAGAGAGATTTAAAAAAAAAAAAACTTACTCGCCGGTTCTCTGATACGCCGTAGCTCGTTCCTCAGCCACTCCTCCACCCTCTACCGAACGGCAGCCGCGCCTCTCCAGGCGGATCCGAGGCAGTCCTCAGCCCCTGGTGGATGGAACGCCCCGCCGCGTTCTCGGGGTGCCGAAGGGGACTCCCCCGCCCCTGGCAGCGATTCTCCCGCTCCAGGCGGTCGGTCGCGATCCCCTCCCCGCTCGCGGACGGCGGTCTTCCCTCGACCCCTCCGCGTTTCAGTGGCTGGTAGGGGCATCCTCCGCCCCTGGCAGCGGCCCTGACCGCTCCAGGCGGTCGGCTATAGGAGCCCCTTCTCCCCTCGTGGTCGGTGGCCATTCCTCCGCGTCCAGGCGGCTGGGCTCCTTGTCCCCCGGCAGATGGCCGCGGCTGCTTCTTTGGGGTAGTGGTGAGAACTCCGCTACGGCGTATCCCTCTTCCTTCCCGGGTTTTGGCACCAATGTAACACAGATCAAGGTTACGGGCAAGGAAGAGGCGAGAAACCGGCTTGACATATAAACTAAAGGTTTAATGGAAAACTCAAAAGACAAACACATAAGACGACGGACTTGTCCGTGAACGATCTCTCTCTCTCTTGCATCGCCGTCCGCGAGTGGCCTTTATCCCTCTTGACGGCTTAATTAGCCTAATACGGGACCGGGCGTGCATAATCACGCCCCGGTCCCGCCCTCCACCGTGCCACACTGACCATCACCCCTGGTGAGACAAAATTGCAACTCATCAGTGAAGAGCACTTTTTGCCAGTCCTGTCTGGTCCAGTGAAGGTGGGTTTGTGCCCATAGGTGATGTTGTTGCCGGTGATATCTGGTAAGGACCTGCCTTACAACAGGCCTACAAGCCCTCAGTCCAGCCTCTCTCAGCCTATTGCAGACAGTCTGAGAACTGATGGAGGGATTGTGCATTCCTGGTGTAACTCGGACAGTTAATGTTGCCATCTTGTACATGTCCCGGAGGTGTGATATTCAGATGTAATGATCCTGTGCATGTGTTTTACACGTGGTCTGCCACTGCAAGGATGATCAGCTGTCCTTCCTGGCTCCCTGTAGTGCTGTCTTTGGCGTCTCACAGTACGGACATTGCAATGTATTGCCCTGGCCACATCTGCAGTCCTCATGCCTCCATGCAGCATGCCTAAGGCATGTTCACGCAGATAAGCAGGGACCCAGGGCATCTTTCTTTTGGAGTTTTTCAGAGTCAGTAGAAAGGTCTCTTTGGTGTTTTAAGTTTTTATAACTGTGACCTTAATTGCCTACTGTCTGTAAGGTGTTGATGACCGTTATTGTAATGTTTAAACCCTTTACAATAAAGATCCGTAAAGTTATTTGGATTTTTACAAAATTATCTTAAAATACAGTGTCCTGAAAAAGGGACGTTTATTTTTTGCTGAGTTTATATATATTTTATCACTTAATTTTCATGTTGATGCTGTAAACCCTGTAATTTCATTAATTTATTAGTTCACTGCAAAAATGACAATTCAAACATACCAGCTCAAATCATTATTTTAAAAGCACAATTAATCTAAGAGCTTTCATAATGTTTTAAGCTTTCATATTTCTGACTTTTAACCCTCCAAAAAAATGGCTCCATTCACTTCCATTGTAAGTGCCTCACTGTAACACAGATTTATTTTTTTATTTTTTTTGAAGAATAGGGGGATGAGTTGGAAATTTTCTGGAAATCAATATTATGCCCCAAATGCTGTCGATTGAGCTTAACTTGTATTGAACCCGGAATATTCCTTTAATTTCAGTTAACAGCATTTATGACCTAATATTGATTACCAGATAAATAATTTCATCTTGACTCAGTCACCATTCACTTTCACTATATTTTCATTGTGTAAAAGGTGAAGTGAAAGTGGATGATGACGGATTCTGCCGAACATCTTTTGTGTTTCTCTGGAGAAGAAAAAAGTCATACATGTTAGTAACAAAATGAGGCTGAGTATATAAAGACATTTAATCAAACTTCTATGCTGATAGTTTAATCTGTAGTGAGATTTTGTTTTAATTGAAATTAGAACCACAAGACCTTGTAGACGTTTGAAGCCCATTGTATATGCTGTCTTGAGGTCCAGCGATGTCTCAGACAAAGCATCGCTCCGTAGTCAGATAATGCTTCATCACAGGTTTTGGTGTTGTGCCAAAGCATATCATATCCACTCAGAATAATTACTGTGCTCTGGTCTATTCAGCCAGCTATTTTCCTGACGTGTTTGTATGCATATAACACCTCATCTGCATTCTTTAAAATGTTCAGTGGTGTGCTCTATTTAGCTGCATTCAAAGAGATTTTTCTAAACACACCAAACTAAAGACGTAAATGAATTTGATCATTACATTAAACAACTTTGCTTTGTGCCCCAGATCAGACTAGGCAAACCAACCAAATCTGCATTTCAAAGACAGGTTTGTTACATATCTAATTACATGCAGGTAGAAAAAGGGTCAAGGAACCATGGCAACACCTTCTGCAGGCAAACTGGGCTGTCACCTCCTGAGCAGCATCTCACGCACAAATGTGTTAGTTAACCGGGACTCAAAAGCAACGTCAAGAGAGTGTAAATACACCTTTTATTTGTAAGCTTAACTTAAGCAATATGAGAAAAAACAATAGAGCGACATTAAGAAACTACATAGGGATCCCTAGTCAAAGAAATCCTAAAGCAATGTGTACAAGGATTCCAAATCATAATTTGCAGCCGATCCTACAGGACTTCAACTGGACTTTTCCCAAGAATCCTACCGGATAAACGGCAATTCTTGCATGATTTTTTTATTTATTTATTTTATATTAGATTTTGTATAATCTTTATCAGAACCCTTTCTGCATTGTTTTAGAATCATTTCTTTATTGTCTGGTATATCTATATATTTTCTTTAAATTACTCTTGGTGCCCTAAAAGAGAATATTATCCTTTAGGTGGGCTCAGGGCAAAAATGCCCCCAAAATTCTAAATGTGGGGCCAAAAAATCATTAATAAAATCTGTTATAGTCCTAGTTTTACATAATATTGCATTAAACATGTTGATTTTTATTTTTTTGGTAAAAGGTAATCAGTTCCTAGTCTTAAGAATGAATCAATTAAATTGAGCTAATTTACATAAATGGATGAGACACAGCTAGCTTTCAATGGTAAGGAAAAAATATGCCATCACAAAGGCAAAAATTCCTGCTAATCAAATCCTTAATGTAAAAGTTCATTTCTGACACAGATTGGTAAATAGTTATATAGGGAACTTGTAAAAGGTCCAGTTTTGTTTTGTTTGTTTGTTTGTTTTTTATAAGAAAATTCCTATTAGGATTCTTTAGGATTGTTCCAAATTGTAATAGAAAGTCCAATAGGAATCTTGTACAGGATGTTATGATTATATCAGTTGAATTGGGAATACAATCAATCAGAGAGGTAAAAAAAAACTAACAATCTTGCATGTATACTTAATCATTTAATTGTGTATATATTTACCTTGTCATATAGGGACAACAGTTCATTGCCAGTGTTGTTTCAAAAGCTGAAACCTCCACTGAATAAATAGTACATTAGTCTAGCTGATCAGGAGAATATAAACCTGTCATCCCAATCCGCATTGCACTGCCATTGAAAGTTCATTGTGAGAAATGATTGATTGTCACTGCAAAACAGCAACTCCCCCCCCCCCCCAATTCTCAACAGCTCGTTCGCTAATTGTGGCACGTATCTCCGGGAAATATGTCCTCGTAGGCGGGTGGCAACTCGTTGCGAAGTGGGTAAGAAAACGGGTATGAGTGATTGAGCTCCGGATCTGCGGGTGAATAGCCAGGGAGCTCCATGGACGGGTGCCCCCTGCCGTGGGCCTCCCCGTCAGCCTCGTTCAAAGCGTGAAACACCCCCAGGTTGATGTAAGACACCGGCTGGAACTCTGTGACCGCGAAGTCGCGCTCCTCGTTGAGGATAATCGTCCGTGCGCTCCGCCTCTGCGCGCGGCGTCTCCGGTGAATCCGCTCCGTTTGGTAGCGCTTAATAATCACCAAGTTCAAGAGCCCCAGGAGACACTCTAGAGTGTTAAGGATGGTGGAAACCACCAGACCCCTCTGGTAAACCTTAAGCCGGTCGCACGCCGGGTTTAGATCCACGGAGTCAAGGCAATAGTGCGCGTACTTCCTCTCTACCAGCGACACCGTGTCGCCGTCCACCACCGCGCCCGAGAACGCCGTCAGGACCCCTAGAAGAAAAACTAAGATCCCAAAGAGAAAGAAATTCCCACACTGTGGCTTGCCCCGGCAAAAGATCAGCGCTGTCCACATCAGGACCTGCCCGAAAGCCACCAGGATCCCCGAGTAAAATGCGCCGGCCGCGGAGCCCAGGTGGAAGTGCGCTCGCACCCTGGAGCCCAGCGCGATACATCTGAATCCCACGACCACGGCGCTCAGGGCGCACACGAAAAGCAGACTGCTGGAGACGATGGTGCACAGTCCTTTGCCACTCAACTTCATTATAATCCTCCACTGCCTCTTCGCCTCCTGCCTCCTTCATCCTCCTTTATCCTCTTCGTCGGCTCCTCTGGAAGCGCTGTCAGTTGGGGACATGACTCGCCGATGGTTGCGCTTCGGTTCAAGGATCTCCGGCTCGCTCTTCCCTGGATTATTAATAATGGATAGGCTCCGTCTGCGGTAACAGCCCCCTAAATCCAACCCAAAGGTTGTGGTTACCTTCATGACCCTGTCCCCTCCATCAATCCACTCCCCAAGGCGATGAAGCGCATCCCGTGTTTGTGATGCTGGAGAGGGAAGTGTTCTCCCTCTCTCACTCCACCTCTGAGATCTGAACTTGACCGAGGGGCTGCACGGAGATCAGGCGAAAGCGATCCGACCCCCCTACTGGTCTCACTTCCCTACTACTGAAATGTGTCATACAGACTCTTCGTGTATTTTAACAATGATTGGTCACACTTTACATTGCCAACCATGTAAACATAATTAATATAACTATAACACCAGCAACGTGTATTTGCAAGGTGCCCTGGAAAGTAATTACCTCATTATATGTTGTTCATTAGTATAGCTCTGTACTCAACAGTTGGTATATGTGCTCCAATGTGACATGCTATGCAACTACTTCAAACATAGGTCACATTTTTGTATACTTATTAATATGCATACATTTAGTTTTAATGGAAAAACTATATGGAATATTTGTAAGCTACTTTGAAAAATTAATTTGCCCCACTGCAGAACTATTCAGGAAAATTCCAGGTTTAATATGAGTGTATTTTGTGCTCAACAGGCAGCATATATTGATTTGCACACACACAAAAAACTCATCACTCCTTTTCTTAAAAAGAAAACACTGTTATAGTGAGGCACTTATAATAAAAGCGAATGGGACCAGCTCATACAATTAAAATACACAGTCTTTCAAAATTAGAGCCACAGGAAGTAAACAATATGTTTTTAAGAACATGATTTTAGTGTGATAAAATTGCGTTCTCACCTGTTCTGTGTAAAGTTATCTAATTTTACAGCTTCTTTGCCATGAGGATGTAAGGCTGTAAACCCTAAAACCTTAAAACGATGATTTAAATAACTTTACAGCTTTAACAGAAGATTTAATGTAAATGTTTATTATACAATTATAAGGTTCACATTTCTGCCTTTAAACCCTCCATTCACTTCCATTGTAAATGCCTCATAACCTTGATTAGTGGCTCTTCTTTTTTTTTTAAGAAAAGGAGGACTAGTCGAAGTAATTTTTCAACACTGTGCCACAAATGCTGTAGACTGAGCTTGTTGAATTGAACCTGTAATATTCCTTTCAATTTTAAATTCCTGAGACCAGCGCATGACTGCTGTGTGCATTTTTCATTTCCCTTTTTGATAGCTAGTAGCACTAAATAAACATGCAAAAATAAAAAATAATAATAATAATAATAATAATAATAATTCTAGAGCAGGTCCACATATGTGGACAGCAGGACTACATTGTGAAATTTGAAATAACGCTAAGCTATAGAAAGTCAGATTGTTTCATCAAATTGTTTATTATGTTTCCAGGAGTGTTATTAATGTTTTTGAGATGTTACAGACATTACAGATTAATTTCTGTAAAGCTGAATAAAGAATTATTTTTCAAAGCAATGTCCAACATCATCCAATCACTGCCAACCATGTTAAAATAAAATGATACATTATAAATTCTGAATTGGTGTGCTGGTTATCATTGTCCCGTGTCTGTCAAACATGTTGAGTGATCTAAACATCATCAGCAGCCTGAATCTAACTTTGGTTAGATTTTATGATGTCCCAAAATCCTCATAAGTGGACATCGTGTTTATCAGGGCACTGACACTCAAAACATGAACAGATTTAATAAAGCGGCATATCAAACGAAACTAGAGACTCTAGAAACAGGTTTCAGTGAAAATGTAGAGATTTCTTACCAGAGGCACTTTTGTTTGTGCTGCGTCCATAGAAGCGCTTCAAGGAAATCTATGGCATGCTTTTGTGTCACGTGACTCGGTGCGGCAGAAGTTAAACCTTTAAATAACAGTCTAGAGTCTTGTGAACAGTTTTAATTTAACGGTTTTAATTTTAGAGGAATAATTAGCAATTTGCAATGGATTACTTTTTGTGAAACTTACCCAACACTTTTAATTATATCATAACTTTTCTATGTTTTAAGTTGTTCAAAATGTCAATGTCAATTTATTTATAAAGCAAAATAAAAAACAACGATACTTGACCAATGTGCTGTACAAGTCAGTTTCAGTCTAGACCAAAATTCTCTGGTCGGAGGACCTGAGTGATCTCACAAGATGGTGTACAAACAGGAGATCAGAGAGGTAAGATGGCACTAATCTGTTTAGGGACCTTAAAACAAATAGAAATCATTTAAATTCAATTCAGTAATGAATAACCAGAGCAAACAAAGAAACTAAAATTGGCATATTATGTACACATGTGTGTACCCCTGTCAAAAGTCTGGCAGCAACATTCTGAACCAATTGCAATCGAGCAAGAGAAGATTGGGTTATTACTAGGGACAGATCGCCAGTATTATGGTTGAGGATACCAATGACAGTGGAGGACCAAACACAATGATCTTGGTTTTACTCTAGTTGAGGTTTAAGAATTTTGAGAAACCCTGATAAACTAGCCAGTAAGGATTCTTAGACACTCTAATCGTTTTGTTTCAGGGACAAATAGATTTGAGTGCCTTTCTTAAAATCAGAACCTAAGGGAAACAAATACAGTAAAAAAACAACAGAACAAGAATGGAGCCTTGAGGAACCCCACAAGTTCCCCACAAGATGAGCAACACAAGATGAAAATTCACCAATACTGACTGAAAAACTTCTATTCTTCAGGTAAGATTTAAACCAGCTGAAGGCATTTCCTTGGATGCTTACACATTACTCAAGACGAGAAATGCAGTGATCAGATCTAAAAGCACAAGGACTGCAGAGATAATAATATAATTCAAGTCTTTTATAAGTGCAGATTCAAGTACTATGATGTGTCCTAAACCCAGAACAGAAAAAAAAAATATATATATTTAACCCTGTCTTGTTCTAATGCTCTTTAATGTATAAAGGTACTCTTGTTTGTACTATATTCTTGCATTCCTCTAATATATTTTTTTTCTTCTACTCTGTGAAGTGTTCCCTGCTCACATACATCCTGCTTAAAATAATAAAACAGCATGACACCGTTTTTCTTCGCTTCATCATCCATGAATAATGATTGAAAGTTGAAGTAGGTCTGTTTAGATTAAGTATTTGAGATGAATTGTACGTAAAATAGGCCATAATAATTATGCACTATGGGCACTGTCATTGAAACAGCCTGCAGCGGAAGTTGTTTTACACTGCTAAAAGTGTGATAAATGCTGATTTATCTACTGTGAAGCCCGCATTGATGTGCAAAGGTGGGCTCGCGAGTACCCCTTGGAGTGCTAAAATGTCAAATGGGACACCCTACAGTCTCATGGACTTCACAAGAAGACACAAATGAAGGCCATGAGACCACAACTCCACATCAAGTGTGCCATTTGGGATTCTTGATGTATAGTCAAAGTAAAGTCAGCGCCAGGCGCATGCGCAGACAATGCGCACAGATGAGGACTGTCAACGTGTGGAGAAAATCTGGGCTGCATGCAGACTGTGCTGATGGCCAGATTTGCATAACGCATACTATGTGCAGAGCGGTCAGCAATGTGGTCAACCAAAGTATACTGAGGCCTTAATGATCAGATAAACAATTATCACATATTTCCATGCCATAAACAGACAAGCCATGCTAATACAAGATCAAATGTGTCCTGTACATGAGTGGGGCCTTTCACTAGTTGATCATCAATACCTCTTATAATTTGTTTCAGATTTAAAAAGAGTAGTCTCAGACCTTTAGACCACACTGTATACATGCATTTTAATAGATGACAATTTTTGTTGGCAAAAATGCTTCATGTTATTGTTCAACCACACAAGTACCAGTGTTGGGTAAGTTACTCAAAAATAGCAATCACAAATTACTAATTACCTCAATAAATTGCAATCAGATTTTATATGATCAATTTAATTACTTTTAAGTTACTTCTTAAATGTTTGATTTTTAAAACAATATTACTTTGTAATCAGATTACACCATACACTGACAATTACACTGTAACATGAAAAATAGGACCAAATGAAGTTTAGAATGATCATAGATGCGGTCTGTTTTAAAGTCAATTAATTATTATTTTTGTTTAATGGCTTTTCCATAAGACACTGATGTTAATTCAAATTGCTGTTTAGATAGATGCTCCTACAGAGAAGAGAAGAAAACCCCCTTTATATTATATTATATTATATATTCACTTTTACTAGTATAACCAGTATAATATTCTAAGTGGTAATAATGTTTAGTGACTCAGTAGTAGAGGTCTGTTTTGTATGAGGAAATTTAGTCCTGAAAAGATCCTTGTTATACTCCTGGGAATGCTACAATACTGTAATACATTCATTGTCATTGATAAAAACACTATGTAACACAATTTTTGTTTCTGGGTATTAAGTGTTATGTCCTAATTGCTTATGCCTCAAAAGTATAGAAAATGGCTATTATTCCCCACAAACTTTGTTTTTGTGACCAGGACAGTGATATTTTGAAATGTACCTATTTCCAATAAGTAAACTTATTGTGTCTTTTCATTCACATAAAATCAGAAAAAAACAACATATTTCCAGATGAACAAGTGAGTAGTTTTTCAAGATTTACGATTGTACTGTAAAACACTTTCACGAATCAGCCACCAAATGTTGTCTTCTATCATGTTCTCGTTATACTGTCCTTGGTAGCAGTGATCAAAGTCCAGTATATACTGGTGGAAGCGCTCGCCTTGCTCCTCCGTGTACGCTCCCATATTCTCCTTGAATTTATCAAGATGAGCAGCAAGGATATGAACTCTGAGGGACATCCTACAACCCATTGTGGCATAGTTCTTCACCAGAGTCTCAACCAGCTTCACATAGTTTTCGGCATTGTGATTGCCCAGGAAGCCCCAAACCACTGCGACAAAACTGTTCCAAGCCACTTTCTCCTTACTAGTGAGCTACTTGGGGAATTCATTGCACTCCAGGATCTTCTTTATCTGGGATCCGACGAAGAAACCGGATTTGCCCTTTGCCTCAGACAGCTTAGGGAAGAAGTCTTGAAGGTACTTAAAGGCTGCTGACTGCTTATCTAGAGCGCTGACACATTTTTTCATAAGGCCCAATTTGATGTGCAGTGGTGGCATCGGCACCTTCTGGGGGTCCAACAGTGGCTCCCACTTGACATTGTTTCTCCCCAAAGAGAACTCAGTCTGTTGTGGGAAGTCCCACCTGTGGTAGTGCGCCTTGGTGTCCCTGCTGTCCCAAAGGTGAAGATAGTAGGGAAATTTGGTAAAACTGCCTTGGAGACCCATCAGGAATGCCACCATTTTGAGGTCTCCTATGACCTCCCAGCTGTACTCATCATACTTCAAGGTGTCCAGCAAGGTCTTGATATGTATCTTTTTAGGCAGCTGGAACTAAACTGAACTGGTTGGCTTAAGACCCCTGTATTTATACTACTATTTATATTACTGGAAAGTTCTAGAAGTTACTTCAAGTTTTCTCAGCACTGAATCTATCTGGAATGTTCTGGAAAATAGGTCAATTTCAAAATATCACTGTCCTGGTCACAAAAGCAAAGTTTTTGGGGAATAATAGACATTTTCTTGCCACTTTTGGGGCATAAGCAATTAGTAAATAACACGTAATACCCAGGAACCAAAAATAAATTAATTAATTAATTGCAAAATTACAATTCATATCTTTTGGAGGAATTTTTTTAATGAGGAAAAAAATACTGAGTGCACTTTAAAATAGAAATAGAATTGAAAATGATTGATTAATTTAATGTTCATTTAAATATCTGTTTTGCATTTCCATAATGCAATAATGTTTGATATTAATGATATTAAGTTATTAAGAAATTATTAATGAACATTATGCTATGGGTTCAAATGAGTTTCAGACCTACAGAAACAACCACGACAGGTCTGTAGTGTTTTCGTGTGGTTTAAATGAATGTCTAGAGCACTAATTTTCCAAATGTGGTGAAAAGTCAGAAATGCTATATTTTTTGGATGCATGCATTTCCAGTCTCTGCGTCATCTCCAAAATAGTACATGGTGAACAAATGATTCATCTTTTACGGGCTCTTTAGAGCAGGCGTGTCCCGCATGCAAGCAATCCTATTTTGGGAGCTATTTGTGTGTCGCAGCAAGTGATGCTGAAAGGTGTTTGATGGCAGCGGATTTTCATCTGCACACACCCCTGAGAAACATGTGCAGACGGAAAATTGACTCTTTGTCTCGCAAATGAGCATGTTGCACCACACTTTGCTCTGCTAAAGTCATAGACACTACGTTTCATGTTATGTCGAGCAGACAAATTATTCTCAGCATGTTTTGTTTCTACAAGAAGCAGATCTTTCCAAATCAAATGTGTGTGTGTGTGTGTGTGTGTGTGTGCGTGCGTGTGTGTGTGTGTGTGTGTGTGTGTGTGTGTGTGTGTGTGAACTGATGCCATTGTAAGGTTTATGGCTGCTGCCAACCACAGACAATACTGTATTGTTGAAAAACAAGAATGTGCATCTTAATATGTGTTAAAGACAAATGTGGTACTGATAATCGGAGCTAAAAGTTCATTAGAGGTGTCATGCAGTTGAGAAGTAAAATTAGAATTGGCAATTTCAGGAGTGCCTGATTCCCTCCAGTCTCATTACGAGAGAAGGGCTGTTTTTGAATTCACCAGGGGAAAAAAAACAGTTTATCAAGCCACTGCATACACATTAAAACAGTGCAAATGATCGCCAAAAGCCCCAATCTGAACCATGGAATCTAACAATTATCTCTGTGATGCTGCTAATCACTGCAATTAACTGCTGTTCTGGATGAGAGGCAGTCTCACTCACGTCTGATGTCTACCTCATGCCAAGACATAATAAGACATTCAAGGCTACGGGCCTTCCGGAAAATAAAGCTGAAACTGCTCTTGAAGCGTAGAGTTTGGTTCTTTATTAAGCTGATTTTAAAGTGAAGGGGCAGGAAGGGACGACCTCCAAAAGTACAAAAAAGCACAAAAGTAGACAATTAGACTCACACGCTATTTTCCAAGTCTTCTGAAGCCATCTGATAGCTTTGTATGAAGATAAAACAAAAATGTAAGTCATTATTTGTTGAAAATCTTCCCCTCTAATTTGCGCACACATTTAAACTTGACGCATCAAGTTGTGCCAGGTTTGACCTCAATGAAGCCAAACATTATTGAATGTAAGTGCAAATGAGATTTGAGAATTATGGTGGAAGGCAAGATTTTCATGAATAGCGACTTTATGGAAAAAAGCAGCCGGTACATTCTTCAAACTGTCTCCATTTGTGCTCCAAGGAAGAAATCACATTTAGGGGTGTTCCAATAATACAATAAGGTTTTGAATTTTGTCAGCAACAACAAATAAAAATGGTAAGACTTTACATTAATGTTCTCTTTAAAATATTCTAAAAGGGTTTATAAATGACTAATAATTCATTTACAAATGCATTATAAATCACAACAGCCTGATTACATTTTGCAAAATAATATTACGTGGTTTATTACATATATCGCAGATGTTTTAAGGTGGAATGTCTACTGAGGGGTGTTAAATGCAAGTTAAATGCTCTCTGGGGTTTGAAATGAACAAAACCTGCCTCCCTACCCAAAATCTTAGGATAGTGTCAAAAAAACAACTCTGAGCTATTATATATTTTACACCCTTTCTATTGAGGTACTTCAACTCTGGAATTAACATTCCTTGCATTTAAACATCATATATTTGTTTAAATCTGCATCATTTCTTCTAAGAAATGGTGTATGTTTCCGTTGAAGCAAAGAATTGTGGATTGTAAGTGCCAACGAAGGATACAACTCTTGCATCCTCTGAAATGTATGTAAAAGAAGTAAAGAATTTGCATTCAAAGGTTGCAGTTGGAGGGTCCTACTTGCTTTTCTGAAACAAGACAGCCTCTGTGACATAAACAGCTGACAAATGCAACCACTGGAGCACACAGCCTTCGAATTGAGACACAGCCAATGTAAATTAGTCAATATCAGAGTATATTTAGCAGAGACAGGCCTCTTCTATTAATATGACTGTGAGAAATTGAAACGCCCAACGGCAGCCAGCAGTCAGAGGATGTATAAAGGAAGTCCCGCCTTACAAGTAAAAAACCCAATTAGCTATACAAGCTGGGAAAAACTTGTTTTTTAGCGTAATCTGAGGTAAAGAAGCACAATTTATGATACCGGTGTTGTCAGATTTTACTGCTGATTTGAAATATGTTCTTTGATTATAATCTTGACCAACTGTTGTGGAGATTTCGGTCTTTCCCCATTCAAGTAGACAGGAGCTGCACTGTCATGACTGGAAATAGCTTCCAGAGAGCGTGACAAACATAGCCGACAGTGGACTGACTTGCTAGAAAGACCTTGGCTGTTTCTCAATGTGCATTCTCGTGGACTTGTTCTACGTCATCATCTACTGCTGAAGTTCGATTCCAATTCTCAAAACCAAGTACTGAGAATGCAGAAAATTACTCAAATGTGTCCTTGAAATCGAGGATGCATCGGTTGGTGACTTATTGGCAAGAACGCAGTACTACGGTGGCAGACAAAGGACATTTATCATTTTGTTTTTTTCTCAAGAGTTTCCCGCTATAAGCTTGCGAATGTCTGACGGCTTGCGAGAGTTTATACTCAACATTTGTTGTTGGTTTGGGCATCATTTTAATACAGTAAAAAATATGGAGATAACGACTCTTTATGGATTCTTTTAACGTGTCACCAGTCCTGAAAAACCTCACTGGTGTGATGATATTAATGCTATCACTGGTGTGATAATGCCAATAGTTCTCTCACTGTATTAAAATATGCTTTGACAGTTAATTGTGCAAAAGATCGCAGCACATCCCAAATCTCGCAATAGATGCGTTCTATGTCCTCCTGTCCTTCTGAGTTCTTTCTTCCGAGGTAGCTTGGCAAGACTGGTCTTCATAAGAATACAAGTCAGTTCTCTGCGTTCTTAGAACTGAGAAACACTCTTTGTCAATATGCACACCCCTGACCACACTTCAGTAAGAATGTTCATTAATTCAAACTCCAACTGTCCAAAATTAAAATGTAAACAAACACACAAAAGGGCTTTGATCTGCTTTAAACTGCTTAAACTAAAAGTTTAAGTTCTTTTAACTTAACACAGCAACTTAAAAGCGTGGCCCTCCTGCATGAGACTCCACACAATGTTTAAAGATATCCATCTAGCAGATGTAAATTATGACAAAATCAATTTAAAACACAAAAATGTGTTCTGTTTGAACGGCCCCTAAGAAAACCCTTGCCATTCTGTAACACATGTTTTTTTGTGCCCTCTGGGTTGCCAGATTCATGGATATTGGTGGGACACTGACCTCATTAATAAAGGTGCTTCACGAGTCCTTTTTTAAAAGCCCCTTTTCAGTCTATCCTTGTATTGGGTCTACAGGTTGGTATTGCTACAAATGCATTAGCTAGAGAGAACAAGAGAGATAGTAAACGTAATCTCTTCGGTCTAGATCAGATCTCGGCTTTGTTTGTTTCTCTGGAACAGATGTTCATTGTCATGCTCTCAGAATCCTGGGAGAGTCACACAGGAAGCCGGAGAAACAGAAGTGCCAAATAACTTTACAACAACAGTCTTTTCACCATTCAAAGTCAAAATTAGCAGTACACACTCATCTGGCACAGCAGACAAACAACAAATCACAAAAATGCATCCAGATAGCCAAAGGGCTTAAAGAAAAAAGATTTCAGTGTCTGTTGCATAATTTCATCAGATGCTTTGGACATGTTTAGTGTTTTATGTTTATTTTTACCATGGTAAACACCCTTTTTCTCTCAATTTGGAATGCCCAATTCCCACTACTTAGTAGGGCCTCATGGTGGTGTGGTTACTCATCTCAATCCGGGTGGTGGAGGACAAGTCTCAGTTGCCTCCTCTTCTGAGACAGTCAATCCATGCATCTTATCACGTGACTCATTGTGCATGACACCACGGAGACTCCCCACAATCCACACACAGCTCACCACACGCCCCAATGTGAGCGAGAACCACAAATCACAACCACAAGGAGGTTAACACATGTGACTCTACCCTCCCTAGCAACCAGGCCAATTTGGTTGCTTAGGAGACCTGGCTGGAGTCATTCACCACACCATGGATTCGAACTTGTGACTCCAGTGGTGTTAGTCAGCATCAATACTCGCTGAGACACCCTGGCCCCTGGCAGATCTTTTTTAAGGCTCATCCAGCAACTAATATTTAAAAACATTATGTAAAATAATAATAATATGTAAGTGGTGCTTGCACATGCTAAACTTCTGAAAGTGTTCTGAATAGAGCATTACAGTCTGGTTCTGGAATGAAAAATTCCATACATTTTCTCCATAAGCAAATAGATTTTTAACGATAGCTTATAAAACATTTAAAGACCGTTATTTAAAAAAATTTTTACATCATTTACGTAGCAGAAACAACGCGAAGAACAACACTACCCATGATCCTGAAGCGGGAGATCAGAGAATTCGAGATTCACAGCAAACAAAGTGCCAAAAGTGCTCTGCAGCAAATAGTAAAGACGCTGACTGCCACCCCTGGAATCCAGGATGTGCTGAGTGACTCCAGCCAGGTCTCCAAAGAAACCAAATTGGCCTGGTTGCTAGGGAGGGTAGAGTCATATGGGGTAACCTCCTCATGGTCGCTATAATGTGGTACGCTCTCGGTGGGGCGCGTGATGAGTTGATGCCGTGGTGGATGGTGTGAAGCCTCCACACGTCCTATGTCTCCACAGTAACGCGCTCAACATGCCACATGATAAGATGGATTGATGGTCTCAGGAGGCAACTAAGATTTGTCTTCTGCAACCCGGATTGAGGCGAGTCACTACATCACCACAAGGACTTAGAGCGCATTGGGAATTGGGCATTCCAAATTGGGGAGAAAAAGGTTAGAAATTAATGAGAAAAAAGATAAATGCATGTTTTCCAGTTTTTTCTCCCACTATATGAACAGTGAAGAATAGTATTTAATTTATAATATAATAACAAATAGAATTTATATGCAGAAATGTAACAATACAGTAATATAAAGGCTGTATTTTCCTACCAATATTTTTACCAAAAAAAAATGATTGTGAATGGAAAATCTCATCAGTTTGAGATTTTCTAATTACTCTATGACTTTAAGAGGTTCATGAACTACAAAAAAATAGTTTGGTTATGTCCTTGACGGATCTGTGCTAAAAAAATAAATAAAGAGTCACCAATTATAGTAGTAGTTTACCTAAAAATTGAACATTCTGTCATTTGCTCAACCATAGGTTATTTCAAACCCATATGCTGTCACATTTACTTGAAATATAAAAAGATATAAGCACCAGTAAAAGTGCAGTATAAACACAACATACAAGTAGTCCATATGACTTGTGCACTATATTCCAATTTTTGGGGGGCCATACAGCAGCTTTGTGTTTTATGGGCTACTTTTTTGGAATTGTATTTTTTATTTTTCTTTGGACATTGACAGCAGTGGTCTATGAAAAAGAACAGCATAAAGTTTTTGAAGATAAGATTGTATTAAAAAAAAAACAATAATCACAACGAGGGAGAAAAATTTGAAGATAAGTAAATAATTTTGTGTAAGTATTTTTTTGCTAGCCAGCTAACACAGTCATGCCATTTTACAGATAAATCAATGATGAAAATCAAATGATATTAGTCTTTGATTTGAGACAGAAAATGCAACAAAGCATAGTTTACTATGAGTAACCGGATGATGCACTTTATCAACCGTCAAAACGGAGTGTGAAATGTTGGACACTTCGGCACACATGGCTTACCGTACATAGCGAAAGAGGCGGAGTTACCGGCAGTGATGGATTGTAAATAATGGAGAATTTGACAACTAGCGAAACCTCTGTGAAAACAGCACCTTACAAAACTGAGTTAAACCCCTTACCATCATACCAAGCTGCTTCAATGTGTATATTATTGAGATATAAGTGTTGAACTGATGGTGGATAGCGCACTTAATCTAGTGGCAACACAACACTTGGGTTTGGAACGTCCCTTCTATCAGCTGTTAAACGTGAATGCTTCCGTGTAGTAAAAAAACATAAAGTGTTCCATTTGGGATGATACTATACTTTGAAAATTCCTACACTACATGGCTGAGTGCATAGTACATTGTGTAAGTACATAGTGTGTAGTGTGTCATTTGGGACACAGCTATGGTTACGGCCTTGATCGCATATTCATGGAATGAAGTATCCACATTTCCATCCATTCATCTTCTATAGCCGCTTTCCTATGCAGGGATGCAGGTAGTGCTGGAGCCTATCCCATCTGTCTTGGGCCAAAAACAGGGAAACATCTTGGACAGGTCTCCACATTTCCAAGTTCTTTAAATTAGTAAACCTCCCACTTAGACTTATTCCCCATTGAGCTTGTTCCCCCTTCAATACAGGACACAATGCCTATAATACATTTGTCGTCCAAACAGTGGGGGGTGCCAGTCAAGTGTTTCGCCTCTTGAATATGGGACAGTAGGCAATTAATGAATCAGAACCTTGTGTTATTAATTTGCTTAAAAATTTGAATCGATTGGCAGCCCTATTTTTGTTTTTTGCTCTCTGAAACTCCCTAATTGATCGTAGAAAAGCTCCATCCTAAACTCTCATTTGTGACAACAACAAAAGTGTGATGCAACATCTTCCCATTGTGTTCAAACCCATACTCCTTTGGTTCATCTATGCATTGGAACATTTCCTAAAGTGAATGACACTGTCGGATATGCACGGCTTTATCTCTCCCTGAGCTCCATAACAGATAAATGTTTGCCTGCCCTCCAACATGACAGAGAGGGAGCTATATTTGATGCTTGAGATCACATTCATACACACAAACACACAAT
Source organism: Moxostoma hubbsi (assembly GCA_032164185.1). Taxonomy (NCBI): domain Eukaryota; kingdom Metazoa; phylum Chordata; class Actinopteri; order Cypriniformes; family Catostomidae; genus Moxostoma; species Moxostoma hubbsi. The sequence goes on along the minus strand of JAVLUX010000025.1, from coordinate 36,975,246 downwards.
GACATGGCATTAAAACGAATCCTCGTGATACAACTTTTACCCCAGTGTCGCCTAGCAACCATCATCTCAATAAGCCTTGAAGTTTAGCACATGAGGACAAATAGAAAACAGTGTAGATTGTTGGTTCAAACAGCACAAACATTTTGCAGAATGGAGTGAAGAAAGGGCAAAAAGGTAATTTTAAGAAGCCCTGGAGTCTCACACACACACACATACACCCGTGAGGCAGCAGGGCAGACGATGATCAGTCTGACTTTTGGCATTGCTGCTTGTGTCGGGTAGCAGGTCTTGGCACAGGCTGCAGTTAATAATGGATGTTATTTACACACAGAGCAGCATCCAGCGTTTCCCAAAGACCTCTTTTAATGAACATTCTGCCACATTTATGATCATGTTTCTGGCATTTCTCACAGGAACTCTTCAAGTGTGAACTATTCCTAAACTGGCTGAAATAGTCTGGCAATCTCTTTTCCCATTCAAACATCTTTTGCTTTTCTGCAGTCTATTACTGGATTGATTGATGGTTATAAAAAAAGTATTTTGGCCCTGTTTTAAGCATGCAAGCGTTACGCGCAATGCAGTGCTTTAAGTCATTAGGGCAAAGTCAATGGGTATGGCCATGATGTTTTGGTATTTTCGTGCAAGCATGCGCTAACTCCAGACGCAAGTGGGTTTGGCAAAATCATTCACAGAATGCGCAAAAGGATGGACCAAGAGTTTCTTTTCTGGTTATACCAGTGTCTGCGTCCTATTATGTAGTCCATTCCCTCAAGCACCAATGATTTAAACAAAGACAGTACATTCATAAGAAGTTGGGAGTGTAAATGGACTTTTTATAATTAATTAAAAGAATAGAAATATGGACGTACGTTCTTTTGTGCATTAACTGAGTTCATTATGAATGCCAGGCATATTTATATGATAGTGACGCACGCTCCTTTTATATGAATGTAAAGTGTGATTCTCTTCAGAATTTGGATGTATGCTCCTTTAAATTATAGAGAATTATTTATTTATTTATTTTTCCCCTTTTCTCTCCAATTCGGAATGCCCAATTCCCAATTTGCTCTAAGTTCTCGTGGTGGCGTAGTGACTCGCCTCAATCCGGGAACCACTTTATAGCGACCACAAGGAGGTTACCCCATGTGACTCTACCCTCCCTAGCAACTGGGACAATTTGGTTGTTTAGGAGACCTGGTTGGAGTCACTCAGTACACCCTGGATTCAAACTCGCGACTCCAGGGGTGGTAGTCAGCATCAATACTCGCTGAGATACCCAGAACCCAAATGTAAGAATTATTAATAATTTTCAACTACTGACACACAAATCATGGCTAGGACTAACAGCGATTGGGTCGGAAAACTCTTCACTTTGGTCGATTTTGAAAAAATTTATTCCTTTATTGAAACAAACAAATTAAAGAAAATTTATTTTTTAATTCATATCACATCTCAATACACTTAAACAAAAATATAATCAAAGTAATGAAGTGGTCAAAATAATCATACTAAATCCAAATATTTTACTCTCACCAACTCCTTCCACCGGCCCCTTTTGCAGTGACTTAAAATTCACACAAAAAAACAAAACAAAAAAACATATAAATTATAAATATTTTTCTCAAAACGGCTACGACAGTGATTGTCAGGGACTTCTTTTAATGTTCCACTATATTTTCAGAGTAAGGACACTTTATTACTACCTGCTGGTGGAATCTCCAAATTGCAAATGCAGGAACTGAATTTGGACTTTGCACTAAGACGTTTCAATAACACGTCAAAACTCAGCGCAATGACCAAATTCTTAGGAAAATAGCAAATTGCACTTTGTTCCACTTCATTTAAAATAATACACCTACAGTTTGAACACATACACCCACAGTACCGCAAACACTTCCACCCACGCCAATTAGCGCACTCACGAAAATAGAGCCCTTTAGCTGCAGATAGTGACAGCTAGCACAAATGACAATAAAACCCAGTCAGATTTACAGTATGACTGTGGCATTAGAAGCACTGTGGTCTGAAGAGACACGATTAATGTGGATTTGTTCTTCATTAAAGTTTTGTACCCCTGCGGTTGCAGCTCAGGTTGCTGTGATAAAGGCCTAGTGGGACTCTGCGGTCAAATACATTTGATCTCATTTCATCAAATTCGTTTTCGTCTGCTGTAATGGATGCTTATTAATCAGTATAAGATAAACGCAATAATGTCTCCAGGAGCGGTTGGGAAGTTGTAATCTGTTGCTCATTTTAATGATACATATCATTTAAAGAGCCAAGGGATATGTTAAGTAAATTATAATACCTGCTATTTTTGAGAGAAAGTAATATGTATTCATGATGTGTATAGTAAATGTGCACTGTACAACCAGAACCTGGACAGAAACAGAGTGCAAAAAATGTGTTTTAATGTTAGCAAAACAGTAGCAAAATTATTTCATTGTGGCCTTTCAGTGGAAATTTCATTGACATTTGTAAATTGAAAGTGACTTAAATGTATGAACTAGTACTTGTTGCAGTGAAGTTTTAAATCTTAATCCAGATAAAGTATGTATGGGCGCTAACTTTGGCGTTGCCACCCCTCATAGTCCTCATGCCGCTCCATAAATTGTTTTCTAGATCTGCCCTGGGAATGTTAATGTTTGATGTTTTAAGTAAGTAAAGGTAATTATAACTGTAAAATGTGTTTTGGGATTATTTTATTATGTTAAATGGCATGAGTGAAAACAGGTAAATATGTGTCTGTTTATAAATGATAATTAAGTCCTAAGACAAGACTGTTTATGAATGTATTTAATGTATAGATTAACTATTGACTGTTAACTAGTATGTAGGATCTGGCGCTAAATCACTGGATTATCATTATGTCATTACGTCATGTTTTTGAACATAGGAAAGAAAGGACAGCTGTCTCGTTCCCAAGTTAACAGTAGATGGCGGTAATGGTAGCAGATTAAAAAAAAAGAAGAAACTACAGTTCAGTCAGTCACATTCACACACAGGGTTGCCAGATTGGGCGGTTACCCGCACAATTGGGCGGTTTTGCAATATATTTTGCGGGCAAAAATGGGTTTGGGCGGGTGGATAAAAATTGGGCTGGTTTCGGATCAGTTCGGCGGGTTTTTGTAGCCGAAACACCTGCACTTCAGATCCTTCTGTTCAGCATGCAGCAGTCTCACTCACTCACTCACACACACACACACGTCACACACACCCACTACAGCTCTAGCTGACGTGCACGTGCCCCCTAAACTCACAACAGACACTCCCTCCCACTACCCTCAGCTCACGTCACGCACGCCGGCACCGCCCTCCCCTAGTTCGCGGGGTTTTCAAACTTGACTGACACTGCCAGTGCCAATATGCCAAAGTGGGCAAAATATAGAAAAAGTTACAGGAAAGAAACCAGTAAAATCAAAAATTTTTCCATATTAATTTGTGAATATTTTAAAATGTTTAATAAAGGGGCAAAAAGTCATAAACAAAAATCTGAAAATACGTCAATATTATTTTTTTATTTTTTAAAATTAGTTTAGTTTACACTAGCATTTAGTGTAGGCTATAACGTACAATTCAAATTACAATTTTGGTGTTCAACTTTCCGTTTTAAAAATACAACAACCGTTCATTTTTCGTTTTTCAATTACGGGTTAAAAAAGGAAGAACGAATGGACGCAAAAGTACATGGACCAATGGGTAATTTTAAAGATTAATGATTATGTGTTTAAATGATAAACAAGCCAAAAAAAAAGCCAAAACAATTTTGGGCGGTTTTTTGTGCATTCTCGCGGTTTTTGACGAGGTTTTGGGGTGGAAAACCTTGCTGGCATCTGGCAACCCTGTTCACACAGTTCCAGACAGCAATCTGGATGGATTTTTATCTGTTATCCATTTGGCGAAGTTGTTTACCTGCTATAATGCTTGTATATGTTGTCTGGTAGGGTAATTGAAGCTTATATTGCTTGTCATGCATGTATCAATTAAACAATACTCGTGTGTTAACTGATCACAATATATCTGCGTTGGTCAGGGAAAGTTACTGTGACATGCTTACTAATATTTATGACTTCTGAAATTGACATCTTGTAACTGTTATTCTGCATATAAGTATATTATTTTTATGTTTAATAAAGTATATTTCATCCCCATCATTGTTGAATCCTTGTTTTATGTTTTTAGTTTACTGTGTTATTGTGAGTGTTGTATAGACATACTATTGTAGTATTACGGTTCACTTGAATTATCAACTGAGGCTGTTCAGTATAATTAAACAATAATAAAGTGTCCTATTAAAGATGTATCAGCCATATCACGACTATCACCTCTTACTGTAAATTGTAGTACAATACAAACATTAATAGTAAATAAAAACACTTTAATTATATTAAAATTAGGGATATCACAATACAGTTTTTTTAAGTAGGCTACCGATACTTTTTTTTTTAGTACTCGACAATACCTAGTCAGATGCCTGTTTTTTTTTTTTTTTTTTTATGAATTCCATATCAGTAGCTTATGTCAGTTTTATCATCAACATTGTATTTAAATAAATACATCAAATGAAAGTATAACAAATAATATTCAGCATGATATTGTATTATTTTTATTAAATGAAGTGATTTTATACATAACCTCAAAGCACATTCCTAAATACAACATTGTCAAATAAAGTTCTGCATAACAGAGCATCACAGATGAGATATTGCTTCAACATAAAACAGTTACTATTTATTATTATTATTAGTAGTAGTAGTATAACTGTGAATATTACATAACTATATAGCAGTGATCTATTTCTGTCATTTCTTTTTTTTTTTTTTTTTTTTTTTTATTGAGCTTTTAGTTTTGGTGGAGCTTTTATTTTGAAGTGTTTCTGTGTTGTTAGATTTAGGAGCTCTGATATAATAATGGCAGATTCCCAATCCGATCAAAGCACTCACACTGCTCTCCCAGCTAATTAGGTGCTAAGACCTATGTATCAATATGAAAATGCAAAAAGGTCTGCACTCTAAAAATACTTTTATTAAGCTCAAACAGGAGATAAAAATATAAAAGATTCCCAAAACAGAGAAGCCAGTCGCTATGTGAATCATATTGTGTATTGCGGTCACAGATCCAAAAATAATAAGAGTGGATCAAAAAATATCTAGTATTGTATAAAGTATTGTGATGTCCCCCCCCTCTTTAAATGATTGGCTAGAGGGGGAGCTGTCGATCAAGAATTAGTGGACCAATAGGGACTCAAAACACCCCCTGATTTACATTAAACTCTACTCACAAGTTTTGGAAAACCAAGAGCAGAATTTGGAAACAAAAGCAAAGAAAAATACATCCTAGTCATACACATTTTTAATTTTTTTTTATATGAGTAAAATTGTCAGAGAGCACAAAAATAGTAATATAACCAAGGAAATCATGATTTTGTTTGCAATTCTGATGACTTTGCTTTCATATTTCTATTTTTTGCAGCATATTTTAAATGTGTTTATATATTTTGTATTCATGCTTGTTATTTTTTGATCTGCGCTAATTATTTATTTTTGTGCTTATTGTTTTATCTATGCTTATTATTATTTTGATTCAAACTTATTATTTTTGGATCCGTGACCGCAATACATTTGACCGGATTTTGAACCCATAGAATCACAAATTATTAAACCAACAAACGCTACTATATAAATAAATAAATGTGTCATCTGTATATGACTCGTGCTAAAAAGTGAATTAACGCTCTGCCTGCTTTCATCTGCTACAAACAGAACATGCAATGCTCATGATAGTGTTTTCCATGTATGTGCCAAAGATCTCTTAAAGGGATGAATGGTTTGCCTTCACAACACCGGCTCCACACATTCACAAGCTAGGGAAGGGGATATGAAGCCTTGTAAAACTCTGAGGCTTTTCCCTGGGAAAAGATTCAAAGCTTCGAGAGTGTCAAAACTCTGCCATCTGGTGGTACAAAATAAAGCAGCAAAAAACCTGAGGATGAAGCACCAATGTTATTCTGAGTTGCACATGGCAAGTATTTGGGCTGTAATTATTGGTATTCTCTATACTACTTGTATGACAGGGTATTTCACAATATAATTGAATAAGTTTAATGAAAGTCAAATAAGTTTGAAATGGACAAAATGATCCATCCATTTAAAGGGCAGGACTGAGATGTGAATAAGAACATATTGTGTGATGGGATCATCTGGCAATTAAATGTGCTTATGAGACTTGGCAGTGATAGTGCTTGTGTAACTGTGGGAATAGCGGAAGGGGGGTGGAGAGGATTTTAATCATATTTATTGAGAAATAAGAGCTGTTTGACAGTGTTGTGGATGAGTCTATTACTTACCCTGCCTTAGAGAACACTCTCTTACAGGCTACAGAGGAGGCCGTGGTACAAAAAACTTCAGTGCCAAAGTGTATAGATGGTGCTACACATGTTTATGTATTTTCCAATAAACAGTGGATCCTCGGCTCTTTGAATTTTTGTCTCTGTAAGGTATCTATCAACTTCGACTATTGCATCAGCTGTGGTGTTTGAGCTTTGTTTGCTCTGGTCCAAAGCACTGTCCAACAGGAGCCACAGGTTTACACCTGAGAAATGTGAAGGGAAAAGAACTTGAATGGGAGTGACTGTACATGTACATTGACTGAATACATCATACACCAACATTAATAAATAAATACTTGAGCTTGTTGTAGGCTGTTGAGTTGAGGATGGTGGTTCTGTTGAAAGAGTGCTTGTCAGTGTCGATGGACTTTCGTCTTCGGTCCTGATGATATTGGCACATTATGCTTTTAGCCATTTGACAGACTCAGTTATTTTATTCTGGTTGAGGAAACCCAAGATTTTAAACCTTGGGTCCAGCAACGTTGTCATGGTCATTATGCTCAGTGACTGATTTTGACATGTCCACGTTTAACCTATGAAATAAAAAATGGGTTACTGCAATAAAAACATACAGTAAATTCACTGATCAGCCACAATGATAAAAAACACTGACAGGTGAATAACATTGATTATATTGTTACAATGGCACCTGTCAAGGGGTGGGGTATATTAGGCAGAACGTGAACAGTCAGTTCTTGAATTTCATGTGTTGGAAGCAGGAAAAATGGGCAAGCATAACGATCTGAGTGACTTTTGATGAGGGCCAAATTGTGATGGCTAGATGAATGGGTCAGAGCATCTCCAAAACAGTAGGTCTTGTGCAGGTCAGTATGCAGTGGTTAGTACATACAAAATTTGTCCAAGGAAGGACAGCCGGTGAACCGCCCAATAATGTGCACGGATAGCCCATCTGGTCCGATCCCACAAAAGAGCTATTATAGCATAAATTGCTGAAAAAGTAATGCTGGCCATGATAGAAAAGTGTCAGAACACACAGTGCATCGCAGTTTGCTGCAAACCAATCAGAGTGCCCATGTTGACCCCTGTCCACCACTGAAAGCACCTACAATGGGCACATGAGAGTCAGAACTGGACCATTGAGCAATGGAAAAAGGTGGCCTGGTCTGATGAATCACAATTTCTTTTAGATCATGTGGATGGCTGGGCGTGTTTGCATCATTTACCTGGGGAAGAGATGGCAGCAGGATGCACTGTGGGAAGATGACAAGCTGGTGGAGGGAGTGTGATGCTTTGGGCAATGTTCTACTGGGAAACCTTGGGTGCAGGCATTCATGTGGATGTTAATTTGACACACACCACCTACCTAGAGATAGATGCAGACCACGTACACCCCTTCATGGCAATGGTATACCCTGATGGCAGTGGCCTCTTTCAGCAGGATAATGCACCTTGCCACACTGCAAAAATAGTTCAAGAATGGTTTGAGGAATATGTCAAATAGCTCAAGGCGTTGAATTGGCCTCCAAATTCCCAAGATCTCATCCGATTGAGCATCTATGGGATGTACTGGACCAACAAGTTTGATCCATGGAGGCCCCACCTCACAATTTACAGGACTAAAAGGATCTGCTGCTAACATCTCGGTGCCAGAAACCACAGGACACCTTCAGAGGTCTTGTAGAGTCCATGCCTCGACGGTTCAGAGATGTTTTGGGAGCACGAGGGGGGCCGTTCACAATATTAGGCAGGTGGTTTTAATGTTGTAGCTGATCCATGTACATATAAATACTAGATTATTTCTAAAATATACTGTATTTATTTACTTATTTAATAACAGTCTAAATCAGCCCCAAAACATTGATTACTATTGTTAATGAATAGGTTAAATAAATACAAATATATACCTGATTTGTTCCTCCTGTAAAAAATGGTGAATCGTTTTCAGAAATGGAATGACTTTGGAGCCAGACGCTCCATTTTCCACAGACAACTCTACTGTGGCCTGGTGGAATGGGGAGAGAACACACAGAATTTGCTCTATGGCTTCAGACTCCAGTGCATGAAGCGGAGTGATGTCAGTTTTAAGTGAGGCAAGGGATGCCCCCACAACATTTCTCTGGCAGTGGTGCTGCTTCTAAAATAGGTGACCACTTTCTTGGCTTTGCTCCAAATGTCACAAAGAGCAGAAACCTGATCAAAATATTTTTGAACCATAGTGTTAAGGGCATGTGCAATGCAGATTGAGTGTCTCACTTGCAGAATTCGTGCAAAAGCAATCATGTTTGCTGCAGCATCTGTGACACGGCACTCCACTTTGTCCTTGATTGTCCACTCCTCCATATAACATTATTATTTTATATGTCTATTTGGAAACTTTTCAAACCCCAACAAGACAATGGTCAGCTTTTCATTGTCATCAATATAATGGCTAGGAATGCATCCATGTTGATAGAAGTCCACATATACTGTATGATGTGAGAGACACAGCTGTATCTTTTTCCAACTGAGCCATGGCCTTTCTCTTTGCTTCCACATGTTTTGAAGCCACCATTTTATTTAAAATCAAAAGGACACAATAATAGAATAATGGTGAAATAAAGGTTATACAGCAAAATCTAAATTGGCCTCTGCTGTGTTCATTCTCATCTGCCTGGATGGCAGTATGTAAATAGGGTCCAGAGTGTGGATGAGCCCCCTGAAACCTTCATCCTCAAACACTGTAAATGGCTGAGAGTCTTTGATAACCATATTGACCCAGTACCGGCACTCCCTATAAGCAGACTACGCAGTCTGTATGGGGCACCAACTCCCTAGGGAGGCACCATCTTACCCTAGGAGGGCAACAGAAAGTCCACCAGCTGCCCTTACTCGCACGTTATACGTTATTCAAGGACCCGAAAGCAGTTGTGGAACACAGACGATCGCTTCACACTCATATCATGCGAACCACCTCGTCCAACCCCACCCACAGCATCAATTTGGCCAGTGGCATCCCTGTATTGACCAATGCCTCATCAACCCTCTGCTTGCGAGAAGCAATAGGGAAAAACAATGTTTGTATTGTAAATTCATTGTTGATAATCTGGGCTGCATTATCATAATTTCAAACGTGGTAGGGATCAAACAATCCTACTACCTTGAGTGCATTCAGGATTCTTCTCTGGCTGTGATTTCTCATGAAAAGCTCTGAAAAAGCACACATGACCAATTAACACAATTACGTTGTAACAGGTGAGAGGCACATTGTAACATGATAATATGACATCTTAAAATTACCCTCTAACAACTGTATCTAATCTAATAAACCAAAATAGAAGATAAACTAAAATATGATGTCAATGTCAGCCTTAAATTTTGCTGTAATTATGCTCTACACAGTGTTGAAATGGCAACAAGTAAACAAATTAAGTTTCATCTTACCTGTGTGTTTCACCTAGCACCTCATTGGTTTGTGCCATGCTCTCCACATGCTCTCATGTGACCATATGCAAAATCCTTAGAAAGATAGGTGGGCATATGGCATATGCGCTAGACTACATTACTGATTTGAAGCATTATTCATGTTTGTAGCTCAAACAATGTGGGACAGGTTACGGACCAACGTTTAACACTAACTTAGCCATTGCCGTCACATGGCTCTGACATCAGTTGAACACAGAAAGATTCCTCATGCCTTTTAAGTTTACCTGAGTGAAGATTCAGAAAAGTTAAATGGAAAATCCCCTTCCTATCAGTCTCTATTCAAGGCTGCTCCTGCTCTGTATTCTGCAGCTCTCTCGGCGTGATTTGAAAGGCATTGTTTTCTTCCTGCGGCAAGTCAATGTCCAGAGCCTGTCTGCTGCTGGAAATGAGATACAATCCTCATTTCACACTATAGACCATCTCAGTTGAGCTCCAAAAGCTCTGGGCTAAACACACACTCTTGGGAAAGCAGAGCCCATATCACTTTTCTTTGCTTTTTCTTTCATAAATAGTCTAGAGTCAAGTCAATTTTATTTGTATAGCGCTTTTCACAACACACCTCATTTCAAAGCAGCATTAGAGAAAATTATGCTTCAACAGAAAAACGTGCAATATAGTAATGACTTTGAGTCATAATAGTGTAGTTTAATGAAAAGACATGATTGTAAATTGTGCTTTAAAATAAATCATAGAAAATAATTATATTTATATTTAGATCACTGTGTGGGCCAGTTCTCCTGTGGGTAAAAAGAATGAATATAATGCCAATATTATTCAAGATTTTAAATGTGTAAACTAATAAGTGTTATGGGCCAGTGTTTAAACACAAATATTTTGTATTAACTGTAAGACTAATGACTAAATTCTTAGCATTTACATTCTTAATAAACTGCGGAAGTGGAAACAGATGCGTAGTCTATTGTTATTTGGCTGATGAAGGCTGCAATTAATGTATTATCTATGTATTGTATTTTATGAGTGTAGTTCATCCTATGACAAAGTTGATGCAGGCAGTTCAATGAGGTGCACTGCAGTTCCACTTTAAGCTTGTGGCAGATTAATTTCTGGCAGAGTCCATTTTAAGTCCAAGTTTCAGGCAGTGTCCAGTGAAGTATCCCATGTCTGACAGTTGGTGATGGCATCAGTTCAACCTCTGCGAAGTCCATCGTATTAGACTGAAGTGATATTTGGCTGGCACAGGCTGCAGAGTTTGCTATGAAACTTCATTTTCCAGTGTTGGCAGGGATTTCAGCTGTTTTTGTGACAATGATCCATAACTGCAGCAAAGTAAACTTATCCACAGATCATATTTGTGATTCAGCTTACTGTAGCAAAACTAACACATAATGTCTAAATCTGCATGAGTAAGCAAAGTCAACGTATCATACCAGTGACTAAACTCAAGTCGATTAAAAAAAATATTCTAAAAAAAATTATAAAAATAAATTAAAGAAACTGAATGAAGATAATTTATCGGATACTTTTTGAAGTTAAATGTAAACTTCATTGACAGAGACATACAGTATATCCTCCTGCAGAGAATGGAGGCGAGCATACAGTTTTTTTAAGTGTGTAATTTTGTGTATGAACACAATCAACATTATCGCACAAGAAGTTGACAGAAGTCGGAGCTCAGGTATGCCCATACGCCCAACAACACTGATTTTAGCTAAAGAAAAGTCAACTTTCTGTTTCCCATTTCACTGTGAGATCAGTCTGGTAAAATTTAAAGCATTTCAAAGCAAGTTCAACCAACATCGTGAAAGCTCTCAATCCTCCCTAACCATGCTCATTGACCACAGATTGTCAAGTCAATTCCACTTAAGGTTCTTTATGGTGGAAACAGGTTCTTTAGACTATAAAAAGGTTCTTCACACTCAGTATCTAATATAATGAGAATATTTATTCAAACTGGAAAGTGAGTTCACAGCAAATTAGCGATGTTGTTACAATGATATCTGTCATTTCTTTCTCAAAATCGTATCATGTTACCAATGTTCTTCATGGCGTACATGGTTAGTTCTTTAATATTCTTTAATCATTAATACATAGCAAATATACAGTGTATACTGACTGTACTGTATACAGTATACCTGCTGAAAGAGGCCACTGCCATCAGGGAATACCATTGCCATGAAGGAGTGTACCTGGTCTGCAATGATGTTTAGGTAGGTGGCATGTGTCAAACTGATCTCCACATGAATGGCTGGACACAGTGTTTCCCAGCAGAACATTGCCCAGAGCATCTGAATGTAAACTCTGACTGATGCTGACTTCACATCACCTAACTGGCTCGTATTACACACAAAAATGGTCTTTTGCCACCACTTGCTGGCTAAAATATGTAATGTCACAAAATATAATTACACAAAATGTCATTACAAAAATGTAATGAGACAGCTCTTAACACATCTGCACTGCTTTTACTCTTTAGAACGGCACAAAATGTATTCTGCTATTGATAGTAATGAAGAGCACATCATTTTATAATTCGCAAGCGATCTAGCAACAACCACGCCCTGTTTGATTGACAGACGGAGTATGTGTGTATGCTGAAAATGCTCACGCTAATGCGCACCAAATACATTTCAAAATTCCACAAAATGGCCGTCTTGGCGAGATATTCATGTAAATAGAGAGTGATGTCTAAAGTGAATATAAACAGCAGAGAAAAAGGTGGATTTGTATTAAAATTTTGGACTTGTAAGTATAAAAGTAAGTTAATAGTCTTTTTTGTTCTATTATTTGTAATCTATTTCTATTTATTGCTGTAAATGATGGTGATGGAGGCTTTCCTTTATTTGAATACCATACATAACATAAAATAATTATCATATGAAAATAGCCTCCTCCCCTACCCAGTGCAGTTTACATTTCAAGTTCAAGGAAATCCACTGTTAAAAATATATATATATATATATATATATATATATATATATATATATATTTTAAAAAGTTTAAAGTTTGAATAAGTTAAAAATGTGTAAAGGTTCTACAGGTTCGGTTATGGAAAAGGAGGAGACGGGGAGTAGTAACATGCTTCAGATAGCTTTTATTCTCTCTTTCAGTCTCTTTGAACTTACTGAAATAAGAAAAGTCCTAAGAAGGCTGCATTCAATGTCCCAAACTGTCAGTTAAACAAAACTTCTCAAACTATTCAGCTTCACAGTAAAACAATAAAACACATAATAAGGCACGCCACTCGCTGCACTCTCGTGTCATTCTCTCTCTCCCTTCCTCTGGAATTCGGCTGTTTTAAAGTATCTCTCTGCTATCAATGTATGAGAAACAGCTGTTAGACATTATGTCAACCAGCTTGATGAGCCACACCACACCCTCTCTCCCGCAGACAGACACACAACCATGCCCCCATCACCACATACCCCCACTGCCCTACTCAGGCCGGGGCAACATCCAGCCTGCCAATAACAATTACCTCAAATTTGAACAACTGAAGTGCCAGGTACCAACGAGACCCAGCAGGTAGAAGCGGAGTGTGAGGACCACCCACATGATTGCCAAACACTCCTTTTCATTGGTGCTGTACTTAGTTACCCGCAGCAAGAGTTTATGACTGATGTACAGCACCGGTTGCACCTCCCCCCTCCACCTCCTGTGAGAGCACTGCCCCCAGCCCTATCCAATGCATCCGTCTGCAAAATAAAGGGGATAGAGAAGTTTGGAGCATATAAGAGTGGTCCCCTCAAAGTGAAGATTTCACTTTTAGAAAAGCCTGTTGGCACAACTCCGTCCACTGGACCGGATCAGGAGCCCCCTATAGAGTGAGAACAGTCAGCGGTCTGGCGATGTCAGAATAACTAGGCACAAACCTTCGGTAGTAGCCAACCAGCCCCAGAAACTGTCTCACCTCCTTTTTGTTTTTGGGCAGTCCACGATCGCTGCGGTTTTGTTAATTTGGGGACATACCTGCCAATGACACAAGTGGAACCGAACTTCCAACCACTCAATTGCGCACTTCTTCGGGTTGGCCATGAACCTCGCCTGCCGCAGTGATCTCAGGACAGCTCTCAAATATTGCATGTGGCCTGAGAATTTTGTCCATGAGATGCTGCAACGTGGCAGGGCCCTGAACAAACTGAAAGGAAGGGTCACGAATGTAAACCAAATGGTGCGGAAAACGCAGTTTTTTCTTTGGAGATTGGAGTTAAGGGGATCTGCCAAGAACCCTTTGTTAAATTCAGTGTCAAATAAAATTGACCCGCGCCTAACCGATCGAGCAATTCGACAATACAGGGCATTTGGTACGCGTCAAATTTAGACACTGCATTCACTTTTCGATCCCGTCGCTCTTAGGTACCAAAACCACCGGGCTGGCCCAATCGCTGTGTGACACTTCTATTATGCTAATCTCAAGCATTGCCTCTGATTCTTCATGAACTACCTTTTTTGTGTTCAGGAAGGTGATGGGGCGGCTATGAACCACAACCCCTGGGGTGGTGTCGATGTTGTGCTCTATGAGATTCGTGCGACCGGGAAGATGCGAGAACATGTCCGCAAATTCCACTTGCAACTTGGGTACCTCTGTGATCTGCGAAGGTGAGAGGTGGTCTCCACACAGGACTGGGGTGAACTGATTAGGTTTGAGCGTCACCTCAGGCCCAAGCTCCACCCTCTCGAGAACTACTTTTGCCAAGGCCACAGGGATGCTCCATAATTTTAGGAGGTTGAGATGGTAAACTTGATGTGCTCCACCCCTATCCATTCGCTTAACCTCATAATTGAGATCTCCAACTCTCCGTGTGACCTTAAAGTGCCCATGTAATTTAGAGCTTGAGGTGGGCAGTAATACAAGCACTTTATCTCCCGGTGTGAATTCCCATAGTCAAGTGCCCCTGTCATAAAGTCGGCTTTGACGTTCCTGAGCTTGGAGTAAATTCCCCTGTGTTAATTGACCCAAAGTGTGGAGATTTGCTTCAAGATCAAGAATGTACTGAATTTCGTTTTTACTGTTTGAAGATCCCTCCTCCCAAGCTTCCCATATGATGTCAAGCACGCCGCACGGCCAACACCCGTACAGCAACTTGAATGGGGGAAACCCAGTGGAGGCTTGCAGGACCTATCGCACTGCAAATAACAGGGGTTCGAGCCACTTATCGCAATTCTGAGCAAATGTATGAATTTACGGATCATGTTTTTCAGGATTTTATTAAATTGTTCCACCAACCCATCTGTTTGTGGGTTGTTAACACTGGTGCGAATCGATTTAATACCTAATAATTCATACAGTTCATGTAGTGTTCATGACATAAACGTAATGCCCTGGTCAGTGAGAATTTCCTTCAGAATCCCCACTCGGGAGATTATTCTGAAGAGTGCCTCTGCAACACTATGCGCTGAGATGTTGCGCAGGGGCACTGCGGTTTCAGTGTAACAATTACGCATAAGAACCTACACGAGAGTGTGTGTTTGACAGGGTTAGAAGTCATAAGACATAAGTCTCTCCACTTCACATCCTGTGTCTCCCCCCCAGCAGGTATTAGTTTCACCAAGTAAAACTCAGATTTGTTAACTGTGCCCTCTTTTGTGCAATTTATGATGACAGATTTGTAGATCGTTCATTTAATACATAAATATGCCCCAGCTGATATAATGCACAACCTCTCAATAATAATTCATTTGTATCGACTTACCTGTGTATTTGTGCAGATAACACTAAAAAACAACTTGTGACCTTTGTAGAGTTTGAGCAATTTATGGACAATGCAGTCAACGTCTTCAAACGTGAATGGGCAAAACTTTTAAGAACTGTGAAAACACATACACCTCAGTACACTACGAACACATACACTACGAATTCCACTTCATAACGTATGAAGAGTCCATTGCCTGTACACTTTATGACTTCATATTTTAGTCGTGAAACATCTTACACTATGAGATTTCCTCTATAGTCCGCTCTAAGATATGACTAAATGTCCAGTTTGACATCTTTTTTGACTCCAGAGTAACTCAATCCACTTGTCAGCACGTCCTGACCTCGTACATGCTCAAACCATCAATCTTCCGACTCTTGATAGATGGTCAGGGGTATGTTTCCGATTTCTGAAGCCCCAAGCAACCGACCATCCCGGGACCCTAATTAAGAATAAACAATTGCATAAAATTGTTTTTAAATTCATTTTGTAATTCAGTTGATATTTATTAATATTATAACACAACAATTATTTATTGTTGTCCAGTTTGTCTGTATTATGATACAAAATGATTTTATATCTCTTGAGGATTTGTTGTATACAATAGTAATATATTTCTGTCAAATTCACTTTTTCACTCACTGGTGGGGGGAGGGTTAGGGGTTATAATCTGTCGAATAAGGTATCTGTATTTTTTTTTCTTGAATTTTCTTTCTGATGGTCTATGGCAACCCATTAGAACTGTATGGTGAAATTTGGCACTCATTGGGAATTGTTTTAACATTCCATGCTGAAATTTAAACCATCTAATTCTACCAATAGTTTAACGTTTTGCTTAGAACAGATACAATTTCAGATACAAATTCAAAATTCAGTTCAAACCTGGTGGTTTCAATTTTAGCTTCTATAGATTTTACACCATCTTGAATTTAATTTAAAAAAAAATAATAATTCCAAGATCTACCCACAGCTTCCTAACCAAATTTGGGTCAAGTAATAAACACATTTGTTCCAGCGCCATCAACTGAAGGATATAAATCGTTCTAAATCTTACTAAAACTTTTTTTTTTTTTTTTGTAATTACTACTTTTATCAACACTTCCTCTGTATCTAATATCGTAATCAAAACAGTTTTAACAAGACCCTATCTGATCATCATTTTAGTCATCTCTGTCAAATAGGAAATATTAGACAAAATAAATCTCAAAAATCATTCAGCTTTATCATGTCATTTTTAATTTTCTAAAAATAAAACAAAAAAAATTGGATTTACAGTCAAAATATGAGAAGAGTTAGTTATATAGACCAGCATTTGCTTTGGCAAGAGTAGTTTCTGTCTACACCTGACACAGGGTAGTTATGAATAAAATTGCTTTGACAGATGACACAAACCTTTTTCTGCTGACTTAAAGAAGCCATAGTCAATAGTTGATGATGTTCAGGTCACATTTCACCCAAAAATGTACATTAAGAAAACATATTTTAGGACCATTAAGAAATGAAAATGAAGCCTACTTTTTGGACAACTAAGATTTTTTCCCTTGTGACATTGGCAATATCATGACAATTAAGCATTTTCTACATTAAATATATTCATACTCATTATATTGTAATGTAAAATAATTTGTACTTGTATTTATACATCATGGTGATTTCATTCAAATGGAACGCAGAACAAGTGTGCTTGTTTGCCATCTCCATTTCTTCGTGGTCCAGATTTGTAACCATGTGAGGCATCTCCATGGACACTTTATGCCTTACGGCCATTTCATTCACTGTATTAAATGTATATGTAATATATACAGTAAAAAAATGTATATAACAGTAAAAAGAATCCTATAATAATAATGGAGTATGAGAATTACCAAAATAATGGCCTTTAATATGTGCTTAATTTTCTTTATCCTAAAGATCAGCTCAATTTATTTAGAATTATAATGAAAAATATCTTTTTTTTTTTCTCAATTGAAACCTGACCTGGACATGTTTTCGTGAGACCCAAATAAACATACATGATACATCGAAGCATTTCCCATAAAACTCCAACTGTACAATTCCATTTCACTATCCATAACTCAAGCATACAGTTCACTATGAGAGTTTAAGCAAATAGATCATTTACACTGATCTTTGATGAACAAGTACTACAACAAAGCTTTTACTAATACAGTCAAGCTTAGCTGCACGCAATCATAAACCGATAAAAAGTCCTGTCAGCTCTCAGTAATACTTTTTGCTCCCTCTAAGCATGTATCAAGGTGAGAGGCTCTCCTCAGGGATCACTGGGATTCTCATCATGCTACTCGGAAGAGGAATGGGGCGGGTCAGAAGAGGAGGTGGTGGAGTCACCCGAGCCATATGTGTTCAGGAGAGAGCGGGACACGTAATTCCAGTATTCCCTTCTTATGCTGTCCTTCTCCTCAGCTAGCAACCTACAAAGCTAAAACAAAATCAAGAGAGAATGCCTGAGAGGACAAGAGATGGTGCTATTACAGCATTTGTATGCAAACAACTAGGCCTCCAATGAGAAGATTCAAAACAAACTCTGATTTTAATCCCATGAAGTTTACAGGAGTAACACAGTACACATTTCATGCAAAACAATACTGAAACAAGGGGAGTGAAGCTCTGACATTTTCCCATGGAAAGAGAGCCTGATGTGGTACAGCAGTGAGAGAGCTGCCCCCCCCCCGAGAAGCAGGAAAAGCCAGTTCAGACCTTCTGAAAAGAACTCTGCTGGTTACACTCATCAATATTCTGCACTTCACAGTCTCAAAGAAAGGTCAGGAGTCTGAAATCTGCAGCAAAACCTGCTGAAGAATTCCTGAGAATCATTTCACACAGATGTGAAGTCTTTATAGAACCTATTTAGAATTGTGAGGGTTCCACTGTAAATACATTTAGAACCAATCAAAAATAATGTGAAGACTCCATTCTAGAACCATTTCTTATCTGGGAGTATTCCTCAGAATTCTAGAATGTAGAATTTTTAAGTACCATTCAAAAAAGCTGAGAATTCCACAGTAGGGTCCTTCAGAACCATTCTAGAACTATTTTAGAACTGTGAGGATTCCTCAGAATGATGATTTTAGTATCATGAAGGCCCAGATATACTTCTAGCAAAATCAAAGATCAAATGTGTGTTATGTATTTTTGAACAAAATCTGGCTAAAACAAAAGGTGTTTTCAAATGAGTTTCTTTTGTTGAAAAAGCTCAACAGTGCAAAATCTCTGGAACAATTCATACCCACTGCTAAATCCCTTCATACTGCCATGGTCCATGTCATCGGTGGGTGCTCCACCTAATTTGAGGCCATTCACGCATCTATTATTATCATTCTTTTATTTGTATTCTGCTCTTTTACATCTGTCTGACACCCTGTGCTGGCTAATTACTTATACCCATAGGTAGATACATTTGACAAATTCTATGAAAAAAATCTATGTCATCATATTAGCAATGTTGCTAGGACTTATTCAAATGAGTAATAGCCCATACAGCAAATACACCCATATTTGCAGTAGTAATAATGTTATTGTAAAATGCAATAACAGAGGGTTATAGTTAAATGTTATGGGTGTGTATAGTGTTAGCACATTAGTGCCATGAATGCAGAATGTGAATATGACAAATTACACTAATATATATATATATATATATATATATATATATATATATATATATATATATATATATATATATATATATATATATATATATATATATATATATATATAATAATATAAATCATCATTGAGTGGTTAAAACAGCAATTTTACAGATGAAATGTAAAGTCTACTCAAAGAATGAGGCAAGTAGTCATTGATAACACATTTTATTTTAAACACCTCCCTCAACGGCATGGCTTGTGTGTGAATGTTTGCAAACAGTATAACAATGCTCGACTGTTTCTAACTTCTTTCTAGTTCCGATCAAAATAAGAAGAAAAATGTAGCCATTAGTTTTTGAAAGCAAAATGTTGCCAATCTGGGCCTTAAGAATCCATTCTAGAGCCATTTTAGAACTGTGAGGATTCCTCAGCATTCTAGAAAGTAGAATTCTTAAGAACCATTCCTGAACTATGTGAGAATTCCACAGTAGAATCCTTCAGAAGCATTCTAGAATCATATGAAGAAACCATTCAAGAGCTGTGTGGGTATTACACAGAGGAGTGCTTCAGAGCCATTCTAGAACTGTCTGGAAATGTAATATCCTTCATTCTAGACCACTCTTCTCCATGTGCAGATTTCACTGTAGAATCCAATCAGAAATGTTCTACAACTGTGTGATGATTCCACAATGGAATTCATCAGAACTACTCGAGAACCATCCAATGACGCACAGCTCAACTTGTCTTTCCAGCCTGATGACCCCACCGTGACTGCTCGAATCTCAGCCTGGATGAAGGAATACCACCTTCAACGCAACCTAGCAAAGAGAATGATTCTGGTCTTTCCACCTACCCTCTGCTGTTGAGCACAATGTCACCGTTCAGCTGGGTTCATCTATAACACCATCCAAAATAGTCAGAAAATTGGTGGTAACTATCAATGACCACCTCAACTTCACCAAATACATAACTGCCCAGTCATGTAGATTTGCACTCTACAAAATTAGGAAGATAAAACCCTTCCTCGCTGAATATGCTACACAACTGCTTGTTCATTCACTTGTCATATCTAGACTGGATTACTGTAATGCTCTTTTAGCTGGCCATGGTGGGATCCTTCAAAACTGTTCAAGAACCATTCAAGGGATCCTCTATAGAATCCTTCAAAAACCCTTTTAAACCATGCAAGGGTTCCATCACAGAACTGTTCAAAACCATTTTAGAACCATGCAAGCATTCCATCGTATAATCTTTAGATCCATTCTAGAACTGTGTGAGGATTCCACCTTTAGAATGGAGTGTTCTAGAATGTAGAATTCTTAAGAACCATTCGAGAGCCATGTATGGATTCCACAGAAAAACCTTTAAGAACTACTTTAGAATCAATGAAGAATCCTTCTAGAATATTTTTAAAACTGTGAGGACTCCAAGGCATTCCTTCAAATTCCTTCTAAAACTGAGGGTCCATAATTCTGAAGTGTCATTTCCCTCTACACAGAATAACCATCGGTGGATTACATATTTCCTATGAATGCTTTCAAATTCCTCCTCTCCATTTGGGTGCCAGTCTGACTAGAACTGAATGGTAACAGCAGTTTTGAACACATGCACATGGCTTCAATTTCAAAACAGAAAATTATTTTTCAAACCAATCATCTTCACAGCACAGGATGAGAAAGCCACACCAAAGAAATCTCATTAACCTCAACACAGACACAACATCTGCATGTTTGCCCAGATGCAGAGAGTAAACACAAGGTCTGTCACAGAGAAGTACTTAAGCATCCCCAAAGTCCAAAAACCTCTTAAACACACTGGATATGGGTTGTCTATTTTTGTACAAATCATCAAACATTCAAATATTCAGGCTATATAAAATATGCATAGCTGTTAGTGAACTACCATGTTACAAGATAAGACATATACTATACACTATACGATCTGATAAAACTATATATTCCATTTTACATTTGGTACTCTTCATAAAACATGTTCCTAATTGAGCTCTTCTGTTTCTAAGGGGCGCACGATGTAAGATTTACAATAAGGATAAGGATTTCAAAAAGAAACTTTAGAGCACTGAAAAACAATTAACAATCTGGGAGAGCTATTTAAAAATAAATTGTTTACACTACACTTTTCTGTAACTCTTAAAATGTTTTATAATTTCCATGACTATTCCAGGCCTGGAAATCCCAATTTTAAAGTTCCTTGATATTTCCAGGTTTTACATGACCAAGGAACCCTGAAATTTGGTCATATTCTGATCGTGTGCCATAATTTATGCATTTTCTTTTTTTATAATCCCGTCTCTAGAAATCAGAATAATACTGCTGGCATATTGTATAATATAAAATAGAATGGTGTGAAATGAATTAGCATTTCTTAGCTTGTATGGAATATGCTGATTTATGTATATACAGGAATATCCAAATTGCAGTGATGAATGCCAACATGTTTTTCTGGATAACACCTTAGCCAGAATATAGAGGTCACATAAATACAGTCATTTTTTACTGTGTTGTTCTGTGTGTGAAGTCAAAGCTCACCTCTACAGCCTTGTTGAGTGTGTCTTGCTGGTTAAAGCTTGAGTTATTGGTCTCCAGAGCATCTTCAAAGAGGTCAACCAGGAAGGCGGTGAGATAAGGAGAACTGCATGAGTCCTGAAGCTCCATCACTTGTTCCAGCAGTCCAGGGTGCGAGGAAAGCCCCCCATCCTGCAGAATCCTGAGTCATACAGAACACACGTAGAACATAATGATGTTTGAGAAATTCTGTACATGTAGCTAGAAACATGGTGCTTATATGCATTTAATATATTTTAAGCTCTGAACAGGCCGATAATTTGTAACAACATCATTAAACCCTGCTAGTCTAAGATTTCCTCTAGATTTCAAAATAATTCTGAAAAAAAAAAAAAAAATCTTTAGAGATGAAACTATATCCAGTGAAGATCCTTTTGTGAGCTGTGATGTTGACAACACTTTCCTAAAAGAATCTACCAACATGACATTGTAAAGTTTTTATTTGTGCATTATAACTTAGTGGTCGACTGATGATATGTGTTTTTCCAATGGCTGATGCCAATAACTAGAAAGCAATGTGGCTAATAGCCGATATACACTGATGAGCCAAAAACTTACGACGTGGTGAAGCAAATAACATTGATCATCTCCTAACAAGTTCACATGTCAATGTCTGGGTAGATTAGATGTTAAGCAAACAATCAGTTCTCGGAGTAAACATGCAGAATGCTGGAGAAATGGGCCAAATTGTTATGGCCAGACGATTGGGTCAGACCAGCTCTGAAATGGCAAGGCAGTGGTGCGTACCAACAAACAGTGGTCCGAGGTGGGAAAAACCACAAGCCAGAGACAGGGTGTTGGGCGCCCAAGGCTCATCGTTGTGCAAGGGCAACAAAAGCTATCCCATTTGGTCCAAACCGACAGTGGCATCAGTCACAGAAAATTTTAATAATGGTTAAATCAACAGTGCATCGCACCCTGCTGCTTATGGGACTGTGTAGCCGCAGACCGGTCAGAGTGCCCATGATGACCACCGTCGACTGTCGAAAGCACCTACAATCGACACGTGAGTATCGGAACTGGACCTTGGAGCAGTGGAAGAACTTTTATATCACGTTGACGCCCGTGTACGTTTGCACCATGTACCTGGGGATGTGATGGCACCAGGATGCACTGTGGGAAGATGACAAGCTGGTGGAGGGAGTGTGATGCTCTGGTAAGTGTTCTACTGGGGAAACCCTGGGTCTGGATATTCATGTGGATATCAATTTGACACGGGCCACCCACCTAAACATCATTGCAGACCAGGTACACCCCTTCATGGCAATGGTAATCCCTGATGGAAGTGGCCTCTTTCACACATTGTTCAGGAATGGTTTGAAGAACATGGCCTCCAATCGTCAATCCAATTGAGCAACTGTGGGATGTGCTGGACCAACAAGTCAGATCCATGGCGACTCTATCTCGCAACTTACAGGACTTTAATGATCTGCTGCTAATGTCTTGGTGTCAGATACCACAGGACAATTTCAGAGGTCTTGTAGAGTCCATGCCTCAGCCAGTCTGCACTATTTTGGTGGCACACGGAAGACCAACAGTACTATTAGGCCGGTAGTTATAATGTTTTGGATCATGGTGTATTTCCAATATAGTATATAAACTGCATTTTAAAGACAACAAATAAGATGTACACAAAATGTCTAAAATGAAATGCATTTGTAATAATTAACATGCAAAAACACTAATTTGACCAAATATTCAACAAAATTGAAAACAGAAAAAGATAATTTGCTACCTATTAGCAAGATAGTTGCTAGTTAACTATAAAACTTACACATAGGTGAACAACTATTAATCAGACAAATACAGATAACCATGGAATGGACAAATAGTCAGATTAAATGGCCTGGACAACACAATGATCTATGTCACTGTTATTTCGATATTTACTTATGGCACTTTTATAGATCAACCATCACAAAGACAACTCTGTTTACAAATAAGCCCTATAACAAGAGCAACCAATTAATGGTAAGCAGTGCCATCTGCTGGTTGTACAGGGCATTGCTGTACCATCCTAAATAATGCAGATGACTTTATAGGCTATTTAAAACATTCAAGGTGTTTATTTCCAGAAACACACTCACCCTTTTAAATAGTTCCAAGTACTCTCATTGTGGGGTGCTTTCTTTATTTGTTTTAGAGTATACCTTGTGAGAAAGACGGGGGGTGGGGGGGGGGGGGGGGGGGGGGGAGAGAGAGAGAGAGAGAGTTAAAGATGCCATATCCCAAGATTTTCAAAGATGAATTAATAATATGCATTAAAAAGCGAGTTGGGCCAGCTTTTATAACACTATATGATCAATGATATTTCTGCACCATATATTGACATTTTTCCACTCTGAAAGTTCTGTTATCTCATTTTAGAGACTCACTGCACTTCTCTGTCTAGAATGGCAGGATCGGAGTATCCACTGGTGTGACTGATGACAAAATGTCTCTGATTCCATGCAGAGTTATTTCTCACGTCCTCCTCTAACAGTTCCTCTACATACTCCAGCTCTCCATCCCACAATTTATACTCCTGTGAGACACACAAAGTGACAGACATTAAACTCAGCAATGAGTTTATACACCACACACTGAGGCTGCTTACTAGTTCCGAGGTTCTGTTGTTTCTGAAATGTACCTGTATGACCCACTGTCTGTGCTGCCACGCATGGTAGTTCTTGGCATCTTGACTGAGGATTTCTGCTACAAACTGAAGCTCCTCTGATGGGTCGTTCAGCCACTCCACCACCATCCGCCTGTGATGCCTACATCCGCCAGTACGAGAGAGAAAGAGAGGGAGATTTCAGAGAAGCAACGTTTTTAGAAAAGAAAAAAGGAACTATGATGAGGAAACCAAGACCTTCAGTTCAGCTATCAATGGCAATTTATACAGTCTTGTTACCACAAATGGGTCAAATATATACAAATTGTATTATAATTCATATAAAAATAATAAAGAGGGCCTTATTTACTTGTGCTGGATTCAACTTTATTAAATAGTCATGCTTCTAATTACTAGGCCGGTTTCACATATCCTCGGTGAGTGCAGAATAAGCGAGGCATGAGCAGCGTGTTTTCGTTTCGGCGCCGCTTACACCCTTCACATCGCGCCAGTGAGCAGATAGTTATGGCATTGAGCCTATTTTTGCTGCATGTCTCACACTGAGCTCAGAGACTCTGCGTGCAGTAGAAAACTAAACAATCATGAGATTATAGAAAGGACGCAAAAGCAAATATTTAAACCGAACCTAATATATACTACCCTTACATTGCTCATGCCCCGCTCACGTAGTGTTTGTGAATCTGCCGTTAGTGGTATTTGCTAAGGCGAGCATCACTATTGCTACTGTTTGCTGATGAAATGAACACTAGAGGCACTACAACAAGTGACAACAAGCTGTGTCCCAAATTACACACTGTTCACTTACAACATATACTATGTACTCACCCATGTAGTGTTTGAATTTTCAAAGCAGTATTGTCCCAAATGGAACACTTAATGCTTTTTTACTACACGGTGCTATTATTCGCCGTTTAACAGCTGACGGAAGTGATGTTTCAAGTGCACGTGCTGGGTTGCTGCTAGCTTTAGTGCACTAGCCAACCTAAGTTCAACAATTAAACGATGTACATATTCACACAGCTTTGGGTGGCAGTAAAGCATTCAACTCACATTTGTAAGGTGCTGTATCCACGGAAGTTTCCTTAGATGCTCCATTCTTCATTATTTAAAACTGCTTTTTCAAACCAGCAGCGCAGCCAGGTAACTCCGCCCCTTCTGACATGTACGGCAAACCACGTGCATTGAGTGCATGAGGTGTCCAACATTCCGTTGTATTAGTTTTATTATTATATTATTATTAGTTGAAAGTATCATATTGGAACCACAAAATGACACGGTTGCTGGTGTTTTTCTTCTCATATTTGCTTTTTATGACATTATCTATTAGGTTTATTTTTAAGGTTTAGGGAAGGGAGGTAGGTTTTGTTGATTGCAAACTCGATAGAGCATTAACCTTAAAAACCTAATCTGTTTGGGAAAAATTTGTACAGTATTTGCTTTTAGTGCCAAACAGTGGCGATATCCCTTTAAAACTGACGTGATATGCATAAGGACCAACATAATATCATTTTGAAGAAATGTCGCCACCAAGGAATGGAGAATAAGCTTTAAGCTGCAGCAGAGGGCAACATTCAGTATATAGCGAAAAAAATTGATAGCCTAGTTACTATAGGCTTAGAATAATCGCTTAGGCTCAGTTGTCTTATGGACAACTTTTGTAGTGTTTTTTCCACCTTTTTATTGCTTGCTAGATTTAAGCTGCATAAACAATCTTAAAAAAAAAGTCTCATTTTGTGTTCAATGAAAATAAAATGAGCATATGGGTTTGGAATGACATAAGAGTGACTAAATAATAAAATGGCAGAATTTTCATGTTTTGGCGAACTAATTCTTTAATGTGAAACTGGTCAAGTTGGGCCTTACCAGACTTGGTAGTTCTTGGGCTGATCTTCGATAATGGCTGTGATATACTTCATCTCTTCTTTCAGGTCTTTATCTAGAGCCTGCAGTAAAACTCTCCTGTAGTGCCTACAAATAAAACACAACACAAAACATGCTCGGTTTACAATGCTCTTAACATAAGTGGGATAGTTCACCCAAAAATGAAAATTCTCTCATCATTTACTCACCCTAATGCCATCCCAGATGTGTATGACTTTCTTTCTTCTGCAGAACACAAAGATTTTTAGAAGAATATTTCAGCTCTGTAGGTCCATACAATGCAAGTGAATGGTGACCCAAATTTGAAACCCATTAAGGCAGCATAAAAGTTATCCATAAAACTCCAGTGGTTAAATCTATGTGGTCAGAAGTGATATGCTAGGCGTGGGTGAGAACAGACCAAGAATGTAACTCCTTTTTCACTGTACACCTTGCCATTGCACACTCTTGGCACGATCATGATTTCAAGCTCGATTACATTTCCTAGTGCTTGATGCATCCGCAGAGTGCTAGATGGCACTAGAAAGTGTAATCGAGCCTGAGAACATGAATGTATAATAGACTGCAGATATCAAGATTTAAAGTGAAAAAGGAGTCATATTTTGGTCTGTTCTCACCCAATATGGTTTGGAAATATTCTGAAGACATGAATTAAACCACTGGAGTCATATGGATAACTTTTATACTGCTATTATATGCTTTTTGGAGCTTAATTTTTTTTTTATACCATTCACTTGCATTGTATGGACGAACAGAGCTGAAATATTCTTCTAAAAATCATTTGTGTTCTGCAGAAGAAAGAAAGCCATATACATCTGCGATGGCATGAGGGTGAGTAAATGATGAGAGAATTTTCATTTTTGAGTGAACCATCCCTTTAAAACAGGATGAAAGTGTATTAAGGCAAAACTTTACTATTTAAATGATGATTTATTTGCAGCCCATTGCAGACTTTGTATTCATACTAAATTATGTTTGCCATTTAAAGTGAACTGGGTCCTCAAGTAGTTATAATTTATTTATACAGTATTTAGATCACCTGGGCCTTATTCTGTGCTGAATTTGCAATTTTATTTTTTTCAGATCTTGTAGTTACTGTAGATAGAGCTTTAATTGTTGGTGACTTCAACATTCACATAGATAATGAAAATTACACATTGGGATTAGCATTTATCGCTATTCTCAACTCACTTGGAGTCAGACAAAATGTAACAGGACCAACTCATCACCATAATCATACGCTAGATTTAAATCTGTAATATGGAATTGATGTTGATAAAATAGAAATTCTGCAGCAGAGCGATTACATCTCGGATCATTACCTCGTCTCTTGTATGCTGCAATCAGCTAATGTTACTCAATCTACACCACGCTATCATTCAGGTAGAACTATTCATTCAACCAGTAAAGATAGCTTCACTAATAAACTCCAGATCTATCTCATACTCAAACCCCAAAGCCCAGAAGAACTTGATGAAATAATAAAATATAAATGCGGTCTTCTCTAGCACTCTTGATAGTGTCGCCCCACATCGATTAAAGAAAATTAAAGAAATAAGCCCTGCATCATGGTACAATGATCACACTCATGCTTTCAAGAGAGCAGCTCGGAAAATGGAGCGCATGTGGAAAAATACTAAATTAGAAGTATTTTGTGGTGCATGGAAGGATAGTGTCTGTAGCTACAGACAGGCACTAAAAGCTGCCAGGTCAGCATATTTTAGTAAACTGATAGAAAATAACCACAACAATCCTAGGTGTTCATTCAGTACTGTGGCTAAATTGGTTAGGAATAAAGCCTCAACAGAACCAGATATTACGTTGCAGCACAAGAGTAATGACTTCATGAATTTCTTTACAGATAAAATTGAAATAATAATGGAATTATGCAATCATCTGTCATAGTACCTCAGAAAACAATGTCTAATCATTTTCCTCATGTGCAACTTCAATCCTTCTCTGTCATAGGTTATGAAGAGCTAACAAAACTAATCGAAACTTCAAAAATCACAATATTTATGTTAGATCCACTACCAACTAAGTTTTTAAAAGAGGTATTCCCTGTATATCAGAACTTTTTCTTAATATTATTAACTCCTCACTATACGCTATACTTATACTTAAATAAAATGGCAGTTATCAAACTGCTTAAGAAGCCACAACTTGATCCTGGAGAATTGGCTAATTATAGACCCGAAATGGCATATATGAATAACTTCAGTCAGGATTTAGGCCTCATCACAGTACAGAGACTGCACTTATCAGAGTTACAAATGACTTGCTCTTATCATCTGATTGCGGCTGCATTTCACTTCTAGTGCTTTTAGATCTTAGTGCTGCATTCGACATGATAGATCACAAAATTCTTTTGAATAGGCTAGATAATTATGTTGGCATTTGTGGAGTTGCATGAGCATGGTTTAGGTCATATTTAGCAGACCGCTACCACTTTGTCTATGTAAATGAGGAAATGTCAAACTAAACAAAGGTATGGAGTAGGGCTGCACGATATTGGAAAAAACTGACATTGCATTATTTTGTTTTTCTGCGATATATATTGCGATATGAAAAAATACATTTCACCAGAAGACTTGAATAGCTCTATTTGAGAAGAATTAATTGTTCTAGAATGATTGAGGTGATTTTATAGGGAACTGAATCTTCATGGAAAATTAAAAGTAAAAAAAAGAAACTGAAAATAACTTTTTACTTTTTTATTTATTTTGGGTAGTTTATTTAATTATAATAATTAATACACTGTTTACTTCACCATGTTTCCATTGTATTCATGTAATAATCTATCAATTCAGGCTAAAGTCAATGATCTAACATCGTATGATATTAATAATGCATGTTGCTTACCCTAAAATAAAGGGGCTCATTTGTGAATGAAGAAGTGTGGTGTCTAGAAGGGATCCAGGAGATTACAGGAGGCTTTATCTCTGTAGCTTCACACTAAGGGCATTACACTAAGGAGGAAGTTTCATTATCACAATATAGAATATATGTGAATGACAAAATATGTCATTTAACATTTTTTTTACATTACAAATTAGATTACAAACCTCTTTTTTTTTTTTTAAAACAGAATAGTAAACAATAAACATCTTTTAATTTAAACCATTTGAAAAATAAAAAAAGAGCAGCTAAACACCAACCCTGAGTGGTTTACAAACATACAACATAAAATAAAATGTTTCTAAAACAAATACATTTAAAGAAATAGTTGTGTGATGGTATTACATACATGTTTTTAAAACCCTCTTTGGTAACAGTGTTAATTGGAACCATGTCTTTCGCGAGGTGAAATGTTATTGAATCTGTGAGTTCTCTCTGCCGTTTGGAACCTTTCTCGTATGGTGTAACACTGGCAAAGGCATCCAAAATAGTTTTTTGCTTTGGATGGCATTCAGATCTGGCTTTACACTCGTTATACAAAGATTTGTGGTGCCGATTTAATGACCAAACAAATTGGTCGTGTTGCCTCTTGTTGTGGCAATAATCGCAAGGCACTCTCGACAAAGTACCTGTTTTTTGGTCAACATCATCCTGTCTGTAGCCGAAATATTTCCATATAACTGACAACGCATTTTTGCAACCAAATTCTCCATTTCTGTCTTTTTTGCCTGTTTCTCACTCATCATTTTGCCATGCGCAAGCAGAGCCTGCATGTCAACAACGTGCAGCAATGAACGCGTTTAAAAAAAAAAGAAAAAAAAAGTGTGTATCCAAGAACCCATAAATTGGGGTAAATTAAGTAATATCAGATATAATGCTAGTTTTCCTTTTGAAAAGAAAATATTGTAGACTGATATATGTTAACCTTCCTACATCGCATGTTCTGCGATGTGACTAATACGGATGCGCACATCGCGATGACGATGCTGAAACTATATATCGTGCAGCCCAAGTATGGAGTGCCACAGGTATCAATTTTAGGTCCTCCGCTTTTCTCCTTGTATATGCTTCCCCTAGGATAGCATTTGAGATACAATGTTCTGCATTGATTTGGTTTTTGTAACTTTTAAGCCCAGAAATAGTTGTGTACAAAATTTTCTGAAGTTTATCTGTGACTAATGGGACTTTTCTGCAATTTCCTAAAGTATTGTATTGCTCTACAAAGGTAGATACTTTAACAATCTCTACATCAGGGGTCTGTTATATAAATTTTTTATTTTTTTTTTATTTATAGAACTTTACTGTTTGGGCAAAGCGTTTACATGTTTTTTTTCACGGGTATTCTTTCATTACCTGTTTACATGCTAAAAGGGTCATGATGTGGGTCTCCTCGATGGTTTGACTTTCAGCACACAACTGAATAACACCGGCTACATGACTATGATAAATAATTACTGTAAGAGTTAGATTATCATACAGATTTCTAAATTGAACAAATAAAAAAAAAACATATACATATTTGTCTCTGGCTTGCTTTTCCTCGTATGTGAATGTTCCCGAGATCTACTTTTATATTTAATCACTGAGAAGGTTTACCTGCAAAGTAGCTCCAAACATCACAAGCAGCCTCAAGAACGGACAGAGTGTCCATATAACACTTTTCCTTGACCAGAATATTGCACTACAGATTGCTTTGTTCAAGTTTGTTCAAAGGGGAAAGCCAGATAGAAATAACACACTCGCGTGCATGGTTGCCAGATTGCACAAAATAAGTATAACATTAGGCGGAATATTTCCAATTTGCGCAAGTATAAATCTCAAACTGGGGTTCTCTTATCTGGCAACCCTGAGCATGTTAAACGCTTGTGTAGATGTGTTATGTCCCAATGCAAGTTAACTGAAATATCTGATGAAAAATAAAAACGCTTTTACGATAAATGAGCCGCGGGCCACATTAAACCATGTAGAGGGCCTGATCCAGCCCGTGGGCCGTATGTTGCCCATGTCTGCCATAGGAGATATTATCAGGAATCGTGGAATAAGTTTCCACTGTTATGCCAATGAAACCCAACTTTATATTTCTTCAAAACCTGACGAAATTTCACAGTTCTCAAAATTAACAGTGTGTATCAATTTAATAAAAGATTGGATGGCCAGAAATGTCCTTCTGCTCAATTCTGACATAACAGAGGTACTAATTATTGGAACAAAAAACTCTAAAAACAAGTTGCTACAATATATTTTGACTCTCGATGGATGTACTGTTACATCATCTTCAACAGCGATCAACTTAGGTGTTATATTTGATACCAATCTGTCCTTTGAAAATCAAATTACCAATGTTTGTAGAACAGCATTTTTCCACCTAAGAAATATTGCTAAATTACGGCACATACTCTCTGTTGCTGATGCTGAAAAAGTAATTCATGCTTTCATGACCTCAAGACTAGATTATTGTAAAGCATTACTGGGAGAATGTCCAGCAAGATCAATAAACTTCAACTGGTTCAAAATGCAGCAGCCAGAGTGCTAACAAGAACCAAGAAATGATCATATTAGCCTCATTTTATCATCGTTATATTGGCTACCTGTTAAATTCCTTATTAATTTAAAAATTCTGTTAACTACGTACAAAGATTTGAATGGTCTAGCTCCGCAGTACTTAAGTGACCTTCTACCACGCTATATTCCATCATGTTACGATCGCAAAATTCTGGCCTGTTAATAATTCCTTTTATTTATTTATTTACCAGGGACAATGCACATTAATCAACATTTCAGTTTACACTTCAATGTAAATGTACCAGAATTAGCTAATAAGCAAATTTTCATCTGTAGTCCCTGGGCAGGTTACAACAAAATCCACAAAAGGAGGAAGATCCTTTTCATATTTGGCTCCTAAACTATGAAACAGTCTCCCTAACACTGTTCGAGATGCAGACACACTCCCTCAGTTTAAGTCTAGACTAAAGACTCATCTATTTAGCCAAGCATACACCTAACTTATCCTCCAACCCACAATTAGGCTGCTTTAGTTTGGTCTGCCGGAACCAGAAACCAGAAACATTGATCATGATCTGTAACTCTGCAATAAATTGAATGGAATCTATGCTAATATTATTTTATATGTTTCCCTGTCTCAACCTCGGGACTCCTATCCTGAGGTCACCAGAACCAGCTGAATTCAGCACCATTCCTGCTTCGTGTTGGACTCCACTGCTACGCGTCTCTGAGTGATGATGACTAAATGCAGCCGGTGCCAGCCAAACATCACTTCAGTCTATTATGATGGACTTCAGAGGATGAACTGATGCCAACTCCAACAATAAGACATGGGATACTTCATATGCCATTGTCTGAACCTTGGATTTAGGATGGACCACACCGAACCTCACCGAAATTACCGGCCAGTTTGAACTGTGTTTCACATCCCTGATCTCTGCCTGCATCACCTCGGTCTATTGACGGACTACGATCTTGAAATGGAATACATAGACTATCAATTAATTGCCAACAAAACCCTTCATCAGCCAATTAACAAAGACAATTGCATCTATGTGAACTTCTGCAGTTAATCTTATTTTTTAATTACTTACTTTTAAACACAATTCACAATCATATTTTATCATACTACACTATGATGACTAAGGGTGTGCAATCTTTTCCAGAAATGTTTTTTGTTATACTGGTTGAAGGTCTCTTCACATCCTGATAATATATATATATATATATATACACACACTCACCTAAAGGATTATTAGGAACACCTGTTCAATTTCTCATTAATGAATTATCTAATCAACCAATCACATGGCAGTTGCTTCAATGCATTTAGGGGTGTGGTCCTGGTCAAGACAATCTCCTGAACTCCAAACTGAATGTCAGAATGGGAAAGAAAGGTGATTTAAGCAATTTTGAGCGTGGCATGGTTGTTGGTGCTAGACAGGCCGGTCTGATTTTTTCACAATCTGCTCAGTTACTGGGATTTTCACGCACAACCATTTCTAGGGTTTACAAAGAATTGTGTGAAAAGGGAAAAACATCCAGTATGCGGCAGTCCTGTGGGCGAAAGTGCCTTGTTGATGCTAGAGGTCAGAGGAGAATGGGCCGACTGATTCAAGCTGATAGAAGAGCAACTTTGACTGAAATAACCACTCGTTACAACCGAGGTATGCAGCAAAGCATTTGTGAAGCCACAACACGCACAACCTTGAGGCGGATGGGCTACAACAGCAGAAGACCCCACCAGGTACCACTCATCTCCACTCAAATAGGAAAAAGAGGCTACAATTTGCAAGAGCTCACCAAAATTGGACAGTTGAAGACTGGAAAAATGTTGCCTGGTCTGAATAAGTCTCGATTTCTGTTGAGACATTCAGATGGTAGAATTTGGCGTAAACAGAATGAGAACATGGATCCATCATGCCTTGTTACCACTGTGCAGGCTGGTGGTGGTGGTGGTGTAGGGGATGTTTTCTTGGCACACTTTAGGCCCCTTAGTGGCAATTGGGCATCGTTTAAATGCAACGGCCTACATGAGCATTGTTTCTGACCATGTCCATCCCTTTATGGCCACCATGTACCCATCCTCTGATGGCTACTTCCAGCAGGATAATGCACCATGTCACAAAGCTCGAATCATTTCAAATTGGTTTCTTGAACATGACAATGAGTTCACTGTACTAAAATGGCCCCCACAGTCACCAGATCTCAACCCAATAGAGCATCTTTGGGATGTGGTGGAACGGGAGCTTCGTGCCCTGGATGTGCATCCCACAAATCTCCATCAACTGCAAGATGCTATCCTATCAATATGGGCCAACATTTCTAAAGAATGCTTTCAGCACCTTGTTGAATCAATGCCACGTAGAATTAAGGCAGTTCTGAAGGCGAAAGGGGGTCAAACACAGTATTAGTATGGTGTTCCTAATAATCCTTTAGGTGAGTGTGTATATATATATATATATATATATATATATATATATGACTAAAAAAAACAATCATTGCCGAATGTAATGATAGGATGTCCTTCCTGTCTGTCAGTCTATATTTGCATACCATACCACGCAACTTGACGCTGTGCAGTGTGAGAACTCCATTTGTTATTATTGTTATGTCTAGCCTGTGAATGAGACATGAGGTAATCTGAAACCGTTGCGATCAATTCCACCAACATGTCTCTCCTCCTGGCGCTTACATTTTGCTCTGCGTGTGTGTTCATGTGTGATAGAGGAGGTGTGGCTTTGGAGACCCATCTGAAGTGAGGGTGGGCTCTATGCTTTCAAAGCTAGCTTGCTAACTTCTAGCCTCTCTGTATTACACACCCTAGCTTTAATGCATGATGTTCTGTAAAGCTGCTTTGAAACGATGTGTGTTGTGAAAGGCGCTATACAAATAAAAATGACTTGACTGATAAAATCTTCAATCTCACCATACTGTATAATTGGCAGCGTTGAGATCGATGGCTTCAGCGGTCAGTGCAAACGCTCTCTCACTCTTCTCATCGTTCTTCAAGAGTGCTCGAAACATGTCAAATACGTCTGCGACTGCAGACGACCAGGCAAGAAACAAACATTGACAAGCCCTACATCATTGATCAACTAAAAATAATTTCTTTTGAATTAATTAATTATATATACACACTTACATTTCTCTGAATAAGCAATCTTCACAACAGGGTTAGGCCCATCATCTTGAGGAACGGGTTCTAGATCGGCCCACTCTTTTCTGTCCCTAAAACAGCAAATAAAGCAGATTAAATGACAGTTTATGATCTTCCAGGTATGTTTAAATGGATTTACTCTTATGTCATTCCTTAGGCTATTTCTTCAGTGGAAATACAAAGATGAGATATTTAGCAGAATGACCACACTAACCTGTTTTTATACAATGAGCCGTAGAGCTTGGGGAAAAAAAACTTTGCGTCCAAAAATGGTCGAAAATTATTCAGATTTAAAATGACATACTGTGTAAATGCAGCATTTTAATTTTTGGGAGAATTAATATTTTCATTTCCTGTCATATGTATGCATAAACTATTACATATACAGTTGAAGTCAGAAGTTTAGATACACTTAGGTTGAGGCCAATAAATCTAAGTTTTTTTTAACCACTCCACAGATTTATTAGCAAACTACAGTTTTGGCAATTCGTTTAGTACATCTACTTTAAAAATGACACTAATTATATTTCCAATAATTGTTTACAGACAGGTTGTTTTACATTTAATTGACAATATCACAAGTGCATTGGGTCAGAAGTTTACATACACTAAGTTAACTGTGCCTTTAAGCATCTTGGAAAATTCCAGAAAATGATGTCAAGCCTTTAAGCAATTAGCTTCTGATGCTAATTGGAATCAATTGGAGGTGTATCTGTGGAAGTATTTTAAGGTCTACCTTCAAACTCAGTGCCTTTGCTTGACATAATGGGAAAATCAAAAGAAATCAGCCAAGACAAATTGTAGACCTCCACAAGTCTGATTCATCCTTGGGAACAATTTCTAAATGCCTGAAGGTACCAGGTTCATCAGTACAAACAATAGTACGCAAGTATAAACACCATGGGACCACGCAGCCATCATATCACTCAGGATGGAGACACATTCTGTCCCCTAGAGATAAATATAGTTTGGTAAAAAAGTGCAAATCAATCCCAGAACAACAGCAAAGGACCTTGTGAAGATCCTGGAGGAAACAGGTAGACAAGTATCTATATCCACAGTAAATGAGTCCTATATCAAAATAAACTGTAATGCTGCTCGTCAAGGAAGATTCCACTGCTCCAAAACTGACATAAAATAGCCAGACTACAGTTTGCATGTGTGCATAGGAACCAAGATTTTACTTTTTGGAGAATTGTCCTCTGGTCTGATGAAACAAAAATGTAACTGTTTTAAATGTGAAAATCTGAAAAAGGGTGAGGCTTGTGAGCCAAAGAACACCATCCTAACAGTGAAGCATGGGGGTGGCAGCATCATGTTGTAATTCTCTCTGCTATTATTCTGACATTTCACATTCTTAAAATAATGTAGTGATCCTAACTGACCTAAACATGGAATGTTTTATAGAATTAAATGTCAGTAATTGTCAAAAACTGAGTTTAAATGTATTTGGCTAAATTGTATGTAAACTTCTGACTTCAACTGTACATTTATACTTATATATGCATCTCTTGAAGTGAAAAACACTCATGTAGACAAGTATAAATCAAACTCTTTTAATCCTGCTCAATTCTTTTGATTGTTCACACATGAATCTCTTGATTCTCATAAAACTCGAATCTAGTTCATGTGAATCATAAAGAAAATGAGAATTGAAAAATAATTTCAAAAATAAAAAATAAAATCTATGATGATCTGAATCAAAACAGACAAGACAGCTGTGGTGATTACAGAAAGGGTCTTAATTGTGGATTAAGCACCCTCTTGTTGTCCGGATTAAACAGACCCCATCAGCTATTTTAGTCCAACATCTGTGGACGTTAAATGAGGATCAAAAACTCGTTTGGCTCAGAATAAACTTTATTCTTTTAATCCTGCTCAATTCCCTTGATTTAGTTCATATGAACCAATCAGATATCTAGATGTGACAGCCCTAACATCAAACAACATCTGTACTTAAGATCTTTTTCATCATGTTCAAAACTCTGGATTCAGTTTATATGAATCATTCTGGCATTTTGATTCGGTTGATGTGAATCACTGAGATAGAAATCGCAGCTCTACATCAGAAAAGACTTTGTTTATTTTAGCCCTGTTGGAGATTAATTAGACTTTTTTTTTATATATATAAATCCTCTAATTAAAAGCTGATGTTTCATATAGGAGCGAAAACAATGACTTATAATCTTAAACTGAAGTGATTAGCCGCAATCCCACTCATTCAAAGTTATCATGCTAAACTCACTTGTAGAATACATATCGTCCTGGAATTGGCTCCTCATATTCCATCTCCGCCTCCTCTGCAACATTCTCCTCTTCAACTCTCTCCTCCTCCAGATTCTCCATCACAGAGGTGGAAATTTCTTCGACAATAGACATTTCACAAGCTAACCTAGCTAAATGTACAGACGGCTATGAAAGATACCTTTCGGTAGCTCTGGGAAGCCAGAAACACCAGAGTTAACCTAAGTTTCAAAATAAAAGTCAGCGGTCAAACAACAAAGCTAGTTTCGGAAAAGCATACTACTCGGTATGTCATTTCGAATTCTATATACTGTAATTCTTATATAGTATAGCATGATTGGGAACATATATTTACAATATTTGCAAAGCAGAAAAAAGACAAGGAAAAAAGGTAAAATGCATAAGAAACACATGAGTATACGACGAAAAGAAATGGGCAATGTAAAATAAAAACAAGAGAATTTAGATATTCAGGCAAATTTGGTATAAACTACAGTGATAAATTACTAGTATAAATAAAACTTTCATTACAGTAATAAATGCACATCACTGGTCCCTTTTTATTTATTTTAAAAGTCAATTTATTGACTTTAAGAATGTTCAGTAGGGCCAGAGACTTTTGCAGAGTGGACCAGGAATTGTAATGCCCAACTGAAGTGGATTTATAAAGGAAGTCCTTCCTTTAAAGGTAAAAGAGCCAATCACATTTAAGATACAAATGTCACCTGTAAACCTACTTGAGAACGTGCATGCGCATTAGCTAATAAAGATGGGAAAACTCCATAATCTGAGGTAAAGAAGAACACTTTATGATACCAGTCTTTTCAGTATTTCCTGCTGATTCTAAATATTACTTTGATCGTAATCTTGGCCAACCGTTTTGGAGTTATCGGTCTTTCCCTATTCAAGTAGATAGCACTGTCATGACTGGAAATAGCATCCCGAGAGCATAACAAACATGGCCGACTGTGAACTGACTTACTAGAAAGACTTTGGTAGGGCTCATGACAGTGGTGTAAAACAAATGCATATTTGTTCTAATAGTGTAGAGAACTGAACAGAAGTAGCATACATTCACAATTGTGGAGTCTTGAGAAAGATTTTAGTTTTCAGTCTAGTACAGTTTTGCAAAGCAGTCTCATTTATTCAGATCTAACAGTGACTGAAAGGTGCATTGAGACATTTATTCCTCATTAAAAACGTTGAACTCCTAAAGACATGAATTGTAATTTTGCAATGTATGTTGGAAATCATGAGCACTCACATTAAAATGAAGACTCCAGTCATATCAGTAATCTTATAAAAGCTGTTTTATTCTACATGGAGAGGGTCCACATATGGGGGTTGCCATTTTAGAATCACATGACCAGCTGAATACTACTCTCATAATCTCAGTAACTGTCCTGTTATTGGACACTTTCACACATTTATTAAAGTAATCATGACTGACTGTGAATACTACTCTCATAATCTCAGTAACCGTCCTGTTATTGGACACTTTCACACATTTATTAAAGTAATCATGACTGACTGTGAATACTACTCTCATAATCTCAGTAACCGTCCTGTTATTGGACACTTTCACACATTTATTAAAGTAATCATGACTGACTGTGAATACTACTCTCATAATCTCAGTAACCGTGAGGACAGTAGTGAATACTACTCTCTTAATCTCAGTAACCGTCCTGTTATTGGACACTTTCGCTCATTTATTAAAGTAATCATGACTGACTGTGAATACTACTCTCATAATCTCAGTAACCGTCCTGTTATTGGACACTTTCACACATTTATTAAAGTAATCATGACTGTCTGTGAATACTACTCTCTTAATCTCAGTGACCGTCCTGTTATTGGACACTTTCGCTCATTTATTAAAGTAATCATGACTGTCTGTGAATACTACTCTCTTAATCTCAGTATCCGTCCTGTTATTGGACACTTTCGCTCATTTATTAAAGTAATCATGACTGTCTGTGAATACTACTCTCTTAATCTCAGTGACCGTCCTGTTATTGGACACTTTCGCTCATTTATTAAAGTAATCATGACTGTCTGTGAATACTACTCTCTTAATCTCAGTATCCGTCCTGTTATTGGACACTTTCGCTCATTTATTAAAGTAATCATGACTGACTGTGAATACTACTCTCTTAATCTCAGTGACCGTCCTGTTATTGGACACTTTCGCACATTTATTAAAGTAATCATG
Source organism: Moxostoma hubbsi (assembly GCA_032164185.1). Classification (NCBI taxonomy): domain Eukaryota; kingdom Metazoa; phylum Chordata; class Actinopteri; order Cypriniformes; family Catostomidae; genus Moxostoma; species Moxostoma hubbsi. The sequence goes on along the minus strand of JAVLUX010000025.1, from coordinate 36,936,071 downwards.
TCTGACTGTGAATACTACTCTCTTAATCTCAGTAACCGTCCTGTTATTGGACACTTTCACACATTTATTAAAGTAATCATGACTGACTGTGAATGCTACTCTCATAATCTCAGTGACCGTCCTGTTATTGGACACTTTCACACATTTATTCAAGTAATCATGACTGACTGTGAATGCTACTCTCTTAATCTCAGTGACCGTCCTGTTATTGGACACTTTCACACATTTATTAAAGTAATCATGACTGACTGTGAATGCTACTCTCATAATCTCAGTGACCGTCCTGTTATTGGACACTTTCACACATTTATTAAAGTAATCATGACTGACTGTGAATGCTACTCTCATAATCTCAGTGACCGTCCTGTTATTGGACACTTTCACACATTTATTAAAGTAATCATGACTGACTGTGAATGCTACTCTCATAATCTCAGTGACCGTCCTGTTATTGGACACTTTCACACATTTATTAAAGTAATCATGACTGACTGTGAATGCTACTCTCTTAATCTCAGTGACCGTCCTGTTATTGGACACTTTCACTCATTTATTAAAGTAATCATGACTGTCTGTAAATGCTACTCTCTTAATCTCAGTAACCGTCCTGTTATTGGACACTTTCACACATTTATTAAAGTAATCATGACTGTCTGTGAATGCTACTCTCTTAATCTCAGTGACCGTCCTGTTATTGGACACTTTCACACATTTATTAAAGTAATCATGACTGACTGTGAACGCTACTCTCTTAATCTCAGTGACCGTCCTGTTATTGGACACTTTCACACATTTATTAAAGTAATCATGACTGACTGTGAACGCTACTCTCTTAATCTCAGTGACCGTCCTGTTATTGGACACTTTCACACATTTATTAAAGTAATCATGACTGACTGTGAACGCTACTCTCTTAATCTCAGTGACCGTCCTGTTATTGGACACTTTCACTCATTTATTAAAGTAATCATGACTGACTGTGAACGCTACTCTCTTAATCTCAGTGACCGTCCTGTTATTGGACACTTTCACACATTTATTAAAGTAATCATGACTGACCGTGAACACTACTCTCTTAATCTCAGTGACCGTCCTGTTATTTGACACTTTCACTCATTTATTAAAGTAATCATGACTGACCGTGAACACTACTCTCTTAATCTCAGTGACCGTCCTGTTATTGGACACTTTCACACATTTATTAAAGTAATCATGACTGACCGTGAACACTACTCTCTTAATCTCAGTGACCGTCCTGTTATTGGACACTTTCACACATTTATTAAAGTAATCATGACTGACCGTGAACGCTACTCTCTTAATCTCAGTGACCGTCCTGTTATTGGACACTTTCACACATTTATTAAAGTAATCATGACTGACCGTGAACGCTACTCTCTTAATCTCAGTGACCGTCCTGTTATTGGACACTTTCACACATTTATTAAAGTAATCATGTCTGACCGTGAATGCTACTCTCTTAATCTCAGTGACCGTCCTGTTATTGGACACTTTCACTCATTTATTAAAGTAATCATGTCTGACCGTGAACGCTACTCTCTTAATCTCAGTGACCGTCCTGTTATTGGACACTTTCACACATTTATTAAAGTAATCATGTCTGACCGTGAACGCTACTCTCTTAATCTCAGTGACCGTCCTGTTATTGGACACTTTCACACATTTATTAAAGTAATCATGTCTGACCGTGAATGCTACTCTCTTAATCTCAGTGACCGTCCTGTTATTTGACACTTTCACACATTTATTAAAGTAATCATGTCTGACCGTGAACGCTACTCTCTTAATCTCAGTGACCGTCCTGTTACTGGACACTTTCACACATTTATTAAAGTAATCATGTCTGACCGTGAATGCTACTCTCTTAATCTCAGTGACCGTCCTGTTATTGGACACTTTCACACATTTATTAAAGTAATCATGACTGACCGTGAATGCTACTCTCTTAATCTCAGTGACCGTCCTGTTACTGGACACTTTCACACATTTATTAAAGTAATCATGACTGACCGTGAATGCTACTCTCTTAATCTCAGTGACCGTCCTGTTACTGGACACTTTCACACATTTATTAAAGTAATCATGACTGACCGTGAATGCTACTCTCTTAATCTCAGTGACCGTCCTGTTACTGGACACTTTCACACATTTATTAAAGTAATCATGACTGACCGTGAATACTACTCTCTTAATCTCAGTGACCGTCCTGTTACTGGACACTTTCACACGTTTATTAAAGTAATCATGACTGACCGTGAATGCTACTCTCTTAATCTCAGTGACCGTCCTGTTACTGGACACTTTCACACGTTTATTAAAGTAATCATGACTGACCGTGAACGCTACTCTCTTAATCTCAGTGACCGTCCTGTTATTGGACACTTTCACACGTTTATTAAAGTAATCATGTCTGACCGTGAACGCTACTCTCTTAATCTCAGTGACCGTCCTGTTATTGGACACTTTCACTCGTTTATTAAAGTAATCATGACTGACCGTGAACGCTACTCTCATAATCTCAGTGACCGTCCTGTTATTGGACACTTTCACTCGTTTATTAAAGTAATCATGACTGACCGTGAACACTACTCTCATAATCTCAGTGACCGTCCTGTTATTGGACACTTTCACACATTTATTAAAGTAATCATGACTGACCGTGAACACTACTCTATTAATCTCAGTGACCGTCCTGTTATTGGACACTTTCGCACATTTATTCAAGTAATCATGACTGACCGTGAACGCTACTCTCTTAATCTCAGTGACCGTCCTGTTATTGGACACTTTCGCACATTTATTAAAGTAATCATGACTGACTGTGAATGCTACTCTCATAATCTCAGTGACCGTCCTGTTATTGGACACTTTCACACATTTATTCAAGTAATCATGACTGACTGTGAATGCTACTCTCTTAATCTCAGTGACCGTCCTGTTATTGGACACTTTCACACATTTATTCAAGTAATCATGACTGACTGTGAATGCTACTCTCATAATCTCAGTGACCGTCCTGTTATTGGACACTTTCACACATTTATTAAAGTAATCATGACTGACTGTGAATGCTACTCTCATAATCTCAGTGACCGTCCTGTTATTGGACACTTTCACACATTTATTAAAGTAATCATGACTGTCTGTGAATGCTACTCTCTTAATCTCAGTGACCGTCCTGTTATTGGACACTTTCACACATTTATTAAAGTAATCATGACTGACTGTGAACGCTACTCTCTTAATCTCAGTGACCGTCCTGTTATTGGACACTTTCACACATTTATTAAAGTAATCATGACTGACTGTGAACGCTACTCTCTTAATCTCAGTGACCGTCCTGTTATTGGACACTTTCACTCATTTATTAAAGTAATCATGACTGACTGTGAACGCTACTCTCTTAATCTCAGTGACCGTCCTGTTATTGGACACTTTCACTCATTTATTAAAGTAATCATGACTGACTGTGAACGCTACTCTCTTAATCTCAGTGACCGTCCTGTTATTGGACACTTTCACACATTTATTAAAGTAATCATGACTGACCGTGAACACTACTCTCTTAATCTCAGTAACCGTCCTGTTATTGGACACTTTCACACATTTATTAAAGTAATCATGACTGACCGTGAACACTACTCTCTTAATCTCAGTAACCGTCCTGTTATTTGACACTTTCACTCATTTATTAAAGTAATCATGTCTGACCGTGAATACTACTCTCTTAATCTCAGTAACCGTCCTGTTATTTGACACTTTCACACATTTATTAAAGTAATCATGACTGACTGTGAATACTACTCTCTTAATCTCAGTGACCGTCCTGTTATTGGACACTTTCACACATTTATTAAAGTAATCATGACTGACCGTGAACGCTACTCTCTTAATCTCAGTGACCGTCCTGTTATTGGACACTTTCACACATTTATTAAAGTAATCATGACTGACCGTGAACGCTACTCTCTTAATCTCAGTGACCGTCCTGTTATTGGACACTTTCACACATTTATTAAAGTAATCATGACTGACCGTGAACACTACTCTCTTAATCTCAGTGACCGTCCTGTTATTTGACACTTTCACTCATTTATTAAAGTAATCATGTCTGACTGTGAATACTACTCTCTTAATCTCAGTAACCGTCCTGTTATTTGACACTTTCACACATTTATTAAAGTAATCATGTCTGACTGTGAATACTACTCTCTTAATCTCAGTAACCGTCCTGTTATTTGACACTTTCACACATTTATTAAAGTAATCATGACTGACTGTGAATACTACTCTCTTAATCTCAGTAATCGTCCTGTTATTTGACACTTTCACACATTTATTAAAGTAATCATGACTGACCGTGAACGCTACTCTCTTAATCTCAGTGACCGTCCTGTTATTGGACACTTTCACACATTTATTAAAGTAATCATGACTGACCGTGAACGCTACTCTCTTAATCTCAGTGACCGTCCTGTTATTTGACACTTTCACACATTTATTAAAGTAATCATGTCTGACCGTGAACGCTACTCTCTTAATCTCAGTGACCGTCCTGTTATTGGACACTTTCACACATTTATTAAAGTTATCATGTCTGACCGTGAACGCTACTCTCATAATCTCAGTGACCGTCCTGTTATTGGACACTTTCACACATTTATTAAAGTTATCATGTCTGACCGTGAACGCTACTCTCATAATCTCAGTGACCGTCCTGTTATTGGACACTTTCACACATTTATTAAAGTAATCATGACTGACCGTGAATGCTACTCTCTTAATCTCAGTGACCGTCCTGTTATTGGACACTTTCACACATTTATTAAAGTAATCATGACTGACCGTGAATGCTACTCTCTTAATCTCAGTGATCGTCCAGTTATTGGACACTTTCACTCATTTATTAAAGTAATCATGACTGACCGTGAATGCTACTCTCTTAATCTCAGTGACCGTCCTGTTATTGGACACTTTCACACATTTATTAAAGTAATCATGACTGACCGTGAATGCTACTCTCTTAATCTCAGTGACCGTCCTGTTATTGGACACTTTCACACATTTATTAAAGTAATCATGTCTGACTGTGAATACTACTCTCTTAATCTCAGTGACCGTCCTGTTATTTGACACTTTCACTCATTTATTAAAGTAATCATGTCTGACCGTGAATACTACTCTCTTAATCTCAGTGACCGTCCTGTTATTGGACACTTTCACTCATTTATTAAAGTAATCATGTCTGACCGTGAATACTACTCTCTTAATCTCAGTGACCGTCCTGTTATTGGACACTTTCACACATTTATTAAAGTAATCATGACTGACCGTGAATACTACTCTCTTAATCTCAGTGACCGTCCTGTTATTGGACACTTTCACTCATTTATTAAAGTAATCATGACTGACCGTGAATACTACTCTCTTAATCTCAGTGACCGTCCTGTTATTTGACACTTTCACTCATTTATTAAAGTAATCATGACTGACCGTGAACGCTACTCTCTTAATCTCAGTAACCGTCCTGTTATTGGACACTTTCACACGTTTATTAAAGTAATCATGACTGACCGTGAACGCTACTCTCTTAATCTCAGTGACCGTCCTGTTATTGGACACTTTCACACGTTTATTAAAGTTATCATGTCTGACCGTGAACGCTACTCTCATAATCTCAGTGACCGTCCTGTTATTGGACACTTTCACACGTTTATTAAAGTTATCATGACTGACCGTGAACGCTACTCTCTTAATCTCAGTGACCGTCCTGTTATTGGACACTTTCACACGTTTATTAAAGTAATCATGTCTGACCGTGAACGCTACTCTCTTAATCTCAGTGACCGTCCTGTTACTGGACACTTTCACTCGTTTATTAAAGTAATCATGACTGACCGTGAACGCTACTCTCTTAATCTCAGTGACCGTCCTGTTACTGGACACTTTCACTCGTTTATTAAAGTTATCATGACTGACCGTGAACGCTACTCTCTTAATCTCAGTGACCGTCCTGTTACTGGACACTTTCACTCGTTTATTAAAGTAATCATGACTGACCGTGAACGCTACTCTCTTAATCTCAGTGACCGTCCTGTTATTGGACACTTTCACTCATTTATTAAAGTTATCATGACTGACCGTGAACGCTACTCTCTTAATCTCAGTGACCGTCCTGTTATTGGACACTTTCACACATTTATTAAAGTAATCATGACTGACCGTGAACGCTACTCTCTTAATCTCAGTGACCGTCCTGTTACTGGACACTTTCACACATTTATTAAAGTTATCATGACTGACCGTGAACGTTACTCTCATAATCTCAGTGACCGTCCTGTTATTGGACACTTTCACACATTTATTAAAGTAATCATGTCTGACCGTGAACGCTACTCTCTTAATCTCAGTGACCGTCCTGTTATTGGACACTTTCACACATTTATTAAAGTTATCATGACTGACCGTGAACGTTACTCTCATAATCTCAGTGACCGTCCTGTTATTGGACACTTTCACACATTTATTAAAGTAATCATGACTGACCGTGAACGCTACTCTCTTAATCTCAGTGACCGTCCTGTTATTGGACACTTTCACTCATTTATTAAAGTAATCATGACTGACCGTGAACGCTACTCTCTTAATCTCAGTGACCGTCCTGTTATTGGACACTTTCACTCATTTATTAAAGTAATCATGACTGACCGTGAACGCTACTCTCATAATCTCAGTGACCGTCCTGTTATTGGACACTTTCACTCATTTATTAAAGTAATCATGACTGACCGTGAACGCTACTCTCATAATCTCAGTGACCGTCCTGTTATTGGACACTTTCACACATTTATTAAAGTTATCATGACTGACCGTGAACGCTACTCTCATAATCTCAGTGACCGTCCTGTTATTGGACACTTTCACACATTTATTAAAGTTATCATGTCTGACCGTGAACGCTACTCTCTTAATCTCAGTGACCGTCCTGTTATTGGACACTTTCACACATTTATTAAAGTAATCATGACTGACCGTGAATGCTACTCTCTTAATCTCAGTGACCGTCCTGTTATTGGACACTTTCACACATTTATTAAAGTAATCATGACTGACCGTGAATGCTACTCTCTTAATCTCAGTGACCGTCCTGTTATTGGACACTTTCACACATTTATTAAAGTAATCATGACTGACCGTGAATGCTACTCTCTTAATCTCAGTGACCGTCCTGTTATTGGACACTTTCACACATTTATTAAAGTTATCATGTCTGACCGTGAACGCTACTCTCATAATCTCAGTGACCGTCCTGTTATTGGACACTTTCACACATTTATTAAAGTAATCATGACTGACCGTGAATGCTACTCTCTTAATCTCAGTGATCGTCCAGTTATTGGACACTTTCACTCATTTATTAAAGTAATCATGACTGACCGTGAATGCTACTCTCTTAATCTCAGTGACCGTCCTGTTATTGGACACTTTCACACATTTATTAAAGTAATCATGACTGACCGTGAATGCTACTCTCTTAATCTCAGTGACCGTCCTGTTATTGGACACTTTCACACATTTATTAAAGTAATCATGACTGACCGTGAATACTACTCTCTTAATCTCAGTGACCGTCCTGTTATTTGACACTTTCACTCATTTATTAAAGTAATCATGTCTGACCGTGAATACTACTCTCTTAATCTCAGTGACCGTCCTGTTATTGGACACTTTCACTCATTTATTAAAGTAATCATGTCTGACCGTGAATACTACTCTCTTAATCTCAGTGACCGTCCTGTTATTGGACACTTTCACACATTTATTAAAGTAATCATGACTGACCGTGAATACTACTCTCTTAATCTCAGTGACCGTCCTGTTATTGGACACTTTCACTCATTTATTAAAGTAATCATGACTGACCGTGAATCCTACTCTCTTAATCTCAGTGACCGTCCTGTTATTTGACACTTTCACTCATTTATTAAAGTAATCATGACTGACCGTGAACGCTACTCTCTTAATCTCAGTAACCGTCCTGTTATTGGACACTTTCACACATTTATTAAAGTAATCATGACTGACCGTGAACGCTACTCTCTTAATCTCAGTGACCGTCCTGTTATTGGACACTTTCACACGTTTATTAAAGTTATCATGTCTGACCGTGAACGCTACTCTCTTAATCTCAGTGACCGTCCTGTTATTGGACACTTTCACACGTTTATTAAAGTTATCATGACTGACCGTGAACGCTACTCTCTTAATCTCAGTGACCGTCCTGTTATTGGACACTTTCACACGTTTATTAAAGTAATCATGTCTGACCGTGAACGCTACTCTCTTAATCTCAGTGACCGTCCTGTTACTGGACACTTTCACTCGTTTATTAAAGTAATCATGACTGACCGTGAACGCTACTCTCTTAATCTCAGTGACCGTCCTGTTACTGGACACTTTCACTCGTTTATTAAAGTTATCATGACTGACCGTGAACGCTACTCTCTTAATCTCAGTGACCGTCCTGTTACTGGACACTTTCACTCGTTTATTAAAGTAATCATGACTGACCGTGAACGCTACTCTCTTAATCTCAGTGACCGTCCTGTTATTGGACACTTTCACTCATTTATTAAAGTTATCATGACTGACCGTGAACGCTACTCTCTTAATCTCAGTGACCGTCCTGTTATTGGACACTTTCACACATTTATTAAAGTAATCATGACTGACCGTGAACGCTACTCTCTTAATCTCAGTGACCGTCCTGTTACTGGACACTTTCACACATTTATTAAAGTTATCATGACTGACCGTGAACGTTACTCTCATAATCTCAGTGACCGTCCTGTTATTGGACACTTTCACACATTTATTAAAGTAATCATGTCTGACCGTGAACGCTACTCTCTTAATCTCAGTGACCGTCCTGTTATTGGACACTTTCACACATTTATTAAAGTTATCATGACTGACCGTGAACATTACTCTCATAATCTCAGTGACCGTCCTGTTATTGGACACTTTCACACATTTATTAAAGTTATCATGACTGACCGTGAACGCTACTCTCTTAATCTCAGTGACCGTCCTGTTATTGGACACTTTCACTCATTTATTAAAGTAATCATGACTGACTGTGAATACTACTCTCTTAATCTCAGTGACCGTCCTGTTATTGGACACTTTCACACATTTATTAAAGTAATCATGACTGACTGTGAATGCTACTCTCATAATCTCAGTGACCGTCCTGTTATTGGACACTTTCACACATTTATTAAAGTAATCATGACTGACTGTGAATGCTACTCTCATAATCTCAGTGACCGTCCTGTTATTGGACACTTTCACACATTTATTAAAGTAATCATGACTGTCTGTGAATGCTACTCTCTTAATCTCAGTGACCGTCCTGTTATTGGACACTTTCACACATTTATTAAAGTAATCATGACTGACTGTGAACGCTACTCTCTTAATCTCAGTGACCGTCCTGTTATTGGACACTTTCACACATTTATTAAAGTAATCATGACTGACTGTGAACGCTACTCTCTTAATCTCAGTGACCGTCCTGTTATTGGACACTTTCACACATTTATTAAAGTAATCATGACTGACTGTGAACGCTACTCTCTTAATCTCAGTGACCGTCCTGTTATTGGACACTTTCACTCATTTATTAAAGTAATCATGACTGACTGTGAACGCTACTCTCTTAATCTCAGTGACCGTCCTGTTATTGGACACTTTCACTCATTTATTAAAGTAATCATGACTGACTGTGAACGCTACTCTCTTAATCTCAGTGACCGTCCTGTTATTGGACACTTTCACACATTTATTAAAGTAATCATGACTGACCGTGAACACTACTCTCTTAATCTCAGTAACCGTCCTGTTATTGGACACTTTCACACATTTATTAAAGTAATCATGACTGACCGTGAACACTACTCTCTTAATCTCAGTAACCGTCCTGTTATTTGACACTTTCACTCATTTATTAAAGTAATCATGTCTGACCGTGAATACTACTCTCTTAATCTCAGTAACCGTCCTGTTATTTGACACTTTCACACATTTATTAAAGTAATCATGACTGACTGTGAATACTACTCTCTTAATCTCAGTGACCGTCCTGTTATTGGACACTTTCACACATTTATTAAAGTAATCATGACTGACCGTGAACGCTACTCTCTTAATCTCAGTGACCGTCCTGTTATTGGACACTTTCACACATTTATTAAAGTAATCATGACTGACCGTGAACGCTACTCTCTTAATCTCAGTGACCGTCCTGTTATTGGACACTTTCACACATTTATTAAAGTAATCATGACTGACCGTGAACACTACTCTCTTAATCTCAGTGACCGTCCTGTTATTTGACACTTTCACTCATTTATTAAAGTAATCATGTCTGACTGTGAATACTACTCTCTTAATCTCAGTAACCGTCCTGTTATTTGACACTTTCACACATTTATTAAAGTAATCATGTCTGACTGTGAATACTACTCTCTTAATCTCAGTAACCGTCCTGTTATTTGACACTTTCACACATTTATTAAAGTAATCATGACTGACCGTGAACGCTACTCTCTTAATCTCAGTGACCGTCCTGTTATTGGACACTTTCACACATTTATTAAAGTAATCATGACTGACCGTGAACGCTACTCTCTTAATCTCAGTGACCGTCCTGTTATTTGACACTTTCACACATTTATTAAAGTAATCATGTCTGACCGTGAACGCTACTCTCTTAATCTCAGTGACCGTCCTGTTATTGGACACTTTCACACATTTATTAAAGTTATCATGTCTGACCGTGAACGCTACTCTCATAATCTCAGTGACCGTCCTGTTATTGGACACTTTCACACATTTATTAAAGTTATCATGTCTGACCGTGAACGCTACTCTCATAATCTCAGTGACCGTCCTGTTATTGGACACTTTCACACATTTATTAAAGTAATCATGACTGACCGTGAATGCTACTCTCTTAATCTCAGTGACCGTCCTGTTATTGGACACTTTCACACATTTATTAAAGTAATCATGACTGACCGTGAATGCTACTCTCTTAATCTCAGTGATCGTCCAGTTATTGGACACTTTCACTCATTTATTAAAGTAATCATGACTGACCGTGAATGCTACTCTCTTAATCTCAGTGACCGTCCTGTTATTGGACACTTTCACACATTTATTAAAGTAATCATGACTGACCGTGAATGCTACTCTCTTAATCTCAGTGACCGTCCTGTTATTGGACACTTTCACACATTTATTAAAGTAATCATGTCTGACTGTGAATACTACTCTCTTAATCTCAGTGACCGTCCTGTTATTTGACACTTTCACTCATTTATTAAAGTAATCATGTCTGACCGTGAATACTACTCTCTTAATCTCAGTGACCGTCCTGTTATTGGACACTTTCACTCATTTATTAAAGTAATCATGTCTGACCGTGAATACTACTCTCTTAATCTCAGTGACCGTCCTGTTATTGGACACTTTCACACATTTATTAAAGTAATCATGACTGACCGTGAATACTACTCTCTTAATCTCAGTGACCGTCCTGTTATTGGACACTTTCACTCATTTATTAAAGTAATCATGACTGACCGTGAATACTACTCTCTTAATCTCAGTGACCGTCCTGTTATTTGACACTTTCACTCATTTATTAAAGTAATCATGACTGACCGTGAACGCTACTCTCTTAATCTCAGTAACCGTCCTGTTATTGGACACTTTCACACGTTTATTAAAGTAATCATGACTGACCGTGAACGCTACTCTCTTAATCTCAGTGACCGTCCTGTTATTGGACACTTTCACACGTTTATTAAAGTTATCATGTCTGACCGTGAACGCTACTCTCATAATCTCAGTGACCGTCCTGTTATTGGACACTTTCACACGTTTATTAAAGTTATCATGACTGACCGTGAACGCTACTCTCTTAATCTCAGTGACCGTCCTGTTATTGGACACTTTCACACGTTTATTAAAGTAATCATGTCTGACCGTGAACGCTACTCTCTTAATCTCAGTGACCGTCCTGTTACTGGACACTTTCACTCGTTTATTAAAGTAATCATGACTGACCGTGAACGCTACTCTCTTAATCTCAGTGACCGTCCTGTTACTGGACACTTTCACTCGTTTATTAAAGTTATCATGACTGACCGTGAACGCTACTCTCTTAATCTCAGTGACCGTCCTGTTACTGGACACTTTCACTCGTTTATTAAAGTAATCATGACTGACCGTGAACGCTACTCTCTTAATCTCAGTGACCGTCCTGTTATTGGACACTTTCACTCATTTATTAAAGTTATCATGACTGACCGTGAACGCTACTCTCTTAATCTCAGTGACCGTCCTGTTATTGGACACTTTCACACATTTATTAAAGTAATCATGACTGACCGTGAACGCTACTCTCTTAATCTCAGTGACCGTCCTGTTACTGGACACTTTCACACATTTATTAAAGTTATCATGACTGACCGTGAACGTTACTCTCATAATCTCAGTGACCGTCCTGTTATTGGACACTTTCACACATTTATTAAAGTAATCATGTCTGACCGTGAACGCTACTCTCTTAATCTCAGTGACCGTCCTGTTATTGGACACTTTCACACATTTATTAAAGTTATCATGACTGACCGTGAACGTTACTCTCATAATCTCAGTGACCGTCCTGTTATTGGACACTTTCACACATTTATTAAAGTAATCATGACTGACCGTGAACGCTACTCTCTTAATCTCAGTGACCGTCCTGTTATTGGACACTTTCACTCATTTATTAAAGTAATCATGACTGACCGTGAACGCTACTCTCTTAATCTCAGTGACCGTCCTGTTATTGGACACTTTCACTCATTTATTAAAGTAATCATGACTGACCGTGAACGCTACTCTCATAATCTCAGTGACCGTCCTGTTATTGGACACTTTCACTCATTTATTAAAGTAATCATGACTGACCGTGAACGCTACTCTCATAATCTCAGTGACCGTCCTGTTATTGGACACTTTCACACATTTATTAAAGTTATCATGACTGACCGTGAACGCTACTCTCATAATCTCAGTGACCGTCCTGTTATTGGACACTTTCACACATTTATTAAAGTTATCATGTCTGACCGTGAACGCTACTCTCTTAATCTCAGTGACCGTCCTGTTATTGGACACTTTCACACATTTATTAAAGTAATCATGACTGACCGTGAATGCTACTCTCTTAATCTCAGTGACCGTCCTGTTATTGGACACTTTCACACATTTATTAAAGTAATCATGACTGACCGTGAATGCTACTCTCTTAATCTCAGTGACCGTCCTGTTATTGGACACTTTCACACATTTATTAAAGTAATCATGACTGACCGTGAATGCTACTCTCTTAATCTCAGTGACCGTCCTGTTATTGGACACTTTCACACATTTATTAAAGTTATCATGTCTGACCGTGAACGCTACTCTCATAATCTCAGTGACCGTCCTGTTATTGGACACTTTCACACATTTATTAAAGTAATCATGACTGACCGTGAATGCTACTCTCTTAATCTCAGTGATCGTCCAGTTATTGGACACTTTCACTCATTTATTAAAGTAATCATGACTGACCGTGAATGCTACTCTCTTAATCTCAGTGACCGTCCTGTTATTTGACACTTTCACTCATTTATTAAAGTAATCATGTCTGACCGTGAATACTACTCTCTTAATCTCAGTGACCGTCCTGTTATTGGACACTTTCACTCATTTATTAAAGTAATCATGTCTGACCGTGAATACTACTCTCTTAATCTCAGTGACCGTCCTGTTATTGGACACTTTCACACATTTATTAAAGTAATCATGACTGACCGTGAATACTACTCTCTTAATCTCAGTGACCGTCCTGTTATTGGACACTTTCACTCATTTATTAAAGTAATCATGACTGACCGTGAATCCTACTCTCTTAATCTCAGTGACCGTCCTGTTATTTGACACTTTCACTCATTTATTAAAGTAATCATGACTGACCGTGAACGCTACTCTCTTAATCTCAGTAACCGTCCTGTTATTGGACACTTTCACACATTTATTAAAGTAATCATGACTGACCGTGAACGCTACTCTCTTAATCTCAGTGACCGTCCTGTTATTGGACACTTTCACACGTTTATTAAAGTTATCATGTCTGACCGTGAACGCTACTCTCTTAATCTCAGTGACCGTCCTGTTATTGGACACTTTCACACGTTTATTAAAGTTATCATGACTGACCGTGAACGCTACTCTCTTAATCTCAGTGACCGTCCTGTTATTGGACACTTTCACACGTTTATTAAAGTAATCATGTCTGACCGTGAACGCTACTCTCTTAATCTCAGTGACCGTCCTGTTACTGGACACTTTCACTCGTTTATTAAAGTAATCATGACTGACCGTGAACGCTACTCTCTTAATCTCAGTGACCGTCCTGTTACTGGACACTTTCACTCGTTTATTAAAGTTATCATGACTGACCGTGAACGCTACTCTCTTAATCTCAGTGACCGTCCTGTTACTGGACACTTTCACTCGTTTATTAAAGTAATCATGACTGACCGTGAACGCTACTCTCTTAATCTCAGTGACCGTCCTGTTATTGGACACTTTCACTCATTTATTAAAGTTATCATGACTGACCGTGAACGCTACTCTCTTAATCTCAGTGACCGTCCTGTTATTGGACACTTTCACACATTTATTAAAGTAATCATGACTGACCGTGAACGCTACTCTCTTAATCTCAGTGACCGTCCTGTTACTGGACACTTTCACACATTTATTAAAGTTATCATGACTGACCGTGAACGTTACTCTCATAATCTCAGTGACCGTCCTGTTATTGGACACTTTCACACATTTATTAAAGTAATCATGTCTGACCGTGAACGCTACTCTCTTAATCTCAGTGACCGTCCTGTTATTGGACACTTTCACACATTTATTAAAGTTATCATGACTGACCGTGAACATTACTCTCATAATCTCAGTGACCGTCCTGTTATTGGACACTTTCACACATTTATTAAAGTTATCATGACTGACCGTGAACGCTACTCTCTTAATCTCAGTGACCGTCCTGTTATTGGACACTTTCACTCATTTATTAAAGTAATCATGACTGACCGTGAACGCTACTCTCTTAATCTCAGTGACCGTCCTGTTATTGGACACTTTCACTCATTTATTAAAGTAATCATGACTGACCGTGAACGCTACTCTCATAATCTCAGTGACCGTCCTGTTATTGGACACTTTCACACATTTATTAAAGTTATCATGTCTGACCGTGAACGCTACTCTCTTAATCTCAGTGACCGTCCTGTTATTGGACACTTTCACACATTTATTAAAGTTATCATGTCTGACCGTGAACGCTACTCTCTTAATCTCAGTGACCGTCCTGTTATTGGACACTTTCACTCATTTATTAAAGTAATCATGACTGACCGTGAATGCTACTCTCTTAATCTCAGTGACCGTCCTGTTATTGGACACTTTCACACATTTATTAAAGTAATCATGACTGACCGTGAATGCTACTCTCTTAATCTCAGTGACCGTCCTGTTATTGGACACTTTCACACATTTATTAAAGTAATCATGACTGACCGTGAATGCTACTCTCTTAATCTCAGTGACCGTCCTGTTATTGGACACTTTCACACATTTATTAAAGTAATCATGACTGACCGTGAATGCTACTCTCTTAATCTCAGTGACCGTCCTGTTATTGGACACTTTCACACATTTATTAAAGTAATCATGACTGACCGTGAATGCTACTCTCTTAATCTCAGTGACCGTCCTGTTATTGGACACTTTCACTCATTTATTAAAGTAATCATGACTGACTGTGAATACTACTCTCTTAATCTCAGTAACCGTCCTGTTATTGGACACTTTCACACATTTATTAAAGTAATCATGACTGACCGTGAATGCTACTCTCTTAATCTCAGTGACCGTCCTGTTATTGGACACTTTCACACATTTATTAAAGTAATCATGACTGACCGTGAATGCTACTCTCTTAATCTCAGTGACCGTCCTGTTATTGGACACTTTCACACATTTATTAAAGTAATCATGACTGACCGTGAATGCTACTCTCTTAATCTCAGTGACCGTCCTGTTATTGGACACTTTCACACATTTATTAAAGTAATCATGACTGACTGTGAATACTACTCTCTTAATCTCAGTAACCGTCCTGTTATTGGACACTTTCACACATTTATTAAAGTAATCATGACTGACCGTGAATGCTACTCTCTTAATCTCAGTGACCGTCCTGTTATTGGACACTTTCACACATTTATTAAAGTAATCATGACTGACCGTGAATGCTACTCTCTTAATCTCAGTAACCGTCCTGTTATTGGACACTTTCACACATTTATTAAAGTAATCATGACTGACCGTGAATGCTACTCTCTTAATCTCAGTGACCGTCCTGTTATTGGACACTTTCACACATTTATTAAAGTAATCATGACTGACCGTGAATGCTACTCTCTTAATCTCAGTGACCGTCCTGTTATTGGACACTTTCACACATTTATTAAAGTAATCATGACTGACCGTGAATGCTACTCTCTTAATCTCAGTGACCGTCCTGTTATTGGACACTTTCACACATTTATTAAAGTAATCATGACTGACCGTGAATGCTACTCTCTTAATCTCAGTGACCGTCCTGTTATTGGACACTTTCACTCATTTATTAAAGTAATCATGACTGACTGTGAATACTACTCTCTTAATCTCAGTAACCGTCCTGTTATTGGACACTTTCACACATTTATTAAAGTAATCATGACTGACCGTGAATGCTACTCTCTTAATCTCAGTGACCGTCCTGTTATTGGACACTTTCACACATTTATTAAAGTAATCATGACTGACCGTGAATACTACTCTCTTAATCTCAGTGACCGTCCTGTTATTGGACACTTTCACACATTTATTAAAGTAATCATGACTGACCGTGAACACTACTCTCATAATCTCAGTGACCGTCCAGTTATTGGACACTTTCACTCATTTATTAAAGTAATCATGACTGACCGTGAACACTACTCTCATAATCTCAGTGACTGTCCAGTTATTGGACACTTTCACACATTTATTAAAGTAATCATGACTGACCGTGAACACTACTCTCATAATCTCAGTGACCGTCCAGTTATTGGACACTTTCACTCATTTATTAAAGTAATCATGACTGACCGTGGAGGCTACTCTCTTAATCTCAGTAACCGTCCTGTTATTGGACACTTTCACTCATTTATTAAAGTAATCATGACTGACCGTGGAGGCTACTCTCTTAATCTCAGTAACCGTCCTGTTATTGGACACTTTCACTCATTTATTAAAGTAATCATGACTGACCGTGGAGGCTACTCTCTTAATCTCAGTGACCGTCCTGTTATTGGACACTTTCACTCATTTATTAAAGTAATCATGTCTGACCGTGAATACTACTCTCTTAATCTCAGTGACCGTCCTGTTATTGGACACTTTCACTCATTTATTAAAGTAATCATGTCTGACCGTGAATACTACTCTCTTAATCTCAGTGACCGTCCTGTTATTGGACACTTTCACACATTTATTAAAGTAATCATGACTGACCGTGAATGCTACTCTCTTAATCTCAGTGACCGTCCAGTTATTGGACACTTTCACTCATTTATTAAAGTAATCATGACTGACCGTGAATGCTACTCTCTTAATCTCAGTGACCGTCCTGTTATTGGACACTTTCACACATTTATTAAAGTAATCATGACTGACCGTGAATGCTACTCTCTTAATCTCAGTGACCGTCCTGTTATTGGACACTTTCACTCATTTATTAAAGTAATCATGACTGACCGTGAATGCTACTCTCTTAATCTCAGTGACCGTCCTGTTATTTGACACTTTCACTCATTTATTAAAGTAATCATGTCTGACCGTGAATACTACTCTCTTAATCTCAGTGACCGTCCTGTTATTGGACACTTTCACTCATTTATTAAAGTAATCATGACTGACCGTGGAGGCTACTCTCTTAATCTCAGTAACCGTCCTGTTATTGGACACTTTCACTCATTTATTAAAGTAATCATGACTGACCGTGAATACTACTCTCTTAATCTCAGTGACCGTCCTGTTATTGGACACTTTCACTCATTTATTAAAGTAATCATGTCTGACCGTGAATACTACTCTCTTAATCTCAGTGACCGTCCTGTTATTGGACACTTTCACTCATTTATTAAAGTAATCATGTCTGACCGTGAATACTACTCTCTTAATCTCAGTGACCGTCCTGTTATTGGACACTTTCACACATTTATTAAAGTTATCATGACTGACCGTGAATGCTACTCTCTTAATCTCAGTGACCGTCCTGTTATTGGACACTTTCACACATTTATTAAAGTAATCATGTCTGACCGTGAATGCTACTCTCTTAATCTCAGTGACCGTCCTGTTATTTGACACTTTCACACATTTATTAAAGTAATCATGTCTGACCGTGAATGCTACTCTCTTAATCTCAGTGACCGTCCTGTTACTGGACACTTTCACACATTTATTAAAGTAATCATGTCTGACCGTGAATACTACTCTCTTAATCTCAGTGACCGTCCTGTTATTTGACACTTTCACACATTTATTAAAGTAATCATGTCTGACCGTGAATGCTACTCTCTTAATCTCAGTGACCGTCCTGTTACTGGACACTTTCACACATTTATTAAAGTAATCATGTCTGACCGTGAATGCTACTCTCTTAATCTCAGTGACCGTCCTGTTACTGGACACTTTCACACGTTTATTAAAGTAATCATGACTGACCGTGAATACTACTCTCTTAATCTCAGTGACCGTCCTGTTACTGGACACTTTCACACATTTATTAAAGTAATCATGACTGACCGTGAATACTACTCTCTTAATCTCAGTGACCGTCCTGTTACTGGACACTTTCACACGTTTATTAAAGTAATCATGACTGACCGTGAATGCTACTCTCTTAATCTCAGTGACCGTCCTGTTACTGGACACTTTCACACATTTATTAAAGTAATCATGACTGACCGTGAATACTACTCTCTTAATCTCAGTGACCGTCCTGTTACTGGACACTTTCACACGTTTATTAAAGTAATCATGACTGACCGTGAACGCTACTCTCTTAATCTCAGTGACCGTCCTGTTATTGGACACTTTCACACGTTTATTAAAGTAATCATGACTGACCGTGAACGCTACTCTCTTAATCTCAGTGACCGTCCTGTTATTGGACACTTTCACACGTTTATTAAAGTAATCATGTCTGACCGTGAACGCTACTCTCTTAATCTCAGTGACCGTCCTGTTATTGGACACTTTCACTCGTTTATTAAAGTAATCATGACTGACCGTGAACGCTACTCTCATAATCTCAGTGACCGTCCTGTTATTGGACACTTTCACTCGTTTATTAAAGTAATCATGACTGACCGTGAACACTACTCTCATAATCTCAGTGACCGTCCTGTTATTGGACACTTTCACACGTTTATTAAAGTAATCATGACTGACCGTGAACACTACTCTCTTAATCTCAGTGACCGTCCTGTTATTGGACAATTTCACACATTTATTAAAGTAATCATGACTGACCGTGAACACTACTCTCATAATCTCAGTGACCGTCCTGTTATTGGACACTTTCACACATTTATTAAAGTAATCATGACTGACCGTGAATACTACTCTCTTAATCTCAGTATCCGTCCTGTTATTGGACACTTTCACTCATTTATTAAAGTAATCATGTCTGACCGTGAACACTACTCTCTTAATCTCAGTGACCGTCCTGTTATTGGACACTTTCACTCATTTATTAAAGTAATCATGACTGACCGTGAACACTACTCTCTTAATCTCAGTATCCGTCCTGTTATTGGACACTTTCACTCATTTATTAAAGTAATCATGTCTGACCGTGAACACTACTCTCTTAATCTCAGTGACCGTCCTGTTATTGGACACTTTCACTCATTTATTAAAGTAATCATGACTGACCGTGAACACTACTATCTTAATCTCAGTGACCGTCCTGTTATTTGACACTTTCACTCATTTATTAAAGTAATCATGTCTGACCGTGAATACTACTCTCTTAATCTCAGTGACCGTCCTGTTATTGGACACTTTCACTCATTTATTAAAGTAATCATGACTGACCGTGAATACTACTCTCTTAATCTCAGTAACCGTCCTGTTATTGGACACTTTCACTCATTTATTAAAGTAATCATGACTGACCGTGAATACTACTCTCTTAATCTCAGTAACCGTCCTGTTATTGGACACTTTCACTCATTTATTAAAGTAATCATGACTGACCGTGAATACTACTCTCTTAATCTCAGTAACCGTCCTGTTATTGGACACTTTCACTCATTTATTAAAGTAATCATGTCTGACCGTGAATACTACTCTCTTAATCTCAGTAACCGTCCTGTTATTGGACACTTTCACACATTTATTAAAGTAATCATGTCTGACCGTGAATGCTACTCTCTTAATCTCAGTGACCGTCCTGTTATTGGACACTTTCACACATTTATTAAAGTAATCATGACTGACCGTGAATACTACTCTCTTAATCTCAGTAACCGTCCTGTTATTGGACACTTTCACTCATTTATTAAAGTAATCATGACTGACTGTGAATACTACTCTCTTAATCTCAGTAACCGTCCTGTTATTGGACACTTTCACACATTTATTAAAGTAATCATGGCTGACTGTGAATACTACATTTCTATAATGACATCTGAAACTGAAAACTATTGATTTTAACTTATGCTGCTCAAGCCACTAGATGTCAGTGTAAGTCCAAGATGACACAAAGACAAAAGTTACTGAGTGCACCTTTAACAGCAGAAGAAAAATAAATTAATCAGATTTCATCTTAATCTTCAGGCTTTTATTTATAGTTGATACATGGACATGGAGTTAGTAAACAATATAAAAAAAAGTTAAACATACAATATACATACTCATTCAAAGTCAGTATATATTTAGCTAATCACAGAACATCAGTTAAGTCCTTGAACAGCAAGTTATGCCACGGTTTGAGAATGTATGTGTAAATGTTAATTGGTAGGCTACACAATCACTGTTTTCCATTGCCATTAATGGGAAGTTTCTTAAAGTCAGCAGACTCAAGGAGGGCCTTGATTTTGGGACGGGCAGCCATCATATCCACAAAGCCCTTGATAGAAGAGAACGAGTCCAGACAGGTGGGAGAGAGGACTTTATGATTCAACATCAAGTCAAACAGGTTGTAATCTGCAAATGAGACCTTTGGGAAGACAAACAACATTGATGGTAACTCAGAATATAGTGAGTGTGTCTAGAATACCCAGATTATTTACAATATTTGGCAAAATGTGCACCAACAGTATTGTGATAAAGTTTATAATATATTTTATGTGTCAAACCCAGAAAATAATGACAGTCATGATTTTTTCAAATAATTATTTAAACTTGACTGCAAAATGTTAAGGTATTTTTAAACAAAATATTCATTCAACTCTGTATGTCCCAAGGAATCTAAAGAGGCTAGGCTTATGATTTTAGGCCAAACTAAAAAATGTATCATATTTATTGACCAGTAGGTGGCACTGTGTCAAAACTGCTCAGGTACCCTATTTCTCCCTGATGGCAGAAACAGTAAGAGTAACATGGTAATATGGGGTTCTGTTTCATTTTAAAGGGGTCATGAAATGGAGAATCAGATAGTCCTTGATATTTAGACAAATCCGTCTGTTCATGACCTCACGATACATTGCTCATTTGTATTTACACGTCCAACAACATTCGTCATCGCCCACTAGCTAGCCGTTGTGTGGCTAACTATTCCAAACATAACACCAAAGTGGACCTATCTGGACTATTTTGAATGATTTTCTATATAAACATGAACTACACAGACTCTTTGACAGCTGCCATGTATCTTGTTGCTTTTAAAAGATGCGGTGTCAAGTTACAACTCTGAAGCCATTTTCTGTAATTTAGCTGCTCTGCCTCTTGTTGGTTTGAGCACAAACGTGTCACGGATGCATTCTTTTGCACATCTGCACTATTTTTAATAGTTGGTGTACTGTGTGTAAACATGAACCAGATGGACGCCTTTGACCATTTTAATGTTTTTCCGGCGATGTGTGCATCAGTACGCCTACAGTATGTGTGTGCGTCATTTCGCAGTGCTTTTGACTATGTTTGTGCATTTATTTGGCTCATGTCAGCATTGATTATTTGTGAACCACACATAATATTACAAAGCCTTTTTATATTATGTATATTATGTTAAGGTGTGGCAGTTAAAAACACTTGGACCCGTTTTAATTCATGAATATTTCAAATGTCATGACTGTTTGATAGTTTATAGTGCTTGAGATGTGCTGTTTCATATATTCGGATGCAATGTGTAGGTTGTGCATTATGTGTACACCCTGACATTTTGTTTTATAATGTTGTGGAGCTTTGCATGATGTTAGCCAATCAGAACAGTGGACAATTAGATTGAGGTTTTAAGGAGGCACTTAGGCTACTTAGAGTATTTCGGATTGAGGGCCAAAAACGGTGGAAAATGATTGTATAATTAAATTCTTACTGTTTTGGTGCAAAAAAAACTTTTATATAATTAACAGTGGACCTCAGGAAAGATAAAATAATTTTAAGAAATGGCATTTCATGACCCGTTTAAGAGCAAATTCATTTGCTATGCTTCTGTTATTTCTGCAGTAATTCTCACCTTATCACCAACCAGGAATCCAGACTTGTTTTTGGCCAAAATGGCATCAAACCTGGAGAGATGGTTGGGCAGATCTGTGATGTATGCTTCTTTACCAGTCTCCTACAAATGACAAATCAAACATATTACAAATGTCCTGATATCAATTATGCAATGACTAATTAACAGTTCAATATGAACATTTTGTTCTTTTATAATACTGCAAAGAGCACTGGAGCCCAGCAGCAGACCCCATGTGAATTTTACTGGTCTCAAATGACTGATTTCAGCAAACAATACACAGCAAAATTGGTCTCCGCTCTAAAATGATTTTTGCTGTAGATGTGATTTTTGTGAAACAATTACAACACTACTCACATATTCCTGGTAGATCAGCTTTATATATTTCATGCGAATATCTTCAACACCATCATTCATCATATCAATAAGAGAAGCCTCACAGTCATTTTTTCCATATGCACCTGAATGTGTAGAGAAAGGACAGGCTTTTATTTATGACAATGTATTGCAGTGTATTCTTTTAAAATATGCAAAATCTACAATCAGTAATATCATCTTTTCACATGAAAACGTGATCATCTTCAGGTTAAAAAACAAACCAACATGATTTCATTCTCAGTAAAGTGGTTGTTCTTACCATGTTTGCGACCCAAATGCCTTAGCATGGCATTGGACTGGTACAGCACCAGGTCGCCATCCTCAAATTTAGGCAATTGTCCAAAGACCTAAAGGAACAAATGTTATTAATATGCAGAAAAAATACTTCAGTTTGCAACATTAAACCATGCATATACTCAAACCTGTGACTGACCGTTAAACATTAAAGGTGCCATAAAAAAAAAAATGTTTGAGACTTTCCATTCTAGAAGTCCACAGTATTGAAAGTTCCCTTTAAGTTGAAGAAATACCCATATAATAAAAATTTAATTACAATTTACTAAATGCTGAAAAGAAATCAGAAGGAATATTGTTACTAGAATTTGGAAGTCTGATTTAATCGAAGGTAGTACTTGGCCTAAAAAGTTTTGAGAATAAATGTGCTAGACAGATAGATTGAAAGTGCCCAAACTCACTAAGTTTTTCTTCAGGTCGCCCTTCATCCACTCATCATAGGACACCAGGTTCTCATTTAACTGTTGACTGAAGTCGGCCAGCATCATCTTCAGAGCACCACATCTGCCTGTAAGACACACAACATGTGGTCATGTTACTATAGCAACAGCATTCTAAAATCCTCTTAAAGAATAGTTCACCCAAAAATGAAAATTCTCTTATGAATTACTAACCTTTAAGCCATCTCAGATGTGTATGACTTTCCTTCTTCAGCAGAACTGAAAGGAAGATTTTTATAAGCACATTTCAGCTCTGTTTGTCCATACAATGCAAGTGAACGAGTGCCATCAGTCTGCTGGCTGTTTGACGGTCCAAAAGTCATGTTTAGGCAGCATAAAAGTAATCCACTGTCGATCAATGAGTGTCTTCTGAAGCAAATCGATAATTTTTAAAAAAGTTTTAAAATTGTTGCTTCTGGCCAGTGCTGTTTGAAATGACCTAACTCTCGTGTGAATGCAGCATTGCGGTAATGCATGTGCTGCTGGCAGGAAGCAATTTTATTTTTAAGTTAATAAAGTTTTAATTATCAATTTTAGTTTTTACACAGACCTATCGATTTGCTTCTGAAGACATTAACTGATCGACTGGAGTAGTGTGGATTACTTTTATGCTGCCTAAATATGCCTTTTGGACCATCAAACAGCCAGCAGACTGATGGCACCCGTTCACTTTCATTGTATGGACCAACAGAGCTGAAATGTGCTTATAAAAATCTTCACTTCGGTTCTGCTGAAGAAGGAAAGTCACACACATCTGAGATGGCTTAAAGGTGAGTATATCATGAGAGGATTTAATGTTTTGGGTGAACTAACCCTTTATGTGTGTTGATCTCATGCATCAACCTTCCTAGTAAAAATAAGACACATACACTCATACTCAAGTTTGCAAACAGAACTTCAGACTGATGCAGGTGACAAAAGAAAATAATGGAACGTCTATGAAATTATTTCTGTGTAGCGGTCGTGAAATTTCCCAATTTTATTAGACAATGTGTGGGTGGAAGTTCATGGCCAACCCTCCTTAACAATCTGGGTCAAATGCCTTTAGACAAATGGCACATTTTGATTGGACGATGAAGAGCTGGCTGGCTTGCAAGCTGGCAAATATTATCTGCAAAAAATATTTAATGGTTTATTCTCTGAATAGAGAGGTATTGGTTGTTCTGTGAGGTCATACTGCAGTTATGTGACCCATTAGTACATTAAATTAGTAATTAATAAATAAATCAAATTAGAAAAAACTACAGTTGGAAATAAATATGTACACTAATAAAATAATTAACTAGGATTTAAATGCCCCAAGATATGTTATTGCCAAAAATAAATACATAAATATGTTATATTATAGATCAATTCAATTAGAAAAATCATTTTGGAAATAACTAAATGCAATGCTCCAAGATAAGTTATTTCCAGGATAATATTTCAAAACATTTATAATAATATTTCAAATTAAAATGACTACTAGAATATAAAGCCTATTTAATAGTTGCATTTGGCTTATGATACATGCAACTTGAGCTTCTTTTGTTTGCAGGCACATTGCATAATATTTATTGTCTCTGCCGAACCATGTGACATCATGAATAACTTATCCAGGCTTTCAAGTCATGCCTTGATCATCTGACAAGTTTAAAGAAAAATACTTTTATACAAACCTTTAACTGCAAAGTATGTAAGAGTGTAGGGAGCCACTGCAACAACAAAAAAACAACAACATTAACAGAGGAAATGACTTAACATGTCTGGAGTATAAAGCAATTCATCTATAACATGAGGAAGCAATCGGGGCTATCCATAAAGTGAATGTTGGTGACTGTAAAGGCAGATTTGCACAATTAACCAGATTGCATACCAAAGTGCCCGATCTCAATCTCAATCGTTCTCAATGCACGAGCATTTGAGTATTACATGAAACTTGCCTTCGTTCACTTGTTGCATTCACTCAAATTAACTTTGAATCAACCATTTTAAAAGTAGATGCAAAAGCTTCACACAGCTCTTAGTAATCATGCGTTGCAACACTAAAAACAGACACATTTCCATTTAGGTGTGTATTTATTGAATGAACTATAGTAGTGAAGTTCTATCCTTTGATATAGCTGTGCATTACGCAAAATCAGTTTAGCAGATATTTTGCATTGACGCAGTGAATCAAGTACTGTATCCATGCAATGCAAACATTTCGACTGCATTCGCCTGCATTTGTCTGCATTCGTCTGTTTAATAGCGTCCCATAGTTTAGTAAACTTAAGAAGATGTTACAGATGTAAAAACCTTTCTAAACCTGTTAATCCAACATTCAAATGGCATTATACTGCATCATAAAACTAACACTCCTGTTCATAATCAACAAAGCTGTTAACATTGCAAGCACATGGGGGCCTGGGTAGCTGACTACCACCCCTGGAGTCGCAAGTTAAAATCCAGCACGTGCTGAGTGTCTCCAGCCAGGTCTCCTAAGCAACAAAATTGGCCCGGTTGCTAGGCAGGGTAGATTCACATGGGGTAACCTCCTTGTGGGCACTCTCTTCTCATGCTCTGCATCAGTTACGTGTCGTGCTCATGCGCAAAGTTATGTGACGGTTCGGACCATTTATTCAAAATATACTCTCCTAGTGAGTAACACTGTCACTCCCTGTGCCATCCCTGTGCCATCGGCTCATCTCATTTATGCATCTGTCTGTCTGAAAATCCACCTCAGCTAGAAGCCAAAAGTGCCGGAGGAATGGATGTTATATATTAAGTTAATCAGATCTGAGAGAACACAAAATATAATGTATCCAAATCCTACAATGTAGCTTAGTAATAATATTAACAAAAATTATATCTGGATAAATAGCCTCGATGTTAAATAATAATGTTTTAATGATACACAGATATTTTAACATTTACCACTTTTAGTGAATGAATCATGTCTTTGACTAATTTTCATTGTGATTTTTTTATTTATTTTTTGCATTGTTTTATTCACTTGGCATGAATGAGTTGCTGATCATTTTAAAGGGATAATTCTCTCATCATGTACTCACTCTCACTAAGATGTGTATGACATCTTGTCATTTATGACAAGAGTTTTAGAAAATATCTAAGCTCTGTAGCTCAATGCAAGTGAATGGTGATCAGACCTTTGTAGCTCCAAAAAAAGACAACATAAAAGTAATCCATACATCTTCAGTAGTTAAATCTGTATCTTCAAAAGCAATATAATAAGTGTGGGAGAGAAACAGATCAATATTTACAGTGTCTTTTTTTTACTCTAAATCTCCACTTTAACTTTCACTTCTAGAACAAACAGGCACCACGTGTGACATCAGATGTAAAAGTGAAAATTAAGATTTAGAGTAAAAAAACAACTTACATTTTGGACTGCTTCTCATCCACACTGAAAAATAAGATTTAACAACTGGAGTCATATGGATTTCTTTTAAGCTGACTTTATTTGATTTTTGGAGCTACAAAGGTCTGATCACTACAGAGCTGAAATATTCTTCTAAAAATCTTTATTTGTGTCTGGGTGAAGAAAGTCACACACATCTGGGATGGCATGAGGGTGAGTAAATGATGAGAGAACTTTCATTTTTGGCGAACTATCCCTTTAAGCTCCTCGTTCCAAATCTGAAGAAATGCTGTCATCTATCCCTCTATGCCGGTGCATTAGATTTGTAGGCTGTTAACTTAATAGCCAAAATATGTGAATGAGAGAAAAAAAACAAAGTTTCAGTAACAATGCACATATCCAATGTACAGCTCATGCAATTTTGTATTTATTGAAACATACTGTGCCATTTTTCGAATCAAATTAATTGCTTAAATTCTAACATTAAAGGATGACACGGTCATTTTTTAAGGTTAGAATAGAAAACAAATGCACCTGTAAAGGTAATAAATGCCCCTGGAAATGATAGATTTCCTGTTAGAGATTTAGGTAAAATGTCAGATAGTGTTACGAGTTTTATTCCCTTCATGAATTCCAGTATATTTATAATGCATGATCGTAATAATGTAAAGATAAATACAAAGGTTTATGGGAGGTATAGGCAGTCATGCTACTTACTTGTCTGGTGTGGACTGGAGAGTAGTAAAGTCTGTGTGTTATAGAGTGCGTGGTTGTTGGTCCTGTTTGAAGTGAAGTGCTGCTCCTTTTATTTAAGGGCTGAGTTTTTGTTTAGTCATGATTGCGTAGTGTGCAGCGCATACAACATGCATAGGCCACTTCTCCTGCAGTCAAATGCTTAAAATACAATGAAACGATTGATAATATGTTATGATAACATGACAGGGTGATGACAGCATACGGGAATGGCATATGTGACTACTTGCAAGCCTTTTATTGAATATATAATACTGCATGGTTTTCTGTAAAGCTGCTTTGAAATGACGTGTGTTGGGAAAAGTGCTATACAAATAAAAATGTCCAAATGTACACCTTCTCATTCTTTATAATTTAAAGAAAATTCCACATTTTAGAATAATAGTAAAGACAGTAGTGATTTTAACCACCATGCAAAACAGGCAATTGTGTGCGTGTTTAACATTATTCCAACAAGCAAAGATTCAGCGCTTGATCAACGGCAATGTTATTTCCCTTCTGCTCTAGTGTGCTGAGAGGCTGCCGTGCCCTGTTGCCTACAATGCTTACATAAATTACAGCCTTTTGCAACATGGTGAACAATACACTGTGGTGTCAGAAAAAGCTCCAGCAGGTGAAAGTAAATTAAATAAGACTTATATATTACTATTGTATACATCAAATCCTCATGATAATACTGTATCATATTATACTGAAAGAACTGATCAAAAATATATACCCAAAATAATTGTTGGGTTATAATAATGATAAATAACAACTGAATTCCAAAATGTTTGTGATTGAATTAGCAGGTTTTGCACACCCTGTTCTTAAAAAAAAGTTATTTTTTTTATTACTGTATTGTGGAAAACTGGAAAACATGCATTAATTATCTTTAACTTGATTTTTATTTCATTAAACATTTTGTACATGGTTACAACAGCTGATAAGGTGAATTTAAAATGATGATTTCAAATAAAGTTTATGTAATTGTTTAAGCAAAAATGTTCAAATTGGGGCCCTGGGTTGGTCGGTCGCTTGGGGCCTCAGAAATCGTAAACCCGCCCCTAAGTAAAGACACACAAATTATGAAACAAAATGGAAGTAGGCTCAATGGGAGTCAGGTAAGCATCTGTATTACTGTTGCTAATTATGTGTTGTTTGGCACATCAATTTTCGCACCAGTTACTATGTTATACAGACATGGATTTATAAACTACCAAATTGAAGAAAAAAACAACCAAACAAAATACAACAAAAGGGGTCTTTTTATTATCCACCTCAATACAAGTGAAATACCTTTGAATATCTAATTTGCAGGGTTGTTCATACATTGTAAGGATGACAAAATAATTACTAATAAAATCTCTTATAAAGACTGACAAATAGTGTTATAAAAACAGCCACAGAACCAACATTACATTAATGACATTGTTTTTAATTTTGATCACATTAATAGATCATATTAGGGAGATATTTAGTGGGGCTTGCTAGCGATCATTAGGTTTACAGATCTGAATAAAGTATATAATTGAGTTGACAACATCGTGTTTAGCTAAATATTATTATTACAATGAGTCAACAGTCCTACTCGTTGGAAAAAAAAGAAAATCTACACTATTATGAAAATAGTGTCGGTAACTATGCTACTGAAAAATGTAGGTAACTTAATAGCACTGCTACTTTTAGTAAGTTACTCCCCATCAATGGACAAGACAAGGAGAGAAAACACAATTCAGGTCAAGTTCATTTATTGTCACCCATTTAGTTTTTGTGCCAAATGTTGTTAAATTGCATTGGTCTGTGTAGAGTCAGGTCTCCATATTCCAGTTTAGGTACCAGGTCAGAATGCTGTTTAACCACACACACACACAGAGAGAGAGAGAGAGACAGAGAGAGAGAGAGAGAGAGAGAGACGTGCACTGCAGTCACTAGTGCTAATCTAATCTAAAGTGTTTGTTAGGTAACCGCTTTGAGCACAAGATATCTGTAACTAAACATACAAACGATCCGGTTACGACTGTGTAACAGATCAAGGATGGGCAAGGAGGAGGCAGGAGCTGGCTGAACAGTAAATATAACGTTTAATGTTAAAACAACATAAAACATAAATGAACAGACACACATGCAATGCGGCTACATGCTTCTCTCTCAATCGAACTGGCACTTCCGGCTAGTCTTTATCCCCCTCACGGCTGATTAGCCCAATTCTGTACATTTCTATGATGAGAATAAGTTGTACTCATTCCTTCATTAATACCTCTTACTGGAAAGTACCATAGCTTGAGTGAAGTTGTTAAAAACAACATAATACACAGTGGTGCAAAATCAGGGTATGCAACAAATTCAACAGAAAAAGGGGTATCGAATCAACACCTTCTCAGAGGCTCTCAGACGGAGAAATATCTATCACCTCTCCTACCATCAGTTAGTCTTTGGGACTCTGTTTGCAGTCATTACATAAGAACAGGTTGTTCCTGTTACGCTCTAGTGTAAAAGCAGTCACTAGGTACTAAGTCACCATCATTCATAGTTTTAATGGATTAGTAAACGTCCATTCTGTGTATTGGATTTGATTACATAAAGGGTGGACACGGTTATGAAGCACACTAAACCACAACTATTCTGACTGCAACTGCTAAATTGCAGTTATCACTGCAAATGACATATTTAATGACATTAATAGAGACCATTCTATGATGGTGGCGTGGCACGGTGTTCAGAGCCAGGACTTTTTTCTTTCTTTTTTTCAAAATCATATAAAATCAATTCCCTTTATTGTCACTCAACCATATACACAAGTGCAACAGTGGGTGAAAGTCTTGGGTGTGTTTCCAAGCAGCGTCGCAGTATGACATTGGGTGGGAACACACAACACAGCAGCCATACGAGTACTCGGAAATCAAACAGAAACCTAGAGGACGCTACAGGCCGCCACAGTCACACCGTGCCCTAATCTGATGGCAAACAACATGTGATCAAATGTATATTTTTTTATGGTAATCAGAGTTTTTGTCCTAACCAGCAGTGACAAGTAATGGTACATTCTGTCAGTACATTCTGTTTTCTATTTTCAGCATCACGCCGGTAACTCCTGTGAACTGGCATTGGTCCAAAAAGGCTGGGCATAGAAATGCATAAAATGTTCGACTACAATCTCTTCAGACATGTTTAGTAAGTTATGTTCTCTGTTTTGTGTGCAGATGTGTTGTGTTCTGTTGTTGCTATTGCTTTGAAGGACCTGTTATTAGATAAACAAGTTTTTGCTTGTAAACAGGGTGTCAGCACCATAAACTATAAACCTCTAAACATGGTGGTATTGGCATATACCAAGTTTTGTTTCTATTCACTAAAACGTTTACTAGATATAGCCACACTTAATATTTGGCATCCTTGCCATCAAATTCGCTGATGTGTTACATGTGAACAATTTAGTAAATCAAAAAGCTATTCATTACTTTTGACCAGCAATCTCAATCTCAAGATTATCTGCCGCCAAATTAAGTGAAGAACAGAATAAACTGTTGGAGGAGTTTGAAAAAGACAAAATTCAAATTTGTGGGAAAAAAATTATTGTGTTTCTAGATCTAAAAGGTTCAAAAGTTATAAGCAGAAATCAAAGTGCAATTTTTAACTGTTGGTGGCGCTAGAGGGTTTGGAATCAGTGATGTCACAGAATCACGTTTAATTTTTTATATATATATATATATATATATATATGAAAGTGAATCGTTCATTCATACCTCTTGTAGGGAAATACCAGAGCTTGTGAAGTCACTACAAACAGAACATAATACATGTGTCACCTGTAGTATCAAACACAACTTTACCAATAACTCAGGTTTATCAGACTGCAGGTTATCAGTACATGTACGTACTTATTTCTTGTGATTTCTAGATAGGATCAGAATTGTTTGAGTCCAGGAGAACTTGTGAGTACCGTGCAAATGGTACCATATCTGCCTTTAATAATTTTTGACCTAATAGTCATTATGACTTGGCATGTTTCAACTGTGAAAGGAGGGACCAATGGGATCTATACAAATATTGTAAATTGTGAATGCATAGGCTATCTGTCATTCTTGACACAATTGGGCCTCAACCTCACCTGCCATTAGTCAGTCTTTGTGGCTGTGTTTACTGTTTTTACATAAGAACGTTTTCTTCCTGTCCAGCTCTCAACAGTGCAGGTGAATGCAGTGCTACACATTAAAGTGCTGAGTCACCATATACACAGTTCCCTTACTACTCAATACACTTGATATTACATTCTGCAAATGCATATGGGAAGTGTCCTTCTACACGACCTTGCTGAAACCTCTCTAAAATAATGCCAATATTCTAATATTGTCTGTGGTGTTTGAGCCCCGCCAAAATACATGAGTCAGTGCGCAGGATCTTCATGGCATCGAGAAGACTCTACGCTCTCCTGCAGTGTTCCAGCGAATATTTACTCTGACTTAACGCTTCGCTTGTGAACGGGCTTCAGTTTCCTGATTCCCTGCAGTGCTTCGGCAGGACATTTGTATCCATATAAGCTATTGTGTTATTGTGTATGTGTGTGTATGTGTATATATATGTGTATATATATATAATGTTTTCTTATGCCTGGGACACATCCCACTGTCAGATTAGCATGAGATCTGCATTTACTGTCTGGGTCACACCCATGCAGAGACAGCTCTCATAGAGACAGGCTGCCCTCACTGCGAGGGTATGAGTCTCAAAACACTTTGCTCGCGAATTGCCCTCAATCTGAGAGATGATTCAGCCTCAAGCGCCCTCCCACCGCTTCTGTGACACAGGAGGGATCACACGAAGAGGCATGCCGGGGCCGCAAGTTCAAGCAGAATTAATTTGAGGTGGACCTCGTGCTGGCACACGCCCCACGAGCCCCTCAATCTCCATGTACTGCGTCTATGCAGATACAGTATGTGTATGACGAGCTACGGCCCTTTGCAGCATGACGCCTCATCACGTTTGGCGGTCCTGATGCTGGGGATGATGTCATGCCTCTCGCTGCAACAGGCGGGTGGTTAGTGGATGACGCTGCTGCACCTTCCCCCAGCGAGGGCGAAGAATGTGCACACGCCACTATAAAAGGAAATGTGTCCTATGAAGGGTGGTTGAAGTAATCTCATGCCCAACTACCCCCCCCTGAAAGAAGCGGTAGAGGCACATCCCTGCCCGGTGAGCAAGGCATGGAACAAGGCCTGTTCGTCTTTCTAAGCCATGTCAATTAATGTCCACACTGGCTGGAAGAGCATACTCAGCGGTGGGCCAAACTGGTTCAGCACTCCATGTGATGACGGTGCTCTAAGTTTTCCAAGCTAAGCTCCTCAAAGAAATGGACAAGCAAGGCTAAAATCAAGAGATGTTCAAAGAACTCCGCACCACTACGGACTTAGTGCTGCAAGCCATGAAAGTCACTGCACAGGCCATGAGCACCTGGTGTTTTTGGATCCTCACATTTGGCTGACGCAAATGAAAATGCGTGGCATCGGAAAAGCTGCTATTTTTGATGCTCCTGTGTCTCCAGCCAGCCTTTTCGGAGGCTCTATGATTAGAATTGCTGAGCGTTACGCAATAATCACAGGCTATGAGAGATTTTATGCCAAAACGGAGCAGTAATTCATCACAACCGGCTTGCTTCTGCTTTGTCGCCGCCGAGCCGCTGGTAAAGCCACGTAAGCTGTGGCCCAAACGAAGGCAGCCACCTCAGCACAAGCCGAAATGGCCGAAATGGCCTAACCAGTCCTGGTTTCTGGAGATGGTAGAAATATTGGATGGACCTCCATGGGAAATATCGCTCAAGAATGATCTTATCTCAAACACAAGGCATGGTTTGGTATCCCCAGCCAGAGCTGTGAAGCCTACACATGTGGCCTTTGACCGGAGCATGCTAAATGTGCTAGAACTGATGCATTCAGACATGAACAACATTTTACAGGCCAGAGCGTCGTCCACGAGACGCCTCTACGTGCTAAAATGGAATATGTTCACTGATAGTTGTCTTTCACATGGCAAAGACACAGTAAACTGCCCCATAAATTAAATTCTCGTATTTCTTCAAGAGCAAATAGACGCAGGACTCACTCTGTCAATGCTCAAAGTTTATATGGCGAATATATCTGCATATCATGTACCTGAAGCCTGCGTCACTATAGGCAAACATGATTTAATCATAAAGTTCCTCAGAGGAGCAAGATGATTAAATCCACCTTGGCTGGCTACAGTCCTGAATTGGGACCTAACTTTGGCCCTTAAAGTGCTGGCAGGGCTCCCCTTCGAGCCTCTGGACTCTGTTGATTTGCACATGCTCTCTAATAAGACCGCACTACTGCTGGCTCTGGCCTCAGTAAAACAGGTCGGTGACTCACATGCACTATCAATTGACAATTCATATCTGGAGTTTGGTCCCAGTCTTTCAAAAGCCACTGACAAACCTAGAAAAGGCTATGTACCTAAGGTTATAACCATGCCCTTCAGAATGCAGGTGGTTCCCCTTCAAGCCTTCTTCCCTCCTCTAATGAATTATGGAATTATGGAATGTAAATATTATGGAAATTAAATCATTTAATTTGGATGAGGAATAAACCTTGTATTTGTTATGCCCTATGTGGGCGCTACACGCAAACTTTGAGTCAGTTCAGACTGTCTGATCAGCTCTTTGTGTGCTATGAAAGACCCAAAAAGGAATGTCTGTCTTCAAGCAAAGACGTTCTCACTGGATCGTTGATGCGATTTCCCTGGCTTACGAGTCGCAGGGTAAGATTTGCCCAATTGGTGTTAAATCACACTCTACTAGTGGCATGGCCTCCTCATGGGCATGGGCGAATGATGTGTCTTTTGAAGACATAGGTTTTGCAGCAGGTTGGTCTTCTTAAAACACCTTCACAAGGTTTTACAACCTAGAAATAATGTTTCTTTCTTCACAAGTCCTCACTGTTTAGAGTGCTTGCTATTTCATTTGCCAAACATATACTTATGCCCCTACCTTTAAGTACGGGCTCCCCATCATTTTACACAACCGTCAGCATTCAGGCTGTTGTAATAAACCACAAAGTCACAAGCACTTTCATTATTAATAAACTTCCTTCCCGACAGGGTTCGTAAAGGAGTTAATCCATACTATACGACCAAAGTACATATATATTCTGAGTGTTCCCCTCCTGGCTGACCATGAGGGTCATTCTCTTGCGGCATATTCGTGTCATTCGCTGTCCCGAGAGACTACTGTGTCATGTTTTATCTCTGAGAAGGTTATGTCATGTAGTGCGGCGTGATGGGATTCTGTTCCCCATATGCATTAGCAGAACACATGTCAAGTGTACTGTGTTGTAAGAGAACGTCTCGGTTACGTATATATCCTCAGATCCCTGAGATGCAGGGAATGAGACATTGTGAATGCTAGCCATCTTTGAGGTGTGAGCGATGCGCTCTATGTCCCTCAGTCAGAAAATTCTGAGGAATGGTGTTTGCGAACCTGCTTTTATAGCAGACAGCTTTGCGCCTAAAAGGGCGGGGCTCAAACACCATTGGCAATTTTAGAATATTGGTGTTCTATTAGAGAGGTTTCAACTAGGTTGTGTAGAAGGACACTTCCCATATGTGGTAGCCTTCGGATCAGGGAACCGAGGTTACGCACATAACCGAGATGTTTAAAAGCTATACTAAACGTACAATATATACGTATTGTATTTAGCTTCTTATTCTGTTATGTGCAAATACTATAACCATCATTTGATAGCATGAAATTATGAAATACTCCCCTGCAGATAAGTAACCAAAATCTAGTTCCACTTTCAGATTCTAAATTGAGACCTTGAAACTTAGTCAATTTACTGTAGTAAGTTGTAGGTTTCCACAAGTCATGACAACTCTGCAAAGATTTGTGCTAAAAGCTTTGAGATTGTTTTCTTGGAGCAATATGTATATGCACATATGAGCCAAAACATTATGACCTCTCTAAGTTAAGCAAATAATGTTGATCATCTCCTAACAAGGTCACATTTCAAGGTCTGGGTAGATTAAATGGTAATGAACAATCAGTTCTCATAGTCAACGTGTTGAATGCAGGAGTAAATACATACATCTCTGCAGTTATTCAATTGTATTATATATAAATATACTGCAAGTGTGTATCTGCCTTAGAATATTAAATAACCTAAATTAGTCAACCACTTCACATATCCCATACCTAAAAATGTGTCAATGAAAAGTCCTAACTATATTTTAGCATGAAAAAAATAATGATATAGAGCATGTAATGAATATCTCAAGGGTGGGTCTAGACCCACAATGCTAGTTTTATTCATTTGAATTCTCATCTTATTGTTTACAAAAGAAAATGCTTTATCACGATGACAAAAGATGTGTTCAGAGGTGAGGCAACAGGCACCACAAAGTACAATTCAGGACACGCCCAAATATTCAAACCAAGAGTAGCAAAAGGAAATATGTGAGCCATTTTTCCTTTTCTTTTTTGTTGTTTTCAATTGTCGAAACACACTCACAAAGGTATTGCAGAAACCATGCTTCAAACGCTGAGATCAGATTACAACAGCATTCAATACATAGACGCTAATGTTACCATTCTTCTTTAGCACTGTCTTTGTTTGGCTTCTCATAAAAATATTTAGTGGCAAATTTTTTGTTAGTTTTAGGTGAAATCAACTCAAAGAAAGTAACGCTCTAGTTTTAGTTTAGTATTATTATTTATAATAATACAAAAATAAAATGTCTAGTAATCTTGACCAATGAATCATAACACAGTTCAAAAATATTCATATTAATATGAATCACCTAAAGAAATCAAAAGAAAATACAAGCTATAACAAAAACCTTTGAAATGCACATATTTAGATATACAGATTTTTGTTCAAGTAGCACGGCCAAAGCAAATCTTTGATCTTACATTGGGCTACTGTTTTAAATTTGCTTTGCTTGTGTAGAGCACCACCAGATGTGTGGTAGGAGCAAGCAGCGCACATGCTCAGTGGCCTGACTTCTGCCATCTGTTGGAGACCATCTTCATCAGGCTCTGCACCATCCACCCCAGCCCAAAAAGAAAAGGCAAGGGAACCCTGTCGATATGGTCTCTGATCCTCCAAGACTACTGAAAAATAAGGCAGCTTGTGCTTGGTAACAGTATGGTGATGGAGGGCACATCAATGCAGCTGGTGGAGGTTAACCAGAACACCCTGATTCAGTGGCATAACAACAGGCAGAAAAGGCAGGAGCTGTCTGTGCTGCTCCGGGGCATTGAGTTGCCTCAGCGCCTCCATAAAACACAGGAGCCTCTTCAGGGCGCCAAATGCCTTCGAACTGAGCCTGATCAACCAGGGGAGCAGCACCAGTACAATTTATCCAAAAGTACTGTAGGCAAAGTAGAGGCAGTCTTCTGTTGTACTATTGTACTGTTTCTTATCATTGTATAATTTATCAAATAAAAATTTACAAAATGGCAAGTGATAATTGATGGGTTTTATTTTAGCTAGTTTCATATAGCACACCGCTTTATCAGTACAAAGCATCCATCCATCCATCATCAACCGCTTATCCTGTGTACAGGGTCGCGGGGGGCTGGAGCCTATCCCAGCTAACATTGGGCGAAAGGCGGGGTACACCCTGGACAGGTCACCAGTTCATCGCAGGGCCACACACAGACAGACACACACAGACACACACTCACACATCCACACCTAGGGCAATTTTTTGGAGACATCAATTAACCTAGCCTGCATGTCTTTGGATGGTGGGAGGAAGCCAGAGCACCCGTAGAGAACCCACGCAGACACGGGGAGAACATGCAAACTCCACACAGAAAGGCCGGGGCAACCGGGGCTTGAACCCACGACCTTCTTGCTGTGAGGCGACAGTGCTAACCGCTGCACCACCGTACAGATTTCATTTGTATATTTATTTTATATATTTAGTTTCTTGCAGCATATTACTGTTCTATTTGTTACATATTTGTAAAATACTAATAACAAATTTACAAGTGATTTGTTTGAATTAGTATCATAACATGCAATATCAGTACACCGTAATAACAATTATAACAACAACAAATATATTTCCTTTGCATATTTTATTAACCACGGAACAGTAACAACAACAACAACATCAACATGTTAAAGGAGCCATATGTAATATATTTACTGTACGAAAGCATACATTTATCATAATATGTTATCAGAGATTTAGGAAACATGCTATGTTGAAATATTTTCTTTTCCACAAACAATGCTACAGCCAGTTTATTCTACTTTGAAATGTCCGGGCTGGAATTTCTGTTTGTGTCTTGGCCTGTGTGATCCCGCCCACAGCTCATTTCCCAGTAGTATTTTGACACCCCGGATAGCCAGATTTGAAACAAGTTAGTGGGCAAACACAGCGTGCTACAGCCATGCAAGACAGCAGTACATCTAGCCAACATTATAAAACAGAATTATAAAAAAAATTCACGTGTTATTTATGTTGTAGAACAACACGTCCAAGTATAGTAAAGTAATGTTTACCACAGACCTTATTTTACACATAAGTTGAATTACATATTCACCCCACCACCTGTTCTCTTGACCCCATTCCATCACACCTTCTCCATGCCATCTCTCCGTCCATCCTACCTGCACTTACACACATAATTAACACATCTCTACTTACAGGCATTTTTCCCACTACATTTAAGCAGGCTCGAGAAAACCTGCTGCTTAACCTGCACTTAACCCCACACAAGTAGAACACTACACACATACACTACTTATATCATTCATTGGAAAAACACTTGAAAGGGCATTTTTCAATTAGATCTTTCCCTATCTCTAGCAGAACAATCTGCTGAATGACAAACAGTTAGGCTTCAAAAGTGGACACTCCACCGAGACTGCCCTACTGCCTGTCACTGATTTGCTGAGATCCAGATCATCCATCCAGATTCTAATAGACCTTTCTGCAGCCTTTGACACAGTCAACCATCAGAACCTACTCTCCACCCTCTCTACTCTGGGTATCACAGGAAAAGTGCTTGACTGGTTTTTGACTAGTTTCATTCAAGGTAGCCTGGAGTGGTGAAATATCCTGGGGTACCTCAGGGACCAGTGCTTGGTCCACTTATCTTCTCTATATACACAACATCACTGGGACCCATCATTCAGGCACATGGTTTCTCTTACCACTGCTATGCCAATGAAGCACAGCTCTACTTGTCTTTCCAGCCCAAAGACAACACAGTGACTGCTCGAATCTCAGCCTGGATGAAGGAACACCACTTGTAACTTAACCCAGCGAAGACTGAGCTCCTTATCTTTCCAGCCAACCTGCTGTTGAACACAACATCACCATGCAGCTGGGTTCAACTACACTACACATTACATTGCACTGATTAAAAGAAAATGATTTTATTAAAACACAAAGTTCAAGTGTCTAACCAATGTAAACAATAGTCACCATAATGATGACTTCAAATGAAAATA
Organism: Moxostoma hubbsi; assembly: GCA_032164185.1. NCBI lineage: Eukaryota > Metazoa > Chordata > Actinopteri > Cypriniformes > Catostomidae > Moxostoma > Moxostoma hubbsi. The sequence continues at coordinate 36,896,492 of JAVLUX010000025.1, read as the reverse complement.
AAATGACATCAATTCTAAATAGAGAAAAACCTCTATTAAAAATAACTTTTGTATACATATGAAAAACAAAATAACCTGCATTTCTTAAACATCCACATTACATATTAAGAGATTGTTTTCCAATAATCTATTTTATTTGCAGTTGATGTACATCTCAGTAAGAAAGATTCAATTGTTGTGGTGTCTGATGGTTTTTTCAGTTGTTTTCCTGTTCTTGTTTTGTCTCACTCTTTCCTTCAGACTCTGCTTGTTAACAGCAGGTGTCATCACTAATGATCAATCATTACTCAGAGAGTGTATCTACTTGATCTCATGAACTGTTTGGCCAATTCAACACTGCTCAGAGTTAATTTTTCACTCCTGTATAGTGGACTCATGGAGACACCAAGGAGAGTTAATTTAACACCGTTTTGCTGTGTAATGCCTTCCAAAACGGTCAGAAATCTAGGGGTAACCATTGATAACCAACTCAATTTCACAGACCACATCTCAAAGACCACAAGATCATGTAGATTTACACTCTACAATATCAGGAAGTTAAGACCCTTCCTCTCTGAACATGCCAAACTACTTTTTGTTCAGTCACTTTTAATAACTAGACTGGACTACTGAAATGCTCTCAGTGCAGGCCTCCCTACATGTGCAATTAGACCTCTGCAAATGATCCAGAATGCTGCAGCACGTCCAAAGAGAGCATGTGTTACACCACTCCTTGTCTCTCTTCACAGGTTATTGCACATATCAAATTCAGGACACTGATGCTGGCATACAGAACAGTCACTGGATCTGCAAAAGCATACCTAATATCATTTCTGCAGAGCTACACACCCATCAGATGCCTGCATTCTGCTAATGAGCGGCGCTTTGTACCAACAGAAAGAGACACCAAAACACTTTTCCAGACTTCAGCCTTGCGGTTTCAATGAACCATGTTGGTGGAATGACCTGCCCAACTCCATCCGTGAAGCAGACTCACTATCTGTCTGCAAAAACAGCTTAAAACACATCTTTTCCATGAACACAACCATTCACTCATAAAAAAAATAAATGAGTATATATATATTCTTGTTGCACCCTAATCTGTCTTGGATACTTGATTCTGATGCTAGTGAAACTTTGTAATTCTGAACTTTTCGTGCTGCTGTCTCCTTAAGATGAATCGCTTACGATGTATTATTCCGCTTTGGATAAAAGCGTCTGCCGAATGAATAAATGTAAATATAAAAAAAATTAGGCTGCTAAAAGGCAGAAATGCAACATCACAGTCTGTGAAAAAGGTCTATTCTGAAGGCATATGATAGGTTGTGGCTTTGGTAAAAGCCAGTTTATTAGCGCTATTAGAGAAACGTATTCACGGTGTCAGAGGCCCCGTTTCAATTATGTATTACGATGCGTCTCGGGTGATCCGATCACATGTGGTCAGGTGAGACACACCTGGTCACTTAAAAGCATCTCCTGTTATGTCTTATGTTTGGATTTGGAGGAGAAGGTCTCTGTTCCATGACGACATACATCAATCACGATGTCTGTGTTTTACTGCATGACATTAAAGAGCAGTAAAGTCAGAAAAGATAAAGCACAAAAAATGGTTGGATGCGGTTGAAATTTATTCTACGCACAAACGCAACATGCCAAGCAGAATTATAAATGCAATGTGGACACATACTCAGTGCATGCATTTACTCTTGCTTGAAGTGTTGCCTAGTCTGGAGCAGAATCGCTTTGGTCAAGAACAGCTTGTGGGTGCCCTTTCCCTTTCAAATCAGAATATTTGCTTGGCCTTTATGTCACAAGTTAGCATGTTGAACATTGTGACCCCATTGTGATGATATAATATGTCATAATTATATTTCTTAAGTTTCTCTAAAATCGTTCAATTGATAATTATTGAAAATTAAACTCTTATACCCCCCCCCCCCCCCCCCCCCCCCGCAAATGATCAGCAAATGGCATTCTTTCTCAGCGTACATTTTTAGGCAGCTCAGCAATATTGTTTGAGTTTGTTATTGGTTTTTACAGAGTAAGATATTTTAAATATTATGATCCTTATGAGCTCATTCCTGCATTTAAACACAATGAACAGTGAACTGACTGCACAAAACAAACTAAAACATCTTTCAGGAATAGTCAATAGGTAAACTAGTCAACACATATCTTAAAGAAATTGTTCATGCAAAGATGTAAATTCTGTCATAGTGGATTGTCAGGACTACTTTTATGGTGATTTATGTATATATTTCTTTATTTTTGGAGCTTGACAGAAACAATCACCAGTTCAAGACATCACAGACATATGAACAGATAAAACTGCATAGATTTGTGCTAAAAGCTCGGAGATGTTTTTATATATGAAAGATGTTGGCAAGTGATCTAGAGTTATCTTCTGCATGGATACAAAAAGGATGCGCCGAAAATCCCCGCCTAGGTTTTCTGTTTGTTTGTGTTTAGTTGAGAAATACCGTACATTATGCTCATAGAATAACTCCTATTGCATATAAAATACATTGAACTCTTACACACAGTTATTTACAAGAAACAGCAGCTGAACGTCACAATAAAAAAAAAAAATCAAAATCATGACTCAACAAATATATTCGATTTATATAAGGGACAATCAGCAATATCATAGGCAATCTTTAATGATGGGTCTACATTTGCATAAAATCAGGTTTTACCACATCTAGAATGTCTAAATCCTTAAACAATGAATGTGCGGTCATGTATTTCATTTAAACCGAATAGACTATAGTTGCATGTTATTGACTTAGAATGTACTGTTTTAACTAATTATGCAAAAGTTATATTTTCCATGATCTAGCTTTGCTAATTTTCACAAAATAATAAATAAAATATATCTAAGCGAAATCTAAGTATCCAGAACAGCTGGAACTCCACTACAGCTCAAATGTTGGCGCACACAAACAAACGGGGCAATGTTTTGATAGTGCCACAGAGCCACAGTGTTTACACTGGAAAGTCATTTTATGAATGGCTTACCTGTAACTTATATTTTTTGCACATTAGATTGGAATAAGTCACACTTCACCATGAATTAGCATGAAGGAGCCTGGAGTCGTGGGTTGAGTTTATCACTGAGTTTCTGAATAAGGAAAGAGAGCTCTTCTGTGGCCTGGGATTTTTCTTCCAAGAGTTCATATCGCAGACTGGAAATATCCTGCTTTATCTCCTTCAGCTCACCTATAGAAGAGACATAATGTATTTGAAAATGTATATGCAAACACCCTGAGTAGTGATATTATGGGTGAACCTCACAAAACTGGGTAAGAAAATTCTGGTCATATTTCACCTGAAAATCAAAATAAATAAAATAAAATAAAAAAGATGCAGCTCAAAGAATATTAAAGCTATACTTTTTATGCATTTACATTATTTTCAAGACAATTAATAACACACACCCCCCCGTAACACCGTAAATAAAATGATTAATATTGAAGTTGTAAAGTATTTATACATAATAATATTATTTGTTGTACTTCCTTTATGCTGATTTAAATAAAAATTGAGTTCCTTAACAGTTACATTTTTGTAATAAATATTTGGAAGTAAGAAATGCAATTCTTATTGGATATCCAGCCTTTAGCGGTCTGAAATCAAATGATGAGATCATTTCATATTTTAACATAACGATGTGTTTACACAAACATTTTAATTAAGATATGTCTTTCATTCATTTTTATATCTTTTTTAAAATTATAAAATAAAACAAAGTACAACAAATCTCGCTTTACTACACATTATCATATAGACAAGCATCCAGTAATTACTCTGATTTAAGTCTCACAGGCATTAAAGTTGCTTTAAGTCATTTTTTCATAGAAAGGTGTGCAAAAAAATGTTCCTAATCTCTGAAATATTATGAGATATCCCACAGGTCTCTATGACAACACTCTGTAAACAGCAAACAAATATGTGTCCGAAAAATGAAAAATCAATCGGTTCTGAATAAGATCCGGTTCTCTGTCCCCAACACTAATTCATTACAATTAAAGTGATGAGAATATCTTTTTAGATTCTTAATTTTGAAATGTGCTGAACTTTCATGTCAATAATGTTCGAAATATAGCCTTAATTTTCTTCATTCAAAATAGTTTTATTCTTTTGATTTTGGGGTGTGCGATTCACCCTAACATAAACATATACAGATCTTAAAGGAATGTTCCGGGGTCAGTACAAGTTAAGCTCAATTGACAGCATTTGTGGCATAATGTTGATTATACCACAAAAAATAATTTTAATTTGACCCTTTTCTTTAAAATTGTATGGAGGGTTTAAAGGCAGAAATGTGATGAATTCTTCTGATAAAATTATTATTTGTGCTGAAAAAGTTGTTTAAATTGTCATTTTAGGGGTTGTTGACATTACATCGTCATGGCAACAAAGTTGTAAAATTGCCTATAACTTTAGTTAAAAAAGTGATTTTATCACACTAAAATCATGTACAATTACAAATTGTACAAATTTAAGTAGCATCATGAGATCAATATCAAATGATTATATTATTATGCAATCCTTTCTTAAAAGTTTTTTTTTTTTTCGAGCAGTGACAGCAGTGAGATATCTCAAGAATTTCACTCAATCTAAAGTTTAGATTCTAAACCAAACTTCACCTTCATTCACTTCATCATTCTCCTTGTCCACTTGTGCTTTCAGGACGTAGCGTTTGATGAGGCGTTTAATAATTAGCTGTGAGAAGGGAAAAGCAGAATCACACAAAAGACAGATCACAGGAACTGATAAGGGTGAAATCTGCAGTGACGATTATTATGGGAGAGACAGAGAGAGAGAGAGAGAGAGAGAGAGACAGACAGAGAGAGAGAGAGAGAGAGAGAGGATGGTGGTCTTGCCTGATAGCGTGTTGGTTGATTAAGGATGCTGTTGAAGCTGTGAGACTCTGATATCCTCATACTGGTTTGGGTGAAGAGATTCAGCTGCAAGCATCCATAAATACAGATTATTAAGAAATATTAATCAATAGTTATTACATCATTGACACTGTCATAGGTTTCTACAACTGGTTAGGTTTGTCTCAATACCAAAATGTCAGTAGTTGTAGGGCAAATCGTAATGGTTGATTAGTTCCCTTAAAAATATAAATCACGATTTTGATTAATAGAATTTACATTAAAATACTTTTTAACTTTATACGTTTATACTTTGTTTGAGACTAAAACAAGCCATGATCTTTATATTGGCTACACTTCCAAAAACAAGCAGAGAACTGTGATCTTTAATTATTTCATTGCTATTATATTGTTATATTATAATGGGAGTATTCTAGTTTTGTCGTGCCATTACTGATAGGCTAATGTAAATGTTTGAGACTGGTTATGATACTCAACCACTAAAAAAAAAAATCCAAAGTTTTAGGGCAGATGGAGTAGATCTAAATGGAATGCTGTAGACACTTTTCATGACTAGTTAAATTTAATTACTTAACAGCTGTAATTGTAATCTTGATTATTTTTTAGATTTTTCAATATTTTGTACTATATTCACACAACAGAATTTAGTACAGCAACTGCATTTATTGGAGTTACAAATTACTTGCTTTTATCATCTGACTGTGGCTGCATCTCTCTCTCATAGTGCTTGTAGATCAATGTAAGTGCTGCCTTCAACACCAAAGACCATGGCGTTCTCTTAGATAGGCTTGAGAATTAAGTTGACATTTGTGGACAGGCATTAGATTGGTTTAGGTCCTATTTATCCGATGGCTACCACTTTGTTTGTGTAAACAAGTAATTTTCAAATCAAGTAAGAGTAAATTATTAAGTGCCGCAGGGCTCAGTATTAGGTCCTCATTTCTCCATGTAAATTCGTACCCTGGAAGACATTTTTAGGAATCACAGAATTAACTTTTCACTCTTATGCCAACGATATTCAGCTTTATATTTCTTAAAGACCTGGTGACATTTCCCAATTATCCAGTTAGCACAGTGCATCTATTATATCAAAAACTAGATAGCTAGATATTTCCTTCAACTCAGTTCTGATAAAACAGTGGTATTAATTGTTGGACCTAAAACCTCTAAAAAGATGTTCAACTCCCACTGCTATATGTCGCTGAACGATGACTACAAACTGCAGAAATTCCAGACAGCAAGGGGTACTTAGATAATCACTGTCCACATCACTTCAATCTATTATGATGGACTTCACAGAGGATGAACTGCTGCCAATTTCAGCCATACAACAAGACTTCACTGGCCACTGCCTGCAACTCGGATGCAGGATTAACTTCACCAGAAATTAACTGCTACAAGCTGCACACCTCACTGACCTCTGCTTGCCTCAACTTGGTCATAGGATGGACTACACTCTCTTAAAGTGGAATACATAGCCAATAAATGAATGCCAACTAAAGCCTTCATCAGCCAGATAAAAATGACACTGTGTCTACTTGCAATTCCACAGTTTAAGTACAATTACATTGATATGTTTGTAATAAGTTGGGATGGACTTCAAAGGCATTTAATCATTAATCTTACAGTTCAATCAATACCCATTTTAAACATTGCCCAACAACATCTAAGTTTAATCTTTTAATACATTAAGCTTTTTTTTTTTTTTTTTTTTTTTTTTTTTTACACATGGTCAACTAATATTGGCATTATATTCATGCTGTATAGCCAGAGGTGTACTGACTCCCCAGCTGAACCTGGTTGATCCCAAGGTATTTTTTTCTCCATTAACAAACACCTTTGGATTTTTGGGTTCCTTGCCGCAGCTGCCTTTGTCTAGCTCACTGAAGCACTAAAGACAAATACATTTTTAATCATGATTTTCATCACGTTTTCATTTTTAACTTTTAAGGAGTTTTAAGACATTACAGACATCACAGCATCCTTTCATGTTACAGCATAATTTTCTTTAAAGCTGCTTTGAAACAGATAAAAATGACTTGAATTGACCATTCCAAATTATTTTCAGCAGTTTTGTTTGTTTGTTTTGTCATAAAAACAAAGAAAAAAAACATGGCTATCATGGTATATTAAATATAATACAAACAAATGGGTATTTTTTATTATTTGGATTTTACTAGCAAATATATAATCAATATCAATAGTCCTGATTAGTAAATGGTCAAAACAGCAACATTGCAATTTTTGATTCTCAATACCAATTTTGATACCACAACAAAACTGAAATGTTATTTATTACATTCTTTTAAAAAAAGTTACATTTTAAAGGGGTCATGGCATCATTTTAATTTATCCGCTCAGTGCTCAAAGTGAGGCGCTATGCACTACTTGCGATACACCAACAAAATTACGTCGCAGTACCGTCCGTAATGGTGATACTGTCGCCCAAATTGAGAAACACTCATGGGCGCCCCACCACAGGACAACTGAAGATGCTCTCAGGGGGTATCAAACTGATTCGGCACTACCAATACTGCACAAATACGAAGGCAGTTCTCGACTTTTGGTATTTAAAAAAAAATAAAAAATTCTATTGACTTTTGACATCCCTAAAACTGATAAAAACAGTCACCAGGTGGCCCAAAACACCACTAAAATGTTGTACAATGACAAAATACTTTCTCAATTGTTTAACAATCCTTACTGAAACAACAGATTCAAAAGAACTGTCCATGATTTGGTTTAAAAAACTATTGACTATTGTTGGCTATTGAACTAATAACAGCAAGACTTTCACAGTCAGATTCTGTCACCACAACCAGACACCTTAAATAAACACTTCCCTGATGCTCACATAGCCGATTCAATGTGTGACATTTAAAAACAACTAACAGGCAACCAAACACATAAAGTAAGCCAATTTCTTCTGTATCCTTAGATGGTTCCCCTAGACACATAAAGTGCTTGTCTGATTTTCAATTGCATCACCCCTCCAGCAGAAGCCCGCCTGAACACAATGAATTATTTGGCATATTTTTCCAGTGCACGATGATCACCTCTAAACTCTTCACCAAAGCCTGTTTCTCTTTTTCTTATGTTGCATTTAAATGGCATTGATTGGCTCAGCGAGCTAAAACAGGACAGCGCTATTTGTCTTTTCTCTTGTAAATGCTAAAAACAGGTTGTCTTTGGGAAATGTAATGATATAGAGATATCCTATAGTATAAGGTCCTTATTGGAGACATAGATCATTGTGCTGTATTCTCGCTGAAAAAAAATCTTTCAATGAAAGCAGATTGATAGAAAATTGTAAACTAGTAAATGGATTATCACACAGAAAGCATGGCAGATGGGAAGAGAGCTGGTATAAATTTGAAATCTGAATGGAAGCTTAAGAAGTGTGCCAAAAGTTGCAAAAGCGATGAATGTAAAAAGTTAAAATGGGCGTGTATGGCAAAAACTGACTGCACACAAAAACAAACAAACAAACAAGCAAACAAACAGTGCAACCACATGTTTAAAATACTATGCAGTTAATGCTGAAGTGCATTACCTTTTCAAACTTAAAATACTTTCTCCTATTTCACCTTAATATTCAGAGACAAAAATAATTGAGCCATTTATCTAAAAAAAAATTCCATTCTGGTGGCACTAGTGGTGCAGACATAGCTTTAAGTAGGCTGAGGTTAACGGTTTTTGGGGTACTGAACCCCCCAAAAATCTGTAGTTAACAACCATATGCAATTATGCATACATATGCGAACATGAATACAAATACACAAGTAGTCACAATTGACACATACCCTGGATTTGGAGTTGTCCATGCCCTGCTCCACATCTTTCTTCAGGTGCCGTTGATGACAACGGAGCAGGTTGACCAGTTTCTTTATGCACTGATAGAAGGACTTTGGGCTGGGGACAATGCTAAAGGGAGGGGGGAGAGTCTTGCCATTGTCAAAATATGAGAGCCAGAGTTTAGACCGGGCAAACTTCCACTCAACATCTGCATCATCCTATGAAACATAAGAGAGAGATTAGACAAGATCAAAACATCTAAACGTACTTAAACATACATTCAGCTCAAATGATAAAACGTTGCACATGCAATGCAAAGGACAGGGTTACGAGTCCTGAAGAGCATGCGATTCGACACCTGAGTGTCAAGTGTCAAAGAAGTGCCACAGAATGATGTGGTCGCTTCAGCAATTGTGCTATTCATCTTACATTTACTTTTGATGAGATTATTGGTTACGTTTATGTTTAGGGTAGGGAGGTCGCACAAAAATACAGATTCCATATTTCTTAAACTCCGCACAGAAATGCAAATCTGCATTAAATAATATACAAATTTTCAGTTGGATATACAGGCTGATCTTACATATGTAACAGATGGTTTGCCGCTGTTATCCTCTGATGGACTCATTAACGTTTGTACAAATTATAATCATTTTCAGATCATTTACTGAACCAGGAGCACATCTGCTGCATGTGAGTACTGAACACCCTGCTGTTCTAATAAAGGTTTCACCAGTTCTTATAAATCAAGACTAATGCAAAGTCAATGCCTTCATGGCGTTTAACATGTCTAAATCATTTCACATATGTTAACGTGTTAAATTTTCTGACCCTATAATTTAAGTTTTCATTCATTACAATCCCAAAGTCATTCATGAAAATCTGACGGGTGCATACCTCTAGCTAGTATTTTCAAGTTGACTAAACCATTAGAAATCAGTGTTTGCCCCCTACCGATCACGTATATCCTGCGCAGCCTGATGGCGCGCAACACTGCGTGAAATTGCAAGAACCTTTTCTCTTTTCATGTGTTTTCAAAAGCCATCTGTATGGCTTCAGAAGACTTGGAAAATAGTGTCTTATGGACTACTTTTATGGAGTTTTTTGTTTTGTCCTTTTAGGAGCTTGAGAGCCCAAGTCCTCATTCACTTTTATTATTTGCAAAAGAGTGGCAAGGAAAATAACATCTTAAATATTCACCTTTTTTTGTTCCACAGAAGAAAAAAGTAATATGGGGTTGGAACAACATGAGGGTGAGTAAACAGTGACAGAAGTTTCATTTTTGGGAGAACTAATCTTTTACTGTAATTGCATGGAAAAAGAAAATATCTTCAAAATTCCACTTTTGTATTGGACAGATAATAGTACTGCCTATACACTGATGAGCCAAAACATTGTGACCACATGCCTAATATGCAGTTGGTCCTCTGTGTGTGTCTCTAAAACTGCACCGACCCACCTAGGCATGGCCTCTACAAGACTCCTGAAGTTTTTCTGTGGTATCTGGCACCAAGACATTAGCAGCAGGTCGTTCAAGTCCTGTAAGTTGCAAAATGTAGCAGCCATGGATCTGACTTGTTGATCCAGCACATCCAACAAATGCTCAATCGGATTGAGATCTGGGGAATTTGGAGGCCAGGGCAACACCTTGACCTCTTCATCATGTTACTCAAATCATTCCCAAACAATGTGTGCAGTGTGGTAGGGAGCATTATCCTGCTAAAAGAGGCAAATTCCATCAGGGAATATCATTGCCATGAAGGGGTGTACCTGGTCTGCAACTATGTTTAGGTAGCTGGCACATGTCAAATTGACATCCACATGAATGGCCATAACATCATTAAATATTTCTGTGACTTGTGCCACAGTAGACCTTCTGTCAGTTCAGACCAGATGGAATTGACTTTGTTGCCCTCGCACATCGATGAGCCTTGGGTGCCCAACACCCTGTCACCGGTTTATGGTTTGTCCCTCTTCGGACCACTGTCAGTAAGTACTCACCACTGCTGATCGGGAGCACCCCACAAGTCTTGCTGTTTCAGGGATACCCTGACCAAGTCTTCTCAAAGTCGCTCAGGTCATTTACTCCTTCCCATTTCATCTGCTTTTTCAAGAACTGGTTGTTCACTTACCATCGAATCTACCCAGACCTTGACATGTGGCCTTGTTAGGAGATGATTAACATTATTCGCTTCACCTGTGAGTGGTCAGTGTTTGGGTGATCTCACTGATTCTGTATATTTCATTTGAACTCCTAATTCAAGTGAAAGTCTCAGATTAGTGTGTGGGAATACAACTCACCTCTATTTCTTGGTAGGAGCTGTTTATCATGGCAATCAACATGTTAAGCAGAACCACCACCATGGTTACGTTGTATATTCCGTACAGCACATAGCCAATGTTCTCGATAAATTTATGATCATATTTCAAAACTACAGAGGACACTTCAGACAGCCCGAATATGGACCAAAACAAAGTTTTAAAGCTCTCCTCAACCCTGAGAACAAAGAAAAAAGGATACACAGTACTTAAAATGAACATGAAATGGCATTTGCAACTCCTTTTATTTCTGTGACATATTTCCAAGTGAACCAAGATACATTTAGTCAGATAAAATAACATGTTGGCTTGAATAAAACCAGCTACTAAAAAACTCTGATAAGTTGCATCTAAATTCATTCTTTTAAATCACCATTGCACCAGCCATTGGTACAAAAGCACCACTTTAAAAAATAAAATAAAATCTACTGCCTTCATTAATAAATTTCAGTACAAAAATAATTTTACAGCTTGTGTGTAGGACTGCATGTCAAGTTAAAAATAGTTAAACTTCTAAAAATGTATCTCAAAGCACCTACATTCTGTTATCTTGTCGAGCACAATCCAGCTGTTTTTGAACACAATAATGTGGTCTATGTGAATGTCCTTTAAGAACTTTGGTGTGCATTAACCTAAAACAGACTAATTATACATGGATTTCTCAAGACAGAGTAGTCGATTAATAGTTCAGACACCCTGCCAACTTGTCAATTTAGAAATTTACACATGTGCACATCCTTATTAAGTGTTTAAGTAACGTTTCGTCATATAAAATAATTATTCAGTACGTGCATGTCACTCACGTGGTGAAGGCAGGATTAACCTTTGCTCCCAGATAGTAGGAGTAGAGGATGAACATGCCAATCATAAATGCAAGGAAGACCATGATGAAGAGGACCATGAATTTGAAGATGTCCTTCACAGTGCGGCCTAGGGAGATCTGGAGCGGGCCAAAGCTCTCATTGGCCGGTAGGATGTAGGCGATACGAGAGAAGCTCAGGACCACGGCGATGGCATACAGACCCTCTGATATTAGCTGAGGATCTGATGGAAGCCACTTGTCTCGTGCTAAAAGAACAAGATATTGCACATAAAGAAAACAATAATTTACATGGTCACTGATCTGTTGAATCAGATAGATGGGTGTTTCTTCTCTTCAGGCACGTGTCACCACGGATCGCAGACTCGTTGTGGAGCTCTCCAATTCTTTTGTTGTTTTTGTTTGTTTGTCCTGTGTTTAGCAATTTCTTTCCAATTAGTTTTACCAGGGACGAACTGTTGAAAATACCAGACAATCTTTTCCTGGTTATTGACTATTCAGACATTTTGCTGGACATTTTAGTTGGAGGCAAATCTGTGTTGTTCAAGCGCGCTATGAGACAAAAGCGAGGGAAGTGAGCCAGTTCACTGGTCAGCTTTGTCGGCGGCGCTTTCAACCAGCACTACCGAGTATTCATCTAGTGAATCTCCACTCTCTTCCTAACAAAACGGACAAACAACATCTATTCACCCATAGAAACAATGACTTTTCAAGCTCTGCTGCCTTGTGCTTCACAGAAACCTGGTTGAGTGAAGCCATTCCGGACAGAGCGTTACATCTGCCAGGCTTTCGGCTATTTAGAGCAGATAACATTGCAGAGTTAACAGGGAAACTACAAGCCTGCCTTGCACTGATTGGAGTGTTTTTGAAGCTGCAGACACCAATCTGGACAAGCTCAAAGATACTGTGACATCATATATCAGTTTCTGTGAGGATATGTGCATTCCTACTAAGACCTATTTAACATACAGCAATGACAAACCATGGTTTACAGCAAAACTCAGGCAGCTTTGTCAGGCCAAAGAGGATGCTTACAGAAGTGGGGATAAAATCTTGTACAATCAGGCCAGAAAAACATTGACAAAACATTAAGAGTCACTAAAAGACAACCCTACATCAGTATGGAGAGGCCTGAAAGACATTACTAACTACAAGATACCATCCCCCAACACAGTAGGATATCAACAACTGGCTGACGACCTGAATGTGTTTTACTGTAGATTTGAAAAGCCCTGTCTCACACCCTACATCCGCTCTGACCTTCACTTCACACAAACATCGATCCCTCTTGCAACCACCCTCCTGCTACTCAACCTGCACTTAAGATCTGTGAAGAGGATGTTTGCCGGTGACTTCCGGAAACAAAATGCAAGGAAAGCACAGGGCCCAGATTGTGTTTCACCCACTTGTCTAAAATCTTGTGCTGACCAGCTGGTCCCCTTTTTAACACAGATCTTCAATAGATCACTGGAGCAGTGTGAAGTTCCCTACTGCTTCAAACACTCCACCATCATCCCTGTCACAAAGAAACCCAAAATCACAGGACTTAATGACAACAGACCCGTTGCTCTGACATCTGTGGTCATGAAGTCATAGGACAGACTGGTGTTGACCCACCTGAAGGACATCAATGGACCCTTTCTGGATTTGCTTATTGAGCAAACAGGTCTATGGACGATGCAGTCATCATGGGATTGCATCATATCCTGATACATCTGGACAGACCAGGGACATATGCAAGGATCCTTTTTGTGGACTTCAGCTATTATCTGGACTAAATTAAACCAACTCTCTGTTCCCACCTCTATCTGTCAGTCTACCAGCTTTCTGATAGATATGGAGCAGTTAGTGAGACTGGGGAAATTCACCTCCAGCACCTGTATGATCAGCACTGGTGCCCCCCAGGGATGTGTGCTCTCCCCACTACTCTTCTCCCTGTACACAAACAACTGCACTGCCATGGACCCCTCTGTAATGCAAGTACACCCTTTCAAAGAGCAATGAACTTTGAATTCTTAAGAGTATTCAGACATTGGAATCGGAATGTCAAAAAAAAAAATTAAATCGGGAAGGCTTTTCTCCATCTCCAACTGCGTTTTTTGTTCCCAGCTCGGAAAACAGTGTTCATTAACATTAAATAATATATTAGCTATCATGAACGAACAATATTCTACAGCATTTATTAATCTTAGATTAATGATAGTTACAAGATAAATATACAATTGTTCATTGTTAGTTCATAGTCCATGAACTATTGTTAACATATACAACTTTTAATTTTAATGTATGAAAATGTATTGATATACTGTAAATTGGAATTAACATTAACCAAGATGAATAAATTGTGGTGAAAAGTGGTGTTCATTGTTAGTTCATGTTAACTGATGTAGTTAATGAACATTAACAAATGGAACCTTTTCTAAAGTGTTACCAAATTTTCATTTTTGTGTAAATCATCTCTTTGAGAGTACTAGTCACTTTTCATCAGTTGCACTATATTTTTAAAGCAAAATCGACTGGTAAATGCATGCAAAAATCCACAGCCTAACCTGGAAGGCACATGATTTGTGTCAGTGCATCATAATAATAATGACATTCTTTATAATTTAACGGAGCCTACATCCAAGTCCTGACAACCATCACATTGTCCATGTATATAAGGAGTGTGTCACTGCCATATACAGTAAATATGCCTGACATTCAACAAGGACGCAGTGAATGCACAATAGTATGTAAGTCCATGTTATATTCTTCTAATTCACTGCATTCAGTACATTTACACTAACAGCTTCTTATGAATGTGCAGTCTTTGTTAATATCACTGGAGCTTGAGGGAATGGACAATATAATAGGATACAGGCAGTGCAATAACTGGAGAAAAACTTCATTCAATTTCATAGGCTATTAGCGCTTTGCGTGCACAATTTCTCCAAACACAGTTGCGCCCAGACTTCGCACATGCTTGCACGAAATTGCGAAACTTCATGGCTATGCCCACTGATTTTACGCATATGATATATTGCATAATGATATGCTTGCTCTATTAAAATATGGCCCTGATGTTTGAAAAGTGGAAATTATTTTTGATCAGTTGACAGAAATAATTTTAAGGCAATAAATATTTAAACGGAATGGAGATAAACATGTAATAATTTGTATTATTTTCATTGTTCAATTAGATTTAAATCTATACATAAAAGGCATTTTAAAATTACCAAAAATAAATGATGAAGACCTGGTAAAAAGTTTCTAATACACTTTAATGAGAATATATATATATATATATATATATATATATACACACACACACAGATGTAGCAAAAAATATTGGCACCCTTGGTAAATATGAGCAAAGAAGACTGAAAATAAAATCAGCATTGTTTATCCTTTTGATCTTTCATTCAAAGAAATTACAAAAATCTAATCTTTAATTGAAGTAAAACAACTGAAACAGGGGAAATGTCTAATTATTAAATAAATATTTTTAATTGGACATAATTATTGGCACCCTTTTATTCAATACTTTTTTGTATCCTCCATTTGCCAAGATAACAGCTCTGAGTCTTCTCTTATATTGCATACTGAGGTTGGAGAACACCAACACCGCTCTACTTTCTATGGGGTTCAGGACAGGGGACTGGGATGGCCATGGCAGAACCTTGATTTTGTGGTCAGTGAACCATTTTTGTGTTAATTTTGATATTTTTTATGGATCATTGTCCTGCTGGAAGATCCAACCAAGGCCCATTTTAGGTTTCTGGCAGAGGTAGTTAGGTTTTGATTTTTTTATCTGTTGGTATATGATAGTCTGTGATGCCATGTATCCGAACAAGATGTCCAGGACCTCTGGCAGAAAAACAGCCCCACAACATTAAAGATCCAGCACCACATTTAACCATGGGCTTTGGGTACTTCTTCATCTCTGTGTGCGACAAACCCATCACTGGTGTTTGCTGCTCTTTTTTTTTTTGTTCCAACAGACCATAGAACCCGGTTCCAGTAGTGTCTGGCAAACTGAAGACACTTGAGTTTGTTGTTGGATGAGAGCAGAGGCTTTTTTTCTTGAAACCCTCCAAAACAACTTGTGGTTATGTAGGTGATGTCTGATATTTTATTTGAGATTTTCTAACCGCAAGACCCAACTAATTTCTTAAATTCTCTAGCTGTGATCCATGGAGGTTCTTTGGCCACCTGAACCATCCTCATCACTGTGAGTGGAGAGAATATAGACACACGTCCTTTTGATTTGGAACTTGTTAATTATTGCCCTAATGGGAATAGCCATTTTCAATGCTTTGGCTATTTTCTTATAGCCATTTTCCATTTTGTGAAGCTCAACAACCTTTTGCTGCATATCAAATCTATATTCTTTAGTCTAACCCACTGTGATTGATGATTAAGTGAATTTGGCCTGTGTGTTACCTCATATTCATACTCCTGGGAAACAGGAAGTCATGGCTGAACAATTTCATGTTCCTAGTCACCCAGGTGCACTACAAAAATGAAAATATGAATGGAAATATACTACAGATTATTTTACTCATATATATATATATATATATATATATATATATATATATATATATATATATATATACATACGTGAAATAATGTGGAGGAATACGAAAGTGTCAAACATGCCAAGATAAAAAATATATTGTTCTTAAGGGTTGATTGTTTGGAACAACATGAAGCAGAGTTTAGCATTAATATAGAATGATATGTGGTCACAGGTGTGCATATATTGGCTATTTTACAGCTTTAAACATTGCTCATCCAATCAGAATTTAAAGTATAGGTACTATCTGTCACAGTTCCTCCTGACACTCCCTGCACTTTCACTCCACGATCACTCTCCCTCGAATTCTAATCACCTGCACCTGAAACCCGTTTTCTCATCAATCATCCTCACTGCATATAAACCCCACTCTCCTGTCACTCCCTGTCTGATCTACAACTACATCGATCACAGACACCCTTACCTGCTTTCTCCTTACGATGACATATCGTTACTCTGCCAAGCTCCACGTTCCGACGTTCCTTCGACGATCTCCCTGATACTCCTCTCCAACACTCCTGTGTGCCCGGCTCCACTCTCCATTGCTCCATTGCCTAGCTCCAATCATCTCCTCGCCATTCCTCCGCAATCCTCATCTATCATCGAGTCTGTGATTCTGTTACAGAAGATCAGACCAAACAATATCATCATGAACCCGGCAGGACCCGATCCCATTCAAACCCTGGTTAATGTTCTACGACAAGCGCTTACTCTCAGCTCGGATCCCTCCGCACCTCTGCTATCCACCACAACTTCCGCAGTTCCTTCGTCTGGACTTTCCGCAAGCCCCATTGCCAACCCAGCGCCCTACTCTGGTGCGACGGAGTACTGCAGCGGATTTCTCACTCAGTGTTCTCTGGCAATTAAGATGCAATCACATCGCTTCCCTACTGAACGTTCTAAGGTGGCCTATGTTATCTCTCTATTGTCGGCACAAGCGCTGCAATGGGCCCAACCTCTTTGGGATTCGAACAGCCCCGCTACCCAATCCTTTGACAGCTTCACTCGACATTTCTGGGAGGTCTTTGGATTTCCCGCAGGAGATTCTTCTCTGGGTGAGCAATTGATTAACCTCCGTCAAGGGAAGAGTTCCCATCAACGAATATGCCCTGAAATTCCACACCCTAGCAGCCTCTAGCAGATGGAATGAGTCTGCGCTCCTCGCTGTCTACCGCCAGGGTTTGGAACCACGGCTACGACTGCACCTCTCCTCCTTTGACGATACTATGGGTATCGAACGCTTCATAAAACTTTCTATCCGTGTGGCTAAACGCATGAAGTCCTGTTTATCTGATCTACCCTCCACACTACCTTCACATACCTCTGAAGCTGACAGTGAGTTCATGCAGCTGGACTCCTACCGTCTGTCCCTAGTGGAATGCCAGCACCGGCTGACCCAGAGGTTGTGTCTATACTGTGGTAAAGGGGGGCATGTAATCTCTGCGTGCCCCATTCGACCCCCGTGCCCTTCAGTGAGTCACTTACACACTCCAAGTATCAGTACCTCACCGACCCTGGGACTGCGCCATTGACCTCCTTCCCGATCAACCTGTGCCCAGAGGCAAGATCTACCCTCTCTCCATCCCAGAACAAATCGCCATGGAAGAATACATTAAGGAGGCTCTCACCCAAGGCTACATCCGCCCTTCCACTTCACCTGCAGCCTCAAGCTTCTTCTTCGTGGCTAAGAAAGATGGAGGACTCCGCCCTTGCATTGACTATCGAGCTCTCAACAAAATAACTGTCAAATTCTGGTATCCTCTTCCCCTGGTCCCCGCTGCTCTGGAATTGCTGAGGGGAGCTACCATCTTTACTAAGCTTGACCTACGCAGCGCCTACAACTTAATTTGCATTCGGAAGGGAGACGAGTGGAAGACGGCTTTCATAACCCCAACTGGCCATTATGAATATCTGGTGATGTCGTACGGCCTGGTCAATGCCCCATCAGTTTTCCAGGGCTTCATAAATGAGGTTTTCCGAGAGTACCTCAACCGATTCGTCCTCATTTACATAGACGATATCCTCATATACTCCACTAATGAGTCTGACCATCACCAACACGTTGAGCTTGTGCTGGGTAAGCTGAGGGAGTACAACCTCTACCTCAAGGCCGAAAAGTGCTCCTTTCACCTTCAGACTCTCCAATTCCTCGGATACAACATCAGTCCTGAGGGTATTCAAATGGACGAGAAGAAGGTGGAGGCGGTTCTATCCTGGCCCACTCCTACGACGGTTAAGGAGCTCCAACGTTTCCTGGGTTTCTCCAATTTCTACTGCCGGTTCATCAAGAACTTCAGTTCCCTCTCTTCTCCATTGTCCTCTCTCCTTAAGGCCAAACCCAAGTCTCTCGTCTGGTCCCCCGCGACCTGCAGCGCCTTCCAACAACTTAAGGTTGCTTTCACTACGGCACCTTTGCTCCACCATCCTGATCCCAACCGTCCTTTCCTGGTAGAAGTAGACGCCTCCACCACTGGCGTGGGAGCTGTTCTTTCCCAGCATCGGGGAAAGTCGCCCAGACTCCACCCTTGTGTCTACTTCTCCAGGAAACTCAACCCAGCAGAGCTAAACTACGACATTGGTAACCGTGAGCTCCTGGCCATCAAGTTGGCTTTAGAGGAGTGGCGGCATTGGCTAGAAGGGGCCAAACATCCATTCCTCGTCTTAACTGACCACAAGAACCTGGAATTCCTCCGAGAAGCTCGCCGTCTCAACCCCTGCCAAGCAAGATGGGCACTTTTCTTCTCCCGCTTCGACTTCACCATCTCTTATCGTCCCGGTGACAAGAACGTCAAAGAGGACGCTCTGTCTTGTATCCATGCCCTGGAAGAAACCCAGGAGACCCCAGACACCATCCTCTCTCCCAACGTGGTGGTTGGCCCCATTTAATGGTCCTTAGACAACGACATCGCTGAAGCTACCACCACAGACCCAGCTCCTCCTAACTGCCCTGCGGACAAGACCTATGTTCCCTCTTCCTTAAGTTTGACCCTCATTGATTCTCTACACTCCTCCTTAGGCACAGGTCACCCTGGGACCAATAGAACCCTCTCCCTTCTCAAAGAGCACTTCTGGTGGCCACACATGGAACCGTGATGTACGAAGGTTCCTCCAAGGTTGCATGGAATGTGCCATCTCCCACACCCAACGTCGACTCCCTGCTGGTAAACTCCTCCCACTACCCATTCCTCGTCATCCCTGGTCACATCTGGGAGTCGACTTTATCACCGATTTGCCCTCGTCTGAGGGTTACACCTGCGTCTCCAAGGCCTGCAAACTACTCCCCCTCAAGGGGCTTCCCACCGCCCTGGAAACTGCTGAGGCTCTCTTCAATCATGTTTTCCGCAACTACGGAATCCCCGAAGACATTGTTTCCGACCGCGGACCTCAGTTTATCTCCCGTGTCTGGAGGTCCTTCTTCTCTCTCCTGGGTGTCTCCATCAGTCTCACCTCTGGATACCACCCGCAGAGCAATGGACAGACTGAGAGGAAGATCCAGGAGATCGGCCGTTTCCTAAGGACCTTCTGTATGCACCGCCAAAACCGCTGGAGTCACTTTCTACCCTGGGCTGAATACGCCCAAAACTCCCTACGTCAGTCCTCAACCAAACTAACCCCCTTCCAGTGTGTTCTAGGTTACCAGCCTCCCCTATTTCCTTGGTCCGGTGAACCTTCAGAGCTGCCAGCGGTCGATCACTGGTTCACCACCACCTGCTACGAGCTATTCACCGCCAGAAGAGTTCCGCTGATGCCAGTAGAACCCCCACTCCTACCTACTATCCTGGACAAAATGTGTGGCTTTCTACCAGGGACATCAGACTCCGCCTCCCTATCAACTCCAGCTCCCACCTGAATTCCGCATTCATCCTACCTTTCATGTCTCTCTCCTTAAGCCTCACCACCCGCCCCTATCTCCCCACCCCACAGAACCGGACCCTTCTGACGCTCCTCCCCAACCCTTACTCCTGGAAGACGGTCTGGCCTATGCAGTCCGTGACATCGTGGACTCGCGTCGCCGCAGAGGTCGCTTAGAGTACCTCATTGACTGGGAAGGGTACGGCCCTGAGGAAAGATCATGGGTCCCTCGGGATGACATCCTAGATCCCACCATTCTCGCCCATTTCCACGATTCCCACCCAGATCGTCCCGCTCCTCGTGGTCGTGGGCGCCCTCGTCGCCGAATTGCATGCCCCTCTGGAGCGGCCCCTGGAGGGGGGGTAATGTCACAGTTCCTCCTGACACTCCCAGCACTTTCACTCCACGATCACTCTCCCCCGAATTCTAATCACCTGCACCTGAAACCCGTTTTCTCATCAATCAACCTCACTGCATATAAACCCCACTCTCCTGTCACTCCCTGTCTGATCTACAACTACGTCGATCACAGACTCCCTTACCTGCTTTCTCCTTACGACGACATATCGTTACTCTGCCAAGCTCCACATTCCGACGTTCCTTCAACGATCTTCCTGATACTCCTCTCCAACACTCCTGTGTGCCCGGCTCCACTCTCCATTGCTCCATTGCCTAGCTCCAATCATCTCCTCGCCATTCCTCCGCAATCCTCATCAGGTTCACCCCATCTAACTTGCTCTTTCAATAAACTACACCTCCGGGTTCTAACTCTATCATCGAGTCTGTGATTCTGTTACACTATCTTTTTAATAATATTAGATTCTCATAAGATAAGGAAAGGTCATGTAGTATCAGCCTGACACTTAAATGTTAAAGGTGCATTCAGTAACTTTTTGTGTCATCTTGGATTTACACCTAGTGACTTAGATGCAGCATAATCTAAAAGGAATAGTTTTCTGTTTCAGAAAATTGCTGAAATTTAGAAATCACAGTCAGTCATGAATATTTTAATAAATGAGTGAAAGTGTCAAATAACAGGACGGTTACTGAGATTAAGTGAGTAGTATTCAGCTGGTCATGTGATTCTAAAATGGCAGCCCCCATGTTTGGACCCTCTCCATGTAGAATAAAACAGCTTTTATAAGGTTACTGATATGACTGGAGTCTTCATTTTAATGTGAGTGCTCATGATTTCATACATATATAGCAAAATTACAATCCATGTCTTTAGGAGTTCAACTTTTTAATGAAGAAAAAATTACTGAGTATGTTTTTTGAGCTTTCAAACAGAAAATGATGGTTAACACATCTATATGAAACAGAGCCAGTGGAGCTCACCGTAGGTAAAATACTTGATGTCTGGTGGTAGTGTGACCAGCGAGAGGTCTGGTGCATGGATCTTCTCATCTACATACTCCTGGGCTTTCATGGCCTGCATGAAGGCAAAAAACCGAGCTGTGAATGCAGCGATGAAGATGGACAGCATCCCGAAATCCAGGATGTTCCAAAGTTGCATGACGTATTCCCTCGGGCCCTCCGTCCATAGCTCTTTACACTCCGACCACATCATTCCTGCAGAAAATAGAATAATTCAGACAGTAAACTCTGATGTGTCATGTATTTAAACATTCTAATGAAAAAATATTTGTTTCAAGAAAAGCTACAGTATGTGGTTGAAAATGTAAATCCCTGAGTTGAGAAAAACTAAATTTCTTTATTAAACACATGCCTTAAAAAATTGACAGTGGTGTGGAAAAAGTAAGTGAACCCTTGGATTTAATAACTGGTCGATCATCCTTTGGCAGCAGGGTTAAGGTCTGGGCTCTAATTGGGCCACTCCAAAAGTTTGATTTACTTTTTTTGAAGCCATTCAGTAATGGATTTAATTGGATTCCTGCTGCATCACTCAATTTCTACTGAGCTTCAGCTGGCGCACAGACACCTTGACATTCTCATGTAGGATATCTTGATAAACTTGGGAATTAATTTTCCCCTTGATGATGGCAAGCGATCCAGGCCCCGAAGCACCTCTAAGGTGATCCTTTTTATCCCAAACAATTCAACCTTAGTTTCATCAGTCCACCACCCCTCCATAGCATTGTGGAGAGTAAAGGTGGTATTTGTCAAACTTCAGACAAGCAGTAATGTTTTGTTGGAAAGCAGTGGCTTCCCTATGTTTTCCATACAGTCGACTTATGAACAGAGACGTTAACCAATTCCAATGATTCCTTCAAGTCTTTAGCTGTCTCTCTAGGGTTCTTTTTTTACCTCAATGAGCATTCTGCAGTGTGACTTTTGAGTCAAATTGACTATACGGCCACTTCTAGGAAGAGTAGCCACAGTACAAAATGGTCTTCATTCATAGACAATTTTTCTAAATGTGGACAGATGAATTTTGAAGCTCTTCGAGACTTTGTAGCCCATTCCAGCATTATGCAAAGCAATTCTTGATCGTAGGTCTTCTGAGTTCTTCTGAGCAATACAGAGCGGCGTTGAATGTCCTTTTCAGGACGCGTCTTTCTAAAGATGTCATTCCGCCCCTGTGTAGTTCCTGGATGCGGTAGAGTGCTCTCCGCTTCAGATGGCCACAGGCGTTGTCTTGTGTGTCTGGGTTGCGATCACACCAAGACAGCATTTGTGGATGGCTCATGCTCTCACTGCGAGAGAATGACCATGTCAACGTTACGGTCGGGGTTCACTTTCAACAGAAAGCACGCCACTCCAGCTGCTCCCCGCATCGCTCCTTCTTCCCACGGGATTGAGGACGATGCCGCTGGCGCTGGAGGCGATCTGGGGACGGCAGCGGGTGCAGCTCCACCGGGTACTCCCCCGGGTACATTCGTTGACTCCTGTCCATGCTCGAGGCAACAGCTGCTCGCCTCACGGCCAGCCTACCTCTCCTCTAGAGCTAGAATCGCTGCATCGGAGAGCACGGCGTCACAGATGACTCCCCTGGGCTGCCGCCTTCGGGTCAGCACGCCCAGGCTGAGGCAGATGCGCAGATGTCCGATATGCTTGCCCGAGCCACCGCTAGCGTGGGGCTGGACTGTAACCCTCCGTCCTCCCCACAGCCATCGCGGCTGGATGATTGGTTCCTGGGAACACCGCGCCACTCACAGCTGCGCACACCCCCAGTCCCATTTTTCCCAGAAGTGCATGATGAGCTGATGTCTACGTGGAGGACGCTGCTCTACACTCGTCATGCCACCCTCTCATCCGCTCTCGCTACCCTCGACGGCGGAGCGTCCCACTGGATAGGGCTGTTGCGCTCCACCTGTGCCCCAGAAACCCGACCACCTGGTGGGGTCGCCCTGTGCTCCCCTCCAAGGCCTGTAGGACAACGTCTATACTGACTGCTAAAGCCTACAGTGCCGCTGGACACACCGCTTCCGCCCTGCATGCCATGGCCCTCCTGCAAGTCCACCAGACCAAGGCGCTTAAAGATCTGCACGCGGGTAGCCCTGATCCCGATGTGCTGCAGGAACTGCGCTCAGCGACTGACCACACCCTCAGGGCCACGAAGGTCACAGTGCAGTCACTCGGGCAGGCGATGGCCACGCTCGTGGTCCAGGAACGTCATCAATGGCTGAACTTGGTTGAGATGCGTGAAACCAACAAGACTCGCTTTCTCAATGCCCCTGTCTCCCAGTTCGGCCATTTCAGCGTCACCGACGAGGACTTTACCCAGCAGTTCTCCGTGGTGAAGAAACAGACAGAGGGGATCTCTCACTTCCTGCCCAGTGGCAAGCCGTGCCGCCATGGGCCATGCCCATCTGCTCACCGAGGGCGTCCCTCTGCAAAGAAACACCAGGCTGCTCCGCCTCAACCTGGGCCCAGCTCTCAGCCCACGCGTCAAGCGCCCCGCAGGAAGCAGATGCCCCCATCGCAAGGACCCCCTCTAGGGCCCGGAAAGCTCCCAGGTGTTCCTGAGATGGACAACCCAGGGACCAAGACGTTAGCTCCGGAGCTGGAAAGCAGACCACTCCATTCCCCGGTGGAGGGCCAGGAGGAGAATCCTTTGTTGAATTTATTTCATTTGCCGTACCCACATTCTCAAAAACAGAGCTATTTCCTTTGTCTCTGGGTCACATGGCCCACAAATGCTGTTCTCACAGCATTCTGCCACCACACCTCAACAGTCCAGGCAAGCTGGACGCGGACCCTCCACCCTCAGCACCGCGACTTTTCCCTGGCTGGCCGGTTCGGACGAGTCCAGAGGGTGCCTCTGCCAGCCCTCCTCCTCAGTAATGAACCCGCCCCCTGCCGGGTATGCAGAACAAGGTAAGTACTTCAAGTCTTTTCTCAGCACCAGAGCCTCAGGACGTGTCATCGCCTCCTGATGCTGTAACACCTGCTCCGCCCCGCCAGGTATGTCAAAAATAATCATCTCCTTGGTGCCCCAAGCACGGGCGTCTGCTTTACCGCAGTACACGGCAAGCATGCCAAATCCCTGCACACAGAGATCGCTACCCTTTTACTCAAAGACGCGATAGAGCCTGTCCCTCCAACCAAAATGAAGAAGGGTCTCTACAGCCCTTACTTCATTGTACCCAAGAAAGGCGCCAGCTTACGACCGATCTTGGACTTGAGAGTTTTCAACCGGATTTGCACAAACTCCCGTTCAAAATGCTCACGCAAAAACACATCTTAACTTGTGTCCAGCATCTAGATTGGTTCGCAGCGGTAGACCTGAAGGATACGTACTTCCACGTCTCAATATTGCCTCGACACCGACCCCTCCTTCGGTTCGCGTTCGAAGGCCAGGCGTATCAGTACAAGGTCCTCCCCTTCGGCATGTCTCTGTCCCCTCACGTCTTCACCAAAGTCACAGAGGCAGCCCTTGCCCTGCTCTGAGAAGCCGGCATCTGCATATTCAATTACCTCGATGACTGGCTCATCCTGGCCAGCTCGTGAGAGTTATTATGCGCTCACAGAGACCAGGTGCTCAGGCACCTCAACAGTCTGGGGCTTAAGGTCAACTGGGAAAAGAGCAAGCTCACCCCGGTTCAGAGCATCTCTTTTCTCGGCATGGAGTTAGACTCGGTCTCAATGTCAGCACAACTCACCAACGAGCGAGCTCAGTCATGTTGAAATGCTTCGCCTCCTTCAGGCTAGGCACAGCGGTTCCTTTAAAACTTTCCCAGAAGCTCCTGGGGCATATGGCATCCTCCACGGTGGTCGCGCTGCTGGGGTTGATGCATATGAGACCGCTTCAGCACTGGCTTCAAACTCGAGTCCTGAGACGAGCATGGTGCCGTGACACCCCCGCCTGACGCCGAACACTCAAACCCTGGACAGACCTCTGCTTTCTTCGGGCAGGAGTACCCTTGCAGCAGGTGTCCCAATGCGTCCTGGTCATGACCAATGCCTCTAAATTGGGTTGGGGCGGCGTGTGCAACGGGCACACAGCTTTGGGCCATTGGAAAGGGGCTCCGTTGCACCGGCATATCAATTGCCTAGAGTTGCTGACTGTTTTCTTTGCCCTGCGGAAGTTAGTTTGGGACAAACATGTCTTAATCAGGTCAGACAGCACCACCGCGGTAGCGCACATAAATTGCCACGGTGGTGTACACTCCCGCCACATGTCACGCCTCACCCGTCGTCTCCTCCTCTGGAGCCAGCACTGACTCAGGTCGCTTCGCGTCACTCACATCCCCAGAAACCTCAATGTGGTAGCGGACGCGCTGTCACGACAATGCCTGCCTGGCGGAGAGTGGAGGCTCCACCCCCAGGCGTTACAGCTGATTTGGGATCGGTTCGGCAAGGCCCAGGTAGACCTGTTTGCCTCCCGAGAGACCTCCCACTGCCCGCTCTAGTATGCCCGAACAGAGGCTCCCCTCGGGGCAGACGTACTAGCACACAGCTGGCCCTCGGGGCTGCGCAAGTACGCATTTCCCCCAGTGAGCCTTCTTGCACAGGTGCTGTGCAAGGTCAGGGATGACGAGGAACAACTCACCCTAGTGGCTCCTTACTGGCCCACCCGGGCTTGGTTCTCAGACCTCGTACTCCTCGCGACAGCCCCTCCCTGGCGAATTCCCCTGAGGAAGAACCTTCTTTCTCAGGGATGGGGCATGCTCTGGCATCTACGCCCAGACCTCTGGAACCTCCATGTCTGGCCCCTGGACAGGACGCGGAAGATCTAGCTGGTCTACCACCTACCATTGTAGACGCAATCAACCAAGCCAGGGCCCCTTCTACCAGGCAACTTTATGTCCTAAAGTGGTGCCTGTTCGCAAATTGGTGTTCTTCCCAGACTGAAGACCCACAGAGGTGCGCAGTTAGGTCAGTGCTCTTATTCCTACAGGAGAAGTTGGAAGGGAGGCTGTCCCCTTCCACCTTAAAGGTGTATGTTGCTGCTATCACAGCTCATCACGATCCAGTAGACGGCAAGTCTTTGGGTAAGCACAACTTAGTCATCGGGTTCCTAAGAGGCGCTCAGATGTTAAATCCCTCCCGGCCAAGCCTGTTCCCCTCCTGGGATCTCTCGGTGGTCCTCGCCAGTCTTCAGAGATCCCCCTTCGAGCTGCTAGAATCAGCCGGACTCAGGGCCCTCTCCCTAAAGACGGCCCTGCTGATCGCGCTTGCCTCCATCAAGAGGGTCGGGGACCTGCAAGCGTTCTCTGTCAGCGACATTGGCCTGGATTTCGGTCCGGCAGACACACATGTGATCCTAAGACCGCGACCAGGCTATGTGCCCAAGGTTCCTACCACACCCTTTAAAGACCAGGTAGTGAACCTGCAAGCACTGCCCCGGGAGGAGGCAGACCCAGCCCCTTCGTTGCTATGCCCGGGGCGGTCCACTATGACCGCACGCTCGACTTCAGGCAATCTGAGCAGCTCTTTGTCTGCTTTGGCGGACAGCGGAAAGGGAACGCTATCTCCAAACAGAGGCTGTACCATCCTGTTGGCCTAGCACACCCAGGCCATGCCGCCCCCCCCTCGCGGGTCCGAGCACACTCAACAAGGAGTGTTGCGTCTTCGTGGGCACTGGCTAGGGGCGCCTCTCTGGCAGACATATGCAGAGCTGTGGGTTGGGCAACACCCAATACCTTTGCAAGGTTTTACAACCTCAGGGTTGAGTCTGTCTCGTCCCGTATTTTCTCAGGTCTGAGCTGGTACAACTTGGTACATGTTGACGATCTGACTGGGTGAATCGCTTGCACCCAGCACCCTTTCCCTCGGCCGAGGTAAAACTGTGCACTTTTCCCTCCCAAGAGATCCCACTCACTCGGCTCCCTGGATGACTCCTCCCTAGCCCTTTGGGTCCGCAATTCAGCGGAGGAATTTGCCGACCCAATCCACTGCGTGTATCTAAAATCTACCCTGCACTGGGAAAGGTGCTCCACAGATCAGGCCTCCAACGCGGACTCCTCCTGTGTGTATTTTACGCAGTACGGTCCCCTTACGAGCGGACCTGTGTCTCCCTTAGGCAGTTCCCGCTGCCCTCTGGTCGCTGTGTTGTAGCAACTCCCCCCTCCTCGAGGCTGGATCTAACACTGTGCCATTCTTTCCCACATGTGACCAAAGAGGCCCATGTGATGTATTTTGCCACGTTACCTCCGCCTTCCTGGGCAGTGTCTTTTCCCCCTGAAAGAATAGGAAAATGGGTAAGATCCCCTTCTCACGATGCGGTAACGGCCCCAGCTGTATGAGAGAAACATAGAGAGAAAAGAGCCCCGGCTAGGCTCGGCCCGTCCCAGGTTGGCAAGCGTCACCTTGTTCCCCTGCTTGGGTATCTAGAAGGATTCCGACGTCTTTCATGGGGCATTGGGGAAGGGTACATGCAGTCTGACACAGCTGGTCATCCTGGCACTTGAAATACCAGCCCGCTCCTGTGTCAGCAGTACAAGTACAAGGCTCAGTGCATGGCATGATTTGAAGTGGACCCCTAGTGTCGCTTCTTCGACACGACGTCAAATTGAGCGACAGACGGGGAACGTCTAGGTTACGTATGTAACCTCCATTCCCTGATGGAGGGAACGAGACATCGTGTCCTCTCGGCCACATCGCTGAGCCAAGCCACTGAGGTGGTCGAACACTCCCGGCTCCTCACAAAAATCCTGAATGAACTCATAGTACTCAAGTTTTGTGCTCATAACTTTGTTTTTAGAGGAAATTATTTCTATCTGGAAGACACGCAGGCCATTTATTTGATGAATGTAAAACAGAAAAGTAATGTCTCTCTTTGGCGTAGGCCCCGTCAGGTGGTCTGAGGGAGTTGTACTAGGAACCGTCATATCCTGCCGGAGATAGGAGGCAGGGGCGAGGAGCCTAGCCCCGTGCGGGAAGGGGCTCAACTGGTGGTGGTTGGATGGTGGAGTTTGCCATGTTAGTACACTGAAACAGCAATGTGATAGATTGTGTGCAGACTTATAAAGCAATGGCTTACTTGCGATTGGCTAGGAATTACCCAGCTAATGGTGTGATGATGTACAGCTGCTAGTCTTCCCGCTAGAACTACACTGCGCTTACATTTATTTCACTTATACACTAAGTGCTGCTATTACATTTTGAACTGCTATTACATTTTGAGCTGCTAAACTGTGTTTATAATGTAATACATTTATAATACAATAAACTATTACATTATGCGAAAAACATTGTAACATTATGAGCTCAAGATTTTATTATTATTGTAGCAAGTTCTTCATGATGCCATCACAGTGACATAATTTTATGAAGTCGTAGAATTATGGCAAAAATTGTGCAAACAGCATCATGCATTTTTAAGATACGAGCAATCAAACTGTCACATCCCTTCATCTCACCTTTCCTTCATGTTCACACACTTTTAGTTTAATCCCTTCATGGACCTTAATGTTGTAGTTGTTCCCCACACTACAATTCCCAGCAAGCACCTGTTTTCCATCAGTGTTCAAAGCTGTTCCTCATGTTTTTATTTCCCATGTCTGTATATATTCCCCTGTGTTTCCTCACTCATTGTCTAGTCTCGTCCATTGTAACATTGAGCTAAATAGTTCCTTTGTTCATCAAGCCTTGTTTTAATTGTATATACACCTTCTTCATTAAATACTGCATTTGGGTTCACTAACATCTCTCTCTCTCCTTGCCCCTTGCTGACAGAAGACTAGACCTGCAAAACTGAACCCAGCAGGACCCAATTACCAACAACCACACAAGCCTTAAATGTAAGTTATGCAGCCTTTTGGGGTTGTCATTCGTCGGATTCAATGTCCACTGGATCCCACAGTCAGAGTTCCTGTTATTACCTCTCCATCATTGTTCAGTGCTACCAGAACTACAGTGGCCAACTCTGTTAACTCCTCTCCTGAGCCTCTGGTTCAACTTCCTCACAAACCGCTGGCAGCTCCGACCTTTACGGTTCTGCCGAGGAGTGCCATGGATTCCTCCTTTAGTGTCTTCTCCTGTTCCAGAGTTCTCCACACAGTTTTCCCATATAGAGAGCGATGATCGCTTATCATATCTCGTTTGACCGGAGATGCTTTGAAGTGGGGGTCTGCGATCTGGTGGCGAGGAGGTAAAGTAACTCAATCCTTTGATGCCTTCATCACCCACTTTCGGGAGGTCTTCGAGCTTCCATTGTGGTCCTACGATGCTGCAGTTCCCTTGGAGGGGTTTTACGAGCCAACACCCATGCCTGCATCAGTCAATGAGCCAATGCCCATGCCTGCCACGGTCAACGAGCCAACACCCATGCCTGCCACAGTCCCAGAGCTTCATCCGTCGTTGTTACTGATGAGACCAATCACCGTAGTGTCGTCTGCAAACTTGACAATGGTGTTAGAGCCATGTACAGGTGTGCAGTCGTAGGTGAAGAGGGAGTAAAGGAGAGGGCTCAGCACACATCCCTGTGGTATGCCGGTGTTCAGGGTGATGGTTGAGGAGGTGTGATTAGCTAACCTATCAGACTGAGGTTAGGATGTCCAGAATCCAGTTACAGAGGGAGGAATTGATGCCCAGTTCACTGAGTTTGGTGATCAGTTTGGAGGGGATGATGGTGTTGAATGCTGAACTAAAGTCAATGAACAGCATTCTCACATAGGTGTTGCTATTGTCAAGGTGGGACAGGGCAGAGTGAAGTGCCGTGGAGATGGCATCCTCTGTGCAGCTGTTCTGACGGTAGGTGAATTGGAAGGGGTCCAGTGAGGGTGGTAAGCAGGTCTTGAGATGGGCCAGGACCAGCCTCTCGAAGCACTTCATTATGATGGGGGTGAGTGCAACTGGACGGAAGTCATTAAGGCTTGTTGCATTGGAGTGTTTTGGCACCGGCACAGGTGCACTGGAGGTGGTCTTAAAGCACGCTGGGACAGCTGCTTGGTCTAGTGACAGATTAAATATGTCAGTCCAAACCTCAGTCAGCTGCATAGCACAGGCCCTGAGTACGTGTCTGGGGATACCATCAGGACCAGCAGCCTTGTTTGCATTAATCCTGCTCAGTGCCACATACACATCAGTGGTGGGGAGTGTGAGGAGCTGGTGAACTGCAGAGACCACAGCCTTGATGGCCACTTCCTTGTTGTCCCTATCGAAGCGGCCATAGAAGTGGTTCAGCTCATCAGGCAAGGAGGTGTTGGTGACTGGGGGGGTGGAGTTAGTAGCTTTGTAGTATGCGATGGCCTGGATGCCTTGCCACATGCGTCGGGGGTCAGAGTTGTTTTTGAAATTATCCTCAATCCTTAGCTTGTGGTTGTGCTTGGCCTTTTTGATGCCACTATTCAGGTTAGCCCTGGATGAGCTATAGGCTTGAGCATCACCTGATCTGAATGCAATGTCTCGTGCCTTAAGCAGGAGTCTGACCTCACTGTCCATCCATGGCTTCTGATTAGGGAAAGTGGTAATCCGTTTGAGGCTGGTGACACTGTTGATGTTTGAGTTGATGCAGTCCAGAATGGAGGAGGCATATGAATCAATGTCTCTGTGGGAGTCGTGGGTGGCCTGAGTTGCGAACACTGTCCAGTCAGTGTTTCCAAAACGCTGCTGAAGTGCCGAGTTAGCTCCCTCTGGCCACACTTTGACTGTCCGTTACTGTTGGTTTCACATGTGATATGTGATATAATGAAACTAAAGTCAAAGCATAGTGGGGAACATCAGCATTTAACAAAACATTTTGCTATAATATTTTGTATTCTGCACAGGGATTAAAACTGGTGATTTTTTTTTATTATTATTATTCTCTCAGAGGACTCGATAGTATGGAATAACACAAGTTAATGATACATTTGTTTTCTTTGACGTACGCCCCATCCTATGGTTCAGCACCAGATTCTCGCTTGACCGTCAGATCCTGCCGGAAGGTGAAGATGGCAGGGGAGAGGAGCTTACCCCTAGAGCAGGAAGGGACCTAAACTGATGGTGTTGGGTGAAAGTCGCACATCATATGAGCACAGCAAGATAGCTGTGGGTCTTATGAGACATAGGCTAGATCATGATAGGATTAGATGCCGGAACTTAATGAATGACATAATGCTACTACGAGTCCTCCATGAGAACTATAGCTTGCGCTTCCATTTCTCTCAGAGCACTCGAAACTCGATATGGAATAACATAAGCTTGTGATAAATTAGTTTAATTGAAATGGATCTTCTGTTATGTTACACCACTATTAAAAGTAGCTTGTTACTGCCAAAGCTATACTGTTTTGAAAACAGCTAAGGTACAGTCATGCCACTGAAAAAAGTTAGCTATTGAATTATTTAAATTATTCAGTAGAGTGGCTGAGCCTTATTAGAGTGACTAGGCTCTGCTATTTTCACAAAAGTGTAGCATCACAAAATGCTACATTTGTTACATTGTATTTTGAACACAGCAGTGGAGCCATCCTCTCCCTCTCATATAGCACTGGGAAAACAGAATCATTTCAGTGAATTTATGAGTTTTATTATGAGTAATTTATTAATTTATAAACGATTCCTTTATACTTAACGTTGGGAACATCAAGTGAGTTGGAAATTTAACCATGGTTTTACTATAGTAATGTTGTAGTCACCATGGCTGTAGTAACCATGTTTTTTGGATCCCTTAAAAGAGTGAACGAGATGCTGCGTCAGTAGCTGATGCTAAGGGAGCTGTTTGCAGGTGTGATGATCTCTGAAACCCAGTAAAATACATTTTTATTGGCAGATGACGCTTGACACTCCGCCTCTTATGAGTGTTTTATCACATGCAAAAAGCCTGGAGCTGTGGTGTATTTTTTATCAAGTTGAGTATACATTAATCAAGTATAATCAATGCCATTTTATTCTACAATTATTTCTGTTGGTCATGTGTTTTTTGTGTATGTGAGTGGTTCAGCATAAAAGTCTGGGAATGGAATGTCAGAGGTACATGGACATTCACACATAAATGACATGCAGATGTTTCCTATTTACTTTTGTTGAAGCTAAAGAAGATATATGATGGGCCCCCCTTAGTAAAGTGTTTTTACATAGTGTGAAAATGGCTCACAGGATGTAAATGAAGACTTCTGGTTTAAAGATAAAGAAGATTTGTTAGGGCTCCAAAGATGTTTTTCAGCTCAAAACAGGATATTCATTGTTTTAGCCACACCTTGTGAGACCTATGTAAGCGTGTGCAAAATTCAAGACACTTCAGTTGTTTCTGCAGGGGCAACTCGGCTTTATGGTCTGATAATAAAGTCTATTCTTCTGAAATCAAAAACTCCAAGTCTTTAAGAGTGAGTTTTTCACAAATCAGGCAAGAACCACAACAAATGGCGACCACGAAGGGACAGAACAGGGCAGAAGAGTGACCACGACAGGCTTTCTTGACAAGCAACACAATAAACGGTGGCCACCGAAAAGGTAAGCATTTTTGCTTATATAAAAGTTTGTGTTGCTTGCCAGTTTACCTGTGGTGGTAAGAACACTCTAAAAGCTCTTCCAAATTCAGATAAGGAAAATAAAATAAATAGAGGGTTTTGATTCCAGAAGAAATAATTGCATGAAATAGATAAAAAAAATTTTGCTGTCAAGTGGGCCTAGATGGATGACAAAAAATAAATAGTTTTCTACTGTCAAGAGGGCCTTGATGGATGACAAAAAATAGTTTTATACTGTCAAGTGGGCCTAGAGGATGACAAAAAATTAATAATTTTCTACTGTCAAGTGGGCCTAGAGGATGACAAAAAATTAATAATTTTCTACTGTCAAGTGGGCCTAGAGGATGACAAAAAATTAATGGTACAGAAATTTTTGACCAGGAAGGCAAAAATTTTTTGTATGTGTGTAAATCCTGTAGGAACAGGTCACTCAAGAGGAGTGTGTGTGTGTGTATAAATCCTGTAGGAACGGGTCACTCAAGAGGAGTGTGTGTGTATAAATCCTGTAGGAACGGGTCACTCAAGAGGAGTGTGTGTGTGTGTATAAATCCTGTAGGAACAGGTCACTCAAGAGGAGTGTGTGTGTGTGTAAATCCTGTAGGAACGGGTCACTCAAGAGGAGTGGTAGAATAGTTGTGTTCTAGAACTATGTTGTGTTATTGTGAGCTCTGTGTTTGTAAAGGCCTTGTGTGTGTAATAAGTGTGAAATTGCTGTGGTTGTGAGAGTACTTGTGTCTGTGTTTGAAAGGGTGTGTATGGAAGTGTATGACTGAGTACAAATATAAGCCCAGTACAGGGATTGGAATGTATGATGAGTCCTTAACAATAAAAGGAACACAGAGTGTATGTTATGAGCCTTATAAATAAGGGACAAGTGTGAAATATAAGCCCTAAAATTAAAAAGGGACAGGATGAATGGAATAAAGTTGTCTAATAAAGAAGATTTGTCTTTTATATGTTGAATGGATGTTGGGAATGAAAGCCTGTCTCGTGAAACTTTGGTAAGGAATTTCCTTGGTCAACAGAAATCCTGGCTTTATGGGTTGCCTCTGTGATCCAAGGAAAAAACTCAGTCTTTAATGCATAACCAACAAAGAGTATATATGCAATTTATATAAAAGAATATCTATTTAGACCTATTTTCAATCTTCCATCAATATATGAGGCAAAAGAGTAATACAGTATAAATTAACAATAGGGAGAATAATAAAAACTATAAGACAACACAGCTGTAAAGATGTGCATGGAAGGGAAAAATTAACTTTTGGCTGGCAGAAAAAATTTAGTCAAGGACTGTTCAATTCAGGCAACACAGGAAGCCTGGTGTAAGATTAGATAAACTGAGAAAAAGCAGCTGTTGACTGGTCATAACTCCTAACTAGACTGAAGCAAAGACAAGTATTTAACTTCATACAAGAGAAGTTATACAGTTAAGTGATATAACTGTGCTTATGATTACATTTCATAGTGACAAGTAAGAATATTAAAATAATATAAAACTTTAAAGTACTTGAATTTCATTTGGGAAATCAAATTATCTGAGAAAAAACTTTAACTCCAGTGTTTTGCATTAAACTAAATTCAACTGAGTAATTGGATTTTAAACAAAGGTTGTAGTAAAGATAAGTGTTATCATAATACATAAGGTGTAATTATGGCAGCCACTCCTGTGGACATATTAGGATTAAAATATCCATTGTGCAAAGAACTTATAGATAAACTCTCAAACAAATGGCAAAAAAGAACCAAAAATTTGATGACAAAATAGCCAAAGGAAGATTTGATGTATCTTTGTGTGAGGAAATGGAAACATTGATAAAAGATTACAAAACTAAAGATAAGAATAAAAATAAAAAGAGAGAGAATTGCTAGCATTGTTCAAAACAGAAGGAGAAAATTATCTGAAAAATATAAGACTTGAATAAGGATGCAGAAGGGAGGGAAGGAGAAGAGGCCCTTGTCAAATCACCTCCATATGTGCCCTCAGAAGGTCAGTTCCCAATACTCAAGGGAATTATAGAAGGTTTAGGAGAATGTGGATTGTGGATTTAGAAAAAGAACGTAAGAAAATAAAAAAAAATAAAATAAAAAAAAAGTTCAGAAAAAGTGAGAAAAAATTAGATTGTTATGAACAAGCACGGGCAGCTTTAGGAAAAATTAAATTGAAATATGATGAAGATACTGTATGTGAAAAAGAACTTTTAGGGCAAGTGAGAACAGAAGAAGAGGAGATTGAAGCAGAAGTGCAAGTAATAGAAGCACAAATACATAAAAGAAACTGAAAAATTTATACATCATAAGAGGTAAACAGGGAGCAGCTTTGAGTATAACTGAGAATGAACTTGTAATGTAGTACATTCTGATCCATATGTATTCTTATATTTAGGGAAGAATTGTATTGCAAAATATTGGGGGCCAAAGATGAAAAAAAAAAAAACTAAACAGTGCCAATGGGAAACAACAGTATATCCATTGATTTTTCATTCTGTTGACAAAAATTACATTAAAAAGTTGTGTGGGACTCCATTGATGGGTACCCCTCAGGAAGTAGTCATCAATAAAAATAAAAAATATACAAACACAGATGACAACAACACACAAATTGGTAGACACTATTGATGCTGAACTATTTAAAGAATTGGAGCGTCAGGTACCAAATAAGTTATGGTCTCAGCATGACACAGATGTAGGACTGGTAAATTCAGCCAGTCCAATAAGAATACAACTTAAACCAGGTGCACGTCTGCCAAAAGAAATCGCAGTACCCTTTACGGCCTGAGGCTGAAACGGGCATAAAAGACACTATAGATGGTTTAATAAAAGCAGGAGTATTAATAGAAACAAACAGTTACTGTAATACTCCAATTTTGCCTGTGATCAAAGCAAACAAATCTAAATGGCGCCTTGTTCATGACTTACGAGCAATCAATGATATAGTAGAAAATTGTCCGGCTGATGTTCCAAATCCGCACACGCTGCTGACAAATGTCCCTCTTGATGCCAAATACTTTACTATGATTGATTTATGGTATGCCTTTTTCAGTATTCCGGTGGCAGAGGAAAGTAGACACTTATTTGCATTCACGTATGCTGTTAAGCAGTAAACCTATACCAGAAAGCCACAGTGGAAATGCTAACATCTCAAGATAATGGGAAAGAGAAATGAAAAAGAAGGATTTTGTAACTGGAGTATGAAAAGTAAATCTTAAATGAGAAAACTTCACATTCATGTGTCTGTTTTAAGTGCTGTCTATTCAATTTTATGAGAAAACACAATGTTTGTCAATATTAAATTAAACACTATAATGTCTTGATATCTAAATGTAAAAACCCATGATTATATGTTTTGTTTTTGATTTGTTTAAATAAGTCTAGAGAACAATTTACATGTGAGTGCAACTTTATCAGTGTAAACTTGATCAACCAACAAATATAAGACAGGTAGTGTTTATTATTTTTGCTAGGGAATGTCTGAATGGAGAGATTGAGTGAGATCTGTGAGGCTCTGTAAGGAGAGTGAGCAGGAGGGGGTATGCCCTGTTCTAAATAATCTCGTCTCTCTTGATTTCTCCACTCAAACAAAGGGGCGCCCCGAATTTAGAAAAGATAGGTAGTAGATTCTTTTAAGATGAGATATTTTTCTTTTATTTCTTGTTTTATATAGACAGTGTAGGCATTGGTTGATCATGGGTACACTGAGAGCTGCCACTAAAACTAAATTTAGAGGAAATACATTTAAAGAATGAGTTAGATAATTTCATGTTCTCTACTTTTACAAATTTGCTAAGTTTTGAGAAGTTTTTTCTTGGGTTTGTTCTATGACCAATCATGCCAGATAAAATTTAAATAAAGTCCCAATATGTGATATATTTAATATAAAAATAATTGAGAATGCTATTAAAAATTGGTCATTGGTAGCAGGTGAAACCCATGCAGAAACACTGAGATTAAATTGAATATCATTAAGAATTTCAAGCTGTCATCATTATGTGTATGCTGTTCACTAACTCATTCTGCAACTAGTCTCTCACCATTGTAGATGACCTGGCCAAATGATTTATTGAAGCGGCTAATCCTGCAGGAGGAAGTCAGAGGGAAAAAGACTGAAAGATGTGGGCTATTATCTGATTGGCCCTCACACTATCATGACTGCTGGTAATCATTACTGAATTGACATTACAAATGTGGATTAAATTTCTCTGGATAAGTTGACTTTGGTCATATATGTCTAATTGGATGTTTGATTCTCCAACTGCCATCCATGGGTTCGATACCCATGTCTAAATTGTTCCGAGGGTCTAAATTTAAATCCAGCATCTAACCACTGAGTTATTGATTTAAAGAGTAAAATATTACAAATGTATGGCAAAGTAAGAGTTACCTATTGGATTGGTACTCACCTAAATTTCCAGAGCGTACCCTCACTTTAAAGAAAAAGGGTAGTGGGTGTTACAAAGAGTTGATAGAGTATCTTTTTCCAATGTAAATATTTCCATTTTGAGATGAATCTATGAAAGTATCACTTTAGAGGCATACAGTTTCTGCACAGTGGTGTTTGTCTCTATGATTTAACTGAATCATTTATCAGGAAATGCTGAGGAATATAAGAGAATAATAATAAACAAAAATCTTATTGTTAAATGATGCTAAACATTAGGATTTAAAAGATGAGTTATGAGAAATTAGAAGGATTTAATGTATTTTACTGAACAATTATTTTAAAACACAAGAGATTTGATGAATTTTAATTGTGCCTTTTTTATACTTTATTTTGTTTAAACATTTACTTACTTTTCTGTTAGTTTAAAAAGGAGATTTTTGTTGTTTCATTAGATAGAATGGAACTTGCTTCTCATGAGAGAGTCAGAAAACAGATAAAGGAATCATTAGAGAGTTATTCAACAGAAAGAAAAAAGAAGGGATAAGATGGGTGTTGTAAATGTAAAGATCTGCTTGAACAGAAGGCTAAAGTTAGTTGTATTGAATGTAAAGAGAATGTTGAAAAAGAGAGGAAAAGCTTGTGTTGATGAACTTATGAACATACTATGTGAAGAAAAAAAAGAGAAAGAGAAAAAGACACAATGTATATGGCGTTTTCATGAAGCATAGATGGTTGAATAAAACCACTCATAGCTCATATGCCAGTGCCAGAAGGACCATTCAAGCATGTGTTTATGTATTATATGGACATGAGAAAGATAGATTTAGCACATGTCTGGAAGCAGTGCCCTCAGCAGGTCAGGGGTCAGGAACTGTAATCAAATTTCTAACAAGAAAAGAAGATGGAAAGTTCTGGAAGAGGTTTTATTTGAAGATGGTATAAAATGGAAAAGTTTGAAAGCAGATAATAAAATGAATTCTTATAATGATCACTTTTTTCAATGTTGAAGGGTAACTTAAATATATTATTGTGAGATTCTAAAATGAGAAAGAAGGAACAGCTGTAATGAGATGGAATGTCCCCCTCAGAACTCCTCCCCTTTCTCACTCTCTGTGTGATAAGTGTCTGCTTGAAACAAGAAACTCAAGAGCAGATGTTGAAGTATATGCTAAAGGCACATCTTTAAATTGTTGAATTTTCTTTTAATTTTCTTTTATATGGTAAATGATGTGATGTAACACTAATGTTAGATACAGTGACATGAAGGATAGGTTCAAACCGCTTTCCTCATGATTAAAGGTTTTAAGGGCAATTAATGAATATATCCCAATTCAGAGGACAATTTGATGTTAGGTGCTTATATTAAAGATAAGAGATTGAGTTGAACATTCATCTGAGAGAATAAATGTAGGTTCAAAACTATCTAGAAACCATTATTGATTAAGGTGATGTTTTAAATTAAGCTTCCTAGAAGCTCGACAGAGGCTACCCTGTATTTGTTTTATTCTGATATTAGTTCCCACGATTATACAAGGTTTTTTGTGACATTTGCTAAAGGAGCAGAAATACAATTTGAATGAAAATGAATGTTCTGGAAATGAGTTAAATTTTAGCATTTTGTTTAATTTGTTAAGTTTTAATAGACTGTTTAATTTTGAATAATGCTTTGTGAATTTAACCATGTTTTGAACTGTCTCCATATTTAAGCAGATTTAGATGGTTCCATTGGCTGTGACGGTTCTCAAGTGATACTTCCTGAAGCAAAAGAAAATATCTGTTTACAGATACCAAATTATTAAGAATTGGCTGATAGGACTGAGCGGTATCAGACCAGTGGCAGGAGGTGGTGACCCAATGACGGGAAAGACTCTCCAATGGCAAAATGAGAGCGGCCTAAGACAGGGCGCCACCGTCCTGGAAACCTGCCCAAGATGGGAGGGTAATAGGGGTTTAAGGAAGTGGATGGATGCTTTTAGGACAGAAGCATCAAAAGGGAGGTTTACAAGTAACCTGCCCGAAGTTGTGAGTTCCACTCAACCCAAATGTGTCTTAATAACCGCTTTATTAATATGTTTCATCACAGCGATAAATACTAAGCATCCTATCACTGTGTTATCAGGGGATCACACCCTGTGTAGAAGATAAGTTATAGATTGATTTTGGGGGTAAAGCTTTGAGAACCGTTGCATACAAAGAGGTGCCTAAATTATTAAAGAAGCATTGAACAAACCTGAGATTGTTTGTATGATGAAGAATTAAGATTGAAAAATTATTTTTGATTATGCTTTTATTGAACTCATGTGCATTTTAATAATAATGAAGAATGGAAAAAAGAAAACATGGTGGTAACTAAAATTAACATGGTTTGACTTGTTTATAGCGAGAGAATACTTCAAGAAATGGGGTGCACAATAAGCTAAAATTCATATAATGTTTGGAATAACAACATTGTGGAAGGAATACAATTCTGTTGTGTGTTACCATTGGTAAAATCATTCTTGATTTGAGCAACAGTAAGTAGATTACCTTGATCTATGTATATGGTCCAATGCAATGACAACTAACCTGGATGGACAGAAAGACCAAGATGGGAGAAAATTGATCTCTCTAATGAATATATATAAGAAGATATGAAGAACCATGCCCTGGGTGTAAGTGCTAGTCTAACCTCTCCCCAAAGGGTGACCCTCTTCGATGCGCAAAGTATCTGGGTTGAAGACATCTACACTAAAAGCAAGAACTCTTAAAATGATGATGAATATTTTGTATGATACACTCTACATAACTGTGACAACCAAACACAAGGCTGAACCAATTGCATGCTCATGCTTAAAACAATTTTGTATGTTTTATTTTTTGAATGAATATAGGGACAGAATCTTTTACTCTATTCTTAAGCAAAGTTGAGTAGAGATGTTTGGTTCTGTGATCTCCAACGGAGTGCGGTGGCATAATCTGGTCATTGGTAGTAAAGCTGTGTGACTTAATTTAGTCACTAGTTAGCATAACTGAGGCGACTGAATTGTGAAACTGCACTCTGAGTAAAAATGGAAATGTGACTTCTGAAAGTCACAGAGAGGGGATATGTGGTGTATTTTTTATCAAGTTGAGTATACATTAATCAAGTATAATCAATGCCATTTTATTCTACAATTATTTCTGTTGGTCATGTGTTTTTTGTGTATGTGAGTGGTTCAGCATAAAAGTCTGGGAATGGAATGTCAGAGGTACATGGACATTCACACATAAATGACATGCAGATGTTTCCTATTTACTTTTGTTGAAGCTAAAGAAGATATATGATGGGCCCCCCTTAGTAAAGTGTTTTTACATAGTGTGAAAATGGCTCACAGGATGTAAATGAAGACTTCTGGTTTAAAGATAAAGAAGATTTGTTAGGGCTCCAAAGATGTTTTTCAGCTCAAAACAGGATATTCATTGTTTTAGCCACACCTTGTGAGACCTATGTAAGCGTGTGCAAAATTCAAGACACTTCAGTTGTTTCTGCAGGGGCAACTCGGCTTTATGGTCTGATAATAAAGTCTATTCTTCTGAAATCAAAAACTCCAAGTCTTTAAGAGTGAGTTTTTCACAAATCAGGCAAGAACCACAACAGAGCACAGCAAAATTTCACCACGATTTGGATGCGCAAACAGACGAGTTATGGACCGTTCTCACCAAACTTTTTTTTTTGCTTTTATTTTTTGCATGCATCTGCCCTGCATTTCCATTGATTTCCTATGTAATTGCATACTAGATCAACGTCTTTAACTGTTGCACCATGTCTTGCTGTTTCTTCAGTTATAAAACCTGGCAAATGTGTTAAGGGAAGCCCAGCTTGCAGCCAGACAGCTGTCCTCTAAAGACACACCCTTCACCTACACCTAGGAGGCGGCCATGTCTTTTTGGCCAAATTGTTTAGATTTTTCTGATCACACATTTCTCAGTTTTTTTTCCCCACATCAGCGAATCAAGATTCACAACACTGTGTGTATGCAGCATGAATTACACATGTACACTCACTCGCCATAATTATACACTAGATTTAATTCATATGGAATTGATGTTGATAATATATCAATTCTGCCACACATCAATTACATCTCAGATCATTGCCTCATCTCTTGTATGCTGCATTAAGCTAAATTCACTTAATCTATGCTGCATTATCAATCAGGTAGATTCTTTTGACCACTAAAGATAACTTAACTAATAATCTTCCAGATTT
Organism: Moxostoma hubbsi; assembly: GCA_032164185.1. NCBI lineage: Eukaryota > Metazoa > Chordata > Actinopteri > Cypriniformes > Catostomidae > Moxostoma > Moxostoma hubbsi. The sequence goes on along the minus strand of JAVLUX010000025.1, from coordinate 36,854,857 downwards.
GTCTCAAATACTCAGTAAGCCATACAGTTCAGAAGAACTTGATGTAGTCACAGAAAATAATGTACAGTCTTCTCTAGCACTCTAGATATTGTTGCCCCACTTCGATTAAAAATTGAAGAAAAAAACCCTGAACCATAATACAATGATCACACTCACATTTTCAAGAGAGCTTCTCGCAAAATGGAGCATAAGAGTACAAAATTAGAGGTGTGTCTTGATGCTGGAAGGATAGTGTCTGAAGCTACAGACAGGCTCTAAAAGCTGCTAAATCTGCATATTTTAACTCATAGAAAATTACAACAACAATGCTAGGTGTTTATTCAGTACCGTGCTTAAATTGAAGAGGAATAAAGCTTTGAACCAGATATTACATTGCAGCACAGTAGTAACGGCTTTGTGAATTGTTGTTACTGCTAAAATTTAAATAATCAGAAACAGAATGGAATTACGCAACCATCAACCATTCCTCCTTAATAGACAGTGTCTCATATTATTCCCAATGAGCAACTTCATAGTCATAGGTTAGGAAGAGCTAACAAAACTTATCAAACCATCAAAAGTAACAACATGTATAAAATACAGACTAAGCTCTTAAAAGAGGTGTTTCCTTTTATCTCAGAACCTCTTCTTAATATTGTTAACCCTCTGGGGTTGACGGACGCGCCAGCGTGTCCTGCTGGATATTTTCTTCATTACAGCAGAAACAACTTAAAATACTCGTCGTTTTTGGGTATACAGATAAGTGTAAGACATCATTAGAGACTATAAAGGCTCTACTTTTATTTGTGTACACTCACAATAACAACAAAATCTTGTGCTTTTGTAAAATAAAGAAAATAAAAAGGGTGAGCTTTCAGCTGTCTCTGTGTTCATGAGCATATTTCAGAAACACGTCACAAAAATGAACTGAAACGCCGTGAATACTTATCATACAAACATGAAACATATGTCTAAAGAAAGCTTTAAATGTCTACTTTTTAATAAACCAATTCAAATTTAAAACAAATATTCTCCTGCAATGTAATCTGTATGAAACAAAGCGCTGTACAGTTTTTACCGGTTCATCTCATTATCTGTAATGTGATCCCACCCACCAGCAGAGCACGGCATTCATACGCTAATGTGCTGAGATGATCAAGACGATTCTTCTCAGGTGTGAATCACATCAATATTCATGATCATGCACACCTCCTCCCATATTACCTTTCAACACTAAAATTGTCTCACAAAAGTTCAATTACTATATTGTTTTGTATGAATGAGTGATCAAGATGATGTTCACATCATTTTGTAGCAAAAACTCTAGGCTACAAGATCCAGTTCTCAAAAGTCTTGTGGAAAAATGTTTATTATGTGTTATATGACCTTGTTTCAGTGACTTAAAATTTTATTTTTTTCAAAACCCACACATAAACGTTATTTTCTCAAAAATACAAACATGTATTTTTGAGAAATACAGTGTTATCAAACTTTAGCCATTAATATGTTTTTAAGCAACTGAAAAAAGCACAAATGTCAAGGCATGTCAAAACTTCTCCAGGGCCCAAAACACCCTCAGACCCCAGAGAGTTAATAACGTAAAAGTAACAGTAATGATTATATTGTTACTGCTATTTTTAAAAAAATTGTAAAAAATTTTTAATATTATTTTATTGAAACCCCCTTTGAAATCGTTGCATCAAATATGATACAACAGGCTTTTGAGGTATATATTTAAATCACCATTACAGTCTATTACATACTGGGTAACTACAAGGTATAAAGTATTTGTAAAGCTTTAATTTATTGTCAGTTGATCATTTATAATCTATTGTTCCTACATTAATAAGCTACATACAAATAGTTTGTTATTTGTTTATATTCACTGTTGAAAAAAATTTATTATTGTTTAACAAGTTCATTTATAGGCAGTTTGATATATATTTTTTTTACAAGTATAAGGAATGAATTCATAGTAAATAAAGAAATAATATATGTAATTAATTGGATATACATTTAAACAATGTGTTTGTTACTGTTTTAGTAATGCTTACAATTAAGCATTGACTAATTGCTTACTAAGCATTTTCATGACCTAATCTAAAGTGAGAACTGTATATGCCTTATTCAAAATTTTTAATGATTTATTACTCTGAAAACCTGGCTGTGAAAGAACCATCACCACAATACCTCAATCTCAAAGGCTCAAAGCAGACACTAAAGCTTAAAAATACAAAACAAAAACCAGACACAACACAAAAGTACAGGAATATTAGTGAGACAGGAATATCTACAGACTATTAAAAGAGTTTCTCTAATTGTTCACGCCACTTTAGCATGTTTCATCCTTTTAAGCTTTATGAGAAGAGCTGTTGTCATTATTGCCAATTAAAATGACTGTATAATTCAGTTTCACCAGTGGACCTACTATAAATATTGAATTAAACTGAATCCGATTACAGAAGGAAAGTCTAAAAATCCCACTAAGTCTTGTGTACGTCCTCTGGAAACTGCCAGCACGTCACCACGTCACATGATCATGATGAAATGGCAAATAAATAAATCAAATAGGAAAGATCATGTAACGTTTTATGGGTGACTTTAAATTATATTTATCCATATAAAATTTCATTAGCAAAATTTCCTTACTATGCTGCTGAAGTGTACAGGTGACGTTGTCACACCATACATGTTACTTTTCTCAGCGCTAGGCCGGATAGATCAATAACAGTAGTTTGTGGAGGTCTAAATACAAATATTATTTACTTACACACAATTTATATCATATTTTTATCAAATCACAATGACTGATGACTCTAAGACATTACAGATATTACAGCTTCGTTTTCTGTTTAAGCATAATTTTGTGTTGTGAATGTGCTATGTAAATAAAAATGACTTGACTTCATGTAATCCCAAACTGACTCAAAGATGTTGAGATCTGGGCTCTGTTGGTGTCATATCATCTGTTGCAGGACTCCTTGTCTATTCTATTCTATTTGCAAAAGGAATGTTTGAAAATCTAAAGTTCATATTTCCTATTGAAACACTAAAGGATAAGATGTAAAATAATCATCTTAAATCAAATGTTTTAGTGAGACATCTTATGCGCCTATGACTTTTGCACAGTACTGTATATAGATAAAACCAGATAGACTGTTTTAATTACCATAATGTCTCAGTCACACATTAACTAAACCTTTAGTAAAAATTTGCTAAATTAACATTTGTGCAATAAAATGTTTACATAATACAGGGTTTTCCATGATTGTGGGAATCCTTTCAATTATATCTACAACTCTCACCAAGAGTAAAATCGTGCATTACCTGCTACCCAGACCATGATCAGTATTTCTGTCCATGTGAAGCGGGTGGTCTTGACTCTGAAGATCTGAAGCGGATGGTCCGTTACGGTCACATTGGGAAGAGTGGTGATGCCTTCAAAGCGATCAGATGCGTTGAACACCAGCAGACAAAGGAAGATGATGAAGGAGGCCGCATGGGCAACAAACTTCATAAAAGGACTCCGCAGTACTTTACCAAGCTGAGAAAACATGGAAAATATTTGTATTTGGTCAAACACTCCATAGCTTTGCATGCATCTTGAAGTAAATTTGACAGAAAAATTTTAGTGCATTATCAAATTTAGTATGAGAAATCTATTTTCAGGGTACTTGCAATGCAGTTCTAATCCAAACTGCACCAAAGAAAACTCTGTAGCCTGGATAAAAACTTTTAACATATTCCATATCTGTATACTCTAATAATAAATATACTCTCATAAAATATACTCTAATACAAATCTGTTCAAAGCATTTCCACAGAAAGACTTTTATTTGATCAAAGTTATTAAGGGTTCCATTGCACTTTTCCTTCAAACTGTCCAGAATTGTCAAGACAAAAGTGTTGTCAGTATATGTGACCCAAAGACAGATTTGACACTGCACCATCTGCCACACATCTGGCGTACACTATTTTAGGATGTGGATCACTATTTGTACTTCCATTGGTAGCCGCTGTATCATGTCACTGCTCATTTGCATGAAACATAATTCTGTTCAAGAATATTGTATTGCCAAGAGTCATTTTCGCTTATGTCGCGGGGCATTGCCAAATCTTGTTGAAAATGAATGACTTCCTGTTGCTTTGTTACTGCCAATCGCTGTATATGTGAACACCCCTTAACCACAACAAACTCTTAAGGAATCAATTTATTTTTATATATACAATACTTCTGTCTCTGTATTGATCCAGGTAACATACATACGTACAGACATACGTACAGATGTGGAGATCATAGAGGTCAGTGGAGACCAATGGAGGTAAACGGAGAACAGCAGAGTTCAGTAATGGTCAGTAGACATATCTGTAAGTGAAACTCACATACTCTAAAAACAATACTCCAACTAATTGTAGAGAAGGTAATATAATCTCAGTTTTTGAGGATACATGGTATTGCCAATGATGACACTGTGACTGGACGCTGATCCAAGTAGGCTGCACATAAGTTTCTCTCATAAACACAAAGAGATCTATAATGTACACTAACAGTCACAGGCTGGGTTTCCTGATAAAGTTGCAATTCTTTTACGATCAGCTTAACTATCCTTGCTCGTTATTTTACGATAGAGCAACTTCTGTATTTCAAACCAGTATGTTAATTGCTCATTGTAAAGTAGAACGTAAGTGCTTCATTACAGCTGTCCGGTCCAAAGGTGCTGATTACTTTGGCCAATATATTTAGAGTTTGTCTTCTCAACATGAAAATAATGTGGAAATATCAAACATGGAAGTTGTTTGAAAGCTTGTTGAGTCGCTGACTTTTATAAACTATTACAGAATTGAATTGAAGAAATAATGATGGCTTTGGTAAAACAAGGTTTCAGATGTATTGATGCTTAGCTTATAGAGATTAATAAAAGTGACACAAGGAATGCATGTAAGCTGAATATATGCGATGTGCATTGCATCATATGGAGAGACTCTTATGTAGCCTAAAGTTTTGTTTCTTTGGCTGAACAATGAACAAATGTACACAGAACAGGCTTAAAATGACAATGTTTTCTGATAAACAGGACATGATAAAGTCCAAAGTGCCTCTCCTATACTCCTTTCCTATTGATGGTGATGGGAGGAATGACCTACACTATTCCGATGTTGTGAAGGTGATGAAGGCTGGGTGGACACATCATTGGGGTTGTCAAGTGGGCTCCTTCATCAATGTTTCGCTCACTGGGCCCACAACGTCTCCAGTAGGTTCAGCAGTGTGTTCTGGCATCACAGAGCCACCCCCCTCAGCATCTGCCTAGCCTACTCACTTGGGAGACCAACTGGGGTCCTGTCTCTTGAACCAGAGCCACTGACTACTCCGCTCTGCCTCACCCAATGTACAGACATCAGCACTGAACTGCTCATAGACCTATGCAAATATTAATAGATCATCTGGTTACAGTTCTATGCACTGTGCACTTGTAGCCTTAATGCCGTCATAAAATATGAAATTTGTTAGTGCCATGTAAACAGATTTAGGACTATTTAAACAGCTATTCAAGAAAGGAAGAGGAGGAAGAAGAAAATATAGAGAGAGAGGGGAATCTCTCACTGCACATTCACTCTAATCTCCTTTGCTAACCTTATTTTATGTATTTAGAAGTTTTTAACTACAGGGACACTTTACTAACATATATCTTATAAGAAATCTGTTTAATAAGAACATATTATCTTTTTATTCCTATTATTGTTATGCTTATCAAAGAAGGCCAATAAGTTTAAGTTGAACTTAATGGACTTAAGAGCGGTTCAAAACTAGTAGTATGTTTTTACATACTACTTAGATAAAGATGCTTTTGGGAAACGTGCTGTAGAGATTAAGTACTACTTACATTTCACTAACATTCTGCTTAGTGCTTCGGGAAAACACGCCACAGTACATAGCCACTATTCCTAACCAGCTCAATGCTACAATGTTTGACAAACATGTTCTTACCTCAGTTTTACAGTCATTTGTTAAGATGGGAAGTGCCTCAGTCATTCCAATTGTCATAGAATAATCCCAAAGTGGTCATGTGATGAAGAATCCAATTTTATTTGATTTTTGACATAAGAGGCCATTGTACTATAAAAACATATTTTAAATTTCAGAACTCAAAACTTCCTCTCCAGTCCAAAAAGAGCATTTATTGTTTACACTCTGCAAAAACAACTCGTTTTAAAATCTGCATTTTGAAATCATAGTATCATTTAAATATCCTTGCCTCCCAAACAGATGTAATTGTCACGATGAATTGATAGAGACAGCGCCGTTGAGATACACAAACCCTGAAAATGACACTATTTGCTTTTAACCAATAAAAAGGTTTAGATGTCGATTAAGGTCCCCCCCATTAGTTGTTGTGTAACAGGGCAGATATTCACAAAACATCTTAAGGTTAAAACTCTATTGCGATGTGGATTGACGACAGCAGCCATGTAAAGTTGTGATGAAGCTGGACGAGATGGATTCAATTGCAGAAAACTGGTTTAATGACAGAATGGTAGAATACAGAGGGCAAATCCAGAAGAGCGTAGTAGAGCGGAAAGAAAAGTCAAAGCCAGGAGATCAGTTCAAAAACAAACACGAGAATGAACAAACGAGCAGTTACAAACGAATTATAGGAGTTAGCAAAGCAGAGTAACTTACAAGCAATAACCAACAAAAACCAAGTGAACAGGCAGGGTATAAATAGAGAACAAAACAGTGCAGGTGAAACTAATAGTCGGATGATTGGGAATGAGTGTGGGAACCGGAAAAACCGGGGTGGACTACCGAATTGGAGTTCATGACAGTACTCCCCCCACTTCTGCGGACGGCTCCTGACGACCGCACTCGGTGACGAGGAGTGCGTCCCCTGGGAAGCAGTGCAGGTAGATCGGGATGCTGGAGATGGAAATCTTCCTTCAGAGTTTGGTCTAAGACATCCCTTGATGGTACCCAAGACTGCTCCTCAGGTCCGTAGCCCTCCCAGTCTACCAAGTACTGCAACTGGCTGCCCAGACGTCTAGAGTCTAACAAGGCCCGTACAGCATAGGCAGATTGACCTCCAATATCGAGTGGTGGAGGGGGTGTGAGAGAGGCTGCAGGCGGAAACATCAGGCTGTAGAACACTGGCTTAAGCAGGGAAACATGGAAAACAGGACAGTTTATAAGTCACAGGATTGATTCTCTTTAAAATCTTAAATGGACCGATATACCTGGGGCTCAGTTTTCTGGAAGGGAGATGTAGACAGATGTCCCGGGTAGATAACCACACCCACTGGCCCGGATGGAAAATGGGTGTGGGTCTGCGTCGGCGGTCCGCCTTAGACTTCTGGGTTTGAGTTGAGCATTGTAGACGATCATGGGTAGCTCTCCAGACTTGAGCGCACTTCTGGGCCCAGGTATCTACTGCAGGAACATCACTCGAAGCAGCCTCCTACGGGAAAAGGGGTGGCTGATAACCCAGGACGCATTGAAATGGGGTGAGCTGGTTTGACGAACTGACTAGGGAGTTTTGGGCATACTCTGCCCAAGGGAGGTAGGTGTACCAGTTTGTCTGGTTCTGAGAACAATAAGCTCTGAGATATTTTCCAATTTCTTGATTTAGGCATTCAGTTTGACCATTGGTTTGCAGGTGGTATCCAGATGAGAACTTGAGTTGGATGCCCAGTCTGTCACTAAAAGTTCGCCAAAATCTGGAAGTGAACTGGGTTCCCCTGTCTGACGTAATCTCCTCTGGAATGCCAAAATTCCGGAACACGTGATTAATGATTATGTCGGCAAGCTGGGTAGCATTGGGTAGTCCGGATAATGGGACCAAACGGCACATCTTTGAGAACCTGTCTATGAAAACCAGGCTCTCAGTGCAATCGTCAGAGGGTGGCAAGTCAGTAATGAAGTCCATGGCTATATGTGACCATGGCCGATTGGGTATGGGCAATGGTTGGAGAAGTCCAGCGGGCAGGGTGCGAGGAGTCTTGGACTGGGCACAGATGGTACAGGAAAGAATAAAATCACGGACATCGTCAGCTAAAGAAGGCCACCAAAACTTCCTAGTAAGTAATTCCATAGAACGGGTGATACCCGGATGGCTGGAACGAAGGGATGTATGTACCCATTGCATCAACTGGGGGCGAATCACAGCAGGTACGTACATCTTGTTAGGAGAAGTCTGAGGAGGTGCTGGTTCATTACCTTGAGCTTGTTGTATCGCTTCCATTAATTCCCACCTCACTGGGGCAACTAGGCATGAAGCTGGAAGGATAGTATAAGACTCTGTTGGTTTGTCTCATTGTTAAAAAGCCTGGACAGGGCGTCGGCCTTTGTGTTCTTTGACCCTGGGCGTAAGGTTACAGAAAAGTTGAAACGAGCAAAGAACATTGCCCATCTGGCCTGTCTGGGGTTTAACCGTTTGGCAGAGCGAATGTATTCCAGGTTTTTATGGTCGGTTAAAACAACGAAAGGATACCTCGAACCCTCCAACCAGTGACGCCATTCTTCTAGGGCTAATTTGATAGCCAGTAGCTCCCTGTTTCCGACATCATAGTTTTGCTCTGGGGGTGACAACTTATGGGAGTAGAATGCACAAGGGTACAATTTTGCTGGAGCTCCGTGCCTCTGTGAGAGTGCCGCTCCAACACCTGTCTCAGAAGCGTCAACCTCCACAACAAAGGGCACCCTACGTCTGGTTGTTTTAGAACTGGGGAACAGGTAAACGAGTCTTTCAGAGCCTGGAAGGGTTCCTGAGCAGGGGGGGTCCATGTTAAGGATTTGGGCTTACCTCGTGTTAGAGCATTGAGAGGCACAGCTATCTTCCCGAAGTTCCGAATGAAGCGTCTATAATAGTTAGCAAAGTGAAGAAAATGCTGCCGTTCCTTCAGCGTCTTGGGTTCAGGCCAGGATTGGACTGCCGCTACCTTGTTGGTCTCTATTTCCATCGTTCCGGTGGACAAGACATACCCCAAGAAGGAGAGAGAAGAACGATGAAATTCACATTTCTCAGCCTTGACAAACAAGTGGTGTTCTCTGAGCCTTTGCAACACTCTGGAAACATGGTCCGTATGTTCAGATAGGCTAGATGAGTAAATTAACAGATCATCTATGTAGATTATTAGGAACCAGTCAATCATGTCCTGAAAGATCTCATTCATAAATGACTGGAACGCCGAAGGTGAGTTAGCGAGGCCGTACGGCATAACCAAATATTCGTAGTGCTCCCTAGTGATGATGAAAGCAGTTTTCCATTTGTCTCCCTTCCTGAGGCGAACAAGATTGTATGCATTCCTGAAGTCGAGTTTGGTAAATATCTGAGCTTTGCTGACATGCTCAAGAGTCGGCTGGATGAGGGGCAAGGGATATGTGAATTTCACGGTGAAATTATTTAAGGCATAGTAATCAATACAAGAACGGAGTCCGCCATCTTTTTTCTCCACAAAGAAGAATCCTGATGCAACTGGAGAGGTAGACGGATGAATTATACCAAGGTTTAGGGCCTCATCGATGTAATCCTCCATAGCCTTAGTTTCTGGGAGTGTTAAGCGGTACACTCTGCTTTTAGGGAGAGAAGACCCCGGAAGAAGATTGATGGTGCAATCCCAGCTACGATGTGGAGGAAGGGCAGTCTGGGTTTTTTCGAACACATCAGCATACACTAAATACTCAGAGGGAATGGAAACGGGAGACTTAATTTCGGGGCTCTCTACAGAGGTTGCGAAAACGGGTAAGCTAAGGCAATGTGATAAACAGTGCATATTCCAGCTCAATAGCTCCCCGTGCGCCAGGAAATATGGGGGTCATGAAGACATAGCCAAGGATGGCCTAAAACTACTGGGTCTCTGGGTGAATGAACAAAAAAAATTGAATTATTTCCTTATGAAACAAGCCTACTTGAAGTGATAACGGCACAGTTCTCTGGGTAATGAATCCTGATCCGAGTAGTGCTCCATCCAAAGAATTAATTTTGAGAGGTGGCTCAACCGGACTGAGAGGAATACCAAGTCTCTGGACCAAGTCATCATGAATGAAATTCTCTGCCGCCCCGGAATCAACTAGGGCTGGAGTGGAAAAGGAAATATCGTTAAGGGATATCACGACGTGGAGGCAGACTTGCTTCTGGGTAATGTTAATAATGATAGATGTTCTAACCTGGCTCCTGGAGGAGGGAGGCTGAGGACAGACTGGGCATGAAGCGATGCGATGTCCCAGTTTACCACAGTACAAACAGAGGTGCTGCGTTAAACATCTCACACGCAGGGGTTAATGGAGCGCGACCAAGCTGCATGGGTTCAGGCTGAGCAGGACTTTCCAGAGGTGGGGCATATAATGGGTCGGAGACTACAGTTCGTTCAAGGCCACTAGAAGAATTTCTAAAAGTGCGATCTCGCAACAGGTTATCAACTAGGATGGAATTTTATGTAACTAGGAATTCTCCAAATTCAATGATTCTCCCCGGCAGGCTAGCTCCATTTGTAATCGAGAGCTTAAACCAAGGCGATACACAGTTAATAGAGCGGGCTCGCTCCACCCGCTACCCGCGGCAAGGGTGCGGAAATCTAGGGCATAATCAGCTGCGGTACGCGACCCCTGTTAAATGTACATGAGGCAGCTGCCTACATCTCTCCCAGCTGCGGGATGATCAAATACAATGGCAATTTGGTCACAGAATTGATCATAGGAAGTAAGAAGTGGGCTGTTAGCTGTCCACAGCGCTGTGGCACATTGTCTCGCTCTGCCGGTAAGTAGTGAGATCATAAAGTGAACCCTCTCGCTGTCAGTTCGTAAATGGGGGTGATATTTTAGGTAAAAACTGCACTGCATGAGAAAGCCCCGGCAATTATCAGAAGACCTATCAAACCTCTCGGGGGTATAAAACTAGCTGCGCTCTGCAGTGTGTTGGGGGCAGTGTTAATTTCGTCAGACGAGACGAGACTAAATATGTTCGTCAACAACCTTTTTTTCCATGACTAAGACGAGACGATGACGAGACTGCACCAATGTCCAAAAACGCTGACTAAGACTAAATTAACATGCATTATTGTTAACAAAAAAAGACGAGACTAAAATGTTTTGCATAAAATAAAAACTAAGATAAAATCTCTCTTCATTTTCGTATACAATCGTCTCTACTTTTTCACCATGAGATAGAATATTCAGCTGTTACGCCTTCAAAATATTCCGAATGAGTTTGCGCTGTTGCTCAAGTAACGGTTACAGGTCTCACACTCCTGTGGCTGCAACACGAAACTACACGGAGCAAGAACACAACAATCATAGACAGTGGCGAACACGCGACGAGCGCCGACGACATGCTAGGTAGAAGGAAGAGGCTCGATATTTGGTAGCATTTTAGGTACAATGATATTGACAAAAAGTCAGAATGTGTCATTATAACTGACGGGAAGCACTGCGGACAAAAAATATCGGGGAAAAACACCACCAACCTTAAGCGACATCTAAAGGCTAACCACCCACACATTCAGGGAAGTTAACTTAAATTAACGTCTCATAAGCTAATGCTGATTTTAGGCATCTACGCTGTAAATTAACCAGTTAGCTATGGTGTTGTGGCACATACATTATGCAGGTTATATATATTTTATGTAACTTATTTGCTTAATAAAATACTCTTCAGAACAAGTTCATCATTTGTGAATGTGTCTCTTAAATCAGAAAACCAGCCACGTTTAACAAAGTGAATTCAACATATCATTCAACAAGTGTATTTTGTCAGGTAATTATGACATTTAACCAATATTTGAGATGTGTGAAACATTATTTGACTGAAATGGTTATCTCAGAATTAATCTCAGAAATAATTTATTTAAAAAAAGACTAACATGTTTTGAAACTTGACTAAGATATATTGAGTTTTCTTTTGACTAAAACTAGACTAAAATGACGAGACTTTTAGTTGACTAAAACTTGTCTAAGATGCCTTAAATTCTCTTTTGACTAAAACTAGACTAAAATGACGAGACTTTTAATCGACTAAAACTTGACTAACAAAAAAAGATATGTGAATGACTAAATATGACTAAAACTAACAAGGACATTTGGCACAAGACTAAGACTAAGACTAAATTAAAAATAGGTGACAAAATTAACACTAGTTGGGGGTATCAGCGGGTTCAGGGATAGGTAAAGTCAAAAGTCAACGTATTAGAATGTTTTCATGGCTTTGAACTTTTAAAAAGGTACCACCTCAATCGCAATGTAGTCATTTTAATATTACAATACTGACGTTGATATCTATCTATCTATCTATCTATCTATCTATCTATCTATCTATCTAATGTTTCATATATATACTCACTGAACACTTTATTAGGAACACTATGGTCTCAAAGGTTTGACGTGCTGTGCATTCTGAGATACTATTCTACTTACTACAATTGTACAGAGTGGTTATTTGAGTTACCGTAGCCTTTCTGTCAGCTCAAACGAGTCTGGCCATTCTCTGTGTGGCCTCGCTCATGTTTTTGGCACCATTCTGAGTAAACTATAGAGAATGTTGTGTGTGTAAATCCCAGGAGATCAGCAGTTACATAAATACTCTAGCCAGCCCATCTGGCACAAACAGTCATGCCACAGTCGAAATCACTGAGATCACATTTTTTCCCCCATTCTGATGGTTGATGTGAATATTAACTGAAGCTCCCGTATCTGATTGATTTTATGCATTGCACTGCTGACACACAATTGGCTGATTAGATAATTGCATGAATAAGTAGGTGTACTGGTGTTCCTAATAAAGTGCTCAGTGAGAGTAAAATATTATAATATAGGCTTATTTCACACTGTATGTTTAATGAATTTACAAACAATTATTGGTACTCTGTCTGACAATTGCTTTGGGCTATTTAAGAAAGCACACTCATAGAATGTGACGTCATCCATTGCAACGAGGTCAACTCCGCATTTACTCTTACCTTAAAATGTCCCCATTCCTTAGTAAAACTTGCTCTTAGCAGTTTTATAAAAACTATAAGCTAGGAACTCTTTGGAGAACTCCTAGTGGTAAGATATAAATCTTTGTAAATAGGGGCCCTGAAATCCAACGTGGAGCAGATTGTGCTATTAATGATTCATAACAAAGAAGTATATATCTGCTCACGAAATATTGATTTGAGATTAATTTATTTATTATGTAAGAAGAATGTGTAGCATAGTGTGCAACAAAGGGCAGTGGTAAGTAAACACTAGTAAGGTTCCCCCAAAAAAATTGTATCATAATGAAAGAAAATGTATAATATTTTTTGGGATCATTAAAACTTTTGCATTATTACTATTGATTATTTTCACACTATTCATTTAATATTTTTTTCAAGACCTCTTGATCTAAAGGCTTATGCTTAAATGATTGAAATCAGTTTTGTAGACAAATATATACTGTAACTATTTATGAATTTCTTTACCACAATTTCTTTTGCTTTTATTTTTAATTAGTTCAGTTGGACCTGATAGCCATTGAAAAGTAACCAACAAGTGCAACAAACCCCTTTAATACTGTTTGAAAACATAACAACTGAATACCTCAATTGGTAGAGAGAATGTCAAAGTGTCCAAAGCTATCCTCAAGACACAATGTGGTTATTTTTATTTTATAATTTTTGGTCACTATATAATTTAGAGTAGCATCCAAATCAAGCCTGTAAACACATATTGAGGATGGGAGAGGGAATGTTATAATTTAAGAACCATCCATTGAAAAAAACAATAATAGTTGACAATTTATAAAAAATACTGGAGACATTTCACCATCAAAGTCAGTGGTGATTACAGCCCTCATCGAAAAACTGTCCGATACCCAGACATGTTCTTGGATGTTAGGGTTAGGTGAGGTTTTTTGTGAGATTCACCCTTTTAAGAGCACCTTACCTTACTACATGGGGCAAACCAATACCCCACAGCGAGCAGGGGGAGTCCCAATCCCACGGCCAGAACTACCAGACACTTTACGGCAATGGTTTGTTCCTGAAGACCAGACAGATTCTCATACCAGATCGTCAACAACTGCTGCTGACAGTTTGGATGAGCCACAAACTGAAGAGTAAAAGAGATTAACAGTATCATTAAAATTTGTAGACAAACAAGTTTAAATAAGGCCTTTTCCTCTAAAGAGGACTCATGTAGACTTTAAATAATGTATTAAGTGTTTAAGAAGAGGTAATGATTAAGATCTCTTAAAAGAAAGAAATCCAGCTAAAACCAGCGCAAAAGTGTTTTGGAACATGTTGGTCCTAGCTGGTTTTGAATCATGTTAAAGCGTTTTTCTGGTAGTCCAGCTGATAATCACCTAAGACCAGGTAATAACCAGCTAACCAGCCACCAAGATACACCACCTTAAGTTGGTTTTAACTGAATTCGGCCCTGCTGAAAAACAAATAACAACTTAAACCAGCCTAAGCTGGTTAGGTTGGTCTTTTGATGGTTTTAGAGCTGCTAAAACAGCTTAAACCAGCTAAAATAGCAACCCATATTGAAGATGGATTTTTTTACATTCACAACAGGAAGGAAACTTGCCGTGATAATTCATATTTTTTGTGTTGGATTAATGCTGAAATTCCACTTGACTGTTATAGGCAGTACCCATTAATGATTACATACAGTATTACAGTATGTACAGCCTATAAATATGTACAGTGTTCATGCAAGTCATGCTTGATGGCAATAAATAGCATAATGCTAACTTATTGAAAAAAGCACTTAACACTTCAAACAACCCATTAACACTGTGATATGGTTAGGTTTGGAAATAATGCATGGTCATAACAGAATTTGGCATGTTTCCTCTAGACATCACCATATAGCAACAACAAAACATACACATGAGGAATAAACTTGCACACATCATGTCTGACACCAGGGAGACTAGGAAGGACAGTAAAGGAGACCGTGAATGCAGTGGTCTAGTCCTATGGAGGACCAAGTCTGCCAAATTAAGAAATAAATAACGATGCAAATAAATTATAAAATTAAAAAGTGTACAGTGAAATAAAATCATTTTCAAATGTGACATAAATGAGTATTTATAGTTTTATTTCCTCATTATTGTATTTATACATTTATTTATTTCCACATTTATTTCTACATGTATATTATTTCCACTAAAGATGTGAATCTTCACTGTCACAAATGTATTCGTATATGATTTAAAGGGTAGCGATTCGATTACAAAACAATTCTTGATGCATCACAATGCATGTTTTTATTTTGATAAATACACACACATTAAATGTTTTATTCAGAGTGAATTGATCCCTTGCCTATAACTATAACCACAACTATCAGTTGCTGAGATATGGCTACATGATATGTTTGCTTCTGTGCGAGTGCAGATCAGGGCTTGACATTAAGCACTGTCATATGCTGGTCTTTCGGACAAGTAAATTGGTCATTCACTTGTCTTAGTAAAACAATTACTTGTCTGGAGAGGGAAAAAAGTCATTTAAGTAATAGTTACATGCTCAAGTAATATGTCAAAGTTTAAGTTGTAGGTTTTCTAAATTAAAGACAGATGCCCATCCTAATTGTATGCAACCAACTCTATTCACTCTGAAAGAAATGTAAACTGTGGTGGGTAGGTGTGGAGGCTATTGCCATACGATAGATCTATTATGTTATGTAAGGTAGTCAAATAAATAAAAAAAATCCTCCATCACCATCATTTACAGCAGATGTGCTCACATTTCTATGGAATGAGATCTGCTTTTTCCTCATGTTACTGCAGCAAAATTTACCATGCACAATATATACATTCTCACAATACCAAAATTTCAGTAGTAGTGAAATCTGACGATTCTCGATACCAGCTTCAATATCACAACACAGTAATAACACTAATTTGTTATTTATGAAAGAATTTTTTCAGTCCGTAAATTAAAAAAACAATGCTTTTTTAACAGCTTTAAATGTATTTAACAGCAGATTCAATTATTCGAGTAAACATTCAGAATGAAATGTGACATAAAACATGACGTCTTCACGATAGTAATACATTCATTGATTTATTCATTGATGGATGTATTTACATTTGAAACATGAGTTCATTCTTTTGAGTAATCACCTGTTGCAGGTCACAGAGTGGTGTGCTGAATGTACCACATGATGTGAGGACTGCACTTAGAGTTTTGACAATTTTGTAAGTGTCTGTAAATGTGCCAAATCGATTGAGGAAAAACTGTAATACTGTTTAAAGCTATTAAAGTTATCCAGCAAAGATCAGTGAGTGGTTTTGTCATTTATTGTTATGGTTGTTTGTTTAAAATCAACAAAGTTTTTCTAGCAAGTCAATCCACTGTCATCCATCTTTGGAATGCCCTCGGGAGGCTATTTCCAGTCATGTTAGTGCAACTCCTATCTAATTGAAAAGGGAAACACCGAAATCTCATAAACGGTTGGTCAAGATTATGATCAAAGCACTTATTTCAAATAAATAATAAAATCTCACAACACTGGAATCATAAATTGTGCTTCGTTACCTCAGATAATGTTTTTTCCCCAGCTTGCGCAGCTAATGCGCATGCAAGTTCTTGAGTTGATTGACAGGCGGCACATTCTTTCAACATCCATTGACCGCTGGGTGTTCCAATTTCTCCCATTCATTTTAATAGAAGTGGCCAGTCTCTACAAAATAGTCTATGCTATTAATGACACACTAGACAGCAGCAGGCCTATTAGGTTACATTAACACTTAAAAATCCAACATTTTGATACAAATACGCATTTTCTCCACTGTTTACTTTCACTTTAGACATAACTCACTGCGTTTACATGAATATCTCACCAAAGACAGGCATTTTAGGAGAATTTCTAATTGTATTTGATCATTCAGGCATGTATCCGCATTAACATGATCGTTCTCGGAGCACATGCGCATGTTTAGTGCATACACATGTCAGTCAAATACTACTCACAGCTATTGTTAGTTCACTAGTGAATTACGCGCTCTGGATTATTTTCAACAGCAGAATAAAACTATATACTTTGCAGCCTAATAAGTGACACAAGCCTTTACTATATCACAAATACTGCCAGTTATTTTTTTCGTTATTGACATTTTAATCAGGCTTTTTGTCCGGTTGGGCAAGTAAATTTCTCTTTCACTTGCCCTTTCAAAACTAAATTTTCCTGGAGCCCAGGCAAATGTAATCTTCTCCTTTCCACACTACAGGTGACAGTAAAGTGACACAAATAGCGAGGTTGCTGCTTATGAAATCAATCAAGCATCTCAGATGCGCTCTGTTACGACAAGTGAGATAAGCAATGAGAAACAGCCAAAGAAATAGTTTCCACAACGTGTAACGTGCTACGCCGTTGCAGCCAGGTTATTTGAGTGTAAATAGCCATGACATGTTTGGGGTGGGAGAAAAAAACAGATTCTCCGATACATCACAATTCTTTCTACAACAATTCTGAATCGATTCTTAAAATCCAGAGCCGATTCTGAATTCAATTTATACCACGGCAGTGCACACCAGAGATTAAATGAGATGCTAGAAGCAAATGGTCAGACGCACAAACACTAAAGCCAATACCAAAAATTAATTCACAAACTCAAGCACATAGCAATGGCAGAGTTTATTTGTGATAACACATCAACAAACAACATGAAAGGGCTCAAGAGAAAAAAACAGCTAAAATATTAATGGAACAGGAGTTTGGGAGATGTGGGTGATGTTTTTATCTTCTAAGTATATTTTTGTCTCCTGCTTCCTATTGCCTTTCTCTCCTTTTGCATTCTCTATTTCTTTACAGCACTAAGTGCAAATAGCCTCTACCAAATCTTATCTACATTTTAAAGTAATTTATACCACTGTAACTGTATGTACCTAGGGAGATCATACCTGTATGTACTTAGGATTTCTAAAAGGTATGGTATTTGGCTGATAATCCTTGTATACAATCTGAACAGGAAAAAAACATAACTTTTGATAACAGATTTTAAGATTTGTCAACAGACTCTTTGAAAAGAACAAAAAGCAGGAAAAAAGTGCACGTGAAATAATCCAGAATTAATAATGCTTAATTCAAACGTGCCAGGTGTTGATAATAAAAGCTTGTGTTTATTCAGGTTTGGCATATATAAATAGTCAAACAAGGCATTTGCCTAGAGCAGCAGCCCAGTGAGGGAGGCATAAAGGAGAAGACAGATAGATGCACAATAATTCCTGTGATAATTTGGAATTATACAACAAAGCCATATCAACATGTATCAACAATTAACATATTTGTAACCAAACTACTGATTCTTTTTTACTACCCGGCCTCTACTATTACTTACAGTACACGGTCAAAAAAGTAATCAAGTGTATGCGTGATTACAGTTAGAAAGAACATAAATATATTTACACAAGAATAACAAATCACAGGAATTAACGTAGTTTTAGTTCAAATTTCATGCAGAAATAACACATTTGTTGGAAAAATAAAAGCAATTAGATTTTTGTATTGTTGTTTATATTATTATTTACAACTGTAATCATGCATAGGGGAGAGGGGGGTAAGATGAGTCTGTGGGTAAGTTGACCCAACCTGTGAATCTAGGTAACTGAACAAATGTTTTGCAATTTGACCTTAAAAGCATTACATATTCATCATTTCATCATTTCACAGCAACCAGGGACAGAGAGAGCTGTGCCCAAGGGAGATGTGGGTCTGCGGGTACTGCAGAAAATACATCACAGGCGGTTACCAGAGTAATCGGCACCTGTAGAGCACCTATCACAGTACAGGGAATATTAGTACCCATAGTGGGTCTGGCTGCAAACTCTTCCGCTGAATTCACAAGCCACAGGGCACATCCAGGGTCCACGACTTCGTGAATTCAACTGCGGGTAAAAGCTCACGTTTTCGACTCAGGGGAGGTGAAAGGCGTTATTATGCAAGCGATACACCCGGTCAGCAGATCCGTATTACTGAACTCTACCTGTTCGTACCTGAAAGAACACAGAACGAAACCAGCTCAACCCAGAGATTGTAAAATCTTGCAAAGGTGGTATTGGGTGTTGCCCAGCCCGCTGCTCTGCAGATGTCTGCTAGAGAGGTACCATTGGCCAGTGCCCATGAAGATGCCACACTCCTTGTAGAGTGTGCTCGAACCTGCAAGGGGGGGGGGGGGGGGCACGGCCTGGGTCTGGTAGGCCAATGTGATGGTGCGCAATACTGCGTGACAAGGGTGACATTTTCCTCATCCTCCCTGGCCTTGCACAGGGTCTGTGCAAGTAGGCTCACTGGTGGGAATGCGTATTTGTGCAGCATCAGGGCTAGCTATGTGCCAGGGCGTCTGTGCCGAGGGGGGCTCCCGGCATTGCATACCAGAGCGGGCAGTGGGAGGATTCCCGGAAAGCGAACAGGTCTACCTGTGCTTTGCCGAATCGACTCCAAATCAGCTGGACCACCTGGGGGTGGAGTCTCCACTCTCTGCTGAGTGTCGCCTGCTGCGACAGCATGTCTGCTGTAGCGTTGAGGATGCCCAGGATGTGAGTGGCCCACAGAGACCTCAGCCACTGCTGACTCCAGAGGAGTGGCGATTTATATATGCCACCGTCGCTGTGTTTCCTCAGTGTTAAATGAAACAAGGGGAAAGTAGGAGATTATAATTTCTAAGTAAATATATTAAAAATGACAAATAATAGATGATAAAAACATTTTTGGGAATTTTATTCAGAACTTCGCAGGAAAAATTTAATTGGTCAACTTAACCCCAAATGACATCTTACTCACTGACCAGGAGAAATTTAACCCTAACCTGGGGCAAGTTGAACCAATGAATCAATTTTTTTAAAAAACAGTGACTGTGTAAGGCCCGGTTCAGAAATCGCAGGTCCAAGATTGGCCACTTGATTGGTACGATCATGTAAGGGCTGTAGAACCCTTTCCTCATCTCGGCTGGAGGAATAGGCTCTATCGCACCCTTGCGTAGAATAGTCACAATCTCCGCCGCAGGGTGGAGTTTTCAAATTCCCTTCACCAAGTTGAAGCGGATGCTGCTGAACCAGGGCGGGCGCCTGGCGAATTGAATCACATAGCCGAGTCGGATGTCCTGGCCAGCCACCGCGACGGGTTGGAAAGTGCTAGCCACGCATCCAAGCTCCAGGCGTGGGGCACTAAGGGGACGATCGCGTCTGACATACCTGAGGGTGGGGCCTCACGGTGGGGGGACAGGCAACACCATGTCGAGGAGTCGAGATTTGGTATCCGTAGGTACATATAGTTTCAGTGAAATAAAATTACTTGAAAAGTGACCAGGGTGGTCATAAAAAAGTGGTTATATCACCCAACTCTAAGTTATTCATTCAACACTTATCATTCATTACCTAGTTGACTTTATCTGTTCAGAGGTATATTTTAAAGTTCCTAAATGCACATACAGTTTAAGTCAGAAGTTTACATACACCTTAGCAAAATGCATGTAAACTCACTATTACTGACATTAAAGCATTCCCTGTCTTAGGTCAGTTAGGATCACTACTTGATTTTAAGAAAGTGAAATGTCAGAATAATAGAAGAGAGAATGATTTATTTCATCTTTTATTTCTTTCATCACATTCCCAGTTGGTCGGAAGTTTACATACACTTTGATAGTATTTTGTAGCATTGCCTTTAAATTGTTTAACTTGGGTTAAAAGTTTTGGGTTGCCATCCTTCCATAAGCTTCTCACAATAAGTTGCTGGAATATTGGTACATTCCAGACAGAACTGGTACAAAGCGGTGGTGGCGTAGCGGGCTAAAGCACATAACTGGTAATCAGCAGGTTGCTAGTTCGATCCCCAAAGCCACCACCATTTTGTCCTTGAGCAAGGCACTTAACTCCAGGTTGCTCTGGGGGGATTGTCCCTCTAATAAAAGCGTCTGCCAAATGCATAAATTTAAATGTAAAGCTTGCACGTAAAATGTAAACCTGCGGAACTAGCAAATCCCAAACTCGAGCACAAAAAAATATGATTGTGCACACAAATTAACAAGCCGCGAGAAGAAATAATAAAGCCGTGAGTCTTAACAGGTCCCACGTGCATGCAGATCTGAACACACGTGCAAGTTATTTTCTTAGGACAGCCATTTTAGAAGAATGCACATCATGTGCTCAGGTCGAAAACAAACAAACTAAAAAACAAAAAAAGCATGAAAATTAAAATGAAGATGGCGCTGCTGTGAATAAGAAAGCTGCTTCTCCAATGCACAAAAAATTCTTATAGCTACTATATGTATAAACGTGTGAAGCTGGAAAAAAAAACTTACCTCTTTATGGTCTGTCATCCCGTCCCCAACACATCCCGGATCCTGCTTTCTGTTTTGAGTGTCTTCATTAGGAGAGGGCCAACAACAGCCAATCGCAACAGAAGGACATCATTAATGTCATCCAAGCAGCCAATCAAAATAAGATTTTTAGATAAGCTGCAATTTGCCAGCAGCCAATAGCATTTGTTAACAGAAAGTTTTGGGCCCTGCCACTGAGTGTCAAAACCAACTCATGTGCATAAAGATTTCTGCTCTAGGGATGGGCAATACCACTTATTTTCTTTTCGATCCGATACAAAGTACTTTTAGGCTAGTATTGCCGATATCGATAACGATACCTCTAATAAATGTAATTTTTAAGAATTCATTGGATAAAATTTGTCTTTTTTTATATAATGTGGCTCTCGGAGGCTTGATTAGCCTAATACGGGACCGGACGTGTTGAGTCATGACCCGGCCCCGCCCTCCACCGTGCCACATATATTTATAGGCCTTAGCAGTAAACTATTAGGCTGCTTTGTATACCTTTTAAAAATTAGTAAGTATAAACAACATATAAAACCTAAAAATTAACCATAGATATTATTATATGGCTACTATTACTAAAACCAAGTTACAATATGGATACTACAGTAATGCTGCAGCAAAACCATGGTTACTGCAAAAAAAAACTACAGTTGTGGTTACTAGTCATGGTAAATACAATATTACTACAGTAAATCCATGGGTAGTTTTCATAAGGGTATAATTTATTAACAAGGATTAAAGATCATTGTCAATGTTTTAACAACACTGAATTTAAACAAATCTGTAAAAATGGTCACACAAGCCCATTATAATACATGTAACGTCTAGGTTTGTCATTACTTAGTGTGAATAACTCCAGATGCTCTTTTTCTGTCATTACCTCTGGAAAGCACTGCTCCGTCTTTGAAGGAGCGCCATGACTGAAAGGGTGAGTGCTGTCTGTCTGCTGGTGTATTTTAGCATTTCTGTGCATCAAGATGAGTGGAATTAAAAATTGTTCCGGTGCCATGCAACAATCTGCTAATAAAATTATTTTTTTCCACTTCGAAATTTATGACATTAATATTAATATTCATGTTATCTAAATAATAAGATCACTAGTTAAACCTTTCAGGTTATGTCGATATAGGACTCCTTTTACTGTGGATATAGATACTTTTCTAGCTGTTTCCTCCAGCATCTTCACAAGGTCCTTAGCTGTTGTTCTAGGATTGATTTGAACTTTTTGCACCAAACTAAGCAGTATGATGGCTGCATGGTCCCCTGGTGTTTATACTTGCATACTACCTTCAGGCATTTGGAAATTGCTCCCAAGGATGAACCAGACTTGTGGAGGTCCACAATTGTTTTACTGAAGTCATGGCTGATTACTCTTTATTTTCCCACTGAGTTTGAAGGTAGGCCTAAAAATACATCCACATGTACATGTCCAATTCAGTACACCTCCTATCAGAAGCTAACTGGCTAATTGTCAAAAGGCTAGACATAATTTTCTGGAATTTTCCAAGCTGCTTAAAGGCACAGTTAACTTTGTGTATGTAAACTTCTGACTCACTGGAATTGTGATATAGTCAATTAAAAGTGAAACAATCTGTCTGTAAACAATTGTTGGAAAAATTACTTTTGTCATGCACAAAGTAGATGTAATAAATGACTTGCCAAAGCTATAGTTTGCTAATATGAAATCTGTGGAGTGGTTAAAAAATGAGTTTTAATGACTTCAACCTAAGTGTATGTAAACTTCTGACTTCAACTGTAAATGTATGTTTTCCTGGATTACATTTCTGGATAATCTGTGAAGTGATCAGGATACATGTGCATAAAACATCATTTTATTAATGTAATTTTAAAGTGGTAATTTGCACTGTTTTTTTTAATAGTGTAGTACAACTAATAAACTAATATGGTTTATATGAAACAGTTAAAAGCTACATGCCCCCTCTCTATTATTCTACCCCAATGGCGTGAGAATCCAACACGTGTCTGACAAATGAAACATTTTCTGGGGCACGGATACACACACTACCTGTGGACAGGATGGATACAGAGCCAACCTCTAATGTGCCTGGTGTTCTGTATTAAGGTAATAGGTTAATTAATATGAATCCTGAGGGAATAACAGGTGTTAATTTGATGCTTGTCCTATAAACCCCTTCCTGCCTGAATTATAACTCTCAGAATAAATGTCTTGAAATATATCCACATAATTATATACAAGAATCTGAACTCAGGATGAAAGAACTATGAGAGAGAGAGCGAGAGAGAGAGAGAGAGAGAGATAGTGAGGAAATGAGAGGAAGATATGCAAGAATCTTGGAATGGGGACAATAATCTGTAATGCAGTCTGAACTGTTTCATATAAACTATATTAGTTTATTAGTTGTACTTATTTGTAATGTACTATAAAAAAAAAAAAAAACTGTGCAAATTACCACTTTAAAACGATATTCATAAAATGATGTTTTATGCACATGTGATCCAGAAATGGAATCCAGCAAAATATACATTTACAACTGATGTCAGAAGTTTACATACACTTAGGTTGATGTCATTAAAACTCATTTTTAATGAAGCTCATTTTATATTTGCAAACTATAGTTTTGGCAAGTTGTTTAGTACATCTACTTTGTGTATGACACGAATAATTCTTCCAATAATTGTTTACAAAATTATGTCAAGCCAACTAGCTTCTGATAGGAAGTGTACTGAATTGGAGGTGTACCTGTGGATGTATTTTAAGGCTTACCTTCAAACTCAGTGCATCTTTTCTTGACATCATAGGAAAATCTAAAGAAATCAGACAAGACGTCAGAAACAATTTGTGGACCTCTACAAGTCTGATTCATCCTTGGTAGCAATTTCCAAATGCTTGAATACCACGTTCATCAGTACAAACAATCCCAGAACAACAGCAAAGGACCTTGTGAAGATGCTGTAGGAAACAGGTAGTGATGGGTTGTTTGCGTCCGAGTCGGCTCTAAGAGCAGGCTCTTGTAGGTGAAAGTTGGGAGTCGGCTCACATATCAGAACAGCCGGATCCATTAATAAAAATATTTTTAAAAATTAAGATATGAATAATCAAAAGATTTAAATGAATGGAATTAACTAATTAAAAGAACAAAAAAATTAATAAAATAATATAAACCTAAATGCTCAAGCGCACACACATTCATTCTGACTGTCTGCTCAGTCTAACAACCTCATATGTTGATCCTGTCAATCAGACACACAGTGTCAAGCAATGAATCAAAGATGCATGAGGAAGGGATGAGTGGATACAATGACACCCGGTACGGAGAGGTTTGGCAATGATTTCAATTCTAAAGAACTACATTGTGCCCAAAAATAACCATAAAAATGACTAAAACAGCAATTGCAAGTGGGTGGCCAGGCTTCGGTCCATGGTGGTCACTTGTAAGTTTTTCATCTGCCTCTCTCCACTATAAAAAAACATCCTTTTATTCACACGCTTTGACCCACTGGTCACCATGTTGGTTGCTTCATGCACTTGTTTTAAAGCTTGGAAACTCAAATTTACAGTGACTTAGGCAAAATAAACCATCTCTTAACACGTATTTGATTTGCTGACAAGTGTTGGAAGTGTTCCGTTCTCATAAGTCAAGTCAAGTGGTTTTTATTGTCATTTCAACCATATACAGTTAGTACAGTACACAGTGAAACGAGACAATGTTCCTCCAGGACCATGGTGCTACATAAAACAACATAGGACAAACACAGAACCACATGAGACTACACAGACTAAATAAAAATACTTATATAATACCTATATAAAGTGCACATGCAAAAACGTGTGCAAACGTACGGGACAGTACAATACATTTCTAACAATGAACATTACAATAGGCACAGTGATAGACAGTGCAGCGCCAACCAGTATACAGTAGTGCAAAAAGATGACAGTTACTAAAAATGCCAGATGTAAACATAACATACAATGATATAGTGTTCTATGCACATAGCAGTTATTGAGGTAGCAGACAGTTATAAAGTGGCAGTTATTAAAGTGCAACTCAAGACACGTGTGTGTGTGTGTGTGTGTGTGTGTGTGTGTGTGTGTGTGTGTGTGTGTGTGTGTGTGTGTGTGTCAAACCAGTCTCTGAGTATTGAGGAGTCTGATGGCTTGGGGGAAGAAGCTGTTACACAGACTGGTCGTGAGGGCCCGAATGCTTCGGTACCTCTTGCCAGATGGCAGGAGGGTGAAGAGTTTGTGTGAGGGGTGTGTGGGGTTGTCCACAATGCTGGTTGCTTTGCGGATACAGTGTTTTATGTAAATGTCTTTGATGGAGGGAAGAGAGACCCCGATGATCTTCTCAACTGTTCTCACTATCCTCTGCAGGGCTTTGCGTTCCAAAACGGTGCAAGTCCCAAACCAGGCAGTGATGCAGCTGCTCGGGATGCTCTCAATAGTCCCTCTATAGAACGTAGTGAGGATGGGGGGGTGGGAGATGTGCTTTCCTCAGCCTTCGAAGAAAGTAGAGATGCTGCTGGGCTTTCTTGGTGATAGAGCTGGTGTTGAGGGACCAGGTGAGGTTCTCCGCCAGGTGAACACCAAGGAATTTGGTGCTCTTGACGATCTCCACAGAGGAGCCGTCGAAGTTCAGTGGAGAGCATACACCTTGAGCTCTCCTAAAGTCAACAACCATCTCTTTTGTTTTGTCGACATTCAGGGACAGGTTGTTGGCTCTACACCAGTCCGTTAGCCACTGCACCTCCTCTCTGTATGCTGTCTCGTCGTTCTTGCTGATGAGACCCACCACGGTCGTGTCATTGGCGAACTTGATGATATGATTCGAGCTGTGCATTGCTGCACATTCGTGAGTCAGCAGAGTGAACAGCAGTGGACTGAGCACACAGCCCTGGGGGGGCCCCAGTGCTCAGTGTGGTGGTGGTGGAGATGCTGTTCCCGATCCGGACTGACTGTGGTCTCCCAGTCACCACACCGACCCTGGGACTGCGCTATTGACCTTCTTCCGGGTGAACCTCTCCCCAGGGGAAGAATTTACCCCCTCTCGATTCCTGAACAAAAGGCCATGGAGGAGTACATCGAGGAGGCTCTCTCTCAGGGATACATCCGTCCGTCCACTTCCCCTGCTGCCTCTAGCTTCTTCTTTGTGGCTAAGAAGGATGGAGGTCTCCGTCCCTGCATTGATTACCGCTCCCTCAACAAAATAACCGTGAAGTTCCGATATCCTCTTCCTCTTGTCCCTGCAGCACTGGAATTATTGAAAGGAGCAAATATCTTCACCAAGCTAGATCTTCGTAGCGCCTACAACATCATTCGTATCCGGAAGGGAGATGAATGGAAGACAGCCTTTTTAACACCTACTGGCCACTATGAATACAGAGTTATGCCGTATGGCTTGGTCAATGCCCCCTCAGTTTTCCATGGTTTCATGAACGAGATTTTCCGTGAGTACCTCAATCGTTTCATCATCATATACATTGACGACATTCTAATATACTCCCAGAATGAGACTGATCATCATCAACATGTCAAACTTGTGTTGGAAAGACTAAGGGATAACCACCTATACCTCAAGGCTGAGAAGTGTGCCTTCCACCAGAAGTCCCTCCAGTTCCTCGGATATAACATCTGTCCAGACGGAATCCAGATGGACGAGGGTAAAATAGAAGCCGTACGAAACTGGCCCACTCCGACCTACATAAAAGAGCTCCAGCGCTTCCTGGGTTTCGCCAACTTCTATCGCAGGTTTATTAAAAACTTCAGTTCCCTCGCTTCACCTCTTACCACTCTACTCAAATCTAAACCTAAGTCCCTAGCCTGGCCTCCCACAGCCTCTTATGCCTTCCAACAACTTAAACTCGCCTTCACCACAGCTCCCCTTCTGAAACATCCTGATCCTAATAGACCTTTCATAGTAGAAGTAGACGCCTCTACCTTGGGGGTAGGAGCCGTTCTTTCCCAGCAGCAGGGGAAACCACCCAAACTCCACCCATGCGCCTACTTCTTGAAGAAACTCAACTCTGCAGAACAGAACTATGACATTGGTAACCGCGAATTTCTGGCCATAAAGTTAGCTCTAGAAGAATGGCGACATTGGCTGGAGGGGGCCCAATTCCCTTTTCAGATACAACCTGGAATATCTCCGCGAGGCCCGTCGCCTGAACCCTCGCCAAGCACGATGGGCGTTATTCTTCTCTCACTTCCACTTCACTATCTCCTATCGTCCAGGTAATAAGAATGTCAAAGCAGATGCTCTCTCCCATCTTTACACTTCAGAAGAAACTCAGGAAGCGCCAGATACCATTCTCCCTTCCAACATTGTGGTCAGTCCGATTCAATGGTCTCTGGATGATGACATTGCTGAAGCATCCGCCACTGAGTCAGCTCCTCCCAACTGTCCTCCTAACAAGACCTATGGCCCCTCTTCCTTACGACTTACTCTCATAGACTCTCTACACTCCTCCTTAGGCACGGGTCATACCGGAACCAATAGAACCCTCTCACTCCTCCAGGACCGTTTTTGGTGGCCACGTATGCAACAGGATGTTCGCAAGTTCCTTCAGGGATGTGTTGAATGTGCTATCTCCCGAACTCCGTGCCAACTTCCAGCTGGAAAACTCCTCCCTCTGCCCATTCCTCGTCGTCCCTGGTCACATGTGGGAGTCGATTTCATCTCTGACTTGCCTTCCTCCGAGGGTTTTACTTGCATTCTGATAGCAGTAGACCGTTTCTCTAAAGCCTGCAAGTTACATCCCCTCAAGGGTCTTCCCACCGCCCTGGAAACCGCAGAAACCCTGTTCAATCACGTCTTCCGCAATTACGGTATTCCTGAGGATATCATCTCTGACCGAGGGCCTCAGTTCATCTCCCGAGTCTGGAAAGCCTTCTTTTCGCTCCTCGGGGTAACAGTCAGTCTCAACTCAGGTTACCATCCT
The DNA here is from genome assembly GCA_032164185.1 of Moxostoma hubbsi. Taxonomy (NCBI): domain Eukaryota; kingdom Metazoa; phylum Chordata; class Actinopteri; order Cypriniformes; family Catostomidae; genus Moxostoma; species Moxostoma hubbsi. The sequence goes on along the minus strand of JAVLUX010000025.1, from coordinate 36,826,676 downwards.
CAAAGTAATGGGCAAACTGAAAGGAAGATTCAAGAGATCGGTCGCTTCCTCAGAACCTTCTGCCATCACCGCCAGAATCGCTGGAGCCGTTTCCTTTCCTGGGCAGAATACGCACAAAACTCCCTACGTCAATCCTCCACAAATCTTACTCCTTTCCAATGTATATTGGGCTACCAACCACCTCTTTTTCCCATGGTCCGGTGAACCATCTGAATTACCTGCCATTGACTACTGGTTTAAGGAGAGTGAGAAAGTTTGGGACTTGGCCCACCACCATTTGCTACGGGCTATGCGTCGCCAGAAGAGTTCTGCTGATGCCCGGAGAGCACCCACTCCGGCTTACCATCCTGGACAGAAGGTGTGGCTTTCCACAAAGGACATCAGACTTCACCTCCCGTGCAAAAAGCTAAGTCCCCGTTTCATTGGCCCCTTCACTATTTCCAAACAAATTAACCCCGTCACCTTCCAACTCCAGCTCCCACCCGAGTTCCGCATCCACCCTGATTTCCATGTCTCTCTCTTGAAACCTTACTACCCGTCCCTCTCTCCCCACTCCTCACAACCAGATCCTGCTAATTCTCCACCCCAACCTCTACTACTAGAAGACGGACCGGCCTACATTGTCCGAGACATCCTGGTCTCTCGACACCACGGAGGTCGCCTCGAATACCTCATTGACTGGGAAGGTTACGGTCCTGAGGAAAGATCTTGGGTACCTCGGGATGACGTCCTTGATCCCACCCTTCTTTCCCACTTCCACGATTCCCACCCAGATCGTCCAGCTCCTCGTGGTCGAGGTCACCCACGGCGCCGGTTTTCACGTCTCTCTGGAGCGGTCCGTGGAGGGGGGGGTGATGTCACAGTTCTACCTGAAACTCCCAGCACTAACACTCCTCAACCCATCTCCCCTGAGTACTAATCATCCACACCTGCAACTCGTCTCCTCTCCAATCAGCACCACAACATATAAACTCCACTCTCCCTTCACTCTCTGTCTGGTCTCGACTCACTTACCTGTCTCTACATTGCTTCGTGCTATAGACGACATCTCTCCATCGTCCTGGAATCTCCTCGCTCCTATTTCCTCCAAGATTAACTCTCCTTCGTCTCAGAGTCTCCACGTTCCACTCCCCCTTGCTCAGACGACTTCACCCTGACACCTTCGCTCAGTTATATCTTACTCAACATCAGTTCAATAAACTTAACCTCCGGGTTCAACTCTAACTCCGAGTCTGGGTATCTGTGACAATTATGATCATGAAAATCTTTTTTTTAGATCGCTTGCCCACTGCAGACACAAATAATTTTTTACACAAGGGGGTGCTAGAGGGCTCACAAAGCTGAATCCTCTATTGATCTGCATTCAAATCTCATAACGTCTCTTCTCTTTTTTCACTCTGGAGAAGGATTCATTCTTGCAAGGATTCATTCTTGTTAAATACACCACAAGAGTATCTATAAAATATATATTTTTTAAATCCTAAAAACAATTGATTGTGATTGGCCTGTTTTGAACAGCGCTGCCAAAAGTAACAGGTGTCACGTGACAGCGCCTCTGCGCTGCCTGCTTCATCAGTGGTCTAGTGGTCTGTCGCCATGTTTTTCCGAAAACAAATAAATATATTTAATTTTTAAATGATTTAAGCAATGTATTTTACAATTTTTTTATAATTTAAGAATTTTTTAATTTTCAAGGGTTTTCCAGGACTTCAATTTGAAAAAGCCAAATGTAAGTACTTCAAGCAGCTTGTATGAACCCTGCAATTGTATTGACAGGCCTGCACTGTGGCCTGGTAACTCCGCCTCATCCACTACATAGGGAAAGCCATGACCGCTAAGTACATGAAGTGTCCAGGTACTCATAGTTGGTTATGAGAAAAGTGCATTAAGTGGTATTTATATTAAGTGCATTATTGGTATTTTCAGTGTGAATATACTACTGGCACTACAAAAATCGAGAGTTCATGACAAATTGTGCTCCTCCATCTGGTACCTTGGCCCTGCCCCATTGTTTGCCCTGTCTTCTCCTTATTTTTTCTGTCACCTGCCCTCCTCATTAGCTCCCTGATTTCTCCCTCCTTATATTCCCTTTTTCTTCTTTGTTTTTGTGGAATCAAATGTTTGTTCATCGTGTTTCTGTTTCTCAGTGGTCTGTTCATTGCTTTACTAACTCTTTGTTAGATTCTTGTTGCAGTGTCTCTTTTGCCTTTTTTGTAAATTTTTCCTTAAACTTTTTTTGGTGTTTTTTTTTCTGTTCTGTTCTTCAAAACCCTGACACCACTACAAAATAGTGTAGAAGAATGTGATGGCTAGAGGGCCTCATGCTTAATCCTAATCCTTGTCCTAATCTGTTTTTGTTTTAAATCTTGGTTTTCAGTTTCTTTACATTATAATTATTATGAAGTATCAGATGCTTTGTGAAGCAAAATATTGCTTCAATGTGGATGAAAGGTGTAAATGTAGTAAATTCAATGTGTTTTCAAACAAAAATGAATTGGTGTGGACGTGGCCTCAGAAAGAGAGTCCAGGCTATTTGCTCCCATGGTTACATTCAATTTAAGATTTACCTGCCTCTAAAGTTAAAAACGTAATGGTTTTCGAAAAAAAAAATAACTGTGCTTGGTCATATTACATATTGGTCTGAAAGATCCTTGTGGCCTTTTTTTTTTTGGGCTGAGGACACCCAGTCTATACCAGACGCATGATCGTGATGCCTACCAATACAAATCAGACACGATCTATTTAAGTCCTCCATTTTATTAATCGTTTTAGCTATCTTTCCATTTCATGAATGCAAGCTGCACTTGACACTCTCCTCCATCCCCACCTCCACCTCTTGCTTGGTAGCTTTACTCTACTCTGTGTTTGTTATCCTGTGCTCTAAGTCTACAATTGATTGCCAGTCCGAATTCCTGTCTTCAATGTGTTATTACACTTAGTCCTTGAATCATCAACATATACATTATTTGTATCTATTATGTTCATTCAATATATTTTGCAATTAAAGATTTTTACTATTTTACACATTCAAAATGTAAAAAACATTCCCTGTCTGTCGCTCACTTCGACGTTGTGTCGAAGAAGCAACACTAGGGGTCTCTCTTGAGCGGCGAATATGCCTCTGATCTATGAAAAAAGACGGGGAAATACATCTGTTTCATTCAGAAATTTTATTCGGAGATGATGGTCGTGTTTGCAGCGAGCTGCGAGTCACACGCAGCTGTTCCTCTTACCTCTGGTGATCTGCTGTTGGATCTACGGCGCACTTCAGTGGCTTTCTCCTTCTCTGCACGGTAGTGCAGTCTGCCCCTGGGCGCTTTGACAGTGCAAACTAAAAAAGTTTATAAAGAGTGATTTTCTCTAAAAGAGTATTTTCCTCTAAAAGAGCAATACACAGTGACGATGAACGTCCTTTTTAGGACGCGTCTTTATAAAGATGCCTTTCCGCCCCTGTGTAGTTCCTGTATGCGGACAGGCGCGGACAGGCGCTGTCTCGTGTGTCTGGGCTGCGATCACACTGAGGCAGCATTTGTGGATGGTTCATGTTCTCACTGCGAGAACATGACCATGGCAATGTTACGGTCGCGGCTTTCCTTCAATCAAAGGAACACCACTCCAGCCGCCCCCCGCGTTGTTCCTTCTTCCCACAGGATTGAGGATGACGCGGCAGGCGATGGAGGTGATCTGGGGATGGCAGCAGGCTCAGTTTCACCGGGTATGCCCCGTGAACAACCCGCCCCCCGGCATGTTCGTTGACTTCCGTCCGGGCTCAAGGCAACAGTGGCTCGCCTCACAGCCAGCCTGCCTATCCTCTGGAGCCCCCCCGAGCTGGATGAGCTCACCGCTGCATCGGAGACACGGATGACTCCTCTGGGCTGCCGCCTTCGGGCCAGCACGCCCAGGCTGAGGCTGACGCCCTGATGTCCGACATGCTTGCCCGGGCCACCGCCAGCGTGGGGCTGGACTGGAACCTCCGTCCTCCCCACAGCCATCGCAGCTGGATGATTGGTTCCTGGGGTCTACGCGCCACTCACAGCTACCCCCCCCCCCGTCCCTTTCTTCACGGAGGTGCATGATGAACTGACGACTGCATGGAGAGCACCCCTCTCCACTCGTCACAAAGCCCCTCGCTCATCCGCTCTCACTAAACCCGTGGCGGAACTGCCCACAGGTACACAGCGATTCCCCTGGTGGATAGGCCGGTTGCGATCCACCTATATCCCGAGAACGCCGCCACCTGGTGGGGTCACCCTGTGCTCCCCTCCAAGGCATGTAGGATGTCGTCATCATTGGCCGTTAAAGCCTACAGAGCCTTCTGCAAGTCCCTCCTGCAAGTCCACGAGGTTAAGGCACTCAAAGATCTGCACATGTGTAGTCCTGATTCCGATGTGCTGCAGGAACTCTTCGGTGACACCGTCGAGGACTTCGCCCAGCAGTTCTACGCGGTGAAAAAGCAGACGAGGCCATTTCACACATCCTGCCCCACCGCAAACCTGCCGCCATGGGCCAAGCACCGTCTGCTTGCCAAGGGTGTCCTCCTGCGGCTAAGAAACGTGCAGCTCCGCCTCAAACCGGGCCAAGCTCTCAGCCCCTGCGTAGAGCACCCTGCAGGAAGCACACGCCCCCCCGTCTCACGGACCCCCTCAAGGACCCGGAAGGCTCCCAGGCACTCCTGAGATGATCGACCCAGAGACAAAGACATTCGCTCTGGAGCTGGTAAGCAGACCACTCCATCCCCCATTTCATTTGCCGCAGCCCCGTACCCACATTCTCAACAAAAGAGCTATTTCCTTTGTCTCTGGGTCACCTGGCCCGCAAATGCCATTCTAACGGCACTCTGCCGCCACCCCTCAACAGTCCCAGCATGCTGGAAGCGGACCCCCCACCTTCAGCCCCAGCCAGCCAGTTCTGACGAGTCTAGAGGATGCCTCCACCGAACCTCCTCCTCAGTCACAACCCGCCCCCTGCTGGGTGTGCAGAGCAAGGTAAGTGCTTTGAGTCTTTTCTCAGCACCAGAGCCTCGGGACGCACCTTTGCCTCCAGATGCCGTACTACCTGCTCTGGCCCGCTGCAAAGCCCCACCAGGTACGTAAAAAATAATCATCATTAGTACCCATAACACAGAGCTTGGATGCGTGGCTTTCACTTCCCAACCCATCATGCTGGCTAGCAAGGACCATCCGACTCGGTTGCGTAATTCAGTTTGCACAACCGAGTGGAACCCTGCGCGCAGAAATCAAGACCCTCTTACTAGAGCAAAGACGCGATAGAGCCTGTCCTTCTAACCAAGATGAAGAAGGGTCTCTACAGCCCTTACTTCATCGTACCCAATAAAGGCGTTGGCTTACGGCCGATCTTGGACTTGTGAGATTTCAACTGGGCTTTGTACAAACTCCCGTTCAAAATGCTCACGCAAAAATACATCTTAACTTGTGTCTGGCATCTAGCAGCGGTAGACCTGAAGGACGCGTACTTCCACGTCTCAATATTGACATCGACCCTTTCTACGGTTCACGTTTGATGGCCAGGTGTATCAGTACAAGGTCCTCCCCTTCGGCATTTCCCTGTCCCCTCGAGTCTTTACGAAGGTTGCAGAGGCAACCTCAGGCACCTCAGCCACTTAGGGCTTCAGGTCAACTGGGAAAAGAGCAAGCTCACCCCGGTTCAGAGCATATCTTTTCTCGGCTCAATGTCAGCGCGCCTCACCAACGAGCGCATGCAGTCAGTGCTGGAATGCCTTGCCGCCTTTAGGCCAGGCACTGCGGTCCCTTTAAAACTTTTCCAGAGGCTCCTGTGGTATATGGCGTCCTCCGCAGCGGTCGCACCGCTGGGGTTGATGCATATGAGAACGCATCAGCACTGGCTCCAGACTCGAGTCGCGAGACGAGCTTGGCACCGCGGCACGCACCGCGTGATGGTTACCCCCGCCTGCCGCCAAACATTCAAACCCTGGAGAGACCTCTGTTTTCTGCGGGAAGGAGTCCCCTTGCAGCAGGTGTCCCGACGCGTCCTGGTCACGACCAACGCCTCCAAATTGGGTTGGGGCGCTGTGTGCAATGGGCACGCAGCCGCTGGCCATTGGAAAGGGGCCCCGCTGCACTGGCACATCAACTGCCTAGAGTTGTTGACTGTATTCTTTACCCTGCGGAGGTTTCTCCCGCTGGTTCAGGGCAAACACGTCTTGATCAGATCAGACAGCACCACCACGGGAGCGTACATAAATCGCCAAGGTGGCATACACTCCCGCCACATGTCACAACTCGCCCGTCATCTCCTCCTTTGGAGCCAACTCAAGTCAACTTCTCAAGTCGCTGCATGCCACTCACATCCACGGCAACCTCAATGTGGTGGCGGACACACTATCACGACAACGCTTGCCCAGTGGAGAGTAGAGGCTTCACCCCCAGTCGGTCCAGCTGATTTGGGAACGGTTCAGCAAGGCCCAGGTAGACCTGTTCGCCTCCCAAGAGACCTCCCACTGCCCGCTCTGGTATGCCCGAACAGAGGCTCCCCTCGGGGCAGACGCACTGGCACACAGCTGGCCCACGAGGCTGCGCAAGTAAGCATTTCCCACAGTGATCCTTCTTGCACAGGTGCTGCGCAAGGTCAGGGAGGACAAGGAACAAGTCACTCTAGTGGCTCCCTATTGGCCAACCCGGGCTTGGTTCTCGGACCT